>CAKLNU010000717.1:1200000-1800000 GCA_922788865.1 Poeciliopsis turneri | reverse complement strand
ATTTGATAAATGCATATCTTTTTATGGATAATAAAGTCCTTTGAGGGGAAATTGCATCAAAAACTCCAAAATGCTTAGAGGCAGTTCACAATATCACATTACATAGATATTACATGGGTTTAGAGATGCAGTGTCTTGGGTAAGTTTTCACGGTCTCTTAGTGATTGTATTTCACCCTGAAGGCATCATGTGTTTATTCTTATTTACTTATCTTGCATGTCATGTTGCACTAATTCAGAACAACCAAAAAATTCCTCCAAATAATTGTCTCTAAATCTGTTTTCATGTTGCAATTATGTGCAAAATCTATGTATATTTCCTATGTCATGTCATAGATCCAATAAGATAATTAGAATTGTTAGATAAGAGCACTTTAAATAAAGTTTTCCTACTTTATCCAGACTGGTTGCTGCTTTTATGAGCAACCAAGCCAGTTGCTGACAGATGTGAAGTGTCACAGGAACACAGAGTCATTTTGAAGCAATGACCAGAGGAAGCAAAGAGGAGGAAAGAAGAAGTAATGAAGGCGTAATTTGCTAACCATCTGTGAAGTGCCTGGTTGCCCTGGGGGTTTCCTCTCCCCTGGAACTTCCCCTCTGCAGGGCCACAGGTGCTGGATAGATGAGGAGGAGATGAGGGTGGCTGGTAAAAAAAGGAAGGGAGCAGTAAACAGGGAAACGCACTGAAAAACAGACACTGAGAAGGGAGAAAGAGCAAAAAAGAAAGACAGCAAACAAAGAATGAACAAAGAAACCTGTCAATAATATCATCATGATGTTATTTGGATAAGGAAAAGGGAAGTTCAGGGTGCTGTTACATGCATCAGATGCCCACACTTAATGCCAGGCTTTGTTGCATAATACTTACTTCTGACTTCTTGTTCTCCAATAAAATGCCTCTCAAAAATTCGGTGAATAAATGTGGTAGAAAAGGTGCAATCGTGAGAGTTTAAAGCAGAGAAATTCAACATGAAAAAATACAAAGATCTTCTGTAAAGAATAAAAAGACTTTTAAAAAAGTCATAAATTTGACTAAATGTTTTAATTGCTGTGTTAAAAACTGAATCACACATTCACCAAAACCCTGAACTTTGCTTAACCCTTGACCTTTACTAAAAGCAACGACACCCCGAATGGAGCCATAAAATTCTCTTAAGAAAAAATAGGCTTTAAATTTAAACAGGTTCACTGACATTGCTAGAGCAGTTCTTTTTAGTTCTGTTCCTGGAAAGCGCTTTCCTGCTTTATCACATTAAAACTGAAGAGTCAGTACTCAGCTGCTCCTGAACTCGATGACAGTCTGATGAGATAATTCAATTATCTGAGTAAGGTGTGTGGGAGCAGAGAACCATGCAGGACATGCAGGTTAATAGGTCCAGAGGATCAGTGAGTTGGGGAAATTTCTATTGTGGGATTAGAGGAATGGGAACACTTTGGATGATTCCCAAACAAAAACCTGCAAACATTAGTTATTATAATTTATTTAGTTAGAAAATTACCACTCTTTCATCTTTAATGTAATAAATATCTTGTTTGATTCAGCTGAAAAACTACAATATGCATGTGACAAATTTATGTGCGAAATAAAAAAGATATAACAACCTTATATTAATGCTTTCACTGAAGCAACAGATTCAGAATTAAGTCATACTAAACATCTAACGTCAGCTAACATCACTAAGCACACATGGATATTATTTTGAGGCTGGATAGAGCAGACTAACATAATTTTTCTGGAATGACCTTAACCAAAGCCCAGACCTTATGCTGTTCAAAATTTGTGGATCATGCCTAAAAGCAAAGTTGATGCAAGAAGACCAACCGGTCTGCCATTTCTGCCAGGAACATTTGTCAAATATCAGCCAGAAATAAATCAGAACCATGGTGAGGATACCATGGTACAAAATGTTGGTGGTATCTCTACAAAGAGTGTAGAGTGTTTTTGAGTCTGTACGCATGATTGTAAGTAGGAGAAAATTCACAATATGTTCTACACAATTCCCCTTTTTAAAATGTATTAAACTTCTGTGTTGTATTAGCATGTTCCCTGAGAAAAACAACCTTTCAAATGCATTATGAAAAGATCCAAAAAAGCTGGATTTTCCTGCTGATCCTGAGTCTTTGTAAATTCCTGACTGGCACTGAACACAACCTTACTGCCGTGCCAGCATGAAAGTAGCAAGTTGCTCCATTTTAGTTGGTGTGGCTTCACTGAGAAAACACTGATTTTGGTTTAGAGAAGTAACAAAATAAATCTCAATGTTTTAACTCTTGCCCACAAGTTTACGCCTCATAAAAACATCCAGCAAGGACAGAAATCCAAAAACCTCAGCCGGACCTTCATGTGCTTAAGCTACATCTATGCTGATAAAATACTAGAAGATCAAGTTTTAAAAGTTGCTCATCCTGCCCCAACATCCCCACCCCAACCCATTAAACTCTTTGCTTCCCCTTGAACACGCACGCAGGTTGAGGTGGTGGTGGCTGGGCTCCTTCCTGCTTTGAAGCGCTCCAGTCAGCCGTATTGCCTCTGACCGCTTCTCTCTCTGAGGGGCACATAATGCCGTTAAGACGCCCCAGCTTCCTCTGTAATGACTGCTTCCTATGCTCTTGTCCTGCCTGCCTGGCTGGCTGGATGGATGCGTGGGTGGCTGGCTGGCTGGCTGGCCACCTGACAGACTGACCACAGCTCAACTCACATCTGCAGCAATACTATAACCCTAAAAAACTGAATGTTTTATGTAACATTATACGCATATTTTACTGTTATAAACAAATATGTTCTATAATGTCCTTCAGATTCCTTCATTAAGGAATATCTCATATATATTCATCTTGACTAGAGCCCCCTCAAAATGTTTTTACAGTAATTTTCTATTCTGTTTTTGTATCTGATCTGCATTTTGTGCTTGAAAGAGTGGAATGTAAGTCTTTAAGGAATGGTAAAAGACAAAGACTTTGCAAGAATTCACACAACTTGTTTGTCCAACTTTAGGAAGTGTTGAACACATTCTTGCCTATTAACTGATGAGATGGATGGTTTCTTTATTGCTTGGTCCTTTGACTGACTGGGCGATTAAAAAGCTGGCTGCTTAAGTAGCTGACTTATTGGCTGAGGAATGTAGCAGGTGGTTCAGGCTCTGAATGGCTTTCGCTGCTGTGTGAGTACGTGCACATTGAGGATTTTGTCTATGGGTGAGTGCTTGTGTTCATGGTTTTCCCATGGTCGAATTCATCGTGCTGATCTGCAGGCTCCCAGAATTCCTCTCTAATCTGACATGTTTCACATTCACAATTTCTTCCGCTGATGCATGACTCCTCTGCCTTGAGTTTAAGCAAAGACGGAAAGGGGTAAATAATGACAACTGCCTGCCTGACCAACTTTCTGACTCCTTGTGGTTTGCGCTTCGTCTTGTTGGTAGAGTTCACCCAGCATTCTGTCTGTCCTGTTTTCTATCACTTCCTTTATCAGACTCAGAGTGTCATTTATTTCACATGCATTTAAATCAGGAAAAGAATAAAGTGTCACTTACATGTATGAATGAGTACCAGAGAGTTACTCATTCATATATGAATGAGCCCTGCAATAAGGCTTTGACTATTTGCGCTCTCTCTGGTTTGCATACAATTTTTTAAAAGTAGTTATATTTGCAAAAATGTTGCACATAGTAACAGTACATATGGTCAGTACTGAAGCATATTTAAGAACAACAAACTACTACAAAATACACACAACTATTCAGCAAACCAAATTTGTTCTCTTATTCCACTTTATATGTCTCCAGTGGAGCCATGAAAAAAAACATTGATAATCACACCAGATGTTTTTTTAACAGCAATGGTAAAAACAAAAAAAAACCCTGAAATGGCACGATATACAAGTATTAAAAAAATGAAGGAAAGGGTGTGCCAAAAAGACAGAAAGCCAAGAAATCAGCTCAGATCTGTCAGTACTTACAAAACATTTCTGCTGGTATGTCAAATTCAATATAAACTGGTTTAATATTATCTAATGGCCTTTAAAAGGGTTTCTAATCTCTTTTCTTTTACCTGACTACAAATAGTCATTTTACCTCATAATTTTTCTGACAGAGGTCTCAAATTAATAATCAGAAAAGATGTCAAAAAGTAAGCACATGGATGACCATCACTTGATCGTAGCTTTATAAAGACCAGGAAATTAAAGGTACAGATTTTTCTATGAAAACAATAAGTTCTCCATTTTGTCACTACCAAAAAAGACTTTCCACAAAGTAATTAGGAGGTCGAATTAAGTTTGTTTTATATTTGAATACTATTCCCTGTGTGATTCCACTTTTTGAAACATTGTTTGTAGATTAATTTGCTTATAATGTACATGTGAATTATTTGGATTATTGACCCATTACTAATATTTGAACTATAAAAACATTGACACATTACTTATTTTCCCCACAGTAAATACCAAGGAGCAGACTAATTATGTATAAAATCAACAAAAAATTCTTCATATTTGTGTCACAAGAGTTGGAAGCTACTCACATAACCACAACTAATCCCCCCCCCCCCACACACACACACACACACACACACACACAGAAAATCCACTTGATCATTAGGTAAACAAAGGGCAGCGGAAGCAAGGGAACACTCTATCAGTAGGCTATCTGCAGTAATGTTGACTTTACCATCCCTTTATCTGTTACATGAACTCTACACTTGCACATAAACATGTTTCCTGTGTGCATATGTGTGTGTGTATGTGTGTGTGTGCTTCAGTAGCTGTTGTTAGCTTTCACACATATCCAAAAATTTTATAGCAATGTGTTAGAGTTGCTTTGAGTGCCGTCTGTGTTATCAAGATGGAAATGGACGCTACAGCAATATTTGTGTGAGTCTTAGTGTGTTTTGTCACCAGTGTGAGGTAAGAAGTCAGGTGGTTGTGATATTCATTTTTAATTACAGCCATGATGTGATGCTGTTTCAGTCTTTTAAGGACCCCATTAGGTGAATGAGAAGACAGTGGTACATCCTTTTCCTTCAATAATTTGTAATAAGTGTGTCACATTAAAAACAATGTCGAAAGTTACCTAGCAATTTGCTAATTACAGGAAATGCTAAATGAAACATCTTAAAAGATATGAATGCTTTTTCAGTGGGAGTGCAATAAACAAGTGATGGTTATCGTCACCTTGAAGATTTAGAGATGATTTTCTCTCGATCTTGGTGAAAAATTAATCGTCTAATCCTGGAAAGGCCGACTTTGTAACTGTCTTCATGTATCTCTGAAGGTTCTGGTCTGAGTCCATCACAACGCCCAGATTGTGGGCCTATTCGGATCCTGTGATTGTTTCTCTTTAGGTCCAAAAGTAAGAACTTTGGAAAACCAGCAGATTGCATCGAGTCATTTACTGGCAAACAAGAAGAGCTTTGAGTTTGCAACATGTCCAGTCCAAATTGGAAACTCTTCGCTTGTGTAAACGTTTGATCAGATTCAGGAAGAGCAAAATCACAAAACGGATCAATTAATGTTCATATTTACTTTCCAGTTTCTGCACATCCACACAGTCCTGGTTGGCACAGCCAGAGTAGAGCACGAAATATCAAAAGAAACTTTAAACAAATATCAAAAGCATTGCGTTTAAAATTTAGTAAGCAGAAAATTAATGGTTCAACTAAACACATTTCTAAAAAATAAACAAAAAGTACTACTGCAGCAAACTCCCTGATTTTATAGAAGTCGCAAAGTTTGCTTCAGTACAGCAGTGCAACTCTTTTGGTAACCAATTACTGCCTCTATATCACAAGGGCTTTAGAATTTCATATTCTGAAGTTTTACTAAACAATAATGTGAAACACCAACACCAGGAAATGGAAAACACCTACATACTCTACATAGGTAGAGTATGTAGGTATACTCTACCTACATACGGCATTTTTTTATCCACAAAAAATGCCGTATGTACTCCACAAACAATAAAGTCAGGAGATGCAGTTCTGTTCCGAACTAAGTCTAGGTTGTCCCAGGATTTTATCCTCCGGCAACATCGGAACTCTGTGTTTACTCATCTCATAATAAGGCTCATTCAGCTGAGGACATCTTGATTAGGTCTGCCGAACGTCTGGTTTTCATTTAGCGGGGAGGATGGGACCAAAGGAAGGCAAGAACAGAGGAGAACAGAAAGAATGCTGTGTGGAAAAGAAGATCTATAAATTCATTTAAAAATATCTATGCATCGTTCTTTCACTTTTTGAAATGTACACATTCACATCAAAGAATTCTGATTTGTGTTGGTGCAGGTATTACTTTACCCTATTTAACATTTTTTGCATTAATGTGGCAAACCTACTTAACTACTGTCCTGAGAAGAGTTGACACAATAAATACAGCAAAGGTGTCTCCACTTGTCATCATCTGTCAGTAACCAATGGCTAGCTAGTGTCATTTGATAACTCAGTGCAAAACGTTTATCACAAAATACTTTAATAATTCAATGTGTTTATCTTTAGTCACACTGATTACTGCAATGGTGTCATCACAGATCTGCCTAAAAAATCAATTAGATGCAGCTGATCCACATCGCTGCACATCACCCCAATTATAAAATTCACACACATTTTATATAATTATGTTTTGATAATCATTGCATATTTTTTCTTACAGAAACTGTAAATATTTGAACTTATGTGCAAACCCTAAACTTACTTTGCACAAAAAAGTTAATCTCCCTGTCTTTTGATCTGGTCTTGAGTTTTGAGGTAACATCCTGAACACTTGGCCTTATTTATAAAGTTTCCCCTTTGTGGCCTCTCAGTTCGCTTCAGTGCAACTTAACTGGTGGTCAAACAGAAAGCCCTTATCGTAGGTAAACATTCAGCGGCCACTCAGCCGTCCAGCTCCAGAGACAGGCAGAGAGAGATAAACATCTCTGTATCGCCATGCAGAGCTGTGTTCAAATTGAATTTCCGTTCTCCGATTTGGAAGCTTGTTTATGTCCAAAAGCATCTGGAATATTAACATACCCTTGCAAGAATTTCCTGGCATGCCCCATGAAGTGACCACATTCATCTGTGAGTATTAGTGCAACTGTCCACATGAGTTGATGTTTTGGTCTGATAGTCTGCTGATGACTTAGGACTCTTGTGGATATTCCTGTAGGATACAGAACGACCTAAAGACAGTCACGTTTGAACCTATCAAGACATTTCCAATTTTGTAAAAAGCAGGTTTTCCAAAAGTGACTTGTCTCTCAAATTCACAACATATGAGCCAAGGTCATCTACTTTATTTGTCAAAATGACCATTAAAAGGTTTAGATTAAAGTTTTATGACTGAGTATGTTTGTTTTCATATCTTAAAAGGCTTCAAAAATGCTAAAAACCTGCTTATTGATCACACAGCTGATGGTGTCCAACAAATGTTCTTTTACTCTTTTAGCAAATGCCACACTGACACAGTTAAGCATCACTCTCTGTATGTTGGGGACTATTTGAAGGTGCAAATCAATCCATGTTTTATGCACCAGTGACTACACATGCCTTCACAAAGATTGGAGATTGACTTAAAATAAATCACAGAGCCGGCTTTGACCATATGACCCATGATCCAGTTCACTACATGGATCAGGATGGAGTTTTCAATAACTCTATTGGCTATGTAGCCAAGCTGTGGCTACATAGATGTTTTTTTTTTCATGCTCAAAATTGAGAAAAGCTTAAAAGAGCCCAGAAGAAAAAAAAAAAAGATCAGAATCAGCCAAGACTGCAGCCAACATAGACTGTAGAGGCAATGCTGTACAGAAAAATGAACTAAGTTATTAATGTAGTAATTTGAGTTCAAGTTTATATAATAATTTATAAAATAAGAAGGGATGCTTGGAGACCAAACACATGGTAATTCAGCCATTATACTCAGGTGTATTTAGTAACTAGAACTTTCAAGGTAAAAATTGTGCTTATTGCTCTGTCAATCAAATCAAAGCAGTTTTTATCAGTAAACTTCCAAATTACATCAATGTGAAAAAGATTCAATATTGTTTAATTTGAAGAACATTTTGCCACAACCGACCCTTCCTGGTGTCAATGTGGCCCACATTGAAAATGAGTTTCACACTCCTGGTGTAGTCCAAGTCCATGTACAGTAAGTAGACCACAACATATCATCTGATGTAGTTTAGAAGTGGAGGTAAATTACTGGTAAATGTTCTGTCACTCATTCAGCCGAGATGCTGAGAAAAAAAGTTGCAGCTGCATCTAGTTATTGTGAGTTAACGTGCAGAGAACCGTTTACAGACTGCAGTAGTTGAGGAAAAACAATGTGCAAACATCAGCGGATGTCTTGTATTGACAAAGGACACATTAAAAGTAAACCTGGAGTAAAACAAACAACACCTGTGGTTGTTTCAGTCATCTGGTTGCTGACCTCTCTATGTATCTCCCAGAGTTATGGCAGAAACTTTGTTGTGTTCACACCACTAAGCTCTGGATAGTTCCTTTTCTTGAAGCAAAGTTTCATCTCTTCTCATAACTCTGCTCGACAAACAGAGGATGTTTTATTCATTAAATGAGAACAAAGCAACATTTTCAGACTTTTTTTGGGGAAATTGTATTACTTGATTGACAACCAATAGCTACAGTGAACATACCTCTGTTAAAATGTACATTTTAGTCAAGGCATGTTTTCTGTTTAAAACAACAGACATCGGAGAAGACCCAGACAGTACAGTTACATATGCTATGCTATCATCTCTATATATACATGTATACATATAAAAGCGCGTTCTTCTGCTTTTGTATTTTAGATTGACTTTTCTGCTTGAAAAAAAAAAACTCAGTCTCTTTAACTCTTTGTCTCATCCTATCAAGATTTCTATTTCTAGAACATAAGCCACAAATGATCAAAATGGGTTATATTGTATGAGGCAATGTTTGTGTGTATTTCAATTAGGCTTTTTTATGGTGCGTGCCTTGCCAAACAAAGCCTTGTTCATCAGAATGAAGCTGACACAAGGGTAGACGGGAAGGACGGATGTTGTAAAAGGTTTAAAAACAACTCCCTGCATACTTATTTTGCTCTTGTTTTCCTGCTGCACACAAGCTTTTTTTTTATTTCGGGGAGGGATGGAGGAATGGAGGGAAGAGAGGAAGGCAGGCTGGAGTGCAGAGCGCTGACAGTATTTATAGCCCAGTGTTCTGACCAAAATTATCAGTGTACCACAAAATAACTTCCTCTGGCCTCACCACTAAATAACAGGAAGCCTTTAATTGTACATATTTATTAATTTTAACGCACACATGCACTGTGTGGCAACACACAGTGGCTGAAAAGTGCTCTCACAAACAGCACATGAAAACATATTCTGGAGTACACAAACATATCTAGCGATGGTTTGCTGTCTTTATAAATAGAGCAGCTTCCAGAGCTCTGGAAACTCGGCTGAATAAACTTCCTCCACTTTCTGGGGTCTTTTTTTTGCTCCCAAGCTGTCCCTCACTGTCTGCCACGCTGATGCTCGTACAAATGGACACGACTGAGCCTGAGCACATGTGAAAGCGTACACAAACATGAGCGCACTCTGGAAGTCTGACCTCCATTAGAGAGCCATTCAGCTGAGTTTGGGGTCAAAGGTGAGAGTGTGTTAATAGATGACATGAGGGGTCTTTTCTGCTTGAATGACACACACACACACACACACACACACACCCACCCACACACACACACACACCCCCCCCACCACACACACACAAATAAAACCTTTTATTTTTTAATATTTTCATCTCGAGAGTGTGTTTCAGTGTGTGCACATATGAAAATGAGATTTACTAAGTCCAGTCTAAATGCTACATTCATGCCCTACAGGAAGTCAAAAATTAGCAAATACATCACTAATTTTTAATGTTTGGCTTAATAAAATGACAACAAAGATGAAATATGTACTTGGGAAGCCACAGAATTAACTTTGGCTTCTATGCCTAATTGTGCTAGTTTTCACTTTTACGGAATGTAAAATTCATTAAACACACATTCAGCTAATGTCTGATTGATGGATCAGGAAGGCCATTATAAATATTATTCAAAGAAATACATGAAAAATATGCAACTGCAAAGTACTGACTCCAGGGTTATTGCATATTTGTTTTGATATACTTTGTGAAAATAAGTCAAGTTAATATAATATATATATATTTATATATTCATTTTATTTTATTTTCTTTTTTTCTTTTTTGAATGACAGCTGACTGAGAACTCAGTAACAAATGTAAATGTGTGTGTGTGTGTGTGTGTGTGTATGTGCGTGGGGGTGTGTGTGCGTGTGTGTGTGGGGGAAAGGATACACTCAGAACTTCATATAAATCATTAAAGCCCCTCCACATGACATTTCTTTAACAAACTCACCCGCAGAAACTGAATGTTTATATAATCCACCCTGATATTGAACATTTTTATTAGTCCCAAAATTATTCAAGCCCCTAGCTGATTTACATTTTAAATAGTCTTCTAATTTTACCAGCATATTTATCTTGACGACAAGTAATATTAACATTTATGTCGGCCCAGTTTGAGTCCTGACTTGATTCTAATAGAAGATTTGTGGACATTTACAATGGATATTTTTCAATTAAAACAAGAACTGCTTTCAAAATTGGTACTGATTTTAAGTTATTTTAGATCAATGTTTACATTTGTATCAGGAAGAAAAAAAATCTGCCTTTTTATGATTCTTAAAACTTTGCATAAAGTGAATAAAACTATCAGAATGTCCTTCAACCTTTGCAGCAAGACACTTGAACACATCATAAATAGCATGTACCTTGGTTTTTAAGACTTTATTTGACCATTTTGGCTTTTTTTATTTTTAATATTTTACAATAATTAGACAGAAATTGGAAGAAATTGGAAATTGGAAGGTGGGGTTAATTGCTGAAAAAGTTCCAAGGCTGGGAATTAAACCCCAGATGTAGGAAATACCAACAGCCTTTGTAAATGGAGACTCAATCTACAGCAACTCATGTGCCACGAGAAATTTATCTATGCAAAAGGAATCTTTTAGATTGTCCACTTATGTCAGACACAATAAACATTTATCAGTTTAGTTTTATTACGTAAGATAAAATCCCTCTGAGCCAATTTAAGAGCCCTTGAAAGGGTCTGCAAACTCTTGAGTTTGTCTGTTTCCTCACCCAGGTGGATGCGTTATCTGCATGTGTGTGTGTGTGTGTGTAAAGAAAAAAGGAGTTGAGTGGGGTTGCGTAATCACCATGTGCCTGGGTGCCTGGAGCCGGCAGCTCGTTAACCTGCCTTCCTTCCTGCTGTCACCTCAAACTAAATAAACAAAGGCTATGTGCTGTGCACGCACATATGCATTAACGCATGCACACACACACACATGCACACGCACACCCACACGCCTACATGTGTAAGTAAATGCCCTCACTTGCATTTGCAATCGTGCTCATGTAGTTTTCTTTTCATTTGATTTTTTGTGGGTGCTGCACATGTTAATCACCAGAGGCTCTTTCTTTTGAGGAGGAGAGGTCATATATCTCTTTCTGATTCCAAACATACACACACACACACACACACACACACACACACACACGCACACTAACCTTGAGGTTTTATTTACCCAATAGGGAGGATGTTACAGTTCAGATGGGATACAACATGTCATTGAGGAATCCTGCCTCCCTGACAGTTGAAAACAAGCTGCTGGACTCTTTTAGACGTGAAGTTTTCACTGAGATACCTCAGAGGCTATGAAGTAAACATGGAGAAGAAGTATTTGGTAAAATTTCTCAGTTCAGTTGAACACATTGATGGGAATTAGTAGCACCTTGAAAGTTCCAATAATAAGTCTAAGAGCAAGCTTCTTGCTGACCACCACTGTCTCAGTTTATGTTCATATTTTACCTTCAAATTTTTCTGAAATGAGTTAATTCTCTCAATGTAAACCAGGTTACTTTCATTCAACAACGTTTGATAGAGTTTGAAGAGGAAGATACAAATGAGAGAGGAAGATGGGGGCGTGAAACTAACCCCAGGAAGTTATTATGCAAATTCTAGTATACCATCATGCCATAAACCCTCTGTAATGTCTGACTTCCAGTAAACAATATTTAGTCCTTTGTTTATTAATGCTCCCACTGCTCATTCCTCCCATCTTCCTTCGTAATTGTTTTAAAAATACAGAAACCAACGCAAACCCCGACTGACTGGGAGGAACAACTCGATTTAAATGTTGAAACACTGTTCAAGGTTATAAGCTATAGAGAAAAAAGGGGCCTTGCTAATGTAATTATTTTTTATGGAACAAACACACAGCATTGATGTGGGTTTGTTAAATGTGGTTTCAAATGTTTTGTGTCAGTGGAAGGAAAAACTAAGTCTTCAGCGTGAGCGATGAAAGGAATAAAAAAACAACCTCTCTGTACAAAGAAAGTGACTAAGATGTCAACAAATTTTACCTCTGGAAATCAGAAAAACTCCTGAAAAGAATTTACATAAATAATTTGTGTTTGCTAAAACCAGCGTTCTTGAGTTGTTTGCGCTTCAGATTCACTTAATGACCTGTTGCAACCCAGATTGTAGCTAGTAGAAGCACACGTAAGCACTGTTTTTGTTTCTCAGTTGTTCCTCCCAGTCAGTTGTTGTAAAAAAAACACACATTTCCATTTGATTTCTGGAAATCATCCTAAGCCCCTAAATTAAAATTAAAAATAATAATAATCTGAACTTGACAAATAGGGGGAAAGGCACAAAACTGTTTATTGTGCTGGCATAAACAAAACTTAGACCAAACACAGTGTTAAGCCGCTGTTGCAATGTTTCCCATCTTACCATGTATGCTGGTATAATATTACCAGCATACTGCTGGAAAACTAAGTACACCTTGTGAAACATCAAATCCTGAAACATTTATGAAACATGTGTCCCAATTTTTATAATGCATATATGAAAGGTGTAGATTTCAACATTGCACATTATTGTTGCCTAAATAACCTACTTGTTAACACTTTATTTGATGGGTTTAGAATAAGACTGTCATGACACCATCATAAATGTGACATAACAAAGTTGACATTATTCAAAATGTCTTTGCTATGTCAACTTGACATTAACCAAGAGATCATGATCAGACATAAATTTGTTATAAGTTCAATTTATTGTTTCAGGAGAACAATTTATCCGCCATCAACAGTTGCCATGACAACTAATCTGAAGATTCACAACATGCAGCTGTAGAGAATTAGATTTTTTCTCAGATTATCTGTTTCATGTTATGCTGTCTTGATATAGTGACAATTTTAACAAATTTATAAAAAACATATATTTTTATAAATGTTACATACTGCAGCTTTAAGTTTTCATCATAGAAAAAATGGTAATGACAGATTCATATCTATTTAATAAAAAAGATGATTAAAAAAACTTATTTTCGTATTTTATTTTCCATTTAAGTTTCAATACAAAGCATTGAATGGTTCTGAATATGAGGCCAATGTCACAGCTGAGTCTAGGTTTTGATGAGTTACAAGGAGCCTGTATCTCAGTCCGCGTTGTTTACATTAAAACAATAAAAACCTGTTACTAACAAAGCAGCGTTTCAGTTCAGTGCAGTTATAAACAGCTGTGTTTCTGCATTCCAGCTCTGAACTATAAAGCACAGGGCTAG
This sequence comes from Poeciliopsis turneri, assembly GCA_922788865.1. Taxonomy (NCBI): domain Eukaryota; kingdom Metazoa; phylum Chordata; class Actinopteri; order Cyprinodontiformes; family Poeciliidae; genus Poeciliopsis; species Poeciliopsis turneri. The sequence continues at coordinate 1,786,349 of CAKLNU010000717.1, read as the reverse complement.
GTTGGGTTTCTGGACGTCAGGGAACACAGGGACAAATTACTAAATGAAACGTTTCTTCTTCTTTGGGTCAGGCTCTGTGCCTGTCCGATGTTTATGTCCTTGTCTCAAGAAGAGAAAGACAGAAGATGACCTGCAGGGGAAAAATTATGGCTTTTCCTTTTTCCAGCTTGTGTGTCCTGTGGTCATTTTCTTCTCTGTTTTTGAATGTTTTCATTCTGTCCTCATACTTCTGGTGACTCTTTTTGTCCTCTTTGTTTCACTCCTTCCCCTCTTTAACTTGTGTTTTGGTTCCTTTTTCTCCCTCTGGGATCACAGCCATGTGCTTAGGAGGCCCTCAGAAATTAAACCGCGCAGATCTGAGGTGTAGCAGGGGGCTAGAAGAAGAAGAAGTCTCCAGAAAAAGCTATGCTGCGCTTCTGGCCAAGACACCAGCCAGAAACCAAACTGGATGTGGTCAAACTGTCAAATTACTTAAGGAAACTGCAGCAAAACCTCAGAAGGCCAAAACAGAGAGAGAAGGGATTTACTTAAATGATGCAAAAGAGTAAAGAAAAGTTTTATCTGAATTGTAATTTATGATTTGAAAAAATCATGACCTCCCTGTCAGACTGAACGAGGTTTTAACCAGATTCAAAAACAAATTACATTCAAATTTATATATATATATATATATATATATATATATATATATATATATATATATATATATATATATATATGTACACTGTATATGTAAGTTTTGATGCATCTGTTAAATTTGTTCATAACCTTAAATCATTAGTTTTCTTCCTAATTAAAACACGAGGCATTTTAGTTACAGGAATTAATTTTTATTTACAAAAAGAAATGAGCAAAAAAGTAAAGAATTATATTACAGAGACATGTGTTTTTATCTGTTGCTGAAATTTTCTAAAGTGATTTGTAAAGAAAAATGTGCAATTTTTAAGCCATTATAGAAAAATGGAATCAATGATATAAGACAAAAAAAAGCTATGTGCTTTAATAACAGGTTGAATGCTCAATTTCTATATTTTGCTTTATGTCTGTTTTTATGCACTTTAGTCTTTTTAGCTGCATAGAAATAAACCTGAGCTTCTTTTTTTTTTCTGCAACATTCTGGTGTTAGAAATGATGTGTGCAGCTGTAAAAAACTGCAACAAATTTCTGCTGAAACACAAAAAACTGATCATTTGCACTGGAGCTCTTATTTGTCATAAAACACAAAGAAAATAACATGCAAAGCTTTTTAATCTCTCTCTTCTGTTGTTTCAGAGCTGTATTTTTTGACTTTGCCTTATTGGTTTGGGTTCAGAGCAGGGCAGTGATAAACTAACCCAAAGAGTTTCATTAAAGGTCTCAAATTTTTTAAGATTATTTTGGAAATACTAGACTAACTCAGTCTGCAGACAATATTTGTGCTTTTAGAGTATTACTGTACAGAAAAGCCATAAAAAAGCTGTATAAAAACTGCACATGGCATAAGGGCATAAGGGTATTTTTAAGACACAGCTAACAAAATGTTTTATTAAAACTAAAGTACTGTGTGTGGTTTTTGTGTGCTGGCTGTTTTGTTCTACAGGCAGTTGTTTTTGACGATAAATATTTTTTGCTAAGTGCACAAGTCTCATTAATTCTAATACGGAAATAAAATAAGGTCATTTCTGATTACAGAAAATGTAATATTACGGAGTATATTTAGGTAGGGTACTGACAAGCACCCTATTCTAAAACTACAATCAAAGTTTTGTCAAAATATTAAAACGGTAGAATTACATAGTAAAGAAAATACATTCAAAATAACTCCTCAGCTAACTGGTAGCAGTACATTACATTACTGATTTAGCTTGTATGTTCTGTGTTGGAAGAAATGGTCAGATTTAATTTGGTGGTAAAATTTGCCAAGAAAATTTGTGGAATGATGTTTTTCCATCATATCAATGTCAGAGGGAGATGTCTGGTTTAAAGCACCCGACCTTTCAGACACAAATGGGATTCTGTTAAAAAGACGTTCTGTTACTGTCGCAGAAGTAAACACGTTGTGACAGCCTTACTGTTGACTTTTTCAGCTGTCAGCCTAACTGGCAGTCTTCCTCAGTCCTTTTTTCAACCACTCACTATGGAAAAGAAATTATTTTTATATTAGCAAAACAAACATTTATGAAAAAATTGTTTTAAAGACAGCCACAGCAACAGGAACTGAATTTTCACACACCTAACATTTGATTCAAAATCACAACAGTTCTTAAAAATCAAGACTTTAACAATTTGATACTTTTTTCATTTAAAAATAATAATAATAATAATAATAATAATAATAATAATAATAATAATAATAAACGTAATAATAGTTGCATTTTGGTTTAAATCACATTTAAAACTGAGTTCTGAAGTTTCCTCTTTATGCAGCTGTGTTGGCTTCGTAGAGCGGTTCAATTTTGTGGAAACAGGATTGTCATTCTGAAGGCTTCTTAAATACACATCCGTTGGTTGTGTGCATATCTCAGGAAGGGAGGAAGAAAATGATACTTTGCTGTACTATGCAATAAAAAACCTCAATGCCAAAAAGCAACAATGATTTTAATTTTCATTGACAGATAGGATAAAATCAAATTACCGGAGTTGCACAACTTCCGAACATGGCTTTGCTCCTCGGTCAGGACTTCAGAATAAAGATTTAGTTGTTTAGAGAATCATTCACTGACACAGTATCTATGTTATTTGGTCTTGTGTTGAGATATTATTGCTTTTGACCTCAGCCAGTTAACAGTAAGCTATCTATATGGACTGAAGAGTAGGGCTCCTAACCTGGAGCCTGAAGAAACTCCTTGGATTGCTGGGAGAAAAGAGGAAACTGATACTGACACTATGTTCAATCTGCCAAGTGATTTGAAAACCAAATTAAAGTTCTTGGAGACAGGCCAATGTGATTAGTTTGTTTTAAAAAATGAAAAATTATTCAAATAGTTGACATATGAAAGCGATAAATCATTAGCTCACTCTGCTGAGATAAATAATTGCTCTGGGTTTCAGATGTGTCACTGTTTGTAATGCTTCGTGTGTTTTCATGTGTTGGTTTTCTGGCTCCACTGAGACTTCACTCTGAGGAGTCACAGTCAACTCTTCCTCCTCCCCTTCCTCTTCTCAGAAGAACCTAAGCCTCCAAATCTTCCTGTAACCTTCACACAGCGATCAAATGAACACAAACACATTAATTTACCTCAACATATGTTGACAAAACTCCATGTTACATATATACCTATACAGGCACCGACACACACTGAGGGAGAGGAGGAGAGCATAAATAGGTAAGCAGTGATAGAGCTGAATTATAAGGTGACACTGAAATAAATTGGAAGTTGTCCCAAGATTTAAAAGTCTTCTGTAACCGGAAGGCAGACATTGGGAAAGAAAATCAGCAAATCCACAAAGTTTTTCTGGAGCTGAAACCATAGAAAATGAGGATGAGGATTTTCCTGGCCTTCTCATCTCAGAATCCAAAAATTACAAACTTTGCTTTCCATTGTCAATATTTTCTACTTGCTTTGTGACAGCAGTAAAGTTACCTAAATCTGTAAATTTAAATAAATAAATAAATAAATAAAAAAATAAATATCAGTTAGTGACTTGTGGTTTGTCTCTTCCTTGCAGATTTCTTCAGATTTAACAAACACTCATTTTTGATCAGAGAAATTCATCAAAGCAATTGAAAACAAAACAACAGTAAATGTAACCAACCAACCAGTGGCCCTTCTTGATATGGGCTGAAAGTGCAGTTGCCCAGGGCGACATTAGAAAGGGACGGGGCATCCAAGCACTAGGAAAAAATATATTGACATCTTATTTATTTGTTGTGAATTGAGAAATCTGCAGCTAGTAGGGGAGCGAGTGCTACTTTGTAGCACTATTAACAAATGAAAGTTGACAATCAACTTACAGGGGATTTAAAAATGCATATATAATTTCAGCTCTAGTGGTCTTTATTGAATGATGCAAGGACAAGAAACTGAATACTGAAACTGGATTTCAACCAAAAATGAAAAACAAAAAAGTTAAATTAAATTTGAATTATAATCATAATGTCCACCATCTGCATAATAAAATCTCTGAGCAGAACAAAATTCTACCATTCATGAACTATTTAATAAACTCTGTTCTGTCCCCATCAATAATATATATAGTATTTCACTGCAAGTGTTTATGACATGCATTCCTCTCCCATCATCGTCAGCCTTTGGAGCGTGTGAAAGGAAGATACCATGGCTGCAACAGAGGAAACATCACAACCACATAATTGGTGAGTGGGATCAAACTTCAATCACACTGAACTATTGCTGAGGTTCTGTAGCCTGTTCTTTTCCCATATATCTCCTGCCATAATGACGGTGACACGGTACTGCTACTACAGGGTGTGGTTGACGTGGAATGTATGTAATAAGTTTACAGCCTTTGCAATAATAAAAAAAAAAACACAATCCACACGAGACATGAGTACTGTGATTTAGCAAAGCCTGACATGTCAAACATCTGTTTCGTTTTAAATGAATTTTATATCATTAGGAAGGTTTTTGCTTACACTTTATTGGAAAATAGAAATGCACAGGTTAACCTGCTTTTAGACAAAGTACCTATTTTAATGAAAAATTAATGTAAAGTAAGGAACCTTAATCATTTTGCAGGAATAACTGTTATAATTTAGATCTGTCAGATGATGAACCCATACAGTATTTTGTTAAAGATCTACAGTGTCTTCCAAAAGTATTCAGCATTCTTAAACTTTTTCGCATTTTTTTTGTCACATTACAATAACAAACTTTGATATATTTTATTGAGAAAGAATAAAAATAAACTTTCCATCTGAAATATCCTTTGGGTATATTAAACCACCTTTGCACATTGTGTTTTATGTCTTATTTTATTTTTTTCTTATTTGCCAAATACCTTAAACCTGGACCTATTTCCTAGAAAGTATCCATGATCGTATTTTCAAGTCTTGGCACAGATTCCCAATTTGATTTGGGTCTGAACTTTGACTGGGCCATCCTAACAAACGATAGCCCAGTAATTTATCTTAGTAATTTAATTGTAACTCTGGCTGTACTTCTACAGAAAAACTAACCTTAATTCTAATATCAAGTATTTTGCAGCCTCTAAGAGCTTTTTTATGCTATCATTGTTTATGATAGCATAAAATATGTAAATATGATAGGAAGGTGTGTTCAGCTCTGCAGATTTTCATCCACAGGGTTTTTCATGCATTTGACCAGAGTGACTTTGGTTATACTGGATTTTATTGAGCATAAATCACACTTTTGAGATTTTTTTGGGTATGATTTTTCACAACTTTTTGCTATTTTTTGCTACTTTTTGTTGGTTTAAAAGTTACAATTCCAATAACAAAGAAACAAAAACATTTTTCTCTGAGTTTTTAAATGTTTATAACATGGCAACATGTGACAAAGTAAAATAATATGAATATGAATGAATACTTTATCATTCTACCTGTTTACATAATGCTGTGATGATTATTTCATCTGAAGGGCTTTTGTGTAGTTGATTATAAAGAATACTGGACAAAGTTAAAAAATCTTGGTCTTTGTTGGTTTATTATCTTTTCTGTTATATAAGAGGAACAAACTGTTATATATTGTCCAATCATTGCTGGCAGGTTTCTAAGTCAAGAGAAAGTGAATGAAATAAAAATGGTCCTTTTGTGAAAACTTTAATGCAACATCACTTTTTCAAAACACTTTTTCATGTCTTATTTTTACTTCATATTAGTAACAACCTCATTTACAAAAACTATGGCTAATAAATGGTTATTTCCTCCACTTTACACATTTACGTGTCTTTCAGATAAAACAAAAAATTCAAAGCATTTGTGATAAAATTAGATAATATGATTCCTAGAAAAAAACCACTCCAAGCTGATTACTATAATAATCCCATTTGACCACCGCTAACGCACATGTGTTTCTACTTCAGTCAAATGAGAATGATGTATTGCTCTTTTCAGAAGCAATTTGGAAAAATGGATGAAATTTTGTGGTGGATATTATTTAGTTTTGATCACTTTTTAAATTCACCACGGACTCACGGGGAAACAAGCCCATCTGTGGTGAGAGTGACCACTGAATAAAGCTTTTGAGTTTGATTACAGCCAACTGCTTTGTGTATGTGCGCATGTATGTGTGTGAGAAAGGGTGTGTGTGTGCGTGTGTGTGCATATGTGTGTCAATAGAGGCAGGCTGCACAAACAGCAGGCTTGCTGTGCTGTCTGCTTGTCCCACCAGACACAGGAAGTTACAGTGTCCCGGATGTCATTGTGCCGCGGGACAGAGGTGTCTTTGTCTGGGCCGAGGTCACAGAGCAGGTGCGCTGTCTCTGTTCCCTCGCTGTCTCTCTTTCCCCTTCCTTCACCTCTTTTCTTTCACTCCCTTTCTAAATCCCCATCTATTTTTTTCATCTATCTATATAAAAGCTAGCTAGATAGCTAACTAGCTAGATATTTTGTAAGATTCAAATGACTAGACTTCCCCAAAATTGCATCTCTTCCAGTCAAAAAAAAAAAAGAAAAACGTTAAAATTTTAAAAAATGAGTTTAAACCTAAATCTGCAATACATGTTAGGTTTTTAACTAAAAACTATTAGTTTTAAGACATGATTTAAATCTGGCACATTTCTGATATATTAAGATTAAATATGATAAGTACACTTAATGATATTGTATTAGCGATTAGATAACGTATCAGCAAATACTTTTACTTTTAATAAAAGTAAAAGTACTTTTTTACTTTCACTGAAGTAAAAATGTTAACGTGGTGCCTTTACTTTTACATTTTGTCTGTGTATTTGTACTTTTACTTAAGTACATTGTTTGAGTACTTTCTTCACCACTGGAAAACACAAACTTCTTTTCTGTGTAAAAAACATTAAAACACATTTATTTAAGAACAAATAAGTTCATTTGACTGTCAGTTGTAACAAACAAGATTTTTGGTGTTAATGCTAAGCTTTGTTTGTTGTTAAAGAACTTTTTTGCTGGACAGCGGTTAGTTTTAGTCCCCATTAAAAACCTCAGGCTGGTGTTTACTTCTGGTAAACGCTCAAGAATGTGTAAACAGCTCTCAAATTTCCTATTGTTTCATTATAATACAGTGTGTTTGCTCAATGCTGAATCTTTGAAAAGTGGTGGATTGTGTCGCTTTAGATTTTGATTTAAGTGAGTTAGAAGTTTGATGTGAGTGGTAAACACAAGATCATGATAAAAAAAAAGTAGAAAAGGAAGGAAAGTATATGCACGGTTTAATTACATAATTTGAAAATCAGGGAAAATAAATTGTAAACTTAACAGAATTTACATAGATCAGCTGTTAAAAAACAGCCTCTCTGTTTTTTCAAGTTCCCTCTCATTCATACACACAATAAGACACACACATGCAGGATAGAGTAATAGGATTTCCGAATTATCTGGCTTTTAAGCATTTCAGTAAGACCGACCACTTCCTTGGCTGAGCTCCTCACCCCCTTCCACATGCAGCCACAGTGACAGCCTTCAGAGCCAGAGGTCTTCCAAAGCCAGATCACTTCTCATGGACACTGATACCACAAAATTTCTTCTAATTTGGTACATCTCCAACTACATTTGTGTGTGCGAGCATGACAGTGTGCACATATGTAAATATGTGGGTCAGCTGAAGCCCTTCAAACGATTCCTTCTTTTGGAAACAATTCAAGACATCAGTTTTTGTCAGGAAGCTAATCCTGACTGATTATAATTCTGTACTTCTCTTCCATGTTGTTAGAAGTTCTTTCCAGCAAGATACATTGACTGATATCTGAATTCAGAGCTTTGGTGGAAAAGATTAAAAGGCTCAATTTTATTATATGCTGGACGTTGCTGGGACAACATTGTCTACAGTTACTGCAAACTGAGAGGGTGATGAGCAAGAGAGAAGCTCCTGCTTCAAAATGGATCCCATTAAAATGGACTGAAAACTGCAGCTGCTCACGTAGACAAGTCAAATACCAACTGGAGAAAGGCTTTAAGGCCAGCGATTGAACAAGTAGGTCATCCAAACAGGAAAAAAGTCTGGAGACGTCAAGGTTAGGTTTTAAAATCACCCCCAACCTCACGCACAGAGGGCTGATTTTACCTCCCTCTTTTCCATGTCTCTATAAAACCAGAATAATTACCACATACTTTCTACCTCACTACCCAAGTATCTTGATAATTATTGTTAAAAACAGCCTCTGCTTTATCTTTTCTGGGTCTCTTACTCAAACTTAATATGTATGGAGATTTGGATTTAAAATGACCACTTAGCAAAGAAGTTTATTTCTGGTAAGAAATGGGACAGACTTCCTTCAAAAGCTAGTAACAAATGACATGCCAGATTCTCAATAATCTATAGAAAACACCAGGGATCAAACTCTTTGTATGGTAGCTGAGCAAGTTTTTGCAGGTTTCCCCTTATCTCCACCCATAGAGTCAAGTCAGGTCATTTCAAACATGAATATGTAACAGTTGGAAGCAATGTGCTGGAAAAACTAAAAAAACTTCTTTAAATCTAAACATGACAGGAGAATAAATAATGTCGGTCTGAATTGTTTAATTCACATGAGCTGAAATCCCCAAATTCAAGTTTGTGTTTCTAACATTTACTAAACGTTATACCCTGGGTTGCCTTGATTTGCCTTTGAGATTTTATTTTTCTGTGATCCATAGCTTCTTTCTTCGACCAGTCTTGTTTCTGTTTAACTTTATTTCAGACCTTGGTGTCTCTAGTTACGTTTATTCCTTGTTTCTCTATTTTAACTATGTTTCTTAAGTCTTGTCATTCTTTGGTGTTAGATTCATTTCCTGCTCTCCCTCGCCCCCTGTGCCATTTTTTTCTCTCTCTCTTCATCCTGATATCTGCTCTCACACCTGCAGCCTGTTAACTCATCAGCCCGGGTCTTTTGCACCAGCGTCACCCTCAGTATTTAAACCATTCTTGCTGGTTCCTCCTGTCTAATCCTGTTCTTTCCCAGCTGTTCTTTATCTCCTGGATTTTTGTAGTTTTTGCTTCTCCTCTGTTCTCCAATGATTTTGTTTTGTAAGTTTTTGTTCTTATTAAATATTTAAATCAATTAGCTGTCTCAGCCTCTCTACTTTTGGGTTTCCTCAACATGACACTAAAGGTGTATGTTGTATCAAAAACTGGAAATTTATATTACATATTGCATATAAAACCCACTACTGTCATTTTATATCTTATGTTTGTTTGTCAAGGCTGTAGAAGGCATCTTTATTTTACGATGGTTACATCTGATATTGTTGCATTTTACTGCATTTGTGTGGTTCAGCATTTTTAAGATGCATTTTTTTCCTCTTTTTTTCCTGAAGGGTTTTGAACTGGAGAGTCAGTTTTCATCTCGCAGACCTGTGACCTTTGGCAGAGCATGCATGACAGGAACTTCACAGGAAGAGAAAAGGTCAGCCAACAGGAACACAAGAGCACCAACTGAGCTAAAAGGAAACATTGAACTGTAGTGAGACATGCCAAGACAGCGCACCGTGAGATCCTTCATATGCACACACTCACTTAGACATGCACATAACAAAGCTCAGATGTACACAGCTCTCACATATCTGCTGACCCGATCTTCTTCCTTATGTGCATACGGCAGTGTGAGAAATGTTAAGTCGTTGGTGGGTGGTTTCAGGTCGTCATGGTGATTTTGGAAGTTGTTCACAATGTAAAGTAATCAAATGTAAGTTAACGGGGAGGAGAAGCAACATTAGAGAGTAAAGCATTTATAGCAGCTGCCTGTGGAAGAGGACTTTGGTGTGTGAAAACTACATCGGTTCACAAGGTTTTGCTGAACTGCTTCCTGCAGGGGTGAAGGTAGTTTAGAAATGCTTGGTGTGTTTCCATTACAAATACACGTAAATCTTTGTCTTTATTCTGTTAATGTAAAAAAAAAAAACAATCTTGCAATTGCTGCGTTTATGTTAAATACAAATTTTTTATTAAAATCATGCGTGAATAAGCTTGTTCACGTGATAAATCATTAAAAATCATAGCAGCAACGTATGTAAATAGTAGCATGAGATCATAATTCAGCCCTGCTGCTAGCGCTCATCATCTCTGAGGCATCAGAGGAGATGTCGGTGTTTTATTCAGGTGTTGCAGTGACAAGCCCCGCCTATTTGGGAGCGGCTTATTCATGCAGCGTTTTTTGGGGGAAATTGTAGTTGGTGATTTTACAGACACAATTTTTTACGAACTGTGTGATGCTGAGAGAACTCTGGTGGTTGGAGCTGCACATTGTCCAATTAAACACAAAAACAAACTAAAATGATGAAGAAGACTATTTCTTGTCTTTGTGATTTTCAACAGTAGTTGATAACATGACTAGTGTGATTCAATAAAAGTGTTTCCATTACAGTTATGCACAATACATAAATTTTGTTATCACAACCCCTTTTTGAAATTTTTTGGCCTTTTGGACTATTACTTTTTTATCTAGCAACTTATTATTTGCATGTAGCAAATTTAGAAAATGGGTCATTGGTATTCTCTGAAATACTTTTGTATGCATTACAACAACTGGTCATAATTCAAACTAATGTAAAAAATAAAAGTAAGCATGTGAGATTACACAATGCCCAGAACATTTAAAATGAAAGTGAGAATGATCTCCCCAGAAGATCTTGCAGAACATTTTATTTTGAGCTTAATGTGTGGGACACATATTGGAAAGTTGCATCAGCTCACACAGAAAGCTGAAATCCAAAAGTCAAACTGGAGATCATTTTGTCCTCATGTGTCCTGTCCTGTTGAGTACAAAAACAAAGCCTTAATGCAAACTGCAAGACTTGACACAAGTGAACTCTCTCACACAAGTATGCACATTGAGTTAGAATCATAAAATGTTTTTAAAGAGCTGAATATAATTTGCTATGCACACATCTTCACACATCAAACAACAAAACAAGCACAGCAGCCCTTACTTCCTGTGAAGTCATACCTGTTATGCAAGAGTCTCTTTCTGTGTGCTTGGCTTCGTTTTTGTTTATCTTGACAAAAGAGAATCTGGAACACAAACAGACAAAAAAAAAAAAAAAAAAAAGAATCAGATTTAATGTGTTAGTGCAACAGTTGAACCTGTGAAAAGGAAAGCAAGCCTTTTTTGGGTATTGAGACCTGGATAAAAGTACAAGAATGTTAATTTATTTATCTACAATTAGTTGGACAAATTCCAACTGGTTCAATCACACTGAAATACTAACTTATACCATTTACTTTAAGTAAAATGAAAATTTTAACCATGCAATTACAGTTTGTGTGTTTGTCTTTTGAGAAATATTTAGTGGCATATAGATCTTCTAAATAAGCATTTAGAAGATCTATATGCCAAATTAAATGCTTCTGAATCTAACTTTCCACTGAGACAAAAAATATTAATTTATATTTTCTTAAATCATCATTTATATGTTTCTATTTTCTCCTTTTGCTCAGTTGTCAAACCCAACATTCACAGATAAACTCAACTAAACACAAAAGTAGTCAAGAAAGTTGTTTACTACATTCTTTTCTATTCTTCTACAGAAAAGAATGAAAGATACAGTAAATGATAGTAACAGCTTTGTCAGTGTTTTAGTCCAAGAAGATGCTTCTTCATGGATGAAGAACAATTCATCCAAGAAGGAAGAAACTGTGTTGGAGAACAATTCTTACATTTATTCATACTGAAATTAGTGTGTCACTTCATTTCTGCTCCAAGTAATCAGGCAAAGTTCAAATGTTTTATCAGAAAGGCAGACCATGAATTATATTTACTTGCTAAGTAAGAAGTAGTTGGAGTTTTCAATGTGTAGTATAGGGTTTTTAGGTCAGTGTGTGTATAACAGTAAAGTTGACATAATACCTTTACTGTTATAGTAAAGGTATTATGACCTCCACCTACATGTGGAGGTCAGTTAAACAACAACAACAAAAAGATTTAAATATTGAATACAGACATTTTGACTGGAAGGAGGAAGGCCAGAGATACGAGAACAGATGTGAACCAAAACAAAGTTTTGCAATACTCTCCTGGGGGAACGTGCAGACGTGCATGTGCAGCACACAGTTTCTGCCTTGTGCATGTGCATTTTTGTGACTGTTTTCTGTCAGTGTGAGGGGTTGAATGTCTAAAGCCAATAGATAAATGTACAAAATGTTATTGCTGTGCAGCTGGCCGTGCTCCAGAGGAAGTGCTTGGCTTTGACAATGCTCTCACCAGGAATGCAATGCAGCCCACCGCCAAAGGGGCGTGTCATTGCTCCGGGGTCGGAAGCCAAGTTTGGTCAACCCAGTTTTGGCCCATCCAGTGCCTTTAAGAGGGGTAGAGGGAGGGGGCCCTCTTCCTCCTGTTTTTTCAGAAAGAGGAGAGAAAAGGAATGCATATGTGTGTTATTCTGAGCTAATTTCTGTAGATGCAGGCTTGTTGGGGTGTGCATGTGTGTGTGTTCTTTTAGAGGAGGATCTGAAAGGAATGCAATAGTGTCTTTACACATGTCCACCCCTCCACCCACCCCTTTAGGCAGCCACCAGGCCTGTTGAAAACAGACATACACACGCACACACACACACGCACACACAGAGGTTGTGGCATGGAAGGAAGTATCAAACTACATGACTGAATACTTATCAAGACAGACGGGCAAAGCTGCCCATTAAGATTCCAAACTTTTCCTCCTTACCTTCAGGTATAAGAAAATAATTCACTCACAACAGAATAAAGTTGTCTTGAGAAGAAGAAAATAACTGGAGACCTGCTTTCTGCTCTCTCCCCTCAAACCTGCTACCTGTTTGACATTTAGTCTGGTTGATTGTTCCAACATTCATACTCCCAGTATTTATTCACTTCCATGTCATTCCTCTATGCTGGTTCCTCCTGTTTAATCCTATTCCCTCTCAATGTGCTTTTGTTTGTTTCTGATGTTTTTGTTCTCCTCTGGCTCTCTGTGCTCCCATGGTTTTTGTCTTAGTTCATATTTTTTTCATTAATTCTTCAGTTCTACTCAGGGAATTAAGCTAGGTTGAGTGGAAATTCATTGGAAGGTAATAGCCAGGCTAATGAATACTGACTGACTTTAAAGAAATGGATAACAAACTTGTGATTTTACACTTTTGTCCAAAATTCAATACTCAGTTAAACATGCATATCGTATAACATGTATTTTTTGCAACATATATATTCAGTGAATTTAAAACCATATGGGAATCTGCTTTATTGTTGGAGGTTGTCTAAAATTCACTTGAAAATGTTGCCAGACGAGTTAAATTTGTTTCCCTATTTGTGCGCTGCCCTTTCTGTTGACACTCTTGAAACTGAAATAAGACCCTCCCTGTGGGTATGGGGTTTAAATCACTGTAATATAATGGGAGAAGGCTTGAAACAGGATGCAGCAAAGAGGCCGCTGTGGCGGAGGCCTTGGTGTGTTTCAGACAGGCAGTGCCTGGTGATAAGAGGCTGCGGCCTGGTTGGCCTCTCCGAGGGGAAGTGATGCAAGACAGTAGCTCTTTGTTTGGTGGCATTACTTGGTCCCATGCCAGTGGCCCCAGTGAATGAAATGAAGCGGTTGGCTTGTTTGCTGGCTGGGTGAGTGGTTTCATGGTGGACAGGCTGACTGCCTGGTTGACTTGCTGGAAGGCAAACAACTGTGGTCCTAAAACTTCTGACTAATCTGACCTTTCTTCTTCTTTTGCTTCCTTGGTCTTCAAAGTCCATGGGAAGTGTGATGGGCCATGGTTTACTTGTCAAATTCAAGACAAAAAATTACAGTTGACACCAGTAATTTAAATAGAAGAAATTTAATTTTTTCATTACATCTTTTAGTTCACAAGTTTAAATATCTTTTATGCAATTTGAGAAAGAATAGCCTCAAAGGTCATTCAAACTATTTTACAGACATGGAGGGATATATGGAGATGTGTTTCAGGCACACTTCAAATTGAAAAAAAAATCTAGAAAATATTATAAAGAAAATTCTGGACCTTCAAAGGTCGAGTTCATCTTAGATACATTTTCTGGATGGCAGAGGAACAAAAGTCATTTGTTCAAAATGGCTACGTCAAGCATAGACACCATGATAACCTATATCTACCCTTATGTTATGGAAAAAGGCTGGATCCTGGACAGACTCATCCTTTTCATCCTGTCCCATAAACTCACAACACTGGAAACTTTTCAAGTGTTGAAATGTGTGTTGAAGCCATCTTGTCATACTTTGCTTCACTTTACTTTTGAATTCCTCAGCGGACAGGGAGGAGAAGACTGAGTGTTTGCATGGAGTGTGTGTGCGTGCGTGCTCATGTGTGCGTGATAGGAAGTGACCTCATTATGGAGTCTAAATGTCAGTGAATCAATTTTCAGACAGCAATACACTTGCTATTTGTGAGCCATATGAGCATGCATCCTTGCAGACCGGTACAAGGTTTTATATGCGAACATTTGCATTGATCAACCATAAAACATGTTGGTGTTTAGTGGAAACATAAGACATTGGGTTAGAATAGGAAGTTTAACTGTAACAGTAACTGTAACCTCAAATCCCATCAGTTAAGTTGGACAAAACTAAAAGAAAAGTTACATTTTTACGTGGTTATAGGTTATTCTCACTGTTGTTGATTTACGTACATCTAAACAATATTGGCACAGACTCGTTCAGCCTGGAATTTATTGACTATATTTTTCAGACCACAGAACTACTGAGCACAGGAAGAGAGATGGCAAAATGTGTCTTAACTGTATCTGGGGCTTGTCAGGGGTGAAAGGGGCTTGGCTTAAGTGCTATACCAGATGTGGAAATGGCATTTTTGTTAACTGGTATCTCATAAAGAGCAAACTGCAGGGGATTTAGTTGAGCATGTAAATGGAAGAGTTAAAAACTACAGTTTGCATTTCAAAACATCAAACATCGTCTCAAACAAGTTGAGAAACCGGCCAAGGCGAACCATCAATTACAGCAGAGCACTTGCCTCACATCCTCCCAGTAGTAGATTATTGTTTGCTACTTTCATGCAAATTCGACTTGAGTTGCCATATCAGGTGACATACACAGATCTGGGGAAATTCAATCTTACAAGTTCTGCCTGTTGTAAGACACAGCAGAGATGTAGACAAATGTGGGATGAGTTGATTTATCACCTGGATGTTGCTTTGTCCTGCATTATGGCAGTCTAGCTTTTGTTTTCAGTGGGACTGAAACATTGTAAAAAAAATTAAAAAAAGGTAAAAAATGTCTCAGCAATCAAATAACTACAGAAACAAGTAGGTAAGTAAGTAGGGAAAGAAGCCAATCAAACAAGTAGCTAAGAAAATAACTAAAGGAATAAATAGAGGAATCATGAGCAAACAAGAAACTAAGAAAATAAGTAAACAAATAGAAATGCAAAGGTAATTATTTAAAGAAACAAGCAAGCAAGTACACATGAAAGTAGATTAGATAAACTGGTAAGAACATTTAGCTACAGTTCAGCTCAAACTTGTTAAAACTTTTTTCGAACAGATTATCATTTTGATGTCAAATGTAAGTAAATCAGGGTAAAAGCCTTTGTCTTGACAAAAGTTAAGGTTTGCACACACAAGCTACTGTGTTGCAGCAAATGTAGCAAATATGAGCAACATGTAAGAAAACAACTTTAAAGCTTTCAGTGTTCTTGAGCTATCCTCTGTGATTTCCAAAGTAGAGTGCAAATGATTATGTGCATCCACACTTTCCTACCGAGGCAGGACTGGTTCCTCTGTAAATCCAGTTTGCCACAATGGCAGCTGATAATATATGGTTTCTGCTCCACCTGCTTGTGCTGAAGCTTCCTGTGTTGATGATATGTATGATGCTTGGTAGGGTGGAGATGACAATGTAGGTGTGGAGGAAGTCAAATGCAGGTGTTTGTGGTTGTGTGTGCGTGCGTGTGTTGTGTGTGTGTGTGTGTGTCAGCCCAGGTGGGTGCTGACAGACCGGCAGGTAAACAGGCAGGTTGGTCTCTGATCTCACCTGTTGGAGCAGACACGGCAGCGCCTGCAGGGCTTTCGCAGCGGAAAGATGTTCTTTATATGATTCTGAAAGGCAACCTTCTATTCTCTTTTCTTCTTGTTCATTTGTTCCATTCTCCTCTCCAAGGCTCATTCAGGTAAACACCCAGAAAATACACAAAGTACAGAATCAGACAATTGGGAGTTGGAAGAAAGAGTGGATGAGAGTAGGAGGAGAAACCTACTTGAGAAGGGGGGGGGGGGTAGGAGGTGACGGCAGTGTGTGTTTGTGTGTGACAGGAAGGTTTTTGAGTGTGTGCTGGCTTCATAAGGTGGTGCTTTGGGGGGAGAGGAATGTTACACATCCCAATTAGAACAGACCACCCCTATAAACTTTTAGGAAGTTATTCTAACCTGCAAGGCAAACACACACACACACACACACAGGAACAGCAGCTGTGGAGTTTAAACTCTGATATGAAGTGGCCAGGTGAGCAGCTCAAGTCTCAGGTTACATAGTCCGGAGGAAGTCTGTGGATTATCTCCTGTTTCTTATGTAATGTTTTCTTTCTGTTTGAGGTCGCTCAGTTTATTTTGGCCTTTAGAGCCCTGTGAGTGTTTTATGGTGGGTGGCTTATTGAGCAACAGGAAGGGCAAGCTCAGGAAGGCAGTATGATAATGCAAAGGAACTTAAGTCCTTAAAGGTTTTACAGCAAAATGATTAATGGTAAGAAAAGCCTTATTGGCAAAAGTTTTGTCTGTTCCTATTCTAAAATTAAACCTTGGTACAAATTTTAATGAAAGAGATAGCTTAGTATTTTTTGACTGAGGTTCTGTTAAAGGTTTATAAGCAGCTAATATCTTCAGTATAGATGATACTCTTGACCTCTTCATTTCATTTGGCAAAAACAGCATTTTCTTATCACGTTCATGGAATGATCTATGAAAGTTTGTTAAACTAAAACAAAAAGCTGGTCATTATTGAGTTTGTCAGTTTTTTATTTCAGTTGTGTTTCTGTTTAGTACGTATTTGCATGATTACTGCGTTGGCCAGATCTCCAATGTGTCAGACCTTCTCTGTTAATCTTCTGGCTACCCTGGAAAGCTACTGGGTCGTCTGTGAAGCTGTAGGCGAGTTCAACAATCTAATGGCTAATCTGCAAAACTAATGGCTGGTCCAAGAAGCCGGCAACTCTGACTTTTGTCAGAGTAGCTTACAGCTAGTCTGATCGTCTAGTGGCTATTTTCAGAAGCTAAAAGCTAGTTAATGGCTTGTAGTAAAAGCTAACTACTAGCTAATAATAGAAGCTAACGGCTAGTCTGAGAAGCTTAGCTGACAACACATCTGAACAGCTAACATCTAGTAAAAGTCGCTTTTGGCTAGTTATCAAATCTCCTGACATTTTCATTTAGCATAAATCCAGATTAGTTGGTCCAGAACGTTGAGGCTAATCTAAAAAGATAAACGTTAATCTGAGAAGCTAATGACTAGTAATTAAATGTCTCAGTTTGTAAAATAAAAATTCAATAACTACTTTGAGAGGATAACAGCTGGTCTAAGAAACTAACAACTAATCTGAGAAGCGCTCAGGTAGACTGAGAATGGTCCAGACCAAAGGGAACCTTGGCCTTCTTAAAACAACTCTGTCAAAAATGTTATAGCAATCTAGTATATTTAGTATTTAGTATTTTATCAACCTATAACATTTGACATTTGCACTGGGAAAATTGTGCAAATGTCACAGTTGAAATTGCTGAAAATTTGAAAGGAAATGGGGAAGATGTTGTTGCACCAACGATCATTCTGCCTGAAACAAGTGCTGAAAATGAAACATATTAAGCATTTCTGGTCATTTTGACTGCCAGAAAGTAAGGCAATGTATAAGTCAAAAAAATATCTTCTATTGTAACATTTTTGCTCTTTACAATTGCTTTACTTTTGACAGGAATCATTTCATCTGTGCTGATCTCTATATATGTTTTACTCAAAGCCTCCTCCCTGCAGGTGCCATAAAAAAATCACCTGCTTCTCTGTAATCAGCACTCAATATAAACATAGTGGTTTAAAGGTCCTCAAAATAAGATGTCTACAAACTGCCTTGATGTACTTGAAAGTGTATTTTGTTTAAGCTGCATATGGCAGGTTTGGTCTTTCTTTAGCTTCGAGAACTGGTTGAATTTATAACAAATTAATATGCCAAAAATGTTCTGCAGGGTATGTATGAATTTCTAATTAACTTTAAACAAAACCTTGTTAAAGAAAATCCTGAACTACCTTTCTACTTATTCTTTATTTGTGTAGTACAAAAATCAACACAACAGCCAAGTATATTTAACAATATATATTTCCATTGTCAATGTACATTCCATTTCAACATAAGCTTTCTTCACAAACAAAAAGTTGGCATCTAAATAAATACTATATAAAATAGAACTTCAAAATAAATATATCTATAAAGGGAACCTTTTATATGAGAATTTTTTTCTTTTTGTAATATCTAAACAAACAAACCAACAAAAAAAGCACAAATCTCATTTCTTAATCCCCAACAATGTCATTGGAAAGGTACAAAGGAATGGAGTAGCAACTGTTTGATAGTTTTCCTTTTATGTGAAAAATATAAACCAAGTGATATTGGTATGTAGAACTCAAAATAAACTACAGATTTAATTTCAATATAGTTGTTGGTGATTTTTTTTTCACACCATTGAGCACATAATAGTAAAAAGATCTACAAAGAAAGGCAGCAGTTGTTGAAAAGAAAGCGGTCCAACCGGTGATAAAGATAAACACAACTCCAGGTAAAAACAAAGGTGACAAGAGGGTAAAAAACATCAAGAAAGCAAGAGGGGTGAGAGTATCAGACGTGTGAGTCTATTCTGTCTCTGTGGTATGACAAGTTTATGAACAGCAGCTGTGTTTGTCAATCAAGGCAGGCCAGGGGTGTTTGTTGGACTATTTCCCATAGAAGAAAGGAAGGAAGAAATGCATGAATAAAAAAAGGGGCAGGGAACGGGTTGATCAGGGTAGACTGTGTTCGCAGTGTGGATTCAATGAATCCAATGTCTTTAGGACTCGGAGAGGGAATTAGCTTAGCCTCTCGACTGCTAATGAGCCATGGATAGCATAATCAGCAGGAGATTTTCATTTTTTCTACTTCTCTATTATTGCCGGGCACACTTTTCTAAATCAAGTGCAAATGGTATAAAGTCAGTTTGTTTCTCGAAGCCTCCTTCTACTGCACTCATTTTCCTCAAAAACATCTTATTCTTACCCTCAAAATATATATCTAATATAGTCTCTATATAGTTTGTACTGAATTGTGGTTATAATGTACCATGCAATCTTCCGAGGACATTTAAAAGTCTCTTCTAAAGAACACAAATGTTGTGAAACTATTTACAGCAAATAACATTTCACCTTCATAGCTCTTTTACTAAATATATAGTCAAAACATTTGTGATTTTTGCTGCCCCACCTTCCCTCAGGCACACATTCGCTCTCAGGTTTGGCACCTATCTCAGACTGAATTGCTAGGTTTTTTGAAATATTGCCTCGTACATTCAATACCAAGGACCACATGTGGATTTTCTTGCTCTCCTATTGTTTTTTTGAATGATATTAGCTTTGTGCAAAAAGCCAAATACAAGTATGAGCAAAGTTAGGTACCCTAGTGGAAGATAAGGGTCCAACTTGTGGGTTATGGAGCCACAAAGCAAATATGCCACAATGCCAAATGGAAACAACCACCTGTATTAAAGGGCAATTCACCTTTAACAACCTGCCACTGTTAACTATTTGGCAAAAGGACATCATAACAACTGTGGTCACTTAGACTGTGAAAACATGCTACTATATAATAGCATCCTTTGGCAAATTCCTAAGAACATCATGCAATTCACAAAAATAGAATAGTAAAAGAGAGACTATTTCACACAATCAGCTATGCAGCATACTGATTTGACTTTCATGAAGACACAGATGTGCGTAGAGGTGGATGGGTGTGTGTGGAGTAAATGTAGTGAAGGCCAAAGTAATACAAGATTGCTTAGGTGGTTAATACTGTGCTTTAGTACATCCTTTAAGAGGGGTCCTAAAAACAAGGTTGTGCAAGTGGCAGGTTTGATATTGACAAAGGCTGACTGGATACAACACAATAACTTTTTCTAATCCTTTCCTCTTCACCTTTACCTTCAGCTTGACCCTCTTCA
Organism: Poeciliopsis turneri; assembly: GCA_922788865.1. NCBI lineage: Eukaryota > Metazoa > Chordata > Actinopteri > Cyprinodontiformes > Poeciliidae > Poeciliopsis > Poeciliopsis turneri. The sequence continues at coordinate 1,766,129 of CAKLNU010000717.1, read as the reverse complement.
CCTGCATCCCTCTCTCCTTTGGGAAAAAAAAGAAAGTTCCATGGCCCATTTGCCTCTCACTTAGCTTGCGTGTTTTAAATTATTCACTATTGCCTCTTTCGCCTTTTAAATGTTTTCTTTGCCATTTTTGTGCAAAGAGGAAGCAGACCAGGCTCTTGTAGGCAGTTTTAAAATTCAACATGCAGTAGGCCAAGTTCAAGAGGAGATTATTGTATAACAATCCCTGAGAAGGTTGGTTGTTTTTTTGTTTTTTTTCCATTTAAATCTTTTTACATGTTTCTCTACCACAAATCCACTTCTAGCACGGTGGTTAACCATTAGACTAGAGCATGCAGATCGTGACATGCATTACATCTGAGGTGGAGCAGTGAACAGCATTCAAAATATTTCAGAAGGGCTAAGCTCTCCCAGCCATAAAATTAATAAAAAAATTGCTGTAAATTGATTATTTCTCACTTGTAGCACACGAAAAGATGAAAGAAATATGAAAAATTACTGTTATATTAGGTCTAAAAAGGGTTGTTTTCACAGATCCCTGTTCAAATAACAATCTAGAGATAAATGTTACCAAACTAGCCTCGTTTAGCATAACTGTAAAATTAAAAGATGGTGAAAATCACTTTTGAGAGGAAGTTGTCCATCATAAAAGCCACAGTATTCAACAGTTAACCACTTGCTTTCCTGATTGACACTGGGCTGTGCTTTTCTAGATGGCTGGGGTTGAATACCTTTTGAAGTCTTAGGATCAGCAACCAGTTTCTGTTTACTTGGCATTACAAAAAATAGCTGGAAAATATTGAGCAGCAGAGAGGTACGACTTTGTGCCTTCAGCCATTTTTTAAAACCCAGACACAAGGCCACACAATCTGGTCTCTTCTTATCGTCACCGTTATAGAACATGAAAACAAATCTCACCAAACCTGTTAGCTGTTCCACTTTTAAATGGCCCATTTTAATCATCCATGCCATCAAACATAGGTCAAGAAACCGTTTAAGTACCATTGTTTTAATAGTAATGTTCCAGCAGATAAATATGATGGTTTAATGGGGTTGTGTTGCCTTGTCCAGTCCATATTAACTAAACAAGTGGGGTCCTGTCCATTTTCTTGCAAGGCCACAGCCAGCTAGTTGAGTCTACTATCATGAGCCCTGCTGCTGCTTTTCTGTTCCAACGTTTGCTTCCACTCCTCCATTTTTACTGACAGGGATGTTCATGCCAGCCTGCGAGTTCTTGCAGCGACAGCCAGGCCTGCTAACATTGTCATAACACTTCTGTCCCAGCTTGGCCAGTCCCGTAGCTGGTAGGTAGCAGATCAGGCATGGCAAGACGACAGAGAGGGCGGCCATAAAAGACCAGCGTGCACAGCAGTTGGCTTGTGAACATGAGCAGGGCTTGTCTGCACAGGAGCCCTCGTCGTCCTCGTCCTCGGTGCAGTGGTAGAAGATTCCTTTGACTAGGCACATGCAGGTGGCTGTGTCTACCAGGCTCTGAGCCGAGCACAGGCACTCCTGGTTGCAGACCCAACAGGAGGGTAAGGCTCGGGGGAGCGTGCACTCAGTGCATCGACACTTCCCACAGTGCTCGCAGACAAACAGGTGCTTCTTTTCGGTTGGAGAGGAAGGGATAAGAGCCAATCCTTGTTGAATCCCAGTGGAGCACACGCCTCCAGCAGGAACCTTTGCAGACTTGAGGTCAAGTGATTTTGAGGAAAAGGAGCAGGAGGAAGCAGAGGAAGAAGATGTCAGGACTTTAGATTCAGAGGAAGAGAAACAACCAGGAGTTCGGGTTGTGACAGTGTTGATGGGGCCCTTGTGATGGTTTGAGTTTGGGTGGTGATCCACCGTCGGCGTTGGTGCTGCATGGTCCAACAGCCGCTGATCGGAAGAGGTACTGCTGCTGCTGCTAATAGAACTGGGCCTGCCACTGAAGGAAATCCAGGGGTGGGTGGTGGTGTCCGGGTGAGGGTGAGGCTCACACCGGCCGTGCTGATGGAGCTGATGTTGGTGATTGTGGTGATGATTATGGTTGGCCCCAAGGAAGGCCTCCTGATTCTGACCAAGCCAGGTGATTCTTCGGTTTGCAGACTTCTGGCTCACAGGCTGCTGAGCCACAACAGCTGGACTGTCAATGTAGTCATTCTCCACATGTGATGACTTTATCTGGTCAATGGGATAAATGGTGAGAGGATGCTGAAGACGACCGTAGGGCACTCGACTGTCCAGCAAAGGCTGAGAGATGAGGGAAGAAGACACTCCGGGAATGTGGTGGGGAACCCTGGACTCCATGTGTCGGCTGGTGCCTTGCACGTCTTCACATTAAAGCAGCATTTAGTGATACTGCAAAAAACAGATACAAGAGATTCTGTTAAAACAAGCAGCATGGGCTTCCATGATACTATTTATTCACACTGAAACTTATAAGGAATAGGTTCTAAGTATTTTATACAAGAGGTGACATAATGTCTCAAATCTACAAAGATAACAGTTGACAAAAGTTGGATTGATGACTGTTATGCTCTTCAATGCAACCTCCCATATGTTTGCTGAAAATCAAATATGTTATTGCTCAAAGTACTAAAGTAAAGTTTTTTACTGTTTTGCAACTTCTTTACACTCAATATTGGTGTCTGATCAGGATGCTATGTCAAAATGAATCAGTAGCTTCTAATTCACCTCCTAGGTTTCATGTATGCCAGACATTTGTCATATATTTTGCAATTTGTTTACTTTAAACAGAACTGTGACTAGAAATATTCTTAAGGTTTTGTTATATAACATTTTCTGGTTGTTAAGCTTGAAACCTATGGTGATTTTTAAAATGGGTACCCAAAGGACCTTTAGTCTGAACCCCATGTCTTCTAACTTTGACATTAGCACAATAGAAGTTGGACTCTCGTCCTCGGTCTTACAAAAAAGCAGAGAACACCACAGAGTAGGACTTGCATGCAAAAGACTCAAAGATGCAAAACAAGGCAGGGAGGAGAAGAAATTAGAAACTTGCCAGAGAAGCAGAACTGAAGGCAAGAATTTAGGTCGTGTAGACCTGCTTATCAATAACTCCTTCAGCTTTCATAATGTAGTGATGTAATTCCTCAGCAGACTTTACAACCACAAATCCGAATCAGAGAAAATGATCAGTCTCGGAATTTGTGAATGGGGCTGATTTTATGAACCAGCAGGTGTTTTTATGAATGGGGCCTGCTGTGCTGCAGGCAACATAAGAGCGATGAATCAGTGCGCTCCATTTATGCTCAGTGAAATCAGCTGCATCCATTTCCTCCATGAGTGCTCCATGTCAGGTAGACCCCCACTGATAACTGATGGAAGTAGAAATAGAGCAAGAGCAACACGGTTTGCACTAACCTACATCTCTGCTGCCTGCGATTATGTCAGTCATATAGTTGGCACACTGATTTGCTGTTTTTATCCGAAAATGTATCATTACTTCACTCTGTTAATCTCCTGTAGCTGTATGTCCTCATTATGTTATTTGCCTCCCTCTAAAGGGTCTGAAAAAAGATCCTGGCTTGTTGTGAAACCTGTTGCGACATTGCTGGCAAAGGCGCAAGCGCTTGTGATCGTCAAAAATCTCGACCACTATGAGCTCCAAGCCGGAACTATGCGTGTGCAAGTGCGTACGTGTTTGTGAATGTGTGTGTTTGTGTGTGTTTGTGTGCGCGCGCGTTGCTCCCTTGGAAATGTGAATGGACTGAGTCATAAAACCGGAGGCGGCCGATCGGTGTACTCAAATAGCGTGCTTATTGCTTATCGGTACTCTGCGTTTTCAACGTGATTTTGCAAATAATTTAAAAATGACAAAGGTTTTAAAGAAAGCTGATAACTGTGTTCCACAGTCGCGCATATTCCTAGCAACAAATGCGGACGTAGCAATTCAAAATTCTTAATAGAGCAATATAATAATACACAATAATAAGAAATGTATCATCAGACGCGTAACGTGAAACGAAGGTGAAAGGGTGAAGCGACGTGGTGCAGAGCGAGGACAGACGACTGAACACGGAGCCTCATTTTTAAACACTGGGAGCAAAAATGTAGCCAATTTAAAAGACGTCATGATCGTGATAGATGCAGAAGTGCACATCTGCACGTTATTCGCGTCCCTCTCGCTCCTTCGCTTTAATCTCGTGTTTGCTCCTAAAACCGGTGGTTAAATATTGACTTAAACATGCAAACACAGGCTCTGAGTCAGTTTCATAAAAAAAAAAAAAAAAAAAAAAAGAAAAAAGGAAAAAGGACGTTGCTCAGGAGAGCCGCGTCGCGCCGACACCTAATAGAGGATCCGGCGGACTGAGGAGGCGAAGTTCGAGCAACGGATCTGAAACAATCCAGGCTTTGCTGTCGCTAGATCACGACTTCTGAACATGTAACACAGAGAAAACATCACTCACCGTGGCTATCAGGACGCAATTCTCATCTCTTCGATACGCTCGACGTCTGCGCGCAGGTCTCTGTGTCCGCTCGGAGGTTGGAGGCGGGTGGTGCGGTAGGTATTTCCAAAGACGTGAACTCCAAAAGGAAAGGCGAGCGGCTCTTTCAGCGCTTTTCTCTCTGTTGGCTTGGCGCATTAAAAAGGCGACTGCGATCGAGGACGCAGAGCTGTGGATATGATGTTGCAACCACCGAGGGGAGGGAAGTGAGTTTTTATGAATGGGAGGGTAGAGGAGAGGGAAAAGGGGGCCGGCGCTGGGCAGATGCCTCCGTTTTTTCATTTATTTTTTCTGAATGGGAGGGAAGAACGAGTCGGGGAGGGCTTGAAATGCGGAGGTTACATTTTTATGAATGGGGAGGACACCGAATGGCACTGCGCACGCGCGAAGCCCGGATTTTTATGAATGGGAAGAAATAGCAAATGAGGCGTGTGCGTTTGTGCGTGGGGAAAAAGAGGGGTGGGGGCTTTTTCTGGTCACAAGGACAAAGTCATTCCTGATTTACATAGAGGTTCGACTTTCAAATTAATCATCATGCTTTCAAAAACGTCAAATAGAGATGAATTCAACAATATTTATTACATTACCAGCCGGTAATCAAAACTGAGGGGCCAAAAATATGCTTTTCCGAGTATTAATCTGAATTAATAGAAGTCAGTTTTTAAGTGAAAAACAGGATGTGAACGTGGTTGTTCAATTTTCAGACATATTTTATTGACAAGGATGTCAAGATGCCAGAGGATTAGCCCGAATAATAGCCGCTCCCCTCCTGGTTCCTGTTCTATCTAAAGCCATTTATTGCGAGCAAGGACGTGTCCTTCCTTCCTCTGCAACAATGTGAGGTATGACTATACAGCTTCCACTGTAGTGTAAAAAAAACAGGCGGTGGTGAGTGTGTGCGTCTGTGTGTGTGCGTGTGTGTGTGTGTGTGTGTGTGTGTGTGAAACGCAAACCAGCATGAGGGCAGGCAGGATTCACAAAAGGACAGGATGTTGTTGATTTGTACCGAAACCACACGGAGGAAATGAGTGTGAATTTCCTTTCTCTCTGTGACATAATGTGTGTGTGTGTGTGTGTGTGTGGTGCGTGTGTGTGTGTGTGTGTGTCCCTAGCCCCCTTCTCGCCCCCCTCTCCCACTCAGCTTGGGGCTTTTAACCAGTCAAAGGTTAACAGTTGCCCCATTATCCGTTTGCACGCATCGTCATGGCAGCCACCACACCGCCAAATTGGGATTATTGTTTTTGAACAAACCCAGAGTGAAGATAAGGGAAGAAAAAAAAAGGAAGGAATGAAAATTATTCTGGTTTCAGACTGCATTGAATGGCAAATGAATGTACATTTTAAAGTGGAGGATTAAGTGGAAGCTCTACTTCAACCCACAGAGCAGCCCTCCTCCACACAGTTCCACTATATATATATATATATATATATATATATATATATATATATATATATATATATATATATGTTTCACTGCAGTCTTCTGGGCTTTGTCCCTATACTGACTTCAGACTGTATGTTCACCTCCACCCATTTTGGCCTCTCACAGGTTTTCTTCCACCCTGGTAAAGAAAAACAACCTGAGAGCACAATGCTGCCACTGCCATGTTTCATAGTGTGAACGGTATGTTCATAAAATCTAAATAAAACAACATTTGTAATTCTAAGATGGGAACGCATTCCAAGGGTGTAAATATGAGCTGCTGTTGTTTTTCTTTTTTACAATTATTGAAGTGACTAACATTTTGAATAACATGTCATGGTCATTGAATTGAATTGTCAGCGGCTGGGTGTGCAAGCCATCATTGTCTTAACAATGTTTTGTGATACTTTATAGTGTTAGTACAGCTTCAAAAGTTGTTGCATGTGCCCAAAGGAAATTATATGAATGAATCAGTTAACTGAAAATATGTAGTTAGAGTTGCAAAACACAACAAATGACTGCATAGCTTCAAAACTAATTCAAGAAAATAAAACCAAACAGGAAGCAAAAGTAAAAGAAGTTAATAAAAAATTAGATGCTTCTGCAGAAAAGTCCAATGTTTTTATTTCACTTTTTCCTCTCTTTTTTTGGAGTACAGAAATTAACAGCTAAATTTTGACTGTCAGCTTTTGCTCCTTTTTATACATAACCTATTGATGTCACTCCAACATATCTTGCTGAAACAGTAAGTTATAAAAGTAGCAGTTTCAGAGTTTTATGAGCCGTGCTTAAAAATGTGGGATATTTACAATAGGCTGATAGTGGAAACTTTTTTTCTTAGTTGCAGCATTGCAGAGGATAAAGCTCTAATTTAGATTATTATTAACCGCCTAATTACAGTATATAATAATTCATGTTTCCTGCTGTATGTGGTGCTGTCATGCTGTAAATCTAACTTTGTCAGAAGTGTGAAATATTGCACCTTCTGCAGGGTTTTGTTTCTGAACTTTATGACTTCATCTGGAAAAGCTGTCCTTCGCTTTAGATTGTGTGTTTTCTGTTGTTTCTGCTGTGATATAAAAGTTAAATAAAATGTGACTTTGTAATACTTGTTCTCAGCACACACATAAAAAAATTACACTGTGACAAAATAAAAGCCCATCCTGCATGTTTTCTTTATGCTTCATGAAAATGTGGCTTAAAATCTGTGGTAATATTGTGAACCAGGGTAAGCCTACTTTACACATTATTATTTTGGAAAACAGCTGGATCTGGGACTGAACTGCTAATAGAAAAATGTTCAACAACCAACAACAAAAAATATTTAGAAGATGTACGATGCGAAAACAAACTGCCGTATAATATGACCCACCCCTTCGGCTGCCTATCTATCATCCTTTCACATTTCTGTCTCCATTTTTCTTTCTGTCTCCTGACACACAGACGTGCAGAGATGCACAAAGATGTATTGTGGATATGTTCAAATTTTCTTTTGCAGCTGTGTGGCTCTCAGGCTCGGCCAAATTGAAGTGCTTGTTGGATTGTAGATTTCTCAGCGGTGTGATCATCTGGGTAGACATGCACAGAAGGGAAGGTCCAGCTCTCTCTCCCTCTCTCTGGAGTCCTTCCTCCCAGCCTCACCCACATCTGCTGGCGACTGCTGTGAGGCTCAGATTGTAATGGACAGCCACATCTGGCTCCCAAACAGGTTGATGAATCTACCAATAAACTGCATTTCCCTCATCAAAATAAATGTGACTAAATTATTTTAGAAAAGCTTTCATGTTTGAACATAAAAATAGTTTTTTGAGGGGAACTCTTTCTTCTTGTTTTTTTTTTGTTTTTTTTAATAGAAAATGCCTATTCTACAGTTGTCTCACACTAAATGTAAACACCTAGATACTAGTCAGTAGTTTTGGTGTCTGGGCTTGCCCATCTTTTTTTTTTTTTTTTTCAAACATCTAGAAACCCAAGAAAGGCTGGTAACGGTTCAGTCTGTGTGTTTATTCATGTGTGAGCACAGCACAGGGTGAAAATGTAAATGGCAGTGACAGCTTATCAAAAGCTTCCTTTTGCAGGTAAGCCCATCATTTATCCTCCTCCCTTGATGCTTCACAATACACATTTCCCGCCAATTAACATGTGTGTAGGGCACTTGCAATGCCACAGCTTGTTTTTCTTTCTAATTTAGAGCTTTTAAAATGAGTCTCACAGCAGGTCAGCAAGTCTGAGTGCTTCCTGTTTCACTGAGAAAATAAAATCTCAAGAAAAAGCCAAGTCACAACTGTAACATAAAACCTAGATTATTGTAAAACTATGAGGCAGGAAAAACACCACTACCGTAGAGGAAAATTCAAGATTCTTTTTCCATTGTGATTGTATGGATATACATCATGATTTTTGTTCAACTAGCTTGAAAACAGCCCTTAAAACAGAGCTGTAAATAAAGAACATTGAAAATAAATCTGACACGCATACACATACAATTCTATTACACAGAGACAGATTAGACTAAAGAAAATATTCTGCAAACATAAAAATAAATGAAACATGAAATAGAATCACCATCAGGTTAAAGTGCCAGCAGATTTGTAAACAAAGATAAACCTGAATTGAATAAATGTCATTGTTTGAGTGATATTTACCTTGTTTTAAAACTGTTCAGGAGTCTGGTGCATTTTTTAACATCTGTGACCGGAGAGAAGGAAGAAGCTCAGAGAGACGTTGGACAGGGTGTGAGGAGTCTGTGAGATGCTTTTGTTTTCTGAAGGAAGTGGAAGGTGAAGATGTTATTCATAACAAGCATGTTTGTGTTCATTGAACTGTATGACAGCTAAATGAAAGTGTGTGAGTATAGGCAACGATCAGGAGGATGTGCAAAGACGAATTTGTAGAACAATTTTGAGAAATTAATGGATGTACTGAATGTTATGATTACAAAAAGTGTATGTATAGTGACAAAAGTTACAAAAAATTAATAACATAAATTAATAAATAAAAGCATTATATTGGGGAAAAATAGTATTTGATCCACTTTTGATCAAGCCGAGTGAAAATGTTATGATAAACACTAAATCAGCAGCATCAGTTTCACAACCAATGATAACAAAATGAACAAGTAAAATTACAGTTTAACCTCCAAGAGAATAAAAAAGACTACAGTGAGACACAGAAGTTGACTGTGATGCCAGGCAGCTCCACTCTTCAAATTCAGACTTCCTTCCTCGCTGCCTGCCTGACCAGGCGCTGTGTTTGTGCTTTGGAGCCAGAAGAAATATGTTGTGAGAGGAGGAGGAGGAAGGGGGGCGTCTGTGTGACTGTGTGAGTCTGTGTGTCCACATCCATCAAAATAAAGAGTTTTGATGGCTTTGGCCTGCCCTTATTGCACCACAATAGGATACATTACATCTAATTGACTTAGTGAAAAAGAATCCTGTGAAAAAAAGCTAAAATGAAACTTCCCAGAGGAGTTTTACAGCAACAGGTTGTTTACAGCATTTCACATAAAAAAAAGCCTTATTAACATTCAGAGTTTTAAAGGATTCCTATAACCTCATTATCTGAACTCTAACTTTCCTTTTTTCTTGTGAAGTTAGTATCAGCGCCATACTGAGTTGTTTTTTCAGTCCAGTTTACCTCCTAATCCATTTAGATTTAAAAAGATTACACCACATATGTGATTATATATTAGTGAGAGCCACATATTTTTGGCAGAACATTTTGGAAAAGTCAGTGATTTCAAAAGGAAAAGATTCAATCTCTTCAACAGCTGTTATAATAGAGTTTCTAGTTTCTTCAGAGGCAGTTTAAGTAAAAAAACAAAACAAAAACAATCTGGTTTTAGAAGTATTTTTAATTTGATTCTGACATCTGATTGGGTGGGTTTAATAGCTTTGCATGACCATTATTTTCTATGTCAAAGGAAAGCAAAAGGAAATGGGTTTCATTGCTCTGATTCTGCAGCGATAACCTGAGCAGTCTGTCCATTTCAGCTGTTAAGATAAATACTGTGTAGAATGTTATTGTTACATAATGTCATAATGATATCAGCTGCGATTAACCCACATTTTCTTCACTTTTCCTTATATAGTGTCATCACAAAGTCCTGATCTAAATCCTGTAGAGAATCTGTGGGCAAATCCAAAAGTGTGTGTAAACAAACTTGACTCACTTCTGTCAGGAGGAATGAGCCTGAAGGAACTGAAAGAAACCCAAAAGATTTGACGGATCAAAGGCAATTCTAGCTACGGAAATGTTTGTACATTTCATATTTTGAAGACATTCATTTGTCATTTAACAAACAGAAATATATTTTTTATTAATTTAGCTGGTCGAAAACAAGAAAAGTTTGGTCTGACTTTAACTTCAGAACAGAAACAGAAGTGTAAATGTTTGATTTTGTTTATTTAATGAGATTTTGATATTGTAGTTATCATTTAATGAGATTAATTTTGTGCTCTTTAAATCACATTTTAACTAACGTGAGCAATTTTTCCATGAGCCTTGGATTTATTGTAGTTTTAATCATATAAATCATGAACGGTTGGTTCAAGTGAAAAAAATTCTTGCAATCTGCATCATCTGTAGTTTTCTTTTTACTCCCTTGAAACAATAAGGATTCCACATTTTAACATTTATAATTCTGCTTAGATATTTTAAAAACAGAAATGTGAGACTTTGCGTTTATATTGACAAACATTTCCTGGCTGATTGACACTTTAAATCATGTCAGCTGAAAAAATGCTGATCTGTTGCCGACCCTGACCCATGAACTTCAGCAAAAAAGGTTTGACTTCGCTGATCAATAAAACCATGTCATTAAAACATTATGCATGCATGCACTGTCCAACAAGAATGCATGGATTTATTTAGTTTTTATAAGGCCGCAGATTAAGGCCGCATGCATTATAAAACACTAAATTGTGAAGAAAAATTACAACAAAAATAATGTGCTCTTGTGAAGAGACAAGCCAGCAGTGTAGCAGCTGCATGGCGCACAAAAATCCAGATCAAAAACTTGGTTTGTGTCACTCAGCTTGAAAATCTTGTCCAAAAAATGTTTTAAAGTCATGGCACAACAATAAGGATTTGGATTTCTTTTTGGATTTTATATCAAAAATAAGAGGACTGCCAATAGTGTAGTTAAAGGTTTAGTAAAATGTGTGTATAATCTATTGCAGTATCATCATTTAATCAAGGATTGACAGACAAAGACAACACTGTTAGCTACTCCTTAAGTATAGAGTTCAGAGGATCTTGAATACAGAAGGCTAAAATCATCATGACATTCATTTGCCACTAGAGTCCAGTTTCCTTTATGTGCACATATCCTGTGAAGAGATTTGGCCCAGTCTTAAATTTTAGGTTGTAATGAAGACGTTTCTGTGGTCCACACACACACACACACACAACTGGCCATGGTGATCCTTACAGAAATAGTTTATGAAATTAAAGCAGTATGATCTACATAAGGTGCTCAGATCGACTTTTCTAATGATGTGGATTCAGTCAGAATGGTACACAGAGCACTTTAAAATTTTCATCTGTAAAAGAAAATAATCATCTTCCTTTTTCGTAGAAAAATCACTGTGTGATTTATTGCAAAAAATGCATTAAAATTAGTAAGTGTAGAAAATACAAAACAAGATGTGAAGAAGTTTGATGGAAGTGAAAACATTTGCAAGACACCATAGTAAGAAGGGAAATGAGGAGAAAAGACGATGGACCTCAAATAAAATTTCTTGTAATGATAAACCAATAAAATTTAAATCAGTCTTTTTAACCAAATTCAAACCTCTGTGATCCTTTAAGATCACATTAGATCTCTTTCATCAAACAACTCGGTGACCCAGCAGAAACAAAGTAACTGCCTTTTCTTTTTCTGTGATCCTACTTTTCATAATTCTATTGAAAAATCTTCTTTGTTTGATGTCAACATCTGCCCTCAACTGCAGTTTCTCAATGTAAACACTTTTACTTAAACCACATGTCTGCATGTATTTTAACATTTAGTGTCTTTTCATTGTGGGTTAAAATAAAAAAAAACCTTTCCACGTCTCCTTGCCACAACAGACTGTGTCAGACTTCCACTCCTATATTTATGGATTTTCAGTCCTGAAGAAGCCAATTCTGAATCATGATACTCTTAAACATAATGCTGGAAAGCCCTTTTCTTTTGGTCATATTAAGTATTCAGCAGATAACATATCCTGGGGATTTTTTCACAGCAGTGAGAGAGACTAAATTGTTCCTCTGGTCCTGAGGACAATATAATTTTTTCCAATTTTTTTTTCCTTTGCATGACTTTGTTGTTTAGCTGTTTAACTAGTTATGCACAATAATGCACAAAACAGAATATTAGGTTATTCAAAAACACTAATAACATAATAAAATCAGAAATGGCACATATGGAAACACATAACCCTAAGTTGGCACTCCATTATTGTTTCCACAGTCAACCAGTTGGACAATATTATGTCTAATTTCAGGCATGTAATTAGTGTGCAGCCTGGTTTGGTTTTGTCTGGGTCGGTGTTCAGACTGTGCGCATGTATAGGTGTGGGTGTTGGATCTAAACTTATCCAGTACCACAGAATGGATCACACAAAGCAGAACCAGGAGTGCAATTAAAAGCCAGTGTGCTAATAAACACACACATAGAGGATCTAGATCTATTCTTGGTCTCCGTATTGGAAAACATACTCAAGAAGTCACGTGGAAAAGTTTAAAAATAGCAAAGCACAACCAAAATGGGGTTCTGCTCTTACCAGACATCCCACAAGACACACACACCACTCATATTTAAGGACAAGAAGATGCCAAAATAAGCAGACTCACAGACAGTGTCAGTTTTGCCTTTCAAATTTAGTCAAAATGTTAGGGATGTCTGTAACAGTTGGTATCAAATGTATCACAGGAAAAATATAGCCTAGAATAAATAGATCTGTCTTCAAAGTCTAAAATAATCTTTTCCATTAACAGAAGGAAAAACATGTTCCAATGTTCCCAGCTAGAAGAACCAAAACTACATGATAAATGCAAATAATGCCTTTTGCCTTCACCTGCACATTAACAGAGCATCAGTCTCACTTCACTTCTACATAAAGTCATGACAAAACAGTGAACTTTTCTGTGAATGTATATGAAAAACGAGGCACAGCAACGACCTGAAGTAGGCATTTTCTATTGAACTTCATCACTCTGTCACATCACTGATGAAGAATTTTGTTTCATTGTTCAATCCAATGTTAATTTGGTTCATTAAAATCTGCAAGAATTCATTTCTGCACAGCCTCTGCTCCATTAGCAGACCTTCTGTAGTTCTGTCAAAGTTAGTTTTTAAACACTGAAGCTATGCATTACTTTGGAGTGACGAGCATTTAATTCTTAAAGAATTTTCCTTGAAATAATGTTCTTGCATGGACGTTGGTTTTTGATGTATTTTATTATTACCTAAATCCAAACATCAGTGGTGATGTCACTCCCACGCCACCATAAAGACGTCAAAACATCAAGCTGTTATAAAGGTCTAGTCAAAGTCTTGCTCCCGAAATCCTGTGGTTCTCTGAAGATCTGCTTAACAGATCTTCAGAGAACTGTTAAACATTTTCTCTTCCACTGAGTTTAATAAACAAGCAGTTTGCTTTGGCTTATTTGAGTTTAGGTTTAAACAAAGTCAGAAACTGGTAATATTCAGATATTTAAAAGTAGAATCGAAAGAGGGTGCACTTTCACTTTCATCCTAAATGTAATGAAGTAGAGAATAAAGTTCTCGTTTGCACTTTAAGGTCACATAGCTAGCTGTTTCATTTTAATCTCTGTGTATATTGATTTTCCTGTGGGAGATACGTCTGCAGAGACTCCTGGAATGCCCAGAGTGTGAGAAATGGCTTGGAGAAATTTGGCCCCGCCTCATGCTTCAGTGAATGGTTAGTCCCTGGAGGTCAAAGTGCAGTCGGGGTCCTGTCGCTCCTCTGAAGAGAGGCCAAAGGTTAACTTCCACCGGAGCTCCTCTTTCCTCTTCTCTCCCAGTGGGGTTCTTCCACTTTAGAGGAACTTGATGAAAACTAAACTTTTGTTTTTGTTCTGCAATCTTACATCTCATGTATACAGTAACATAAAAATAAGTAGAAATTATTTTTTTTTTTTATAAATTAGAGAGATTTGTAAATTCACAAGTTATCAAATTATCCTTTCTGCTGTGATGTGTCTAATTGTGGAGTTGCTTACAGAAAAACATTTACACAACTAAGATGAAAGTGTTAAATTAATTCCATGTGGCTTTTGACCAACCAGAATCATTCAGATTAATCTGCTACTGATGTACATGTGATTTCTGTGATCGCAAGACAATTACTGCATCAGTTTGTCTGAATCCACATTAAACAACTAACTCATTACCTGACTGGCTGCAGCCGTTTTAAAGTGTTTTTTTTTAAATTCCATTTCATATTTAAACCACCTTAGAACTGTCTAAAACTGAGAGTCGAATGCTCAAACCCAAACTCAGATTCAAGATGGCTGCTGCCCTTTTTCACTCTGGTAAATGAAGTGGAAATGGATGAATAAAATATGTTCTGAAAACGACACCGGTTCCTGGAAAACGTTTCTTCATTTACAGTTAACTAGTAAAATAGATGCTGCAGAACATTCCCAATTTGTGATCATGTTTATAATTTAAATGCATGGAATGGAGAAAAATACATTGCTGTTAACTTACATTGCCAAGAGGCCACACAGATATAAATTTCTCGGTTCATGAAGATCTTCCGTCCTGCGTTGAGACGTGAGATCTGTTACTCAGACTGATTCTGTTTTTCCCAACTCTAAATATTTTTTAACTTTCTTTGAATTCATTCAGAAGTTTACATATAGCTTCATTACGGTCTCTTAAAACATGGGCTGCAGGAGCTGGTGCTTTGTAACATAGATGACATCATGAGGAAAGAACATTATCTAGGAATATTGGAGTAACATCTACAGACGTTAAAACATTTACTCTCAGTGGTTTTTCAGTTGGGCAACATCGTAACCATACACCCAGCAATTTTGATCTCAATTAATAACAGTTCAAATCTATTATTTATAATTATTCATGGCCAAACTAGACAACTTATTGCTGCATAAGAAAATTTAGTCATTTTTTTTTAGCAACATTTCTATTCAAAAACCTGGAACTCACTCTTGGTGTTACGTAATGCCAACATTGCAGTCATGTTCACAATACAGTGTTTTTGTGAGAGCTGCTCACCTCCTGCCCAGTCAACCAATTAACCTGATAAACTTGTTAGACAGATTTAAGTAACTCCTTCCTTTTTCTTGCTTCTCCACCCCTCCTTTCATCACCACACCTTCATTTCCTTAATTGATCTTCACATCCTGCATATCAGACAGATTAGACGTGGATTAGCCAGGTAAACACATTTTGTGAGTCTCTGACTCTTTCTCTCTCTGTTGTGTGTGTGTGTGTGTGTTAAACTGAGGGAGAAGTGAGGTCTTTGATCAGGCTAATGAGCTGCCAGGCCTTCCCCTCCTGTGCCTGGTGGTTGGCTTGGGGGTATACGGACACCTGAAACAACACACATTGCCCCAAGTTGCACACACACACTTGTCAAAGGAACACACCCGCATCCTGTCCCCATTATTCTCCTCCTGTCACCTTCCGAAGCCCCCTGCTAGCCGTCTCTGTCCATGTGTCAGTCACACCCTCACTTCAGCTCCAGTCTCCTCCACAGCTTCCA
Organism: Poeciliopsis turneri; assembly: GCA_922788865.1. Taxonomy (NCBI): domain Eukaryota; kingdom Metazoa; phylum Chordata; class Actinopteri; order Cyprinodontiformes; family Poeciliidae; genus Poeciliopsis; species Poeciliopsis turneri. The sequence goes on along the minus strand of CAKLNU010000717.1, from coordinate 1,750,518 downwards.
GCCAGCTAACAGTAGCCTAACCTTTCACACTGGTCACACCAACCACCCGCTGTCTTGCCCCCTACCTATCCTCTGTTGTGTCACATCCAGTCACCATCTCTCACAGCCCCCCGCCATCATCTCATCCTTCACCCCCCACACACAGACTCTCTATGAACACTTGTGCACACACACCTTTTTGACACTGGATTAAAAAGAGCTTTGCTTGACCTTTTCTGCAATTTCTGTACATTAGCAATCTGACAGCCACCTCCAGCTCACAGTGTTATTTTGGAAGTTGGGTTTCTGCGATGTCTTGCCCTTTGTTACAGTATTTGGAGGGAAGAAAATATTAACAATGTGTCCATTTTCTGTATTTACTAAAGCTTATTTTATACTATGTTGCACTGTTGGTATGTTGTCATTACAATGGCAAACTCTTTTATAAGGGTATAATGCTGGAGGAGCTGCAGGAATTCACAGCTCAGGTGGATGAATCTGTTGGTTGTACATCTTTCACTTGTGTACTTCCAAGGTTTGGCCTTCATTGAAAAATGTCCTGTGTTGAATAAGTTAAACAAGGGACATAGCAATTCACTATCAAAGAAAATTCAATATAAAAGGTGTTCTTATCACACAAGAAAGAAGTTTCTTTATAAAATCTTATTCTAGGGTATAAAGTTAATCTTCTAATTTGTACAAGCGATTGGCTGTTTGTCACTTTGACATTTTGTTTAGATTCTTTTCCTTCTTTTTCTAATCATTCTGTCTTTAATCTCAATATTAAGCAATAAAATAATACAACTTCCTCATTTTTCTCTCCTAAAGTGACCCTAATGGCTGCTTGTCCCACAGAGTTAAACTCCATCAGCCTCTTAATTGTGACAGTAGAAGTGATTCTGGTCAGAATAGATGACTGGACATTAATGAACAGCACCTTTTTTAGGTTTTTATTGATAAAACATGCATCATTTTCCTGCCTCTTTGCAATTATGCACAATTACACATAGTTTATGTTCCTTTATCACACATAGTTCCACTAAAATATATTGAAATGTGTGGATGTAATGTAAAGAGCTGTTTAAATGCGCCTGGTTCTCCTAGGAAATCACTTCCTTTTTTTTTTTTTTAGCTTATCCGACCACAGAAATACATCTTACCTTTTCCAAAAGGTTAACAACCCCTCACACAATCACTGCTTTTATTGCTTGTTTAACACACACTTGCACCTCTTCACCCCTGCTGACCCTTCAACTCTGATGTGTGTCACTCAGGGTGGTGACAGTCAGAGATGGCGCTGCTCAAACGAGCCCACTCTGACGACAAGCATTTGTCTTTTCACCTCCTTCATCCTCTTTTTTGCCACCTTTCCAGCATGCTGCTCTGTGACCTATTGAACCACGACTTGATGGACAGTAAAGGGACTTTATTTACACAACAATGGCTACTAAACTATATGAATATTTTTCTATGTTCAAAGTATTAATGAAGCAGTTTTTGGATGTAAGATCAACTTTGCATTTTTAAAAACATAGCTTGAATTTTTGATCTTGTGCTTCAGTTATATTCTTTATCCTGTCTTTTTTTCTGATATGGTCAAATAACTTTCTGAAGCTATAAGAACTTTAATTACCAATCTGTAGTTATTAGAAAAAAAAAAAAAAATCAATTAAGTTTCAAACTGTCTGAGATGTTAATCCATTACATCACATGCTCTTTACCTCACCTTACACACCATCTGCCCTGGGAGTCATCTTACACGAACTGCGATCTTCACATTTTCACTGCCCACGTCTCTGCAAATGCTTATCTGCAAAATTTCAAAACCTTCTTACCACAGACGTCTCTGTGCTACATTTAGCTTTGTGGGGCAGCAGCACTTTCATCTGTCTGACACAGGAAACCAACAAGAAAAAAAAAGTTTCCAATGTGAGGCAAATGGAAACAAAACATAGATATCCGAGTTCAGTGGTTCGATTTGCTGATAATATATGGTGTCAGGACAAATGCACTCATCATACTGAGAAATACATATCTAAAAAAGATTTTGTGAGTCACACTTATATCATCAGTTTTATAACTTTTTGTTTTTAATTATTGTCAGACTTGTAGCTCATTATACTTACATTCTGACTGAAATTGAGAAATGTTTAGAACCCGGTGAAGGAAAAGCAAGCCGAGAAGGCAGAGGAAAGTTGCCAAACACCAACAATTTTGTCCACTGAACTTAGGAATCAAAGCAGAACATTATGTCCACCCAAGAAAGTCTACAGCTCAAATTTCAGTTTCAGGACAGAAAAGTCAGGAGATTTTTTTTCCTTTCCACTGATGAGACATGCCAATCAGCCACAGAAAAGTGATTACTTTTTGTAAATTATTATTTTAGCTCCTTTGCTAACTTCTAACAGAGCTTTATAAGAAGCTGCTTACATCAGAATCTGCTACTACTGTTTCCCCACATCAACACATTGTCGCTTCAAGCTAATGCTACACATGTACACATCACTGTCCACTTTTAAAGCTCTTTTTGAAACACATCTGTTTCACTTGGCTTTCAACTCCAGCGAGATCTAGTTTTATATTGTATGTTTGTTTTAAACTGTAAGAGTTTTTATTTGTTTTTATTGTGTACAGCACTTTGTATCAGCTGTGGTTGTTTTAAAGTGCTTTATAAATAAAGTTGGTATGGTATGGTATGTGGTGAATGGAAGAGAAAGTGAAATCAGGGGTTTAAAATATCCATCCATCCATTTTCCGTCACCCTTCTCCCTAACGGGGTCGGGAGGTGCTGGTGCCTATCTCCAGCTGCGTTCCGGGCGAGAGGCGGGGTCACCCTGGACAGGTCGCCAGTCTGTCGCAGGGCAACACAGAAAGACAAACAGGACAAACAACCACACACACAATAATAGATTTTTTTTTTTTTTTTTTGTTTCAGACTGTAACTGCAGTCAAATACTTGCCTTTATTTGATCCAGAAACTGAGAAAATTTATAGATCGTTGTTTTACAAATAGTTACTTGGTTATTTTCTCAATAAAATCTGTTCAAATTATCCTCCATGTATAAAACTTAACCTTTGGTTTTTTTAAAAAAAACAAACAAACCTAAGAACCCTAGAAGTGTTTTAAATGACTTATTTATTGTGAGAGAAAATATTAGGAAGACCAATTTTGTGTCATACTTTCATCAGTTATAGATTTTATGACTCTAAAATATATTTGCCCCTCAAGGTTTGTCAATTCCAGCTGGAATGAAACTCACATATTTAGATCACATATACCTCAAGATGTAATGTTGAATATTTTAATACCGTATTCCTAAAAAAACACATTTTTAATTTTGCTTTTTATTGTATAGACTATAATGGTCACAGTCCTGATTTCTGTGTGTTACTGTGTGTGTGTGTAGGTGGGTGGGCGTGTGTGTGTGTGTGTGTGTGTGTGTGTGGATGTGTGTGGATGTATGGGTATCTCAGCAAGAACTCAGGATGTTTTCACAGTGCAGACCTTTGACAGAGTGATTTACATTCTTTCTACCTTCTTACTGTAGAGACAAACAAATGCACGCACACACAGTCACAGAAGTCACGCCACACAGACCAAAGAGCGGAAGAAGAGTTAAGAAAGAAAACAGGTTGATCAAACTGCTTTAGCAGAGGTCTTATAATGTTTGTACAAAGATCTTGTCCTAGAAATCTGTTTCACATATTCTGAGCTGACAGCTCTTCCGCTCGCCAATGAACGTGGGTGATTGATATTTCAGAAGCTGGCAGAGACCTGTTTCATACAAGAATGGTTTTTTGGCCCTGAAACATTTTTTTTAACTTTAAATCCTGTGCCATGCATTTTGAACTCACACCTTGAGAAATGATGAGCAATAAACTACATGCTGCTCCTATTTTCCTGGAAGAAAATGTGACCAGAGCTACACTGTAAAGAGTAAACCCCATGGACTGAGTAAAATACATGACAACTCAGAAGAAAAAGACTAATTTATGCAGATGGTAAACACTGTGTGTTTATGACTTTACAATAATCACAGTTGGAATTTGTTGAGGGTGATGTGGCTTGTCACTCAGGGTGCTACTCCATTGGGGGTGGCACTAAAAAAAGTTGCGCCCACAGGGACATTTCTTTTGAATCTGTCAAAACCACACTCTTTATTGCTCATCCAGAATATATTTGGAGACAGTTTGGTACGATAATCATCTTTCATCCAACTTTATTTCGTTTAGCTGAACAATGAAGAATAAATGTGATTTTCACTCAGAATGTGAAACACTTACTGCAACATAAAAAAAGCACTTTCCTAATGACTTGATGCTTTTCAAGCTACTGCTGTGAACCAGACTAAAGTTTGCAGATGTATTCTCTTCTCTTCTCCTCTTTGTGTTGCTCTTTCCTCCCACCATTGTTCTCAAGCTCAGGTGAAAGGGATCCTGGGAAAAGTCGGGTTCCAGGTTCCTAAAAGCTTCTCGGTGCTCACATTTTGCAATTGAACAAAGATTGTCTCAGTGTTGAGATGCTTAGTGGAAATCCAATCCAAACAGTAATGGCCACAGTTGGTGGCCAGGGGAATGCATGCTTTGGTGAATAAACGTAGAGAAAAGATTCAAAAACTTTGGTGGGAGTATATTCAGAAAGGATTTATCTGTTTTATGACATAAATCATGATAGAATATATTTTTGGTTCTAACTACAATTGTGTTCAACCTGAGGCCTTAAAGTAAATGGGAGAGATGCATTTCTTTTTCACAGGCTGTACAGTTATTACCCAACAACAGCAGGATTGGAAACAATAATGCTGGATTTCACCAAAATACAAATTTTATAAATACAATAAAAAAAAACCCTTCTGTCTTTGCACAGTGAACATCTGGATCACCAAATGTGTGAATCTGATCTAAGGGTGGACAGTGGATGGACAGCAAGAATAATTGCTAACAATGAGTTAACCTGGTGCGACAGACTGGCGACCTGTCCAGGGTGACCCCGCCTCTCGCCCGGAACGCAGCTGGAGATAGGCACCAGCAACTCCCGACCCCATTAGGTAGAAAGGTTAACGGAAAATGGATGGATGGATGGAGTTAACCTGGTTAGAATCTATTCATACTCCATAGCGAGGATAGATACCAGCCTGAGAATTACTTTTCAGGTTGATATGAATGTCCAATTTGTTTTCTTTGAGACATGAATATGGAAACATCAACTGCTGGTCAAAATTCAGTTCCCAGAGAGGAGAAATCATAGTCTGACATCAGAACACAAAGGCTTCACATCTTCCTTTCCAAACTTTCCTTAAAGATGCAGCAGATGAAAGACAAATGGAAATTTAAGTATACATTTTTTGGTTTGTTTATTTTCTTGTCTCTTGGTTTCCAAATTATTACTAGCATCAGTGAAAAGATCCAATTAGGATCCAATTTGGACTGTAATGATATAAAAATTTAGCATTTTAGTTATTGTGAGCAAATTGAGCAAATTTATCAATATCATCACAGTTTTGTATGAATATGTCAAAAGTACTGGAGGTATTATTTAACTCACTATCAATGGGATAATGCAATTCATTTTATTTAGAATCAGTAGAATTATTAATATAATTTTGACATTAGGTTATGGTCAAGTCGGAGTCCAGACTGGTGTGGTTTCAGGAGCAACAAAAAAGAAGGTGCTATTAGCAGTTTTCTTTTTTTATTTTAAATTGAATATGTTTTCGCTGAAGGATCTCATTCTGAGTAGTTTTGCTGATAATTCTGGCAGCTACCTTCTTTGATAATACCTTTATCAAAGAAGGTAAAAAGAAGTTGTGAAGTTTCTCTCAGTCTAGAACTTAATCATTAAAAGAAAATTAAATCATGCAAGCACTTATTTAAATCATTGCTTTTTAAAACTTGCTATTCCTTCAGATCAATAACTATCTAGTTCTTACTCTCTAGTAACACAGATCTAAATCACTTCCCTTTAAATGTTCAATTCAGAAAAAATGTTAAGGGATTGTTAAATATCAAAATGGGATATATTTAATTCATGGGGTCCGTCCGTCCGTCCGTCCTTGCGTGTGGGTGTGGTCATGCCTGTCTGGCGTTTCTGAGCAAAAAATTGTACAATGTGACAACCACATCAAAGAGACTGCAGCATAAACGGACATTTTATGACTGAGGCCTTCAAAAGAACAGTTTGAGGAGTTCAAAGCCACTCAGAGAGGGAGAGTCAAGCTGTCGAATTGAAACTTCGACAGCTTGAGCAGAGAGATGGAGAAAGGATGGGAGGAAGTGAAAGTGAGTAAGAAACATAAAAGGGAAACTATGGAAACCTACAAAAGCCATTTGATATCTGCCATCAAAGAGTTCAAGATTCTAACCTGCCTTGCTTTCCATTTGCAGCTAGATGCTAAATCTCCAACATTAGGTTGTCATTCTCTCTGCGGCACATAAAGTCCAGCTGTGCTGTTTGATCATTGTTGTTGGCGTGCATGTGTGTTTCAAGGGCACACACCTTCCACCCATATGCACAGGATTTCTTCAGAAGATCCAAAACGTCATTTTGTGATTTACGAGGCGGTATTGATGTTTGGTTAAAATAGGTCCAACAGCCTGGGCTGATGGACTGCCCCTTTGTACACCTATCTGTTAAAGATTTAAAGCCTCGGCTGAATCGTCTGGTCAAAGGCAGTCTCAAGCAGACACTTAATGTGTTTTTAGGTCATGGCTGCAAATCATAGCTGTCAAACTGGATGTTCTTTTCAAAGTGCTTTTTACTACCTAATATAGTCCTCACTTAGGAATGTCAGTTTTTTAGAGTGTGCAGGAGACAAACCAGGCCATTGACGTGTTGTTTTCGTGCTATCAACAGTTACCCATTTTTATTGTCTGTATGTGTAAATCTTCCCAGTATAAAAAGTGCATTGCAAAATATCTCATAGCCCTTGAAATTCATCCTAAAACCTCAAACTACTTGAGCCCTCAATGCAGTTGTCTTGGGTTTGATTTCCAGTTTTGGGTCATTTGTCCTCACATGTCTTCCCCTTTTCTCTCCTTCCTATTTTACTGTCTATTCATTGTTCAATAAAAGCCATTAGGTTCTAGAAAAAAATGAAAAAAATATAGCACAACTGCATGATCTACAAAGGCATGATGATTAACCTAACATGTTGAGCTTGTGAAGCATTAATCAGACAATCAAAAACCCATCAGAGGCTGGAAAGGACTTGAGACTGGGCCAAATGTTCCTGTGCAACAATAAACACAAATACATCACCAGAACCTCAGTAGAATACATAAGCTAATGTTTTAGCATGGCAGTTCATGGAGACTTTCCAGACTGACTGACTTTGACCTAATTTGAAAGCACAATAGATCATTCTTTGTGCAACTTGCTAAACCGTAGCTCAAAAAAAATCTGCTGTTGTGATTATAGCAAAAAGGTGAAGCTATAAAGTTTTGACTCAGGAACGGCTGAAATGCAAGTCACACTTTTTTGTCAAATAAACTAAAATCAAAGTCATGTATAACTGTCCTTCCATTTAGCTGAATCACTTGATATTTAAATAAAATGCTTTGAAGTTTGTTTTTTGATATTAGAAAAGGGGTGTGAATACTTTTGCTAGACCCTGTATGTTAATAAGTTACATTCAATGAAAAATATTAACTTTCCAATCCATTCAAATTGCACATCTGTTTGTGAACATGTCCCTTGGCAGTTTGTTTATTGCGGTTTGAATGCATCACATGCACACGTCATTTTGATTTGCAAGTGGAAAACAGCTGAACTGGATGCAACATCATTCTGAGATACAAGTTAGTTCTTCTAAGGTAAACTGACTTCAGCTTGTAGTCCATTTCTCACACATTTCAAGCTGTCTGAGCTGCTTTTATTGCTCCTCTCTAACGTGTTATGTCACAGCAGATTAGAAAAAGCTGTTGAAGTTAATTGTCTGAGGAAGCCACAGACCTAAATATATGTATTGTGATGTGTCCAAGTGCACTTTCTACAGCAGTTACATCTCTGTCACTCTGCTACCTCTAAATACCAATTTATGTGTAAGCAAACTCTCGTCAGTGGTTTTAGCATGTGTGAATTATTAAAGAGACACAGAACTGGCCTCGCATTAACACGTTTTTTCTTTCCTTTTGCTGATAAGACAAAACGTCTGTGTGAACTTATGAGCTCAGCTGCAATAATGGTGACACTGGTATGTGGAGAACAAATAAGATGATTGCCAAATGCTTCTGTTAACAGCCGTCTGCTGCAGATGTAAGAAATGGTAACATGTGGGAACACTGGTGTATCAGACTGCGATTATTCAATGGAAGATGTTTGTTCTAGAATATTTTGTACATTTTGTAATGGATTTTGCTGAAACTATTTATTAGATTTCATCCAGAACACGTTAAAAATATTTATTACGTCCATGTTAAGATGTTACAGCACAAGTTTGAAAAAAAAGTCTGTTTTTCAGGTTACCAACTGAAAAAAGAAAAGTGCTGTACTCAGTCTGGCGGCCCAAACAGCAGCACATTTCCACAAGAGTGTTTAATTCTAAAAAGTGTTTGTAGCTGAAAGAATTAGCTAAATCATTTGTTGCCAGATGTAGGCAAACACCAAAAATCAGTAAGTGTTGGTGTTTTTTCTTCCATGCAAGGAAATTTCTCAAACATTCGAATGTGCAGCACAAGTTTGTGCAGGTAGTGGATAATTTTTTCCATCTGTGGGTCATGTGTCTAACTGGGTGCGTTGTTTAAGTGCTTCTGATTAGAAGCGGAGGTGTGAAGAGTTTTGGTGGAGGTGGCAACCCTTCTCTCAGCTTCCAAGCTAATCCCTCTTTAACAAAGGCCTGTTTCTTTGCTCTGCTGGATTCAGAGCCCTGCAGGACTCAGCCTCCAGCCTGCAAACCTGCTGTTTACAATTTTCCTACTTCCCCTGGTTGAAATGTTGCTTCACTTTTGGAGAGGACGAAAGGCGTGGTGGTGGTGTGTCAGGAAGAGGGGAGGCCTGCCGCAAAGGAGGGAAGGAGAGAGTCAAGGAGGACACAAAGGTGCCGTTTTGTCCTGTGGGAACAAGGCAGCTTTACACCCAGGGATACAGAGAGGAAGGAAGGAAGGAAGAAAGAATCAGACAGGGGAGTCGGGAGGAAGAGGAGGAGAAGGCCCCATAAGGGATTAGCAGAGCAGCAACTCCCTTGGGGATCAGAAACGAGCTACATTTTAATTCTGACAAGAGGTGGTACAGAGAGAAAAGAAGAATTAAGCAAAAAGAGGCAAAAAAGCCCCCAACAAAAAACACAGGAATGACATCAGAAAAACAGAATGTTGCAAAAAGTCCAAAAAGAAAATGAACAGTAACAGGAGGACATGTCCAGAGACACAAGACATTAGGATGTGTGTGAGTGGCTGTTTTTTTTTCTGTGCATGTGTATGATGTTAGTTTGAGAGATGTTAGGTTCACCTGCTTCTGTTTGCCCACCTGATGGTTTTCAGATGATTTCTGACTGTGGCGTTTAAGGAGCTGGCAGACGACACTTTGATGCCACAACAGTAGTCGAGCCTCGCTCCTTGGCTCTCGCACTTGAAAAGTTTGATTTTATGTTTCTTTGTTCCTGGGTTCACCTCTATGCCTTGTGCCTCTCAGGTTTTCTCCATTGTGGCTTCCACACCAACTGGTTCCAGACCTCCAAACTGGTACCAGCCCTCCACTCCTTCTTCAGTCTCGCCTCTGTTTTCTTTGGGCTTCTCATTTGTTCGACACTGCTCTGCCGCCATCTTTAGTCTCCTCGCTCTGCTACCCACATATGTTTGGGAAAGAACAGATCACACACCATCCATCTCCCAAAGTCACAAACCGCCATGGATCAAACTCCTCCCTCCTTCCTGGAAATGCAGGAAAATTCCTGAAATCTTAAGACAAGATGAAAGTTCACATATTTTCATTTTTTCTTATTGGGAAATATTTCAGATCAAATTCCAGATGTTTCACCAGATGTTTGGTAGAAAATGATTGTTTTCTTTTCATTGACTGAAAGGAGACAAACTGAAAAAGTTATTTAAGTATGTCAGGTTTTGTTGTACTTACAAAACTGATCTCAATCTGTGATGTATTTTCTTCCACTTTGTTCATCTACGACTGAGCAAGTGCAATTATTTCACACTGACACTGCTCTCAGATTGTAGCTGCTTTTGATTAAATCAAGTTATTTCTTTGTATTAATTAGAACCAAATCAATGTCTTGCCTTTTCAGAGTTGATACAAGCAACAAAACGAGAGATTTCTGTGGGATCGTTAAGAAGTTAAGTGTCGAAAATAAATTAAACTGTAAACAAATATAGTATCTGCAAACCGGAATACCATCTATGAAATATGTCTGAACTATGTTATGTCTGAAACCATAACCGATATGTTCACAGCAATGCTGCAAATCCTTTTCAGAAGCCAACATTTTTTCCTGTATTGGTCAGGAAAAGTCCAGACACACGCAGAGTGACTAGTATGTATGTTCTGTCATGTCCATGTATGTGATACAAAAAAAGATAAAAGACATACAGCTGGACTCCAAACCAACTGCCTCAAAAATTCAGCTCTCCAAATAGAAAAAGAGACATACAGGAAATAGCTAACATAATAAATCTTCCAGTAGCAATGCAGGAAATGAGTTAGTCAACCATAAAATGTGTTAACCTTATTTTTAAAAGGTGTATTTAAATTTAGAAATAAATTAAGAGCTCTGTAACTGTGTAAGGGATAATTTAACAATTTCCAAAATTAATTTAAAAAAATTTCTGTGTATAAAGAAAAATATGAACTCATCACAATTGCAGTGATTTAGAAAAATGTCTGCACTTTGTTGTACTTTAAAAGTTTCTCATTCGAAGAAAATACAGGCTCCTTTGTTGTGCATTAATTTAAACAAATGTCAAATGAGTGCACTAATTACTTCATATGATGGTTTCCATTTGCAGCCAATAGTTATACCTCTAAAACTTTTCACAAGTTCTAACATTTCCTCTATTGTCTTCTATTATATTACATTAGGATTTAATATGATTGACCGACATCAAGTTTATGGATTAAAAGAAAAATTCAGAGGTTTTTGAATTTTTGACAAACAAAAATCTTGTGTGGCAAATATTTGAATTTACCTGCTTTATACAGATATTCTTAAATAAGCTAAAAATATTTCAAGCAGTTGCTTTTACATATTTGTCACTATTAGAAATGAGCCATAATTACTGATCTTTCCATCATGTTAGAGACACATTAAGTACTTAAAACATTTCTAACAATCTTGGTATAGTTTTGGAGTAAAAATAAGTAGAAACATTTACAAAAGCATAATTTTTTTTATAATTCAATTTGGTATTCCAGGAAAAAAAAACTTTACAAGGCAAGAGAGAGAAAGAAGATCCAGAGAGATTTTTTTCTTCACTTCTTCCTTTTCTGTCTTTCTCCATATGGCAGCCATTTGTCTGGAGGAGGTCTGTCAGACATAAATAATAGGTTATGAAAAAACAGGAGGGAGGGGGAAGCTTGCTTCTTCCTGAGGGACAGGATCTCTAGAGGCCCAAGTGTCCTTCATGGAAAACAGCGGCACAAATGAAGAACAGGAATGATGGACAGAAAAGAGGGAAATGCAAACTTTTGCACAAGATTGTTTGTATTGTCTACATATTTGTTGTGATAAAACAAAGTTTTATCTTTTTAAGAGGTTTTCATTTTTATGCCAACACACTTAGGCAATGGATTGTTGCACTAAATCGAGATGAAGTTTGAATAATTAACCAATCAGTGCGGCAGGAAGACTGAAAGCCACAAAAACAGAGAAAGACGGGGAAGAGATGGGTATTTTTCGCAAAGGGAGACTGAGTGCAAGGCAACATTAGGGCCTTCTCAAGTTTGTGCTCGCTGATTTTCATCTGAAACCAATTAGTTCCAAACCACGAAGACAACACCAAGCCGAGTTTTTAAAAACATCCTCTCTTTCCTCATCTCCCCCGAACCCCCTTCTTTTCTGTTCATGTGTCAAGCTCTGCAGCGCTCTGCTGGGTCTAGACTCTTGTGCATGCATGCAGGCATGCCTGTGTGTGTGTGTGTGTGTGTATGTGTGTGTGTGTGTGTGCTTGTGCTCAGAGGCATCGTGATTAACATTCGCCCCAATTCGCTGGGGGACACGCATTCTAAGCCCTTCCTTCCTGCTCCGAGTGGAATTCTCATTAGCTGATAACTACTTTTCAAGAGACGGCTGCATTCCTCTGCTGGATACCAGGGGCCTTGCAGGTCTCCAGAACAAATGCACACGCACACAGTGGTGCAAACACATGCACACAGGAATACATATGCATGCAAAAAGCAAATTTGTGCAGCCAATTGTCTTTTCCAAAGCCATAATCATGTTTCTTACATTCAAAAGATGTTAATTTTTATTGCACCACCAACAACTCGACTGACCCTGAAGGTTTCCTGAACCGGGAAATTTCTCACTCATGCAGAATTTGCTTCTCAGAACCAGAGGAGAACATTTAATACTATTTGTTTGCACAGAACCAAATGTGCTCAAGCATCTTTCACTCAGTTGCCAGGACAATAACAGTGCAGTAGATCAGGTGGGGCGAGAGCGAAAGGTGAGAACTCTGACATTTATTATTGTAACACGATTATGGGAATTAAATCCTTCAATGAGAGAAACAAGTACTGTTTATGTCCACTGGAATTCAAAATATACATGCAAGAAAAGCAGAATAATTGCCTGACTCCAGTTCCAGTAAGAATGTGTAAAAGGTGCTAAGTAAGGTATTGTTCAAGAAATGACCATCTGTTTCATATTCCTCTTCTCTGCAGATACAGTCTAAACTCACCTCCTTTGACTCCATCTGTCTTTTGCCAGCAACAACGTTTGCATGGATGACTGCAAAACGAGTTTTCTGATGTGCTGAAAGTACACCATGCTCTGTGTTTTATGTCTCATCCAATAATAAAATGCAATGTGGGGATGTCTTAATATTTACAAGGGAGAGGGAGCAGCTTTTAAAGGTAATATTGTGAAACCATGGTAACATGCTTTTCAGAAATCAGAAACACTTTATTTATTCCCACAGGTGAATTTTCAACATCACAAACCAGTAAAAATTAAAAGTTAAGGAAATTAAGACAGTAAAGAAAAAAAATTTAAAATTTAAAACGATTGAACGAAATAGCACTAAGGTAGTCTGTTAATATATAAGATACAACTTACCTCGCATATTTCAGCTTGAAAGAATATTTTCAAAAGGTCATTTTAATCCAACAAACAAGCCTAATCTGAACACACATTTGAATTTATTCAGTATGACTGTAAATCTTCAAAGTTCACCATTTAAAAACTGGTAACTGAAGAGTTGGCATCTCTCAGTCACCAACGCTACACCCAGCATCTGCTTGTCAACTGGCTGTTTGGGAGGAATGAAAGAAAAAAGCCTCAGATTTTTACCACATTACTGAGATGAAGCCAAAGTTGTTGAACCAGACCGTTTTGTGTGGGAAACATGTTGAACCTTTTGCCTTGAACTTGTTTTGCTTTTATTTTATCACATTTGCAAACTGCTACTTGTAAAAAGAAAATTACAGTTTGCTATGAAGACTTGTGAAGGCTCTCCTACACAGAATAATTGTTTTTTCTAGTACAATTTCAGTATTTTTAAAAAGCAATTCGTAACTTTTTTTTACAGAAGCTTTTGTTTTTCTTCTATTGGCGTCTCCCTGCAAATAAGTTAAATCCTGACAAACTTTGGTTTTTGTTTATAAATCTTTCATAAAAAGTGTTGTTTCTCTTTGTGGTTCCTGTTGTTTTACCTTCAGACTGATGTTCTGTTAAAAGACGAGTGCTGCCACCCACTTAGGTCTAATTCAGTCATTTGTCTGGCTCCTTCCCCTCCCCAGGAACACTTCCCCTCAGCCTGTAAAATGATCACCGGATGGCTACTTGATTTCCCTCGTTTTTTCACTCCTTAACTCTCATCAGCTCTCCTCCTATTTTCACTTTCCCTGCTCTTCTGCAGCTCACAATCACCCCTTATGAAACTTCCTCTCCATCTCTCCTTATCCATCATTTTGTCTTTCTTCTTTGGACTTTTTTAAATGGATGCTGTTTCCCAGGAGGCCGGTCAGCTGACGGATGCTCCAAAAATCAATGCTGTAAATTCAAAGCAGCAACGACTGTTGCTTAAGGATGATGAGGCAGATGGTTTCATCACTCTGAAATAATTTTGGGTTCTGAATGAAATGAGATTTATTAAATACTTTGTATCATGTTATTTTTAAGTTCTTCTACGACTTTTAATGTTTTTGCTTTTTATTTGATGTCCATTTCAAACTGAAGAGGAAAGTGATTCATGATTGGATTATGAATGTGCAGAATAGTCTGCAAAAGCAGAGATATTGTCAATAGGGTACATTCTATGCACTGACGTTCTATGCTTTTCCTCGGCAGTATCAGTTTTTGTGTCCTCTTTTGCCCTCAGCAACAGCTTAAATTTAGTGCAATGACTACCATGGTAACCTTTAATCTGCATTTATTGTACAGTAAAATTGCTTTTAGTTTAGTTATTTTGAACAGCAATGGTGTTTAGCTTTTTCTTTTTTTACTGCGGCTTAAACAGAGTTTCAGATACAGGTAGAGCAAGACAATAAAAGTAAAGAGTGAATATTTTAACTGTCAAAAGGCAATAAGTGTTAAATGTAATTGTATTCTGGACTTTATAACTGTATGTTGAAGGCTTTACGAAGATGTCTTCACCTTCACAACACACAGAAAAAGCATTCATCAGCTTCTCCCTTTGCAGCAGTGTCCACTGAGATCTCGCTCAACAACTAAACCATAACCAATGATTCTGTCATATCAAATACTGTTTGTACCTTAAGTAGACTCACTAAAAAGTGTTTGGAAATTTGCAACTGTCAAGGATTTGAAAGGGAGTTTTGTGTTTTTTCACTTCTAGGACAAAAACAGAGATGAACCAACTCAGGCTGGGATTAACACTTAATGATTTAGTCATAAACTAATAATCATTTCACTGCACTTACACTGTGAAACTAAACTATAACCCCTTCAAAATGAAAATAAGTCTTTACCATCACAGATTCAGTGTTTAAAGTCTGACAGATTTGACCCAAAAGTGATTTACTTTGCTCACACACAAAGCAGCAACAACAGAACAATTAAAAATTGGTTAAAAGATTAAACATCGACTGTGTTTATGGTTTTTATTGTGCCTCGGACAATCAAACCCTACAATAATACTATAAAAGATTTAGGACTTACTCCCTGTTTTCCCATTTGTGGCTGTGAAGAGTTCCCAAATGTGGAAGAATTAAAATCCATCCATCCATCCATCCATCCATTTTCCGTCACCCTTCTCCCTAACGGGGT
The DNA here is from genome assembly GCA_922788865.1 of Poeciliopsis turneri. NCBI lineage: Eukaryota > Metazoa > Chordata > Actinopteri > Cyprinodontiformes > Poeciliidae > Poeciliopsis > Poeciliopsis turneri. The sequence continues at coordinate 1,735,144 of CAKLNU010000717.1, read as the reverse complement.
CGGGAGTTGCTGGTGCCTATCTCCAGCTGCGTTCCGGGCGAGAGGCGGGGTCACCCTGGACAGGTCGCCAGTCTGTCGCAGGGCAACACAAAGACAAACAGGACAAACAACCACGCACACACACACTCACACCTAGGGAGAATTTGGGAAGGCCAATTAACCTGACAGTCATGTTTTTGGACTGTGGGAGGAAGCCGGAGAACCCGGAGAGAACCCAGGCATGCACAGGGAGAACATGCAAACTCCGTGCAGAAAGACCCCGGGCCGGGAATCGAACCCAGGACCTTCTTGCTGCAAGGCAACAGCGCTACCCACTGCGCCACTGTGCAGCCCTAGAATTAAAATCATAACTGAATTATATTGTTGTAAGCTGATTCCTGGAGAAGGTGCCAGTAGTGGGATGGGACTTCAGCCACATTTTAACTGGATGTTTCTTCAGAATGGAGTAGTTTGTGTTTAAAGCTGCAGTAGATAACTTTGATGAGCTATGTTTTTTAATTCTTTTTAATAATCTGTGAAAATATCCAGCTCTGCCTTCTCCCTGTGCTCCTACTGCCATCTGCAGAAGTACGGCTCAGTCAGAAACAACCAATCAGAGCCAGGATGAGGGTCTTAGTGCTGTCAATCACATGTAATACAGTCAAGATAGCAGATGAACTAAGGTACATCTTTCCACAATAAGAGCCTTGGACATTCATTCAAGGTCAAAATTATTATACCCCTGCAGATTTAGCTTTTCAGTAATCTTTATTTTACTAAAATATTTCTTCTGACTGGAAATAGTTTATACTTGTTTAGGTAATCCAGCTGAAGTCCCAACTTCAATTGGAGGGAGTCAAAGATTAGAGTGATGGCAAGGAGGCCTTCCAACCTCAAAGACTTGGAGCTCATCACCACACATAAATCTTCAAATACCAATGGAAACATGAAAAACCTGCTCAGCAATGAAAAGCCATGCCATTTTGAAAAATAATCATTCATCTGATAGGATCAGAAAACATGTTGCTGTGTTGCATTTTGTATTATTTTGCCAGGGAGCCTCATTTTGAGGCAGCTCTGCATCATGGCAATCCTGGTGTTTCTCTGTTGTTGCGTGATCAGCCAGGCTCAGGGGAGCCGGCTGCTCTGGCTGACTTCTTTTCAATGGGGTCATCTTCCGCTGTTATAGTCACCGACACGGGGCTGAATTTCCGCACCCACAAACAACATCTCGTTCGTATCCACCCACATGTGCACACACACTCAGACTCATCCAGGGCGGTCGAGGCTTTAGGCGGAGAGGGCGGGGCCTGGAGGGAGGAGCACATAGGGATAGCCCCGACCGGAGGCACGCTTCTAGACTTGTGGATGAGGCAGAAAAGCCATTATGAATTGTCATGGTTGGCTGATCGCTCCCTTTTAGCTGCTGAGCTGCAAACAAAAGCAGCAGGCAGAAGCTGAAATAATGAATCTAGCCTCCACACACACTGTAGGACTGTATCAGACTTTGTGTGACCACAGATGCATGTTGGAACGTGAAGAAAAGTGCGTGTTTGCAGGCATGTGTAGATGTGTTTACCGTTTACATTTGGAAAAGAAAAACAAAAGGATCCCATCTTAATGACGTGTTCATTTCTAAAAACATTAGCAAAAAGCATAAAAGTATTTAATGAAAGGATGCTAACCTTTTAAAATTTAACGGATCAAAATGTTCCTGGAGGTTAATGTGCTAACAGCATTGGTATGATCTGCAGATGTTACAGGAAAGCTATAATTAGCAGAACGTACAGACCTACATGCACAACTGTAGATTCAAACTCCCTCACAAACATAAAATCCCCAGTGTGCTCAGTTTTTCAGTCAAACTGATTTCATTCACATCTTCATAATGCAATTGAATAAATGCCATAACAAAATTGGAACAATTACAAAGAAATATGGGTGAAAGTATTTCACAAATAGTTTGATTCAAGTTGCTTTTTAACAACATTTGACGGACAACAAGTTTGTTTTTTGGAAGGTTGGTCAGAGATAAGAAGGTAAGTGAAACCATGACTTTAAGCCAGAACACTGACACCAAACTTTGTAGATTTGACCAATTGACAAAAGCATTAAATTACAATACCTTGCCAAATTCTCCAAACCCTCCAAATACTTGAATTTAGGTGTTCCAACACATACCAGGTTTTTGCAATCCCCTACCTTTCCATAGACACTGCTTCTACAAACATTTGTGAAAGAATGTTTTCACCCTGAGTCCTCAAAAGCAACGCAAAAACGTCTACTAGGAAATTCTCTCGCCCCAAAATATTGCAGTCACCTGTAAGTAATACCAGGTGCTGACCCTGCAGCAGGTGCTGCAGGACGTAGTCTGTTAAGGTCACCAACTTACTGCAGAGTCTAAATGACCTTGAGGTAAACTTGAATATTTTAAATATGCTGTAAATGTGAGTAGGCACATTTAAGTTTCACAAAAATCAGGGAATAAGTGAATCTGCAAATGCTGAACTAGGAGAACAGACCTTTCCTGCCTGTCATGTGTCAAGTGTAGAGGGGATTATGGTTTGGGACTGCTTGTGAGATCCATACTTCCACTTTAAGATGATTTTTGGATTTTTTATGCCCCAACTTCGTGGGAAGAGTTTTGGAATGGGCCCATCCTGTTCCAACATGAGTGAGTTCAGTGTGTGAGTTGGTAGATTAAGGGTGGAGAGGGTGAATCAGACCTTCTTGTCCAACATTAGTGCCTGACCTTGCAAATATTCCAATTTAAAAAACTCTTAAATCTTATGAAAAGCGTTTCTAGAACAGTTTAAGATGTAACTGTATAGAGTAGGATTATAATATATTACATATTATGGATTAAGAATATAATATCACTGTCCTATGTGAAGGTAATTACCCCAAAACTCTTGGCGGTACATTGTCCGTCTAGTAGCTGTTGATCCTTTGGCGAGATGAGGAGCCAAGAAAAACTACCATCAGTTGATCAGTTGTTCTGTGTTTCCAGATCTAAAACCCAGTATATCCTGTCATAATATATGAAGATACTTAATATTATGTCCCCTGTATTAAACTATGTTTCATTGTGAAATTTCAAAAAGGCTCCTTGTCTTTGAACATTACACAATGAGAGTGACACATTTGTTCCTGTTACGTTAGTGAGCTTCAGACATTGAGGGGGCTCATTTATATCAAGCTATAAATAGACCTGAAGTCATTTAGAAACCAATGGCAACTCTTGTCAACTCCGCTCTTTTTCCTTTAACTTTCTCCCCAAACATTCATTATGATGTATTCAAATCTGTTATTTACATTTACATTTAATGTTATGATAATTTTGACAATGTTATTTATTAATCATTGCCAGTGGATACAGTGAGAATGCTGATCTTTTGCTTTACTGTTTTGGACTTTGGCAGTTTTAGTGGTTTCAGATATGAAAATGATATTTGGCCAAACATCATTTCATACTGACAAGTTCTCATTACACATTGGGGATGTCAAATTGGTTTGCTTTAACTACAGTAACTTTTCTTTCTGTACTCTACTCATTTTTCAATTAATATGGAGTGAACAGAGGCCATATTCTTATATTACTTTAGTAGAGTTGGCTGGTTCAAAAGTGAACCAGATTCACAATTTATGGAAATTGGATGGAAGATAAAATTTTGAGAAGTTAATTTTGATCAGTGAACACTGATTGCCATGATGACATTTTAAAATGATCATTTATAATGTTTCATATTTGATCATCAGTGGAAATAGTGGCGGTAACACATAAATTCAGTCCTACCCAGGTGATTTAGCTGCACAATATTTAAATGAATGGAAACATCACAGCTAAAAACTCACAGATCGTAGAGGTTATAACAGAGATTGTGATCTGAATAGCTTCATTTCAATACACACACATCCAGTGTGTGTATCATGTTATTTAAATGTGTTATTTAAAACATATTTAAATAACACGTCTATACATTAGACAGGCAGAGGTGTTATGTCTTTTTTTAACCTCACTGATAACGTGTCCATGCTGAACTCTTCAACTCCTGTTCACCTAAAGTGGTGAATCTGTGCTGACTCAGTCTCCAAACTGTTATTTCCTCTCATTGTGCTGAATTCAAATCCAGTCACTCACTCACAAATACAAGTGGGCAGGTGATGAATTTTCCATCAAATTTTTGTCGCTTGTTCTCTCACCGCCCACCTGACGTTAAATAAAGATATTTTTATCCTCTGGCTGTTTCCTGGAAGTTAAATTTAGAGGCAGTAGTCATTTTCAAAATCAGATTAGTTATTGTCTGTAAAAAAACTAACATCTAGGTATTGTTTTTTTCTTCATTTCTGTCTACTTTATTATTATTATTATTATTATTATTATTATTATTATTATTATTTTATTTTAACCATTACACCAGTCTGAAAATAAAATCTTTGTGTTTTCAGGCTGGGTTTTAACTTCTTTCTGAAGTTAAATTATTTCAGAAAGAAGATGTCAGGTAAAAGTTGTCAGGTGGAAATCAACTTTCTGAAATTAACTCATTTGAAATTGGGAAATTGTGCAAGCAAGTTATTCCACAACAGCTTAAAACAAATGCTGTGGTAATAAATAACATTACCAAGTTCTACAAAATAATTCAAATTAAATCATTTCTAAACAGTACTGTGATGACTTCAGTTTGTTGCATCGTATCATGAAAAATGCTGTTTCATTAGTTAAATTATTCATTTTAATTATGCTAATTTTTTTCTCTGTAAAGTTGAAGAAGAAAATTAAATTAATTTAAAATGTCTAAATTCGGACTGGGAAAGACAGACATTTCTCAAAAACATTTGACATTGAGTCTGAATTTGTGTCTAACATGATTTTTATGTCATTAAGTCCACATCTACTCGGGATTTAAATCCCGTTTAGATCTAAATCCCATAAATCTACACAGGATTTTTTTTTTTTTTTCTGAAACAGGAAATTTAACAATTTTGCCCTGCACATTGAAATTGCATTTTAGGGGACCCAAAACATTTTTCATAGATTCCAGAGCGAAAATATTTCCCTCAGGTATTCATGTGGACAGCAAGAATACATCCTTTGTGAAAATGGTAACCATCCTAACATGACCTATAATTCAAGACACATCTTGCATACGAAGAACAATCGCGGATTACAGGTGCCTGGTGGTGCATTTCAAAAGTTTTACAAAAGTCTACATTTCACAGAATATTTAGTTTTTTTCCTTCCCCACCAAAGGCTCCCTAAAGAATAATCCCCTTTGAGGATATCAAATTGATTACTTAGTTGGGCATTATATTCTGACTAAGAAGCCAAGTGTAAAAAAATAGTGAAATGTTGTTGGCTTGAGGGACAGAATATGTGATTTGAGTTCTCTTAGATTCATTATGTCTAAATCATATAAAAAAGTTCTGCTCTTGAAGTATGATTTAAAGCAATTTAGCAAAGTAGCAAGAAACTTCTCTATTAGTCTAGTCCTATATCAAGACGTGTAGAAAATAACATTTTTCGCAAACAAACTGGGACAAAGCAGGATATTGGTGTTACTGAGCATAGAGGATAATGAAAATATATCAACTTTATATAACTTCTTGAATTTTGATGTTGACATCTAAGAAAAAGGTTTCATTTAACCTCTTGAAAATTTTATGATTTGCCATTCATCAGTTGAAGGAAAAGAGTAGCCACAAGTAATGGTTTTTTACTGAATAATAAATTGGTCTTGTGCCCTGTGTTTTCCACTGCATTTCTTCCCCATCTGTACAGCTTTCATCTTCTCCCTTCCCTCCCCCATTACCAGCTCCTTTACCTACTGAGGTCAGCAGACAATGAACCGCTTCAAAAGACTGGTTTGCTTTGGACTTTCCTTTTGGACAACGAGAGAACAATTATAGCAACTCCTCTGGTCTTGGGAACACACAGAAAGGATGTTGCCTAAAAACGGAAAGGAAAGGAAGTGGGAACAGAATAAAACAGGGAGTGAGTAAGGCCGAAAAAAGAGAGAGGAAGCCACAGTATCCTGCAATGATACGGTCACAGCCACAATCAAACACTGTGACATATCAGGGATGTGTGGAATGTAAGATATTTGCCATAAATAGCCTTCAGCTGGTTGTTCTGAGCTCTGTTTTTCTCTAGATATTTTTCCCATTTATTTTCATGTTCTGAATGACAGGAAAGGGAAGAGGAAAGGGAAGCGATAAGAGCTTTAACTTGGACAATTCTTTCCCAGAAAGGAGACTGGGCAACGACGCAAAAAGGAGTGGGAGTAATGGTTTGCTTACGCATGTACAGCCAGAATAAGAATGATTCCATGACGACTTCCAGGAAAAAAAAAAGGCTTCATGAAGGTTTTATTCATCAGGATCATAACACTTGTTAAGTTTGCTTTTGCTCATTTTAGAAGTGGGATTTCCTTCTCTTTTGGCCCATAAAAATAAGAGTGAATTAAAATAATAATTTCTGTCAAGAAGGATTATAGAACTCTGCAGCCTTACTATCTAGACATAAACATAAATATGAAACGTACCATAATTGAACAAAGACAAAAGAGAACATTAAACAACTACACACTGCATTGTACTGAAGACCAATGAGTTTCTTAACCAAAAGTCTAAAATATTATCTCTCTCAGATTTGAGGGAAATTAATATTTCTTGGTTTGATTTTGACTTAATCCCTCTACATCAATACTGTGGAGCCTTTTTACCTTCCAGGTAAACAGTTTTTTTTCACAAACAGCCTCATTTGTACTTCTTGTTGACATGTAAACAGAATTTTTGGTCATAAACACAGTTTCACTTTTCACACACCCATTATTGTGTTCTGTCCTCAAAGTGGCAATGTTTGCAATTATGCCTCTTTGTCATTTTGTACTTTTGTTGTTTTGATATTTTCATAACTTTTTTTTTAAAGTGCAGAACATGCCATTCGCCACTCAATATTTCATACCAACTAGGGAACAATTTGTTTTTGAGCTCTAATTTCTACACTCAACTCACAATTTCTCGTAAAGACATGATTTTATGACTTCAGTAAAATTATTTAAGAAAAAAAGAGGCACAATTAATTATTGATATTTGTAAAATTAGGCACCATTTTGAATAACTCTAAGCCCCAGACTGTAGAAAATGCCTCCTATGTGAGCACTAGCATTAGTGGCCTATGTACTGTAGATCATCTTGACTGTCAAGGTTTTAAACTGAGGAAATATCAGAGGACGGCTACATCTCCAGGGCATGGTTTTTTTTTCAGTGACTCTCATTATGTTGCACAGGCACTTTTTGTTTCTGTTTTTGTGTTAAAATTGGGCAGAAATATCAAGCCAAAAAAAATTCCCAGTAGGCTTTTTCAAATGTTCTGAACGTCATCAGGAAGTCCAAAACGTCCGGCATCCGATTTACTGAGAAAAGGTGTTCAAAGCGGAATAAATAGGCCCTGAGTAAACCCTGCGATAAACAAGACTTTGGTTTTCTCAACCATTTCTGCTGTATCAGAGTGAAAGACTGTGATTAAAATCAAACATGGTGTCAGACAGCAGTGCAAGTATGAGTTCTATATATTGCAAGATGTTGAAAATAAATCCAAGAAAACAGAAAGTCATCTGACTCTTAAAGCCAACTTTTCCATTCAGGATATTTTTTGACTACTACAAGCGTCATCGCCGCAGTTGGTCTTGTGTGTGAGAGTGTATTTGTGTAAGTGAGACATCGCAGCTGAGTAGACAGGCCAGCATCCGGTCTACAGTACATGAGGGGCTGTGTGTGTGTGTGTGTGTGTGTGTGTGTTCTTGTCTAGAACAATAGCTGACAGTTCTCCCCTGTCTGCGGAAATACAGGCAGTGATTTTGAGTCACACTGAGAACCTGTGACTGTGTCGTTAATAAGTTCTGCTGATTGCAGATGTTAAGGAATAATCACTCTATTTATAATCAAGACATTTGTATGATTGTGACTCAAGGCACAGTTCAGAGGTGGTGATGACTTTCTCTTGCTTTAGAAAGACAGTGTATTCAGTTGAGAGCATAAAGAGCAGAGAAGAAAAGACTTAGCTACAACAATAAACACATATGGAAACATTGAAGAAATGTTCAGTATGGAGAGTTTAATTTCAAATTCCTTTCACACCAAATGCCCAAGATTCTTTGTGAAATTAATGGACCTCAAGTTGCCTTGAGATTTGTAAAGGACTCAAGAAATGGGGCAGACTTGCAGTAAGAAGAATAAATTTACCCCATACCATTTTATACAAGAATTCTGAGTATGTCTGAGAAAGTTTTACATGCAGTTGTTGCTGTGTGCAACTGCTATCTTTATGTGGCTCACAGAAATCCACAAAAGTTCAAAAGGTCACCTCAACCTTAGTTTGCCAAGCTTTACAAGAAAAAAGACAAATGATGGAAATTTGAATATATTATTCACCCAAGGCAAATACGCAATACCTTATTTTTTATGTCAAGATTCCCACTTTTTTTTCTCCATTTTCAAGTCATGACAGTTCCTTAGTTACAGGTGTCACAACCATAACTTCCTGCCTTTATCTGCATGCAGCTCAAAACCTTCTGAACCAGATCTGACCTTGTTTCTATCCGTGAAAGAGAAAATTCTATAAAAAGTTAGTCCTACATATTCAACCTCCTGTACTCTGCTACCTGTTAATAAAATCCAGTGCAACTCGATGCCTTCAGAAGTCAGCTGAATTTGAAATAAAGCCCATCAGCAAATCTCCATGATTAAACATAGAGACGGCAGCGTCATGCTGAGGGGATGCCTTTCTTCAACAAACATAGTCAATTGGTCAGAAATTATATAAACGTGAGAGGAGCTGGACACAGGAAATTCCTGAAGAAAACCTGTTGGAGGCTGCAAAAGTCTTCAGTCCTGATGGAGGTTCGAAGACAAATGAGCCGCATCATGTCGCAAGCGCTAGATAAAATTATTTTCATGTTAGAATGACCCAGTCAAAGTTCAGATCTAAATTAGTTGGGGAATTTCTTAGAGTGGAAAATTACTGTTCTAACAAGCTTAATCAAATCTAAACTCAAGGTATTTTATGATTGGACACATGTTAGTCTATGTGCCAGGCTGGTAAACACATGCCCTACAAGACTTCAATTCAATTTTTTCACTTAGCATAAAACCAATTTCAAAGCACTTTTCAATAAAAGTCATTTCAAGCCAATATTTTATGCTGTAATTTCAGTAAAAAGTAATTGACTCGTGTTGAATACAAAGAATAATCACATTTAAAAATAAAAATAATTTTTTCAACTTCATCAATTTGTGTTGCTGTAACATAAAATTGAACTGAAGTAGATTGACGGTTCTGGTTCTAATGTCTCAGGTAACCCTAAGCCATGCCACTGATTATTCTTAATATCAGAAATATTATAAGATAATAGAAAATATTTCCATTACTAATTACAAATATACACTACCATGATGGAAAAAACATTTGTTTTTCAGGTATGTAAAATATGCTATTTAAATAAGAACAAAAAATATCTTCTATGTATATAAACTTCTGGTTTCCGATGATTGGCACAAAACTTTAGTATTCAGTATACCAGATTTAAACCAAATTTTTTTTCAAGGTCAGCATCAAAACGGTGGCTATAAGTCAAAAAAAGTACTGAAGTTTAACATGTATAATTTTAAGCCTGACAAAACAATAAATCTGCCCTTTATTGTATCTTCAAAAACATCTTACTTTTATTTTTACTAAAGCCCAGCAAGCCTCCTTTGGTCATACTGTCAGTTTCTCTAGTGTATATTCTGAAGAGTCAAATAGTTATCAAATAGCATTTGCTCTGACTTATACGGGATTTCTACATGATCGATAATTTCCTAAATCTATCCATCACACATAAATTATCTATTCAGTTCCTTCAGGGAAAACCACAAACATCTGTGTGATTCTCTTGGCTTTTAAAATGCTTTCTTTATCTCTCCTCATGTCCTTTTCACACTTGTTTTTATGTTTCTCCCTGCTTCTCTTTACTCTCCTGCCGTCTCAGATAACGGTGGCAGACGGGATACCATTGTCAGCATTTCCAGTTGGATCAGCTGACAGATATGCATCTCCTATTTCTGTTCCTGTGCATTCGTGTGTGAGCAGTGCAGAGCTTGTGTGGAGGAGAAAGGTGACGGGAATAGCATGCACACAGTGACACTGACAAAGCATATCTGTTTTCATTATCAGTCGAAGAAAGCAGGATGAAGGTGAGGCAGTAGAACGGAGTGTTTCTCCAAAATTAAATGAAAAAAAGGCCATCACAAGTTCTTATGCAGGTGATTTTTAAAGATGAAAATAGAAACATAATAAAAGTACATATTAAACCAAATATAGTGAAAGTAAAGATTGAGGCTAAAATGGAAAAAGGAAGACAGACAGGAAAGGAGAGAAGTCAAGATGAAACTGAGGACAAGGAGACGAGTAACAGATGAGACGATGTCTCAGTTCCTGTATGTGTGTGTACTTGTTTAGCTATTTTTCTTAGGACCATTTCTGGCATATTTACTCACATTTTGAAGACCAATGAGCTGTATAGGCCTATTGTTTGGGATTAGGGTTAGATTTAGGACCAAGGCACGATTTGAGTTTAGGGTTATATATGTACTAGTAATCATTAGGTTTCGGTGAAGTGTCCAGGTTAATCTCTGGAAATCAATAAAAAATGAATGGAAGTCAATGCAAAGTCCCTGTAGAGACAGAAAGACATACTGTGTTTGTGTGTGTGTGTGTGTCTGTGTGCGTAGGTGGGGATGTGTGTGTGGGTTTGCACTTGTTTAACTGGTCTTCTTGGGACCATTTCTGGCATTTTTACTGACCTTCTGAAGACTGATGGACCTAATGCATCCATGATTTAGGTTTGGGTTATAGAAATGACTGAAAGGGAGTCAATGCAAAGTCCTTCTGAAGATAGAAAGAAACATACTATGCGTGTGCATGCATATGCGTGAGTCCGTCTGTGTGTGTGTGTGCTGGAAGGGTTTGTGTTGCAGAGATCTTGGCCGCTGTCAGGCTTGGGGACTCCCAGAGGAAGCCAGTCCTTGTTCAGTTTACAGTGAATGATTCCCTTCCTGCCCTGCACAGCCCAACAGGCCAATGGCCAGCCAGATTGTGTGTGTGCGTGTGTATGTTTGTGTTTGTCTGGGTTTGTGTGGCCAGCTGGAAAGCGGGTGGGGTCCTGTAAATTAGAGTTCAGACAGGTCGCTTTCTTGTTTTAGCCTCCTAAACATATATGTAACACTTCTGTTTGAAAATGGTAGCAAGACATGGAGATGTAAGGCTAAACTGAATATTTTATTTTAAAACTTTTTCTGATATGATGATATGATTTCTAATTTTACATTTGCCTGTGATCGCAAGAATTCTCTATTTTACATTTTTACCGTCCTGGAATTTTTGGATATAAATGTAAAAAATTAAGGCAATGTGATCTATTTTATTATTTAGGCCAGTAATTTATGCAGAAGATGATGAGATTGGATGTGATCCACCTCTATGATATTCCTGTGTTAAACAAATGCTGGAAAAGGAAAATGTAAGAGTATCTTTGTTAGAGTATCTCTGTAATATAGAATTACCATGATGTGATTTTATTTTATTTTTTTTTCACTTTTCATGCAGCCTTATTCTGCTTGGAAAACCTTTGTGTGTTCCATTCTCATGAAGTTACTCACAGGAAAATAATTTGTGGTGCATTGTATCTTTTTCCCGTGGAAACAGTTGTATAAATAATCTGTAAGTAACCCACCATTATACATAAAATAACAGTAGCCTGAATCGCAATAAAACTTTAGAGGTTGAAGTATTTTAAGGCAGCAAACGTCCTCTTTGAACTCAACTCTTCTCATGCTATCCAGTAGATTTATGTACACTATTTTTGCTCTCAGGAATAGCTGTTAGATCGTCAGACTTGTTAGAATAGAAGAGAAATCATCTTTATTGTGATTTCCTCAGTGCGAAGATTCAGCGGTACCAGCAACAAAGTGACAGGAAAGCCAAAGCATTTAGATTTACACAAAAATAAAAATCTAAAAACAGAACTAAGAATAAAATACTGTACTGTTTCTAGTATTAGCTTTTCGATCAGCTATTACAGCGACGATCAGATATGGATTTGGTGTCCTTGTTCCGCTTCATCACTCAGCTATATGTTTCATTTAACATTCTGGTTGGTAGTAGGCAAGGCGAAGCAAGTTTATTTGTATACTAATAGCAACAAGGCATTTCAAAGTAGTCTACATGATGAAAACATATAACAAAATAAGCATTAAACATTAAATTGCAGAAATTTAATAAAGTGAAGAACCTCTGGAATGCAGTCTAACATGAATGATGTTTCAGTTAATATTAATCGAGAGCAACATTACACAAATAGAGGAAATAGAGGTTGTAATCTGAAGGAAATCCTAAATATCCCATCAGTAGTCCTGATTCCCTCTACTCAGTACTGACCATAAACAAACTCAGCAGTTTCTACAGTATTCTCACTGTCGACTTTACTTACCTTTACTCATCTGAACACATCAGTCATTGTGTTCAGTCTGCTTAGTCTTTGTGTCATCTGACTATAACACTTCCTTCCGGTTTAAAAATAGCTCCCAGAGGAAACCATATGACTTTACTAAATCGCCCCTTTGTTAGTTCTTGACTAAGCTCTTTGAGCTTTCCTGTTGTGCTTTGTATTTGTAAGCCCAATGAACGCTGTCAAACAAACCCTTTTCTCAACTGGCACAATGAAATTACCAGCTTGTTTTGAGGTCAGTTATTACTCTTCAATTGAAGTTTAGAAGCTTTCACATTGTCAGAATTTTTAAGCCTTATTGAACTAATAAAAACAGAGTAATTTTAGAATTTTGAACAAGTGCTGTGCTCAGAAAAAATTTGTAGTTTTAAGTGTAAAACTACAATGTCAAATTGTTGTATTTGGATAGGTAATCCTACTGGTATGGGTCTGAGATCTCAGTTTGATTCCCACAATAATTTGAAACTTGTCGGAAGATCAGCTGCAGCCATCCCAAACATTTTAAACCATGTTCCAGAAAACGTTTCCTCCCGGAAATTTTTCCTGGCAGGGTGGCCTCTGAAGCAGTCTCTTCAGGCCATGTTCTGTTACAGTCGTTACACATTAAGAATGGATTAGATGAAGAATGCCTTCGCTTCCAAAAACGTTGTGGTGAAAACATTTGATCGGGGTGAATGGAGGTCGTTTTGTTCACTTTGCTGTCATGGTTTCATGGTGAACATTTCAGCAGGCACGCAGTGGGAGTGAGCTCAAATCAGAGCAAGTAGGAGATATTGCCTTCAAACAGAATTTGGACTGCTTTTGGTTGCCATTAAATTTACAGCTAACATAAAAAAAACTTGACAACTGCTAATTTTTATAAGTATTATTCATTTTTTATATTTTTATTTGTTATTTTCCATCAAATTCATATGTATAAACAATCATTTCTAAATTCAGTACAGTAACTTATACCTTCCCTCAACCGGAACTAACATCTTTGGAAACAATACCAATGCTGCCATCTTGTGGCCAAATAAATCTTTGTTTAATTACAATCAAAACAGGAATTGTCTCAACTAAGTTGCTAAAAAATTACACTACCTTGTGAGATGAGATGAAAAAAAAAGCTTGCAAACATAACAGTTGAAAAAATACATAATTTAAAGACATAAACATTTTGTGCCAAATGGATGAAACCTTATAGAATTATAGCCAAACCTCTTAAAAGCTAGTCCCTAGCTAACATTTTAATCTATTTTGTCTGTATTACCACGGTCGTACATTGAACATGGAGTGTTTTCTTAATTAAAAACAATCTTATTTTGCATATCACAGAAACACAGAATAGAACACAGCGACTACTTTTGTTGCAAAGATCTTCTATGTGAGAATTTTGGGTGAACCCTATGGAAATGATCACATTAGGAAGACAAATTCCTAACTGAAAACATTCTGGTGGAAACACTTTTGCCCCAGGATTCTGACACAAGTTGACTTTTAGATTTAAGGGAAGGAAAAATTTAAAGACAACTAAGACAACCTTGATTGTTGCCTGTGAGCATACATTTTCTCATGTTAAAAATGCTTTCTTTTTCAGCAGTTTCTTGTTTTTGTGTATGCTATAACCATCTATTAACCCAGTCAGGTTGTACTAAAACATCTACTCTCCTCCATGTTTAAAGACATTAAACAGATAATGCTAACTTTTTATTTGCTTCCAATTAAGGAGATTGTTGACAACAGAAACTATCCTTCCATCCGCCACAGGATTAAAATTAGCTTGAAGTTGCTTGTTAAGTATTACAACTACTTATTGTTGACTTATAGAGTTTGAATTGCACAACAATTGCACAACAAAACACAATCAACTGATTTGTGTTTTGTTCTTATAGCAGAGTTGTATGGAAAAAAAGTGAGACTAACAACCAGAGTTCCCTGTCTACAGGCTATTATGATGACAGTTACTGAAAATAGCATGCTGATAAATGCCTGGACAATCCGATTATCACTGGTCTGAACTTGATCAGAATAACTGATTAGAATTCTGTCAGAATTTTAGTGCTTCTGATTTTGGCTTACCTTGTGACTTTTCCTACTTCATGGATAAATTATCACATACATGCGATCGGCATCGTCTTATACATTCATGCCTAAGTTTAGCGTTCAAAGCATAACATCACTTTTGGCTGCCTTGTACTCATGTTTTCTTTTTTTTTCACATTTTATTTTTTAAATATATTTCTTAATTTCAGTCCCTGGAAATGAATATGACTGCAGTATGCTATAAGCCTGAAACCAGCAAAAAGAAAGGGTGCAAAAATTATTATAATGCCCTTCAAACACTACATAATACAAGATGGTTGGAAAAACATGTTTTTAGCTAAGAACCACATGACACAAGATAGCTGATTAATTTTTCTTTTTAACTGTGTTTAATGTTGAACAACAAAAGTTCAAGAAGTGGAGCAGAGATTTTGCTGCCAGAGTGATAAACAGTTTTAAAGAACTATAATCACTTTTCAAAAGAGTGATCAAAACAACCCAGGTGTTATTCATGTTCACAGTTCTGCCTGAGAAATAACTTGACTGGAATTATAAGCCATTCCATTCAGATGATACTTTCACAATTTTAAACAATACATTAAAGCACATTATGTATTGACAATATTTGTTACAATGTTGAGAGTAAAATAACATTTGATTACTGGTAAAAACCACATATAATTACACTTACCATAAAGCCAGTACAAAGTTACAAACTATTGTGAAATGCAAACAGGTTTTCAGAGAAACTTCTTCATCTGTCTTCTTCTGACCAGATTCAAATAGCTTCCATTCAGTACAGCAACATATATGGTTTGTTGTTGCCATGAGTGGCTCTGTAGTACATATAAAAGTGGTTCCAGGAATAGATGACTCATTAAAAAATTAGAACCGCAACTTCACCCCAATTTATATTGACTACAAAATAAAGATCCCCTGAACTGCACGTCTTAAAACCATGTTGCTCAGTGTTCAGTTTATACTGTTTGTTCCAGACACAACCAACTTTAAAGTTATTTTGTGAGCAAGCTGTACAAAGAAAATTTCTTTCTCTCAGCACCAAACTATGGCTTGCAGTAAATGCTCATTCTGCAGCAGCGACATGCACTAGAGCCTTTTAGTGAGAAGGGAGGCTTTGTTCTAGGGAGTTTTTTTTTTTTGTTAGCTTATAAGTATGCATATAAGCAACATTTTTCTGTGGCCAAGCAATGACATTTTGTTGCCAACACTGTTATGTTTTCGTGCAAAGACAATAAAATAAGTCCAAGACTAATAAATATATTTTCAATCAGCTGTAAAAAACTTTAGGGTTGTTACCTTTGAACTCTTTCAAAGTCACCTTTACAATGATTTGTCCAGCATATCATTCATAAAAATTATGTGAACTAAAATCCTTTCTGCGTTTTTCCAGGTTTTTATTCATTTGAGCTTAGGCTGGCCTCGGCAGGAATAAAACGTTCTTCATACCCTGGTGGGTTTCTGATCCCTTCATAGGAGTACCATTTGCCTTCAAAGCAACAAACCAGGTGTATTTCTGGGAGCGAAGTGTGGTGTAGCCGTTTGGTTCAATATGTTCCAAGAAGTTACACTCATCAGTCACGGTTTCCTGAGAAAAAAAGTATGAGCAAACAGCAGCAGTCAGACTATTTGATTCAAGGGTTCTAAGTAAATTCATCTCAATGATTGTACGGATTAATAAAATAAGGCAATTTCTTTTGGTATGTATATTAGATTAAAATCATTTACATTTTAAGTACAGTTTTAAAAACGTGTAGATAATTACTTAGATTAAATGGATTCAGAGAAGTGTACACTAGAAAAGCCAAAACTCACTTTTCCGCAGAGGTCTCCTTTATCGTTCATAGACAGGTATTTTTCCGACTGCTCCCCTTGGATGACAATAACTCCTACACCCACCGCCTGCAGCCTCATGATTACTGTAACACAATCAACATCACATTTCTGTGTGACTTTTTGTTTCCTTTCCAAGGCTAAATTTTAGAACATGCCAACATAATGTAACAAATGTCTTCCAAAAATGCTGCTTTTGCCCTCATGGAATGCTCCCCCATACAAATGTGTCCAAAGGAAAAGAGTTGTGATAAAAATCCCAAATTACTAAGCAGCTTTTACCAGAAATGTATTCTAAAAAGCTTGCACAAGAGATTAAGTTCCTCAGTGGCCACACATACTACAGATTACTTAGAAATGTTATGTTTCATAGTTTGAGTCATTTTTCATAACTTTTATAGAACTTGTAACTTGTAACTTGTTACTTCCTTGGAGCTTACATGCTAGTTTCACAAAACATTCGATATGCTTTCATATAGTTTCTAAGTTATTGTCCTGAAACCTGAAGCTTACTTTTACAGGTTGCTTCCTTGGAAGTAAAAAGGAGGATTTTATTAAACATTAATGCTATTTTGCTGAAACATTCATGGTACTTATATAATACTTTTGGGGAATTCACAAAGTTATTTGAAAAGTAGAATTTACTTATAGAGTCTTTCTGACAGTGAAATGTTACTTTGTTATAATTTACAATTTCTTAAGATTAGATTACGATCTCAACACTTAAAGGCTACTTTAGTACTAAACTTACAGGCTATTCTCTGGAACTTACAGGTTGCTTTTTAAAACCTATTGGTTGCATTAGTTGAATTTGTAAATTATTTTAGTGTAATTTATACATTACTTTACTTTCCACATCTTTCAGATAACTTTTACATTACTTTCACTAAATTTCCATTTTACTTTACTAAATGGTGCACTTTGCTGGGGCCTTCAAGTTACCTTGATGGAGTAAAGATTTATCCTTCTAGAATGAATAACTTAATGAGACTTTCAGAATTATTTTCCTAAATTTACGGGTAACTTTATTTGAATTTAGAATTTAATTTCCAAGAATATTAAGGCTACTTTCAGGAACTTGCAGGTGGCTAACCAAATCTTTCAGAGACCTAAGCTGTGTCCGAACTCAAGATCTGCATCCTTCCAAGGATCGGTCTCCGTAGACCGGATCCTTCCAAGGCCGTGAAGAAACTAAGACCGGAAGCGGACAGGTTGAGCCTTCACCAACTGTCCCCGCCCCCACCTCAGCGTAATTCATGTTGCCTAGCAACATGAATTACAAAAGAAAAACAAGAAAACAAACAACAGAGCTGAAGTTTGTTTTTTAGTCATACATTACTCCTGATTTCTGTATTATTCTTCACCTTTTGCAGTAAATGCTGTTCTATAGTAAAAAAAAAAAAAAAAGAAAATCAGTTAGTTTGAATCTAAAATGTTCAAACATGTATTGCACATTTCTACCAGGAATAAATATAAGCAAATTATTCGTTTTCAAATATAATACTCTCCAAATCTCGGATAAATTATTACAGTTAAATAAAACTGGTATGTTTGAAGGATTCACTTTAATCAATCAAACCGATTTAAATACTTTAGTAGAATGTACAATTTACAACTCGATGTTACCTGCCTGAATAATATGAATAATATCGGTGTTTAACGTCCACTCATTAGGGAAAGCAAGCGGGAGTTTTTATGACAATGTGCCGGGGGTCAGGCGTTCCCCTCCGGTGGACCGAACCTGCAGCGCCCGCTGGCGGCCGGCGAGGGGCGCTGACATGTCCGATAATGTCAGAGTGGGTTATGTTTGGGTGAACCGAGACTTACACACTTACATCCTCGCCTGAAAACGTTGTACAAAATCACGTTGTCATTTAAAGTGTAATATAAAAAAAATAATTTCCCACTCTTCACCTGATCGCCCAAATTGGGACCCGCAATGAATTATGGGATATGGTGGGCCGTGAAAGATACACCGGACCCATCCTTCAAATCTGGGCTGAGGCCGCATGTGAAGGAGAGGCTATGATGTAAGCGACCTACAAATCCGTCCTTCGAAGGATGCAGACCCTGAATCTGACATTATTTAAAACGTCTTTGTTATGACAACTTGACATTAACCAAGACAAAACCGTTAAAATATCTCTTTCTTATGACAACTCGATATTAACCAAGACAAAAACCGTTTTTGTCATGGCAACTTAACATTAATCAAGACACAAAATGGCTTTGTTGTGACAACTTGACATTAGCCAGTAAATCATAATCTATCATAAATATGCAAATTATCAAGCTTTAAGAAAATGATGTAGCTCTATGTATTAATATTAAATTACTCTGTCACCTGTTAGTCTTCACTTTCTTCATCTAATTGATCCTGTTATGTCATGTTTATTACAGTGTCGTGTCAGTCTTACGCACACCCCATTAATTAAAGCATCTTTCTTTTTTCAAGCTTACTTACTTTTGATTTGTCCACCAATGCTTCCAATTTACAAACAATATAATTCAGAAAATATAAAGATTTAAAACTAAGCAATAAATACTGGCTTTGTTCAGAACAAAGTTCTGAACATATCTGATAACTAACGCTGAAACGCAGCTTTTAATAACAAAGAATAAGCCCATAAATGCATTTTCCTCACCGTATGCGTCATCTTCTTCCCTCACGCCAGACACTGTTCCATCTTGAGCAATCTTCAGGTGATATCCTCCAGTCTGACAGTAGAGCTTGACTCTTGTGCGTCTCTCCGGAAGGAAGCCAAGGTCCTGGTTCTGTTGTAAAGACACAGGGCGACCGTTCTCACCACCGGTCTGCTCGGTACCTGGAGGATTACGCCGGAAACATGAAGAGAGGAATGAAGGGCAGCATCCCGCCATGTCTGCTGTTTAATCTGCTGATTTTTGGAAATGCTCTCCTTTCTCTCCTGCCGAAAACCAGAACCTCTTCTGCTCTTTCCCCCCCCTACTTTTGTTGTTCTAAGTATGAGGATCCAAACTAGAGTCAGGCGAGGCTAAGCCCGTTCTCAAACCAAACATAAATTTGAGAATAATTTCCCAATGCCAAACAAAACCAAACAAGAATAAACACTTGTTGCTATGGCGAAAAGTGGCGGTTTCTGATTTGGGCGACGTAGGCAACCGCTAACTCCCTCTTCCTACCCCCACAACCGGAGGATCTGAATGTCAACAAACTAATAAACAATGCAAAGTATCATCACCCCTCCAACTGTCTTCAGTTAGCCTAGAGGACGCGACAAGGGGAGGAGGTCTCTGTACGTGAATGAAAGTTGGAGTACGAACTAAGGAACAGAAAATAGCTACTGGCCTGAGAGGCGATAAAACTTATGACAGTGAAATGTCGGCCATACTGTCTGCCACGGGAGTTTACCGCGGTGCTCGTTATCATCGTTTACATCCCGCCGGGTGCTAATGCTAATGAAGCGTCAACAGACGGAGGCGTTTAACGTGGTTGCGGTGAATTTTAATCACGTGAAACTGGCGGACACTCTGCTCAGTCTTACTAGCATGACACCTTTCCCACGCTGAGAGACAACACTGTGGACTGTATTAGCATTAACAGAGAGTACAGAGCTCTTCCTGGCCCCCATCTTGGCCTCTGACCACATCTCAGCTCACGAGACGGATTAGACCCACAAACAGTCCCGGTCACTGTTTGATAGATCTTCTTATAGGGGAGAGGTGAACATGGAAGAACACACCTCCTCTGTTCTGTGTTTTATCTGTAAC
Organism: Poeciliopsis turneri; assembly: GCA_922788865.1. Lineage (NCBI taxonomy): Eukaryota > Metazoa > Chordata > Actinopteri > Cyprinodontiformes > Poeciliidae > Poeciliopsis > Poeciliopsis turneri. The sequence goes on along the minus strand of CAKLNU010000717.1, from coordinate 1,714,994 downwards.
TGCACTGATGATGTCCCCCACCAGGGCAGTAGTCTGTTCTCCAAACCAGAAACCCTGGCTGAATGTTGAGGTGAGACCTCTGCTAAAAGCTAGGGATGCTACATCTGCACTCCAAGAAACGAATTGACTGCGGACATTGTGAGGGCCAAAGCCTATATGGCCAGAACATTCAAGGTCACTTCACCACCAAGACATATGTGGAAGGGCCTCAAGTGCAACATAGACTACAACATCAGGAATGCACAATACCCAAGGGACCGCTCACTGCCAGATGCACTCAGTAAGTTCTACACCTGCTTTGAGGATCCTAAAGCCCCCAGTAACAAACATCTACTACCATCTGGTGAGAAGTCCTTCTGTGTGACCACAGCAGATGTGAGGAAGACCCTTCAGGGAATCAACTCCCATAAGGCCTCGACAACATCCCAGGGTGGGAACTGAGGTACTGTGCACATCAGCTGTCTGAGGTGTTGGCAGACATCTTTAACACATTCCTGTCACTGGCACCTCTCCCGTTTAAAGACCACCACTATTGTCCCTGTCTCCCAGCGCGTCACAGGCCTGAATGACTACCAAACTATAGCCCAAACATCTGTAGTCATGAAGTGCTCGTGAGGCTAGTCAATGACCCCATCAAGGACTCCATCGATTTCACTTTGGACCCTCATCAGTAAGCCTACAGGAAGAACCACTACACTGTTGACGCCATCTCATCAGTGGTCCACACAGCCCTCACCCACTTGGAGAGCAGAAATTCTTCCATCTGTCTGCCCTTTCTGGATTTCTCCTCAGCCTTCAATACCTTCATCTCACAGACCCTGGTGCAGAAGCTCTTCTCTCTTGGACACTGAACTTCCATGACCAACAGACCTCAGACTGTCTGCTGGCCACAACGCCGTCTATTCCCCTATCACTCTCAGCATTAGCTCACTGCAGGGCTGCATCCTGCACCCCCTTCTCTTCAATCTGCTGACATATGACTGCTTGGCAAGACACCCTAGCTCTCATATAGTGAAGTTTGCTGACGACACAGCAGTAGTGGGGCACATCACGAACATGAATCCAACTGCAGAGAGGAGGTGGAACATCTGGTGCAGTGATGCAGAGACAATTACATCTGGATCAACTTGAATAAGACCAATGGGATGGACAAGGATCCTCTTCATCCCCTGTACTTTGGAGGAGCAGCTGCGCAAGTGGTCCATATATGTATGTGTGTGTAGGAGTAAATACTTTTAAATTCATAAATTAAATGTTAATTTTAATTAATTTATTATTTACTTTTTAGGCTTCTTGATCTGGGATATGAATCAGAATTTTTTACCACAAGCAAGCAATTGTGAAATGGTATGACATTAAAAAGACTTTATTCCTCGCTGGAAAAGTTACAAATTGTACCATTCATTAATAAATAACGGACCAGGTAGTGGTGATTGTTTGTCAAACCAAATATCCTACAAAAGTTCAATGCATAAGCCACTACTGCACTAAGGTGATACTTTGTATGCAGGCAAAAGAAATCCAATGTCCAAGGGTTTATTTTTCCATTTGGCCAGCAAATAATAAAGACCAAACTTCTCATTGTTTCCTGCTGCCTCTCCTGCTCTAGGAAAACACAATAGGCCCCAACCCAGTGCATACTGGTCCTATCCAGTACTGATGCTTCTAGAAATAGACCCACAATTCTTCCTGACTAAGTTAAAAACCAAAGAAAAAAAAAAAAGCAATGTAAAAATAAACTGTAAATAATCCAAAATATATAAATTAAACTACGAATACATTTTAACAAAATTCAAAGTAATAAAATAATAAAGAATAAATAGCTCAAACAGACCAGATGGCTTACTAATCCAGAGTTTTGCATGCATGTTGCTAAAACACCCGACATTCTTTATCCTGTTTAAAGGCCACGGTTTCTTGTCTTACCATATCTTTTCCTCAAGAATTTATCCAGTGCAAATGCGTACGCCAAATGCAAATAGTTGGGGCTCACTTTCTTTTTATTTATCCTGGAGAACAAAGATCCCAGAGCAGCAGCTATCAAGAACTTTGTCCTGTAAGAACAAAAAACATGGTTGTTGATCCAGTCTGGCAGTGTTACTCCAACAACTCTGGTTCTTTCTCATGACTTGTATAAGAAAGAAACAGGTATTCAGGTATTGCCTCGTCAGAGCCAAGACATTCTGCATTTTGAAAAATGTCTTGGAAGAAAGGAAAGCAGGGAAGTGGGGAAAGAAGAAAGAATGAAAGGCCAGAGCCACAAAAGGAATGTGAAGCCTACCCCTTCACCAAGGAGGTTTTCCCCGGAACAGGACCTGAGGCGCATTAACACGGGATATTTAACATAAGTGCTGCCAGACCAGGACCTTTGGACAGAGCAGCAGCTGGTGATGACGTCAAAAGTCCAACCGACGACCCAGTCAGGATGCCGACGTGTGGGAGGAGAGCTTCAACCTGCGTGTATGTTGATGAGGTCAGGAGGGTTTTGGCTTCAAGTGGTGTAAAGATGTTTGACGTAAAGTGGAGGAAAGTTCAAAAAGCTGTTTATGGAAACAGATGTGTTTTGTTCAGCCTTTAATCATCTGAAGAAGCAGGTTTTAAACTTCTACAATGGCTCTCAAAAGTATGGACTCGGCTGTTGAGATACCAGGTTCTCTTGATGTAAAAATCAGAACTCGATAAATAATTTTAGTAAATCACAAAAGCTGTTCCTCATATACTGTGATATTTATCAATTATAGTGAATTTTGCTAACCTAAAATATAGCTAAGCTCTTCTGGCTACATTTTTCCTGACACTTGCGCCTTTACATAAAGCCAGAATTTGAAGAGAAATTACAAAATAGTAAACATTTCTCTCAGACTAAAGAGAGAAATGTTTTTTCATCTATGCTCAGAAATATCTTGTTTCTGTGTTCAAATGTAGTGTAAAGTACTTAATATTTTTTATTTTATCCTGTAGTTGGTAAAGATTTGATCTCTTTGTTGCTAATTTTTTTAAATGGTTGCCCAAATCCCAAAAACTAAAAGAAGAGAAAACTTCATCTGGGTTTAGTTGTTTGAGAAGTGTCAGTGCCTTTTCTCCACATCAGCCTGCTGGACCTGAAGAATGAAAGGTGAAATGCCTTCATGAACTCGAAACACTAAGTTACCCTTTGCTTAGACATCCAGCTTTATTTTGACCTGAGTGACAGAGTCTACATCGACATCAGTAGATAAAAACTTTGGTAATCCAAAACTCTTATTTCTAATCACATTCTCACTCTGTAACAATCATCTGTCACGTACCTGTGGGAAAGTCATGTGAGTGCCAACATGTCCTCCTTTCTTTTTCTTGTAGTTTGGTTGAAACAAGTTTGTTAACCTTCTGTGCTCTTGAGAAGTGTCTGCTTTTAAAATATTCATTTGTATTTGTTCTCAGTCCTTATCTGACTATTATCGCCGCCCCTCCAACAGCGTCAGAGGACTCATTTTAACAAGCCAGCGTCAGGTCTAAAATTATCCTCTCAGACCTCAGAGAGGGGCTGAGAAAGAGTGACACAGGCATCCAGGACACAGTGCTGAGCCAAAATCTGGAAAACAAGAAAGCTTTCTAACTGTGAGCACATTTGATAAAAGAAATGACTGCAGTTCCCTTCTAGAATCCTTCATGGGCTCTCTCCTATGGGATTGGGTTGCATTACAAGGCAATAATCGACTTCACATGCCTGCAGACATTAGGCATTAAATCACTTTGCCGCTCAAATTTATGCATTATAAATTATGTTTTAAATGAGAGGGAATTAAAAAAAGGAACAGCAATAATGACAATCTTGTGTCACACCAGGAAAATCTTTTGCAAATTCGACCCAGTTTTGTTCAGGGCCGTTGGCAGAATTTGATTGTGGGGTCCACTTCCAGTTCTCCTCTGTCAGCTGGGTGGCTGATTTTCACCAGCTTCAGAAAAAAAATATTAAAAAGCTGTGATAGTAAGGACGTGACTACAAACTTTGAGAGTGCTTTAATAATAATAATAATAATAAAACCATTCATATTTAAAGTAAGGACTGGTGCAGCCTTTCCTATAATCAATAATCAGAAACTGCTGGATTGCTAGAAGAACAGACTCACGGAAGTTACTTCATCCAAAAAGGTAATACTAGTTATCACATTACTTCCGGTGTGGATGTGCACGTTACGTTTTTGAACCAGCAGGTGGCAGAACAGGTTAACTTTATTACACATGAAGGTCTTCATAAACCTGAATTAGACTAATCTGTATTGTCGATACAATGTTTAAAAATACAAAATAATGAAAAAAAAAAAAAACTTCAGCTACTAAATAGTTTTATTCAGCTTTTTTGTAATTCTCACATCTTTAGAGATTTTGACATAAACATTAAGGCAACGCCAACATTATTTGCCACTTTAAAGTATTTCCCAAACAGGTATATTTAAAAAAAAAACTGTCAAATATTGTATGCAGCAAATTAATATAAATGTATAAATCTCCAACATTTATTTATGACAATACATCAATAAACTTAAATGATGACACAGCCTTACCAGTAGTCTTGTATGTCAGAAGGTGAAAATAGTGTTTTCCGGGTTGGCCAAACAAATTCTGAACTCTTGCTTGTGTTGTTTGTGCTTTTAAGATTTTATTTGCAAGAAGAGACAAAAATATATATATATATTTCAAAGACATGCTTTGTTTTCTTTCCACCTGACCATGTGATAGTTTCTGTGAAATCCCATAAATTGTAAGGTGACTAAGTGTCAATGATGTTTTGTGAGGTGCTTATAATGAAGAAGGAAGAGAAATTGAGATGACTTAAAGCTTTCAAATCCAGAATCTGACATTTTTGTGTTTTGTGTTTGCAAAAAAGAAAGGGAGGAAACTATTCCCTACATAGGAATATAATTTTGATATGTGGATTAAAATCTTAATTTTAAGATGCTGCTGGGTAGGGTTTGAACATAGTTAGCATGTTCAAAGAGGAGCCTCACTTGCAAAATAAAAGTAAGAAATAGACCATGAGTCAATTGCTTAGCAATTGTTTCAGACTGTTTTATTAGTCAAGATAAAAACTTACCGGAGCTACTGACAGAAAATGACAAGAGGCCTTGAATATTTAATTAGCTTCATCTTGATAGCCATAAAAGATGAGGAGAGGGATACATTTGCAATTATGCTGATCAGGAGTTTTATTTATGCTGTGACGATATAATGTGTCTCGGACATATTTTGAGATGAATCAAATGAAGAACCTGATATCATCCACATATTAATTATGTTATACATCTAAGCATTGTGAGCCCTGTTTGTGCATAGAATTTCATTTTATAACTCGACAGCCAGAAAGAAAGGCAAAAAAGTTTCAGTTCTTGCAGTACATCAAAGACCAAACCTGTGTTGGATAATAAAACCTCAGACTTAAAGTTCATTTTTCTTGTGTGTTATTAGAGACTCAGACCAGCAGCTGCCAAATCTAAATATAGTTTGCATGTATTGTACCTGATTGCAAACCGGGTAAATCTGGTTTCTGAACTTGCCTACTGCATTTTCGACATACACAAATAACAGACCACTTCCTGAGTGTGGGTGAACAGTCGAGCAGACTGAGGCAGATGGAGAAATGAGTGAGCAACCAGACGCCAATGCTCTCAGATTTTGGGGAAGGAAGCTGTGCTTCTAAATTTGAACTGTTTTAACACATGAAGCATAAACAATTTGCATGTGCCAATGACATATGTGCTAAACACTAAAAAAAGGGAATTCAAACTTGTGAAGCTTTAGGGAAGTTTGATGAACTATATTAAGTCAAGTGCAAGGCAGTTGGCCTTATATAGTCATCTTGTTAAAAACACTTGCTACAGTTGGATCCCTATGTAATTATATTGCAGTTGTTGCCACCTCTGGAAAGCATAACCAGCAACTATGTCAGAGGCAATGAAGTTTTTATATATATTCTCTGGCTGTCTTTGTTTGATTATAAAAATGGTTTGACCATCTGAAACATGTAGGTGAGACAAGCAAAAACTGAATGATCAACATAGTGCTGTGAATTTTTGATAGTACTATAGATATGTCTTAACATTCTGTAAAACCTGCTTTCAACTCTTTTTAGTCAACTAAATAGTCACACATATTTTAACTTAAGGGATATTTTGGTTCCCTGTACAAAAGATCTCCTTTGATTCTTGTTTACTGAAGCAAATATGAATATTTATATATTTTATCTTACAAAACCCGGCAAAGAATGGAGAAATTTTGGCGCACTCTCCTTTGCTGACTTTATCTGAGGAAAGTGAAGCCTGCAGGGCTTTAGATGCTGTTCTGGGTTCTTTAATGACTTCTCGTATGAATTGCTTATGTTTTCTCAAAGTGATTTTGGTAGGCGGCAACAGTGGGAAGGTTAACCACTAGCCTATGTTTTCTCTGTTTGTAGGAACATGTTGTTTGCTTCTGTTTTTGAATTTGTTTATTTTGGTGTATTGTGTGATGTTGGTATTGTTGCTTTGGAACAAGAAGATCCTGGGTTTAAATTGGCATGTTGTCCATGTTCAAGTGTGCATTGTTGCCTGGTACTCTGGCTTCCCCCCAATGTCCAAAAATATGCATGATAGGTCAATTATGATGTCTAAACTCTTGTTAGATGTGGGTGTGTTTATAGAAGGTTTTTTGTCCTGAGCTATTGCCAGAAAACCTTCTTTTCTTTCTGGGTTACAGTATGGGTTTCGTTTTTATAGAAATAATATCATCAATGATATATTCTTAGTTCAAACAACACATATTTAGACTAGCGTTGAACTGCAAATTAACACTTAACATACACAACTGTTTTGTTTGTTTTCAGTGTCATATTTTTATTTTTGTAAAGGGGTTTTGTTGCTTTTGGAGACTTGAAACTGTCTGCTGCAAATAGTTCGTCATGGATATTTCACAATGATTTAAAAAACTGTCTTCTAATTAACATTTTTAACAAACAAAAAATATCCTTTATTATTAGTTCTATTTATCACTATAATAATAATAAAAAAATCTATCAACTGTTGATAGTGATCTGATATCTAAGATCATCTCTTAGATATCAGTTGTAGTGCTACATTCTACCAAGAGAGGGCGTTAGAAGTGATGGATTTAGAACCACCAGGCAGAGAAATTCCCTGTTTCCTTTGAAATGACATCAGCGTCTTCTCCGCTATGGCAAGTCATTGGAGTATTTTGCTAAAAGCTCCAGTTAGCTCCGGTCCCGCTAAAAGCAAAGATCGTCTATACCTAAGAGGATGTTCTATCAGATTGAATTAGCTAAAACTTGCCCTACATCATATGTAAATTGAAACAAACCAGCTCAAATATATGTCCATATATTTATGAAAACATCTTTCCTTTATATGTCTTCTACATGAATGCATTTCTTGTTTTGGGGGGTAAAGATTTGAACTGTTTTGGGTTCTTGTTCAGCTCATTGGAGCAGTTGAAACTAATTATTAAAATTACCATTCTGTGAATAAATATACAGTGGCAATAAAAGAGTAATACAGTGGGTCACGATGAATAGATTTGTGCAAGAATATTAAGATGAACAGTTGGCTTTACTACAGCCGCTTTTGTAAATGTTGTAGTGGACAACTAAATTTTGACAAATACATTGCTCAAGTTGTATTTGAGCGGTTTTTAGCTTTATGTTACGTAAAGACATTTGAACCCGGTGTCCTGGTCTTTAAGCCAGAATTTGACACCAAATTCACAATGGTCTACGCCAACAAGCAAAAAATATTAATAAAAACTGCACCTGCATAAAGCACTTTGAAGCAATGATGTGATGTGATCACAGGCATATGTGCATAGAAACTTGTTTTTCTATTATTTTAGCTATATAAAAAAGCTTAATGATGGAGAAACCATGACATGTTGTGAGTTATATGCAATAAAATATCTGTCATATAAAATCACATCTAGAAACATTACTAGACTGAGTCCTCTTTCCTACTTTTGTCTTAGCATTAGAGTAAACAAGTGAAAAACTAAACAATTGCAAATTACTCAAAACAACCACAATCAGTTGTTTTATCTCTTATGTGATGTCACCAGTGACATGAGCACACAGAATGTTATTGTTTAATATCTTTATTAAACTACAGTTTACAATCGCTAAACAATCAAACCAACCACCCACGATTGTTCTTTTGGCGTAATACAACATTTATAGTAAGTTCAACAATGAACTGCCTTAGTGGAAAAGTCTGAAAAGTAGGGGGGTAGTTTATCAAAAGAACGGTGTACAGCAAAATCGCTCATAAAACCGTATTCAAAAACATGATCAGAGTGAGTGCTCTTTGTATTTTTTTTATCTGAGCTTCGGAGAATCCCACGTGCGCCCGCCCCATTGGTGACGCTCTCCATTCCATGCGTCCCATTGGACAGAATGGACGTCAATCGGAGGATTATCCGTGTTGGAGTAGGTTTCTGGTCGTCTGCGGGGATGTGCTGATTCTGAACGGGCTTGTTTTAAAGCCGCCCAGTAGAGAACGTGTAGCTCCACGGTAGGAGCTGCTGGGAGCTGGAGCTGAGCTTTGTTTTTTTTTCTCTCCCTCCATCCCTTCTGGGAAGCTTTTTTAAATCCAAAACGTCCTGGTCGAGGGGAATGTAGCACCAGTTTTACCTGAGACTGTGGATACCTTTGCGTTTCAGCGCACCAAGCTCCTTTATCTGGGACGTTTTATTTCATTTTATTTTATTTTGTTGGAGAAATAAGAGAGCTCCTGCTGGTGCGTACAATTCAAAATAAATAAAAAGGGTTATGTAGGGACAGCTTCCTGGAACTGCTGTTTTACATGTTGCAATTGTATTTTCCATCATTGTGGAGGCAGTAGAAGTAGTAGTATTAGCTCCCACCCTCCTGCTTCACATCTTTTTCCTCTTTTCTCCGCTGGCTCCGAGTTGTTGTTTGTGTCTTTGGTTAGAGGATCAGTAGAAGATGGGACTACCCGCTCTGGAGTTTAGCGACTGCTACCTGGACAGCCCGCAGTTCAGGGACAGGCTCAAGTCCCACGAACTGGAGCTGGACAAAACCAACAAGTTCATCAAGGAGCTGATTAAAGACGGCAAAGCGCTGATCCAGGCTCTGAAATGTAAGTAAAGCTGGACAGGTGTATGTGTGCAGTTTGAACGGTACTGATGGAAACAGCTGATTTAAAAACAAAGAAACAAACAAAAACATGTCCAAAAGGTTCCTGACAGCGCGCATGTGATTTATAAACAAGCATGCTTGAGTCGCTTGTAACCTTGGTAAAAATTATTGAAATATTTATTTGTTTTGCAGCATATTAAGCCAGTCTAGGAGAACATCAATATGTAATATTAATATTTATTCCCAGCAATTTATCTGCTCATATAGCATAGCTCAAAGTGAGAAGAGCTAGCTGCAGTATGGTACGGATTTCCATGGTGATTTTTTTGTAATGTATATTGAAATATGAAACAATAGGTAACATGGTGTACTTGCTTTTAGTTAAAGGGGTAATATTATGTAAAATTAACTTTTTTGAGCTTTACATTATGTTGTAATGTTATTCACTCATTAAAACTCCTTCTTGATTCTTTAATGCTTACTTGAGAAATCATTTCATATCCAATGGCAACCATAAAGTTGTACAAAACATCTGGGTGGACCTAGCTCCACCGTTGAGGCACAATGCCTCCTGGGTGCTGCAATCCAAACCTCCACCCCACAAATACCCCAGTTAGCTCCTTCAGACTAGCCAGCAACAATTGGCTAACAGCCGGCGGAACTGCAGGTCAGCTGAGCTCATTACACAAGCTACTTCTCAGTGAAATACTGCTAAAAATGTTAAATGATTCATATCAGCAAGAGCAGGATTTTTAAAGAGACACTGGCATTAAATTACCAAATCAAATTTCTTTTAGGTATTGTTTGATACTTCTATTACTGCTCCTAATATAAGTTATCCATTATTCAATTTTCATAATATTATCTAATATTTTGCTAGCTTAAGTTTTATGGAAAGGCCCAACCAACCATTTTTAGTACTTACTTAATTGAGTAAATGCTTTTAGTGGGTGAAGGTGGTAGATGTGGTTACCGCAATCTGGTAGCCACATCTATCAGATCATAGCTATGGCTATAATCATCATTGTGTGAATGTATGCGCAAATGGAAATGACTGATTTCATGCAAAGCATCTTTTGAGTGTCCTACTAAAAACGCAACAGAAGTCTGACTTCATTTGATTTAGATACCTACTTGTATATTACAGCCTTTTGCCATTATGCTTATAGAGTAACACAAGTAAAACAAGCTGGTATTATTAGGTTAATTAGTCAGCTATCTGCTCACATAGCTAGCCTGCAGTCTGATGCTTAACAGTTATCCCGCTTGTATCTTATTAATTGTTTTAAAACAGTGTTAGATGAATAAAAGTGATGGAGACCATGACATGCAACATGTGCAACATCTAACTTCATAACTGTTTTTTCATGTTTACATTTCTAATGCTAACATAGAAATGGATTTGTCCGATCAGGTCCAAGTAACCATTTACCACTTTGATTACATTTCCTGGCTGATATAAAACTTGGTGATGCCACTGTGTCAGTTTTTGTTCAATTCTCTTACTATAAGCTGAGACTTTTTCTCCCAATTGACAATGAACATACTTACTGTAACGGTTCAAACTTTAAATATTTTCTAAGTTATATTGTGCTACTTAAGCTGAAAAGCAAATTTTTAGGGTTTTTGCACATCAACACATCAATTGTGCCAATGAGTTTGTTCCTGTATGTGTTACTGATGAAGGACATAACAGGAACAGTTGAGATCAGGCTGATTTGACTGTACAGTGCATAGTGTGCTCTCAAGCTGTCAGCACGTTTGTCCCTATCGGCTTGTATTATTATGGGGCATTCAGGGAGAGTGTTCGCTTTCATCTGAACTGATGAGTGCTGGCATTTATGTTGGTATGCTGACGGCTGTGCTGTCCGCTTTATGCTGATAAAATCTGATTGCTGAAATACAGTTGAATATCATTTACAAAAACTTCACGTTTTAATTTTCAGGAAAATTGCAGCATGATTTTAATATTTTTGCTGCACTTGTTTTGATGTTTGTTTATGAGTTGATAACTCAGTGACTGGTGAGGAAGAACTGCAAATAAAACAGCGCTGCCACTCTGGAAAAGTGCATTTGAATAAATACAAATGCTCCATATTTGGACTGTGAGCCTGAAACTCAGTCATCGCTTTTATTTTTATATAACACAATGTGAACCAGGGCTAATACTTTACACTAATTACTTTGTAAAAACATTATCTCTATTAATATGAATACCTTCATTACTTTACACTACTGTCATCAATTCATTATCTAATAATAACATATTGATTTAGTGTTTTCTGTGTTTTGATTTCAAAGCCCTTTACTGTTCCGTTTTCAGAGTCACAGTTTATAGGATCTACTTTCAGCTTCCACTACAACCAGCGACCTGTCCAGGGTGTTTACTTTTTTTTCTTCAGAAAATGCAGTCATAGCTGTCTAGTAAAATGTGATTAAACCCTCTTATATTTATGTCTTGTTATTCTCTTTACATCATATTCTTTTAGCACTTAAGAAAATGAGCTAACAGTATGGATTGTGCCTCCAGGACAGATTGTGCGGTGACATTCCCAAAGAGAACTACTGCTGCTACTCCCTTTATGAGGTTTATACAACTAGCAGCTAGCGCTTTACTGCCTCATTGTTTGCATGAGGAGAAGCAGCATTCAGCTTCTATGCACCACAAATCTGGAACTTCCAGAAAACTGTCAAGCAGCTGAAACACTGACTTCCTTTGAATCTCGACTGAAATCCACCTGTTATTGGAGTTGTAATTAAAAGTAATCAATTCGAATTAATGATTCCATTTGACTTAATGTCATGTTTTGATTGTTGATTCTATGTTGCATGACTTTGTGTTTTCGTGTTCATGATTTAAAGTACTTTGAAATGCCTTGCTGCTGAAATGTGCTATACAAATAACATTTTTTTGATTTGAAATAATGCTGTAGCAACAGTTAGCATTCCCCAGAATTGCAGCATATTCTCATTTTTAAAAGCTACTTTAATAAATATTATGGAAAAATAATCCTTTGGTTTATTGTGAAGTGATCTTGTTTTTTTGGAGTGACCAAATACTAGAATATCACTAGTGTCAGAAAATCACATTTAAAATCACATTAAAAATGTAATGTTCTCTGTTTTATGCCAGTGTTACTCATCCGTTTGCTTTAAGTCAGCTGGATTTACTTTAGAGTTTGTGAAGTGGATTTTATTCTGAGGGACTGTGAGGATAATGAGAGACTGGAACCAGGGACTGTTTTCTCATGCATGTGTTGCCAGAGAACTATTGGCAAAACTCATAAAGTTCATTAGACAAATGAAGTTTTCAAAATTTCTGCTTGCACAGCAAAAATTATTTGACACACAGATGACATTTGGACCTTGTAAGTGGTTCATGTTATATCTTCAAATTTACATTACTTTTCTCCTGTTAATTTAATAAAAGAAACAACTGGAGTTATGGTATGTTGCTTTGCACCAGAAAAATCTGAGTCTAGTGACTTAGACTCAGAAGGGACTAGCTCAACCCCATACACTGCACAGCCAACATAACTATTTTTTTTTGTCCAGATCACTTTTAAACAGAGATTTTAGATGCCATTAGTTGCTTCCTCATTAAATATAGTAACGTAACAATTCTCAGACTCGAGTAATTTTTAAGTTGCAAAAGTTCCAAACAAATTTATATTCAGCTTATGTTCCAAGACTCAGTTCTTGACCAAAGCCCAAAATTTGGGACTTGAGTGTCATGAACCAACTGCAGCTCAGCAATGAGGCGTGCATCAGACTACAGAAGTCTTTTTTCTGTGATTAGAGTCTTGTACTTGTAAAACTTGTAAACAATGTTATAGTTGAGATCCAGTAAATGGAAATCTTGCCTCTATGTTTCTTTCTTTATGTGCAACTTGAACTTTTAACCCCAGTTATATCAGCAACAGCTGTGCCATGCTTTGTTAAAGTAGCATGAATGCTCTGTCACTACCAATCTGCTTAGTTTAGTTTGCAGCTATTAAACACTATAATAGTTTTTTACCAAAAAGCTGGACCACACAAGGGATGATCTGATTTCTTGAGGTCCTTCTGCAAGATGTTGGAGCCAGTCTTTGATTTCTTACACCTCCACCTCCTCTGCCACTGAGCAGATATATGGAAAGTCCTTAAAGTTTAAATAGCGAAGGACAGTTTCTTGTGTCTATGAAGGCTTTCACTTGTGTTTTTATTCTGAATTAAACTTTTAAAAACTGGAACTGGCTATTACCATTTGCCATGAAGCATAGTACTTCTATGTTCAATTGTTTCTGCTTATAGCTTGATTTTTGTTAAGAACACAAAACATTTTGTAAGGACAAACTGCTGTTGTAGATGTTTTGAATTGAGCAGAAACCATAGAAATATATTATTTATTATTTTATAGACTTGAACCTCTATAGGAATTTACAAAGTAAACTTTTTTTTAGAAGAGAGAAACATAAAGTAGCAAAAAGCCTGTAAAAGATAAGCTTTTACAGTGATGGTGCTGCCTCTTTGGTTCTGTTACCAAAGATGATTGCAGATAAGTGTCAAGTATGAAAACATCTTTAAAAAGCTGTTTTGACAAGTCATTACTCATAAGTGTGACTTTTTGAATGCAGCCTAATTTCACACATTCATCCACTGCACATATATAGCAGCTCCATCCTGTTTCTGTGGGTTGAACTGGTTGCATTACTGTTGCAGCTACAGAACGTAGCTTGTCACAAGTTGTCAGCACACAAACTCAAGCTCTTGATTTAACAATTTTTAAACATTCAAAAATGTAAATAAAAGACATTTCTACATGTATGAAAGAGTTTTGTATTAATGTGTACTTTCGTGTCTATGTGTTGACAGACTGACAAACACAGCTTGTCATTATGGAGGTTGTAAATGTGTAGATCGCTGCTCCACCTCTAACATTACACGACTTAATCGGCCAAATAAACCCTTAATTACCAGCCTGACATTCTGGTGCCTTTTGGAAACAAGATACTGAGTTTACATGACTTTACAAAACTCAAAAGGTTAGAATGTTTTCAGTCTGTCAGAAAGCATCTTTCAGACTACTTTTCTTTGATATTGATATCAAAAACATTCTTGAAATTGAGTTTTTTATCTTGCAAAATACCTATTCTGACTGAAATGTGGCTTTTTTAAGCATTTGTTTTAATATGTTTTAATATATAAAAATCTAAATTTTTATGTCAAATCCTGGCAGAAATGTGTTAATGCAGTTTTTGTGTTTAGTCATGAGGATAAGTGCAAAGAAAAACAGCAGTGTTCCTCCATGATAACATATATTTGGCAGAAATTTGTTGGACCAACAAATGGTGCTTGAATTGGTCAAGATGCAAAGATGCTAAAAACTTGAAGTCATTGCCTTCTTCCTGTTTATTTTTTAACAACACAGCTAATAACCCCCCCCCGCCCAAAAAACACATTTTGGATTACATTTACCCAAGGGGAAAATAGATTGTACAGGCTGAACATTTTGAGACAACAGCTCCCTCAGCCTACGGTTCCATAGTAAGACTGACCTGACGTGGGGCTTGATCCTCTAAAGCCCGTGCATTGCCCAGGCATGTGCTGGGTGCTTTGGCACTGGTTTAAGAACATCTTCCCACCCATCATCATCGTCTTGACAGTGGTACTGCTTTGAAGCAATTACTAACATCAAATAAGATCTTAAAGTGCTCATAACAACCTCACAAACAAGCTGCTGGATGACTGAGGGCTTGTGTGTAAAGGTCCTAGAGAAGGAGAGGTGGAAATTCCCTGAAACACACCGCGGTGCTGCAAGTTTCTCTGATTCTTTGCTTTTTTTCTGTAACTCTGTCTTTACATATCTGTAGCCACCCACGCGGTTGTTGGTGGGCTGTAGGAAAGGCAATGGCAGTCATTCAGTGGCTCAGCTGTCAACAAGACTGATAGATGAGGGTCATAGACATACAAACACAAAACACCAAAACTAATTCTCTAACAGAGCCTGAGTGAACCTCTTTTTAAAATGTTCGGAGAAAAGGCGGAGTATGTGCCGCTAGGCTAAAGGAAGAAAAAGTGTCTCTGGGAAAGAAAAGAAGAAGAGAGGGTGTTGTTGTCATTCATGCTGCTTATGGAGGAGATCTGAGCGGAGCTATCTAGGTTGTGGATCTGAGTGAAGCAATGAAAAGAATGGGGGCAGAAAATTGAGCTGTGGTGTCCCTAAATCTGAATTCTGATCGTGTCACATTGGAGAATAGCCTCCATATTTTCGCTTTTTGTACATATTTATCATTTTGTCTGCAGTTTTGCTCCAGACCTCCAGATCTGGATGAAGAGAATGCGTTTATACTCATTCTTTTGTTCTTTTCAGAGATATATAAATTGCATCGCAGTGGGGGTCGGGGGTCTTGCTGTGGTTGTTAGGTAGAATACGAGAGGGAAATTAGGGCATGACTTGCCTCAGCTCTTTTGCTTTTGTTGTCTCGCTTTTTGTTGCAGCAGATTCTCAGTCATGGTTTGAAACACGCCCTTTTTTTTAGTCCTCTTAAAGCGGATTCTCAGTCATATTGACACACTTTTATTTGGGTGGCTAATGCTGGGTCTAACAAAAGTCTAACACAGCAACGATTTTCAAAGGGAGAGGAACCCGCATCACATTCCTCTCACTAAAAATAGACTAAAACATTTCACTAGACAATGAAAATGAATCAACCTTCAAAGCTGTATGCCTTTCTGTTGACAAGAAAGATTTGCAAAAAAACGTTAGTGTTTTAGATTTACTGTGAAAAAAATCGGCCTACTTGGTTCGCTTGACTAAAATTATGGATGTTTAGTTAAGTTTTGAGGCAGGGAAAAAACCCCCAATGCATTTTACATTTAAATTTTAAAAAAGTGTACATTCATGGCCCTTTAAACTTCCAGCTTGACAATTTTACCTGCGTGGCAACAAGTTTTGACAGCAAAACAAAGCAGCCTATAATTGTGAAATTGACTGAAAAATGCATGTTTCTCAATATACATTGAAAATCTAAATCTAAAAAAATGTGCTGTGCATTAGTACATTTTAGTTTAGATTTAAATATTAAATGAATATTTAATATTTACAGAAATCAGTCAATCTGACTGATCATAAAGTCAGACTTTATGATCATAAGAACATCTTCCCACCCATCAAGTTGCCATTTCAGGTACAGTTTAGCTTTCTCAAACATTGCCACATTGCTGCACATTACTCCTTTAAGCTCAGAAATAAAAATTATTTTATTGAAAATAAATGTACTCTATAAAAATATAATGCATGCTAGAAAGTACTTTGATATTGAATCCCCCCATTGGAGATGCCCAAGTCATTAATTTCACCAAACTGCCCAAGCTAACCTACTTTTTGTTGATGAAGTATGTGGAAACTAAGATTAAAAACTGATGAAGCTCATCACCAAAGAACTCCAGCCAACGTCATTACTGACACTTTGATATCGACTATCTGACTCCAGCTGGACGAGTCCTGATAAATATTTTAGTGGTGAAACATATTAGTTGCGCTGCCCAGCTTTATGTTTGTTTTCTCCCATGAGAACAGTTTATTTCACTAATGTATAATCTCTGGTATACCCAGTTCTGTTTATGACAGAAGCTTGTTAGTTCAGTGTACAAAATAATATATATGCATATTTTTTTTTCCAGGGTAGCAGGTAAGACAAACATGGTGATGATTAGTGGAACTGAAAAGAGAAGTGCAAAAGAAGCAGGGTTAGTATTCTCATATCTCTGGTATAAAACAAACTGTTTTTAGAATTTCAGACATCACGCAAACTTAAATCAGGAAGTGAGATTCTGAAATCATCTCTAAACTTGAAGCATTCCTGGAACTTATAGCAAGCTGATTGCAGAACTGTAAGCAGGAGTTTCACATGCACACTTTCAGTGCAGCAGTGCAGCTGCTTGACTAAAGTAACACTTACGTTTGCGGGGTAATGTACTTCTGACACACAGTAATTACTCTCCTTATGATTATTAACCAATAAAGCTGGAATTTCCTGTTGAAGTTAGTTTCAATTAACCTAGCTGAAATAAAACTTTGTCAAGGTGGAGTCATTAAGGCTCTTAAACTTTAATGTCACCCTGTTTAATATGGATATGGGAACTGGAAAACAACTCATAGGCTCACAGTTATTCAGAACTATTCAGAATAATTAAATGTATGTTCATTTAACCAAGGATGTATTTTCTAATAAATAATTAGAATCAAAATCAGATTTACTAGCAAAGATTGTGAGCACAAACAAGTTTGACTTTTGCTTACAGGCACTCACAGCACACAGACATGAGAATAAATAGATAAACTTTATGGGACAAATATGTACAGGTGTTTTTTCAACCACTTTTAATAAACAAAGAAATATATGTAGTATTTGCATGATTAATTTATTTCAGACATTTTCATCAAGAGAAAAAAATAAATAAAAGCAGTACAAATACACATACAAATACACACATAAAATTACTGGTCTGTCAACATGAACATATGCTCATTTAAAAAGTGACAACCCTGCTGAAGAAAATAGTGAAGTTCTAACAGGCCCTTATCTTTAAATAAACTGTTAGTACTTTCAGATACTTGTAAAGTACTTAAACCAACTTCGGTGAGCACCAGCTTGTTTCATGGTACCCTCTTGTACAAATAAAAGGAACACACCTGGCATCGGGTGTAAAATAGGACATTTAGGAATGAAAGCAATACTGCTGGCTACACATTAATCCAATCACATTACTGCATCATGAAGCTTGAACAAGACGTGGAATCAAGCAGGAAGTGAAGTGAGAAATTAAACTCTGAGGAATGCTGTTTTACTTTCTGCACACAGCTACCTGATTACTGTGGTTTGGCTATAAAAACACAGCAGCACAGAGACCATATAACCCAGGTGGTTATGGAGGCAAATTGTTTAATTGCAGTGCTGTAACAGCAGATGGAGAGTGGTAAACTACTTTAGCTTACTTCACCACCTCCTCTCTGTGTTCAGTGTGAGATTCTTTACTTTAACTTGAAATTTACAGTAAAGGAACCTTTTGGGTTTTAAGGTCTATTTCAGCTTAATGCAACAGATTACAAATGTAAAAGTAAACTAATAATAAAAAAATTTACAGTCACGTAGCCCTTGGTTATTAATGTGTGTGCTTTTAACTAAAATTCTGCGTTAGGCATTGTTTTTGGAAAAACTACTATGTATAATTACTCAGGTGTTATAATATTTTGGAGATAAGCACAGCTTGCATCAAAATACTCTTAGGTTAATACAATTTAGTATATTTGTGTCTCTCGCTTTTGATAATTTCAGGGAGGTAGTGTAATATCCATCCATCCATCCATTTTCCGTCACCCTTCTCCCTAACGGGGTCGGGAGTTGCTGGTGCCTATCTCCAGCTGCGTTCCGGGCGAGAGGCGGGGTCACCCTGGACAGGTCGCCAGTCTGTCGCAGGGTAGTGTAATAAAAAATGTTAAAGCAAACGATTGGTGTCTATTAAATGTAACAACCGCAAGTTTACAAACTTTGTTTCAGTTCACTCAAAATTTCAAAGACGTTGCTTAAAAGAGGTAATAATATTAAAGCAACACATCATTCCATTGCTAAAATATTTCATAAGGTTTATTAAAAATACTAGTGGCATACCCCACACAAAGCCTCAAATATTGTTTCTTGAGTTCAGGTGATATCCACTGTGATGCAAACTTTGGTGTCCAGGGTTTTAGACATGACCATCTTGGGTTAAAGGTTCAAAGTCTATGTGCCCTGACATGAATATGTTACTGGGTATTAACCTCTTTTTCTCTTCAGAGTGTTACTGATTAGATGGAAATAAACTGGCAGTTAAACCAACAATATTTAAGTTGAGCCTCAATTTCTATTTAGTCATTTTTCATGAAACAATTTCAGGTATAAACAAGTCAGCATCCAGAGAACCATGACAATATTTTTAACTTTTGTCTTCCAAATTATCATCCTGTGTAACATAATACTTATTTCAATGCAATGAGGTTTATGTAAAGTAATAGATTGCCAGCAATAGTCTACAAATAAATAATTTAGTTTATCTCCATGCGAGTACTGTAATGGTAATGTTACACAACAGCCATGTTTATTTCCTTCAAATCATATTGTTTGGTTGTTTTTGACTGATTATTTTGTGTAAAATTTAATTTCTAAAGGTTTTTCTGGTGGACCCTCAGATGGAAACGTAGCTCCTGTTCTTTTTTTTTTTATTTCTTTTGCCTCCAGAGCAGTCACATTGAAATTCAACCCCTTTGATAATGAGCTGCAAGCCCACAGCCTGCAGAGCAGCAAAGGTGTGTCTTACAGCTTCTGTCCTTTAATAAGAAACTTCAGGCCTCTGCAGGTTCAACTGTCCGGACTTGCAATTTTTTTCTCATCAGCAAAAAAAAAAAAATCTTTCTCTCTAATGAATCGTCACACTTTAGCAGAAAGCCCTGCAGTCTGAACAAGCCACACCTACCTGTCTCCTTAGCTTTACAGCAGCAAAGCTCTTAAAGGTAAGACAACAGGTGTGGCTTAAGCCCAGCAAAAAGGAGTCCACCAGAGCACAAAACACCTACAGGCACGTTTACACATGCTGTAGATAATATAGATATTTTCCCTTCACATCTAAGCTCTTAAATAAGTCAGAACAAAAGGAAAGAAGGCAGCAGCTGGCAGGCAAATCACGACCTGGCACCGTGTTTCAGGAAACTATGTCTGCAGGTTGTAAGGTGAAAGAGCTGTTATTGTACCCAGAAACGACTTCACTTTCCTTGGTAAAGGAGGGAACATTCCCTCCTTTTTAAGAAGCAGAAGCATGATTTGTATTGGACTTGCATTAGTGTGCTGATAGAAATTAAATTCATTTAAAAAAATATTCAAAATAAAAATATCGAAAATATTCTATTAGTCAATCAAACAAATCCTTTTCGTACATAATTTTTCTAAAGAATGCTTTACAAAATAATGAAAACAAGAGGCAATGGCAAATAAAAAATGAGAACATTTTCAGCCTGATATTTGATGACATGGAGCTCATCACCAATGGAAACATATATAAAAAGCTTTTCAGCCAATGTAAGAAGGTTTTGATTACTGCACTCCCAATAAATATGTTCCCACTGAAAATGGTATAAATTAGTTCAGATGTACCTTCTTTCTATTAAAATGTAAAAAAGAATCATATATTTTCAAAGTAAATACTCTTCTACATTGTTGTATAATCATTTGAGAGTTATCTTCTCATTTCCTAACAAACATCTTGGGTCAATTTAAATCTGTCAGGCATCTGAACAGCTTTTGGATTAAATCTATAAAGCTACAGATATGGATGAGGTTTAATTGGAAATTCATGATTTCAAATTAAAAAAGCAAACTAACCAAAAACATAAGTTTAAAAAAAAAATCATCTGCAGGAACAGAAGACTGTTTCTAAGGTGAGGGGCATAACAGAAAAATGATGCCTTGCTGTCAGTTTTCATTCCTTCTTTGATATTCTGTTATTGTTATAATGTCTTGATTGTCATGGCCATTCTCGAAACACCAAATAGAACAAGTTTTTGCATGTTACAAAAGCTGGTTGTGCAGGTTAGTGCTGATATTGAAATAATTGCTCTACAATACTGAATTACCTTTTGCAGCTTTAACCAACCACTATTGCTGGTAGAATATGATTTGTACATTTTTACATAAGCTTAAGCCTCTAGCTCATGTTACCTTATTTATTTTTACAAGCTAGCTTCCTGCTTATTCATTGTGAATCATCCTCTGAATTCCTAATTTAGAGGACATTTGCTAAGCTATGTTTTCATAATTAGCAAACTGGACATGACTTGCCAATTAGAAAACCAGGTTTGGGTTTGTTGATTCTGATCTGTTAAAAGAAACTTTGTAGTAATGAATGCTATCATTTCTATGCACTTTGTGTTTAGATCAGAATGTGGGAGTGGTTGACAGGAAAGTGAACAGAGAGAACAGAAGAGAAAGACAAGGAATATAAATAGTTGGAATCAGTGATCGACATTGTCAGACTTTAAGTTTCAAAAGTAATTCCCCTCTATATCAGCCTTCTCCTCCATGTTTTCCTTTTTGGATTCATGTCTGCTGTCCCTCTCCCTTTTCCTCTCTGTAGTCATTGGAATACAAAATACAAAATGTAGAAAAACTGAGCGGATATTCATTCCAAATAGTTTACTGAATACGGAAAGGAGTGCATGTTACATAAAATGCAGGAATCTTTAACCCCTGCCAGCATTTTATTGTTTAATTTTCTACCACAAGCAAACCCTATAGTGGACTTTGCCAGAGGTTGTGTTATTTTTATAAGAGTGGTGAAGTAACAACACTGGGCATCAGCTCGAACCAAGCAGAGCAGGCCCACAGTTGTGCTCTGAAACAGAAAGCTAGCTAATTATTTAAAAGTAACACTTTTGCTAACAAAAACTACACACTAACACACAGATACAGATGGATTTTTTCAGGAAGCTGGGTCACCAGGTGGAGGTCTTTTAGACTTTGACATGTGGATAACTTGGGCCTTGAACCCAAAACCCTGTATTTAGTGGACTACCCACAAAGCCTTCTGAGCATCAAACTCAACCAAAATGTGCCAACATTAAACACATGCTTCAAATTATTGAACTTATTGCAGTGACCAAGTTCTGTTATAATATTTGTGTGGATGTGCAGTTCCTTTGTAAAAACAAAAAACAAAAAACAAAAAAACCCCAAAAACCCCAAACCTTTATTTATATTATAGTAAACACTTCTCATAGTTTCTGAACAGCGAGTTGCGTCATTTCGAAATTCTAAAATGTCTTTAATTCAGAAGAAACATTCTTGGTAAAACTAAGCAATTAGTCTTAACTTATTGGATTTAACTGTACATGTCAGCCTGAAGCCGTAAGATGGGAAATGATGGTTCTCTAAATGACTGACCAATAGTAGCAGAGAACAAATGCATCCCACGTTTTTACCACAGAGTTTTCTTATAAAAATGTTAAGAAATTATTCATTTTCTTTCCACTTCACAACCACGAGTGTCTTTCATATTATTCTATCGAAAAAGGTTTATGGCTGCATTGTGACACATAGAAAAGCTCAGTTTCTCATGATAATCTTTGCTATATAGTATGTGTTCTTGGTAGAGAGTTTGTTTGTCAAAAGAAATCCACAACTATTCAGTTGAGGGTTTTGCAACAAAATGTTTCACAATAAATAACAATTTTATTTAACTTTGACCCAATTTACTTAATCAGAAGAAGCAGGATAATGATACAGGCAGGCAGGGGTGGGCTGAGAGGGGGACATTCGTCACCCTGCTGCCCAGAGCCAACCCAAACAAACCACATTTGACTGGCGTGGTGAGCAATGAAGTACATGTTTGTGTATTTAACAGTGCGCGTGTCTGCGTTCAGCTGCTGGCTGTTTTTGTCCCGCTTGTGCCAAGAATAACCCCCTGCTAAGAATATTTAATCCGCAGGTTATAACGCTCCTTCCTCTGAGGCTTGCTCTCTGCTCACCCCCATCTCTCTGACACCCAGTCTCACTCAGGCACACACATGTGGACAGCAGAGAGTTACCACTTTATACTGTCTGCTTTTTTTAATTGTCACGGGTTACAGATTCCATTCGGAGCTGTGCTGTCTCATTAGGAATGTGTAGTTATGATCATTATGGTGTCTGATTTGGTTGTGAACACAGTGTATCTGGTCAGACTGTGATAGTACTTCAGGTCAGAAGGTCAGGATTAACACTCACTCAAGGTTTTATGATGGTGTAGATGGAAGAGGATTGAGATTTAAGGCGGGGATTTGGGTGCATCTCTACAGGTTTGAGGTTTTTTGGGGGTTGTCTATTAGTGGCAGATGGAAGGGGCTTTAAGATTGTGGATTTGTTTTTTTGACATACTATTTCAGATAGTATGTACAAATTATTTCAACCTTTAAAAACCTTTTATTATCATGTTATCCTTTTTAAAGAGCTATTCAATTACAGGACTAAAGTGTACCTACATTTAAAGCTACAGTTATTGTCATATTAATAGAAAACAATAGCTAAGACATTGCTAGTAAAAACATGGCTTATGTTTAATTTTTTGTTAATTTTGAACATGTATAATTACATATTTTATTTATTTTGTTCTCTAACTGCAAGTTAGTTAATGGGATTTGAAGGTGATAAACAATTGATAAATATATATATTTTTAGCTACATATATTTCATTGGTGTTTGGTTATATTGCCTCTAATACATAAAACTAATATCAAACAATTTGGGTATGTTGTTCTAAGCTGCTCAGAATAGTTTTTTGGGATTTTGGTCCATTCCCGAACTGGTGCAATTGAGTCATATTTGTTGGCCACCTTCTTGCGCACACATTTTCAGTTCTGCCTACATTTCCTTTATTAAATAGAGATCATGACTTTGTGACAGTCACTCCAAAACTATTTTTATGTCTTTAGTAAGGTTGTAAAGTTTAAGATTTGGGAATTTGGTCCACCTGAAAGACATATTTGTCTGTTTGGAGTCTCAAAGTAGACTCTACATATACTAAACACAAATGACATTGCTCTCAGTGCTAAAGGTCACAGAGTGATGGCAGAACAGATGAGAGATACAGCAACTGAAATCACCATCAGGATATTGACTAATATTATAAACATTGCACTTTATTTGTCTATTTTGCAGCTCTGCTTATTATTTCTCACTGAGACTTTAGTCTTTGGCTTTTCTAATTTTTTATAGATCACCAGTTTATTTTTCTTTATGTATTCTTAGAGTTTGGAACAGATGTCCGTGAATGCTCGTTATAACTGAATAAAGTCTGTTATATGTGGTCATACTGCTCTCAGTTGTTCTGCAGTCAAAACTGATCATTGAGTTATTTAAAATATTTTTGTCAAAATTAATTTGCATTTCTGTTTCTTTTAGCACAAGTGATCAAATCTTTGGTGTTTTTCATGTAAGAAAAGTTAACATGGAATATTATTATCTCTTGTTAGATGTCATAAATATTTCTTGCAGATTCTGTTTTGGTTTGGCGCAGTGTTGGTATGTCACCATCTTTTGTTACCATATTAGGATCTGCGCCGACTTTCTCGTTCTTAAGTTTATACAGGGAGTTTTCACAGAATTCCTTTCTCTCTAAACTTAAACGCTAATATAACATGTTTCCCCAAAAGATATTAATGCGCAAGTTACTTTCTGAAGAAAAAAATTGAAGCAAGCATCAAAAAGACTCATTTTACAATATTTTTACATTTTACATTACAGTTAATCTTGCATTGCAGTGTCGAAAAGCTACGGTTTTCACTAAGTCTTTGGCTCTGTCAGTGAAAAAAAATCAGAACATTTATCTTGCAAATCAAACATGCGACATTAAGAGCCAGCTAAAACTCTGACCACAGGAATCCTTCCTAGTATCAGATGGTGATAAAAGCATTTTTCCTGGCTCAACCACAACAACATAAAACTCATTTGCTTGGGTGAACATGGGGGATCCTGTAAAATCAGTCTTCCATTCACTTTCAATGGACCATCACATATTGCAGTCTTTATCTACTCTTTGCTTGTCTAAGGAGCTATTGATTAGCCTCTCAACTGTCAAGGAAAACATTGTAATTGCTAACTGAGTTGAATTCCTCTTGTTGTCTTGCAGTTCTACTTGTTAGTTGCCAAATATCATTTTATGACTATGAACTGAAGAAAATGGAGATTTAAATATCAATTACAAACACTTCTTTCTCTCCTTGGTTAATTCTTGGTTAAATCCTTGTGGTTTTGACAAAACTATTTCCTAACACTATTGTTTATAATAAGGTGGATGTAGGAGTTGTATGCCACTGTAAAAAGATAGATTGGTTTAAGTGAACTATCAAGCACAGGTTGAAAACTTCATTTTGTTCTGTTAATAGCACGTGCTACTATCAATAATAGTAGCACGTGCTACGTTTCATTAATCACGTGCTAATAGTAGCATGTAATTAATGAAACTAATTTTGTAAACCAGAAATTAGTTTCCCATTTTCAATCATCAGTTTTTGCAAAGATTTGACCTTTTGACAGTTTTTTTTATATAACTATAAAAGCAGTAGGGTGAGCAGCATGTACATGAGATTGATTGACAGTGCTGAGATCCATCTCCTGGCTCTGATCGATCGATTCTAGTCAGCACTGGGAGCACTGGGAAGGCAGGGTGTTGTTGGGTGTTCTGTGTCTATTCTTGGTTTCTCATGTTGGCCACAGAAAAAGCTGTCAAACTAAAAGCCACTCAGCTGTACATCCGGATGGCTTCGATCCAGCCTGAGAGTGGCTGAGGAGAGTGATAGCTACCAAGTAATGTCTAATAAAAGATGTGAAACATCTTAAACTTGTTCTTTGCCCTTAGCCAGACAATATGGACATTGTAGCTGCATGAGTGCAATGTGATAATAAGAAATGATTGTGCCTGTAGGGCTGCTTATTTTCTCTTAATGGAAATGAGATGATAGGAAAGAGTAGACATTTTTTTCTGTTTGCTTTCAGAAGAACATTCCCATTACTCAACCTGTCTAGGAATAAGAGCAGCAGGTTATGTTCCATCAGGACTTGTCTCTCGACCTGTCTTAACCTCACAGCAGCTTGCTCGGGGCTGCAGCAGGTGTCAGAGACAGCTTGCTCACACATGCGTGCTTGCATGCTCACAGCAGCATGCTGAGACATACATCTTCAGCAGTGCAAATTTGCCATACTGCTATGGTCATCAAAATTCAACACATGTACAAATTTGCTGCTTAGAGTGATTCCTCACTGAGGCACTGACTTTAACTAAGCATTACACATGGTGGTGAAATAATAGGATTGGCCTGATAACCTAGTAATGTCTTGACAAGAATGAAGCAAAACGGAGAATACAGGATTAAAGGCAGGGAGATTACAGATTGGAGGTGGATGGTTCACATGGCATTTTTCTTCTTGCTGATTTCAGCCTTGATAATGGTGGGGCTTGATTTGGGGGGTTGGGCATTAATCTGGAAGACACGGCGATCCATTCAACAGGAACAAGAGCATATTTATTTAAATGCATATTTCTCTGCTTCCTGAGGCAAAGAGGTTAGGAAGAGAAAAGGAAATCAGGTAATCAGGAGAGGTTTAGAAAGAAAAGATCTGGTGTGATCAATCTATCAGATTCCACATTTTGGTGCACATTAAAGTGAAAATTATTTTTATTTATCCAGATTCTGTTTGCTTATTTTTTGAGTTATTTGATACATTTCTACAGTATATAGGAATACCGTATATGGTGCAAAATTGAATCTGGATGACTATTAGCTTGGCTGGTAATTATCAAGCATCCCTGTTGATAATGGTAAGTCTAATTTGTAAATGCTCAGGGATTAACTTGACCAAGTTAAAGATTATCAAGTGGCACTCACTGTACCGTCATCATTTTTAAAAAAAAAGCCTAAATCCAAGTTACTCTTAGTGTATGGCAAGTTAGTGATATAGCTATTTTAAGAACAATTTCAATCACCGAAGTGATTGAAAACACTACAAGTGTTCTTGTAGTGTGCTGTATTGCAGTTTTTCTGAATGGAAAACAGTCTGGATGGAAAATCTACTTCCTCTTCCTGTTCTTGTTTGGGATTTCTTGTTTCAAACTTCCCAGAGCAGCAACACAAAAAGTAGGAAGGGTGGCCCCTGTAAACTTTTGTTAGAATTCTATATTACATATAGGGTGGGAATAAAACAAAATGTAAACAATATGGGAGAATGTTTAAAGAATTTATATTTGTATTCTTTGTAGATTTAAGCTTTTGAAGTAATCAGTCAGGTCAACCAAAATAGCCATAAAACTGCAGTGATGTACTATTTTCAACAAACTGTGAAAGCAGTAAATGAAACCAGTACTTATTTAGGACAAAATAAATACAGGATACTTTCCTTCCTTTTTGATTTTTAAATAGTTTTTGTGTCATTGCCTTTCTTTATCCTCCCCTCCATTTATCTCATCTTGATGGAATGAGGTCAGGAAATTTTTCAGTCAAGTCTGTAAGAGACTGCTGATTTATTTCCTGGTTTATGTCTTTGCTTTGAACCGCTCATCCTTGTTGTCTTCAAGAAAAAGATCTGGGCCTTTTTACTTTAGTACAACCTCAATACAGCTTTTTCCTGATCAGTAGAACCACTGCCACCACTTGGGTAGAGTTTACATATTAGCAGATTTGTTTAATTGCAAATTTGGCAGCTGAACAACCTAAACTGGTATCTATACGGCACTCCCAGAGGTTTTTGAGTAGTGTTGGAAATGTAACACTTTTACATGATTTAATTGGAAATTTATAGCTTGTCAGTCCTGAAAACAATGTTATTTGAGGGGTTAATACTATGTAATCAGTGTAATTGAGAATC
Organism: Poeciliopsis turneri; assembly: GCA_922788865.1. Lineage (NCBI taxonomy): Eukaryota > Metazoa > Chordata > Actinopteri > Cyprinodontiformes > Poeciliidae > Poeciliopsis > Poeciliopsis turneri. Next base: position 1,687,472 of record CAKLNU010000717.1, on the reverse strand, counting down.
AGCTTTGTTTTTAAATCACGCTGAGTACTATTAATGATTTTATTATGTTAAAGGAAACCGAAATGAGTCTAATGAACAAAAAAAATGCTAATCCTACACTAACGCAACTATTGTCTGCTGGCATAAAGATGGATAAACCATCCTTCGGGTCAATATGCTAAATGTAAGTGTAGAAAAGCAAGTAACCAGTAATAAATAAATACCTTCACTTTAAGAGTGTTAGAAACAGTGTTGTATAAAGTACTGAAATCTCGGAGTCAAGTAAAAGTATAGGTACGTCTCCAAAATATGACTTTGGTAAAAGTAAAAGTCACTGACTGAAATGTTACTTGAGTTAAAGTATTAAAGTATCTCTCAAGTAATGTAATGAAAAGTACAAGTAAAAAGTAAAATAAGGCAAATGCAGTTTGAATCACATTTTTTATATTTTGGTAAACTTGTAAAATACACTTAAAATAATGAACACAACCAAGTGCAGGCAAAATGAAACCTGCTAATAGATAAACCTGCAGCATCATTTAGTTAAGAAAATTAGGAGCTTTACCTAAACCACAAGGTTTAAATAATTAATAAGAGAAAAAAAATAAATAAACTTGTAATCCAAAAAATACAATAATCCATGAAACAGCCAACACGCAGTACGTTCTGATGACGTCACCACATAGCGCAACTCTCTCTCGGTGCGTCACGATCCGGAAACAATAAAGCTAATTGAAAATAAAGCCGGGAAAATGTTTGAAAATGACAGATAAGGATTAATGTGAACTGAAGCGGGAACACCGCGTGTGACCCACGATGAACCGCGCCAGTTTATACTGCAACAAAACGTAAGTTAGCGATTGTGTATGTTTGTGTGTGTTTGTGTGTGTTTGTGTGTGTTGGTGTGTTAACGCGGCTCTTTAATTAGGTTGTAACTCGTGACGCTCCTCCGTCACAGTAACGAGTAACGAAACCACACATTGAAAATGTATCGGAGTAAAAGTATGCAATTAAGTTCGGAAATGTAGTGAAGTAAAAGTGAAAGTTATCAAAAATTTTCATACTCGAGGAAAGTATGAAATACTCCAAAATATACTTAAGTAAAGTAGTGAAGTATTTTTACTTCGTTACTATACAACACTGGTTAGAAAGGCCATAGGACTGTCACAGAGAATTGCAGGTAGTTTGTTTGTGTTAGTCTTTGGGCCAGAGGCAGGTTTGTGTCCTCATCAGTGGAGGAAGTGGACAGAGACTATTTAGAGGCTGGCACTAATCTGGTTACTGTAGGTTCCATCTTCTTCTGTCTCTTTTTGCCTGTCACCACTGCTGCCACTCCAGCCTGATCTGGTCAGTGACCTAAAGGCTTTATGTGTAAGGATGTGGCAGCATTTTCTGTCATGTGCCAAATTTGTTTTCAAAGCTGCATAAATGATCTAAAGGTTAACCTGCTTTAGTTTAGTTTGTATTATTGGCACCTGGTTAAAGAAATGGATGAAACATTTCTGTTGCTTTGCTGTTAACAGTCTGATTTATTTAAAACCTCTGTTTGTTTTGGGATGGCAGTTAGATTCTCTCACACCACTGATGGTCTCAACTGGAAACACAAAGTCTGGTATCCAGAAGGAAAACTAATCTTTTATCATGCCACTCATTTACTTACCTTTGGAAATGAAATGTTACTTTTAGCTCCTTTTATCACTGTGAGCTCCCCGTTAGAGGAAGGTTCTATATTATGGTTCATTTCCTGTTTTGAAGAGGATGCCTGTGCTGCTAATAGGTCATGGATGTCACATCAGGTTAGGTCATTAGATGAGATGTTGGAAGACTGAATCATTTTTCTAAAAATGTGTCTTCAGATTGTTTGACTTCTATAGCAAACCAAAAGGAATTTCAGTGCAACATTGAACTGAACAGATTTTGTTTAGCATGTTTCCAGTCTTTTTTCCTTAGGGTTAGATTTACCAGTACTAATTTGAGGAGATTCTTAATATTTGGATTCTTTCTCCTCCTGAAACAAACAGGACATTTCTTGTATATCTTATAAAAATAGTTAGCATGTCTGGCTTTACTTTTCAGCAAGACTTTATCTTTTCACACCTCACTTAAACTGAAAATGGCTACTACCTTTGAGTCTTATTTACTCTGCAAAGATTACAACTTAAGTTAAGATCTCTAAACTGGGGTCACCAGGTGATTTATTTTTAAGGTTCTCTGCTGAGCAATGTTAAAATGTAACAGAAATACAAACAAACAAATGAAAATGTGGTTAAAATGATTGGTTTCTGCAAGTAATCATTTACCTAATTAATGAGTTAACTAGTGTAGTAAATTACTTGTACTTTAGTACAAGTCTGAGTCATCCTAGGTTTACATGACAGTCAGTCATTTACCCTTTATAAACACAAGATTTACGCATACTTTTTCTTCATATTGATGCTGTTAAGCTACATTGTCCATTGGCGAAATCTGAAACTGTAAGTTACTCAACAGGTTGTTGCTAGGTAACCAAAGAGTGAGTCAGTTAGTTGATGCCACCAAACTCAAGTAGCTCATTGAAAGGTTGAAGAGCTAAATGTTTTTCCTAGTCTACGTCTCCCAGAATGCACTGTAGTTCAGTGAATATTGTTTATACATTTAATATTCTTTCAGATGTATTATCTATTGATATTAATTGTATGTCTGTCACAATATGTATGGTGTTTTTGATTTATTATCCTGTCCCAGTTGACAGTGAGAAAAATTTGAACTGTTTATTTGTCAGCTAAGAAATGGTATAAAAATAGGGGAGAAATTCACTTAACTGTAAACATTTTTATATTTTGTTCCAAATCTCATAAATGCAATCTTCATTTTGATACCTGCTATCTTTGCTGTTTGCCCAAGTTTTTCAGCAGAAAAACACTTCCGGGCTAGAGCTGGTGACACTCGTATACTTGTGGAGTCTGTGTTTTCCTCATTTTACAAGAACGTTTTAAAATTGGCAGTACACTTGGTGTTTTCCTTTAATTTTGGGGGTCAGTTCTACCCAGAGCAGGGCATTTTCTGGCTCCCCACATGGATTCCAAGTCAGATCGTCCCAAATTCCTGGTGTGGATTTTTCCAGTGGCAGCGGGCGGTCTGCAGGATGATTTCACTCCGCAAGTGCTCTCTTTTTTTAAACACAGAAAGAGGAAAGCCTCCCTGGTTGTCTCTGTTCGCTGTGTCAGCAACAGGCGTGGCAGTGCCAAAATGAGAGCGGGAGAAAGAGGTTGACTGGCGGTTAGAAAGCTTCAGACGAAAGAGAGTGACAGTAAACATGAGAAAGAGATGAAGGGTGATAAATATAAATGACAGAGGAAGGAAAAAAATACATATGTAATACCAAAACACAGCTATGGACAAGCTAAACTTTCTAGACTTTGTTGTGGTCTTTGTCCATGTTGCCAGGATACGACAACTATGTGACCTGGCACAAGAGGCAGCACATTGTGAAAGCCTCAGTGATGTACAGTGGTCCCTTTTTCCTCCCACAGCAAGACGGAGAACCTATAAATATTAGACTCCATCACACAATTCAACCTTTGGGCCTTTTGGCTTATTGCCCCTGTCAGGCTGTTTTGTCCCAGATATCAATCTGAGTCATTTAAAATTAAAAGGCATTTTAAGATAATTGATATTATACATGCTGATGTTGCAGTAGTGATGCTTTTTCTTTATATAATGCAGCTGTAATTATTGACTTGTACATTAAACTTTAAGTTAAATACATAAAAAACAATTTAGATGGAGCAAACTGTACCAGTTTTAAAAGTGTTCAGTATAAAGTATGTAATATAAAATAGGTTTGGGTTTATCATTTTTGGAAAATAGTATTTATATAATAGTAGAAATATTTTACTGATGCTGAACTAACAAAAGAAAATGAGGCCAAGCTGCTTCATAAACATTGTCAATATTTTTTGTTAATCGCTATGAATGAAAGATTTCCATTTAAAAACCACATAAACATAATTCACTCTGTGCATTATGTGAAAAAAGCTCTTTTCCTCATCCCATAACCAGTGGCAGAAATGACTAATTGTGGCCACTAAATATTTTTGAAAGAAGAGCAGTCATCTCTGTCAATAATTTCCCTAATCCAGCTTTAACTTTGTTTCCTTCCACCTGTTATGTGGAATATTTTGTTCAGTGATGTACATCTGCTTTCAGTTTTTCTAAGGGATGTGGTTTACAGGTCATTAAATAGCATACTGTTCTTTTGCAAAATGTGCACATTTGTGGTTTGGCAGCACAATCACAGCTGTTGTCTGTACAACCAGTGTCCGGATTGTCTTTGTGACCATTGATACCTTAAAAACAGAGTTTGACATAATACATCATGGCTAATTTCAGAGGTGAAAATGGAGATATCTGGTACATGATTCTTGGGTGATAAAATCTGTTTCAATGCATCAAGATGCTAACATGCAAAAGTATCTTTAAGTTGATTCCCAAACTAATTCTGAGTAATGCAAAAGATGGAATTTGGAAGCCTTTAATATGGAATCCAGATAATTAGAAACAGGAGTGGATGACTGAGCAAGAAATACAGCAGCAGATGGATGGCATGCTGTGTGAAATTAAGCTAAAACAGTAGAAACTGTACGACACATTTTGACCCAGAAGTTGAACAGTTAATCTTGCAGGTTGAACATGCAATTTAGCTTTATTGTCTGAGGTATTTATTCTGCTTTGTTAATCTTAAACATCTTGGACTCTTCATTAACAGTGCCTGCTAAGCACACAGTGTATATGTAATTACTTGAAATAAAGGAAATTAATGGTATTAATAGTAGTTTTTCTCTTGTGATGTTGTCAAACCTGTAATTTCACTGGCTACTTAAATCAGGCAGTAACGTATCAAATTTTTATCTCCTGCAGCTGTTTCTCAGCTCAGTTCTCTCTTTTCCTCTCTGCAGCTTTAGGATTTTCTCCCGTCCTGCTTCTCTCCGTTTTCCAAAGCCCTTCCTGCCCCCACTTCACCGTCTAACTTTCAGTTCTTTCTAGTTTGAGCTTTTGTTTGTCATTGTTAGCGTCGTTTTGTTCCCTTGCTTTATATAGCCATTGTTTGTCGCTTTGTTGGCCTCTGAGTGCCATTCACTCAGATTCTGATGAGCATGGTACTATTACAGGGCAAAGAACTCTGAACAAGCAGTGACAAGAACAACACTCCACTCATTGTGCACTTGCCATTAGAAATGGAAGATTGCTTTAAGATCATTTCATGTTTTTGCTTTTTCAAATTCCATCCATGTGATTCCTTTTACGCATAGGCAGTTTGGCTGGCGTTAAAGACAAATTGGGTGTAGTGCTTGATGAAAATGCAACTGGACTTGCTCTGCTGTTGAAATATTTGACATTTGATCCAAACAGGCTTTGTCAGGTAAATTGAAGAAGAAAAAAAACATCCTTAGCACATTCACACTTGTCCTGTTACACTCTGCATTAAGATGTGCTGGAAGCCATCTGCTGAGATAGACAAAAGGAATGTTTCCAGTGTGCATGTGCATACGCCGGGTGTGCTATGTCAGCCATTGGTGCTGTGTCATGTGTTGGCCCATGTTTGCTTTTTCTAAGTGGTTCCAAATGTGGGGCTCTGAATGCACCGGTAGGTCCTCTGAGTTTTTATGTTTTACTGTCGTGACTCCCACTTTCAGTGCAACTCAAGCCTCCTTCTTCTCCTGTCTGTGTTTATAGAGATGCTGGTGGAACACAAAGGTTTTAAGAGCATTATATTGTTGTAAATGCAAACAAAGGGTTATGTTATCCCTGCCTTGAGGAGAAAGATCAACTTCTTCGAAGTGATTATTCTTTACAGCTACTCATAGCTATAAAGTTGCAGTCACCATGTACTTACATTTTGAAAAATTCGTCTCACTCAGAATCTAATTTAATTGTTTAAATCCAGAATAAAGGGTGTCTCATTTTCTTCACACTCTTCATGGTAAAATGCTGGTTAAAATTAAAACTGAGACATTGGCTGGTGTTGGAGGGTAAGACTGGTGAATAGACTGGTAAGACTGGGTTCAGTCTGTACTTTTGCCACCAGCACAAGTATTTATACAAGTGGCCACAGGAAGTGTGTATCGAATGACTTTTTTCTAACTGGAGGTTTGAGAGTTTTGAAATGTTTCTGATCACACATAGCCGTTCTACTCTGCTCTGCACAGAGTATCTACATTTATGTGTTTTGATTAACTAGTTAATGGTTTACATAACTCCATATCTTTTCATATTTACTCCTTTTTAGTATATCTTCATTTTAATTTCAGTCTCTGTTAAGCTAAACTTTAGGTGGATAACTTTATTGTTTACCTAATCTGTTAATATGGTGATTGATAGGTTGGTCAATTAATTACTTTGTTAAATGATTGATATACTGCTGTTTATTGATCATTAGATTAATTCAAAGGATTCTCAGTTGATTGATTTTACTGGTTGAATGGTAGATTGACTGGTTGGTTACATAATTTATTGATTGCTTCGTTGATTGGATGGAAGTTTTATTGGTTGAATGATTAGTGAGTTGGTCAGTTTTGGCTTAAATAGTTTAATGTGTTCTTTGATTTATTGTTTCGATAATTGGTTGTGTCCAGTGATGACAACTTGTCCACAGTGTTTAATTATTAAACTGGCTGACTAATTGAGTTATTCTTAAATGTTAATAAGGGATTCATTGATTTAATCTTTTGTTGTTTTATTGATTATTTGATTGATTGCTTAAGTGATTGAATTGTTGAGTCATGGTTAAGTAATTATTGATTTGTTGAATTGTCTACTGGGTGGTTGATTATTTGGTGAAATGGTTGACTGATCAATAAGGAGGATGGCTGGGTGATGAATTAATTACTTGCTTTGCAAGTTAGCTCGCCGGATGGTTAACTGTGATTGCGAGTTGACCTTGTTGTTCATGTTCATTGCATCTGAGTAGAAATGTTTGTGTTGAAAACCTGAATGTTGTTTTTAGGAGATTTGCACCAATGTTTATTGATAGCATGTTTAGTACACTTCCACTCTGTTGGGGATGAACATTTCTGTTTTGACTTTCCATAACCATTTCTCCTCCATGTCTACAGTCTTCTGTTAGGTTATTTGTAACCTAACATAAACTGTGAAAATAACTGTTCTTTATTCTTACCTTGTTAAAATTAAGACTCTGAAAATTTTTTATTACTACTTTTTCATTATTACTATCCTTGTGTAAGTTGAAGTCATTTATTAGTAATTATCTTTTTTAGTTTTGCATCTGAGCAACAAGCTGCTTTATACATACAATATATGACTTTATTACAAGCTTTCAGGTGATGTGTATTTGATGATATTGTACATCTATAAGCTGTATTTTTGGATGGTGTTACAGGAAAAAATGACAAATCTGAGACTTTGCTGAACACAAGGCTCTTCTTTCATGGCTACATAAATCATTAATGTGGGAGATCAGGAACAATATGCAGCTAGGTTTCCTTAAAGCTGACACAGCAGAACAGACAGACGAAAGACACCCTTTGGCCTCTACCTTCCCTTAACCCTTCAGTCGCCCTTGGTAACATTGAAAAGCAGCTAAGTCTACTTCCTAGGTTTTTTATACACGTTCCCTTCCATTATGACGAATAGCTGCCAAGATGGAAATGTTACATTTTTTTCTAAGTTTCAAACTGACCTTGTAAGCTGTGTTACAGGACAGACTGCTCATGCACCAAGATTTATATTAAACATGCAGGGACCTGCATATACATAGGACATTTTTTTCAAAGGAACGGGAACAACACCGGTCAGATGTGTTGCCACAGCAAATATCAACCATTGTGGTATGAGTGACATTCTGTTTTCACACGTATTACGGATATTTTATTTTTTGGATTTAACCCCAACAATAATTACTTACTGTACGTTTATCCTCATGTTAACCTTTTCTCAAGCTTTTATAACAAAAACTTAATCATTTATGTTTGTTCAAGCCGTGATTTGGTCCCAAGAAGGGACAAGGCCACAAAGCCCTGTAATGTTACAGTGTTAACAGATTTATGTCCCCACAACATGAGTAATGCAAGTAATCCAAACCGTTAACGCTTGTATTACAGTGAAGCAAGCAGAGCGGGCCCAGAAAGATTTAGTTGTTGTCAGATGAACTGGGATTTGGCAGGAGTTTAAACAAATTAACATTTCAACACTGCTTAGTTTACATCCTAGAATTAGTGGTAAAAATGATGCTTCTTTGATTGGATCAATGTAAAACTAAGCAAGTTACAAAATGAGGTTGTTAGTGTTCATCAGATCAGGTTAAGATTTTATCATTGAACACTGAGTATTCTTTTTCCTTTTGACTTTTAATACTACCTGGGCAGGGATTTTAAACATTTTCAAACACTTGCTCAGTTTTTTAACATTTTCTTAATACTAGCAAAAGCTCTTCTGTTCCCTCAAATACATCGCAGTCTACAAGCAATGACACATATGGTGAAGATGTAGAAAAAGCTTTAAAATGAATTAATCTGTTATTGCATTCCTAGACAATAAAAGCATTTTTACAGTTACTTATCTATAACATTGATTTAATTACTCGTCTAAGAATTTCCATGTCCCTGGGGTATAAATATGACGTGACATAACCTCTTCCTTTTATCACTCTTCAAGATGGGAAAGATAATACAGCATGCCATTCAGGTAAAGTGGAAATGTTTCATTTATTACTTGCTGTAAAACTGACTGGAAAAGGTCAGCTGCCCCCCAAAATGCATCTTTTCCTTCACCTGGTGAATGAAAAGACAAAGGACTGTCCAATTAGAAAACATTTATTAACTGCATGAATGCCAGTAATTAATTCATCTGGGGCAAAAGGCAGGGTACACTCTATCAGGCCATCACAGGGCAACACAGTGACATGCAAGATACATGACCATGTACACATATACCCCCCCCCCACACACACACACACACACATTTAGATCAAAGGGCAATTTGATCTAAGTTGCCCTTAGATCATGACCCAACCCATGAGAGCTGGGTCATGTTAACCCAACTCTTATGTTTTTGAGACATGAGAGTCTCAAAACTCTCAAATTTGCATGACCTCAATGTGGAGGTCATGCAAATTTCATGCCAAATGACACTTGTCTATTTTTGTCTTTATGCAAAAGTTGCTGTCATAAATTATCTTTGTTTCTCAAATCTTTGAATGATTTGAGATGATTTGCGTTTTTTTTTTAATAACATCTTAGAAAATTGGTTTAATCGACTAGAATCTTCAGCATAAAATATTGTTTTCTAAATGATAATGCTCCCAAGTCTAACTGAGACATGCTGCAGCAAGAGTCACAGATAGTGGAGCTACACTTTGCTTTGAGGCCACATGGGGTAAACACTATTAAAATAACGTTGTTACGCTTTTAGAAACAATAACAGCCACTAAGTAATATTTACACTTCTTTATATAATCTCTCCTACGTTTCAGTGTTTATCAAAACAAATACTACTTGTTGTAGGCTGCAGTGTGACTTGCAATGTTTTCCCTTTAATTAAGTCAGTAGATTCTAGTCTTTGCTTGGTTGCTAGGTTATGCAAAGAATAAAATGAGGGTACTAAAATCTTTCTTTTGTCCCTGCCGATGAATATTGTGTGAACTTGTACCAGTTGATGAATGAGGTTTTTATTCGCATGTGTGTGGAACAAAGCTACAGCAGAATTCAGGCTACCACTGGATATCCTGTTGATATCACACTAGCCCATTCTTTTGATTGTGTATTTGTGGGTTTGAGCGGATAACACACACACACAACGGCCCGTTGTGCCGCTGCATGGTTGTGGTTAATTGCACATGCCTTTTGTGTTGCTGACAGTGTTATGTGTGTGTTTTGCTGTGCAAGATGTCACATTCCAGCAGTGGTCCCTGGTATGCAGATGTCATTGTTAAACTACGAACTGAGCATGAGTCAAATGTTACAGTTCAAAGAATTATTCCCATCCAATTTCTTGCTTGACAAAAACACTTTTGGTTTGAAAGTGACAAATCTCTGTAAAAAGTTGATTTGTCAAAGCCCAAATTCTCTGCCAATTCCAGCTCTTATTTTTATATTCTGAAAAATGAATTATTACTGAACAGATCCTCATTTATTGTTCATATTGACAGCAGATTCAGTGAAAGAAAAGAAAGGATTGAGGATGTATGGTGCATAGGGTTTCATTTAAATGAAGACAAAGTGATTACAGTACTAATATTGATTATAATGTCTGAATTGTCTTATATGTTGAGATTTATCCACATTTACCTCACTTCCCTCTTTCACATCTGTCATTGTAAATCTTTCTGCAAACTCTGTGACCTTCAGTAATTTTGGGATCATTACACATCAGGTGTGAGTATTTATAAAGACGAATTGATGACTTTTGGAAAATTAAGTCCAACAAATAGTGATGTGGTGATGATATCAGATTTGCGACAAACATTATTATGAACAGTAGCTCTTTTACTTTGTGTCAAGTCCAGGGTTGGAATAATTGTGGGGCTCTTTCTCCCCATTTTCATGTTCTTCTCTGGGTATGCTGGCTGCTTCCCACTAGCCTGGTGGAAACCAGTCTCCTGTTCTAACCTTAGCTTCACACAGAGGGTTTGGACTCTCGCCTGTTGAGAAATAATTGCTGAGGGGGTGGACTATGTTGAAGTTTTAGATCTTACACAATCGCTAATGTTTGCCCACGATGTATGTAATGAGCCAGTTCAACGCTATAAAGCTTACTGGAAATTACCTGTGCTGTAAACAATCAGCCTTCACTGTGAAGAAAGAAGTGCTGAGTCAAACAAAGTGTCCAACACAGGACTGAATGACTTTGTTCACTTCCTCTGCTGCCATTGGTAAAGCTACAGGTAGATGACTATTCAAAAGCAGCTTAGAAAATTAACATAATTGTTCACAACTTCTCCTACTGTTTGCTGATTGGCCTGGTAAAAATCCACTTTAATGGAAAGAATCCAAGACGGATCACTGAAGCAAGATTAGCATCGAGTGGAATTGTGTAGAACGGCAACTGGTTGGGCATTTGCTGGTAGTGTTATCTAATATTCAGTCTGTTCTGTCTTTGAAATTTGCAAGTTATGATTGATTTCATAAAATTGATAGACTCTAAAAATTACAGCTATAATAAAACCTTGAATTTAAATAAAGAATCTTATAACTACAATATAAGATTAATTATTTAAAAAATTAAGCAGAGCAGCGAAAAAGGTTTGGGGATCTATTTTGAAATTTAAGCACAAGCAAAAAGCAATTTTCATTTGTAATGCTAAAAGGCGCTTTTAAAAAAAAAAAAAAAAATTGCCTTCATTTCCCAGCATTGTGTGTTTAGTAGGGGATGAAGGACAGAAGCATGGCAGGAATCCTTTCTTATAAGTGTGATAGAAGAGAGGAAAAGGACAAGGCCTGTGTCAACAGGGTCATCTATTTTTAGATTTCACCATCCTCTGCTGTCCTTCTTGGCTGGACTGGCTAATAGACTTGCACACACACGCGCACACACACGAACTAAACCGGAACAAGAGAACATTGTTTATGCATAATCTGCAATCAACAATGTGTTTTTTTTTAACTTGTAATATGCTATTTCAGATTTCAAATATTTCACATATTTCCCTACCCTGGTTACTTTTTGTCACATTAACAATAGGTTTAGTAATAAATCAGCTGTACCAATGATGGAATGCTGCTGAAGCAAATAAATAAATAAATAAATAAAAATAATCTAACTGACGTTCTTTCTTACATGAGATAAAGTAGTGTGAAATAGTCATTATTTAGGCCCATTTACACAGAGCCACTCTTCAGCTAAACTAAGATTTTTGTTGCAATCCAGCCGCTCGTCTTCATGACACCAATGACCGCAGCCTCTCCCACTGGTACCTTTTGAAACCAGGTCTGAGTGAAACTACCCTGTAACACCCTGCTCAGAGGTTTGAAAATACTCTGCAGGTGTGAAAGCGCACAAGCACAGAACACACGGCTAAAGGGTTTAGTCTATTCTTGCACAAGCAGATGACAACAAAAGGAATTGTACTGTGTTGTTGATAAGGAATATGTATGTGTTACATGAAAACCGTGTTCATGGGAGACGGAGACAGGGTACCTTTTACAATGAGGTGGAAGGTATTGACGTGGAAGCTAAGGGTCAAAAGCACACGGCTATTTGATGACATGCTAAAATGACAGGGCCAGCTAGTGGCCTGGCATGACAACTACAGCTGACTCAAGGCATCTTGATGACGGCGTCTAAATGTGAAGCTTTTCCCAATCAACGCCTGGAAATACTGGCAGTTTATACGCAGCAGCCTCATGTAAACTTGGCCATAGTCATTACTGAGAAATGGATCATCATTTAATATTGGCCAAAGATAATCTAAATAAATCCAAAAAGGTAACTACCAAATGCGGATTTTATTTATTAAAGAACAAATATGTGAAAATGGTTTTGTATAATCATGACTAAATGGAAACTAAGATTTTTTTTACTTGGAGTCACAAAAAGTAGATTTCTCATTAAACACTGACAAACCTGTGAGTCATTTATACTGTACGTCTCGGAAAGTTTGGTGTTCTATCTGCTTATTGTTGCCATTGTTTAACTATCTGCTAAACATGAACATGTATTTACATACACTTTAGAACAGATTTCATAAATTTGAAGGCATTACTGATTTGTTATTGACCTTCCACACAACAGCTTCTCTGGACAATGTACTTGTTGCTACATTGCCTTATTTTATTGGAATCCACTTATTATGGACATTTTTTAGAGAAATGTGTTGGCCAACAATATGGTTTTGATTTGCAAGTTTAGTTTGAATGACCTCAGAGCTATGATTTGGTTTCTGTGTGTGTATGTCAATATTGATAGAACTCTCATGGACATGCGGGTTCAAATTTGTCAGCACAGCCTGTACAGTGAACCTCCACCTATTCACGGTTCAGCACTGAGGTGCATTTCAAAGTAATTATCTTTTGTTTCATGCCAAACCCACCCAGAATGTTTGTAGTAGGAAACCTCAGTCTTAGTCTTATTTGACTAAAAACAGTCCTTGCCATGTTTAGCAAACTCTATGTTTATGTTTGTGATGCTAGTCAAACAACCAGTTGGTGCATAGAATGCGTCTAATGGTTGTTTTGGTGACGTACAGACCCGAAATCAACTCTCTTTGGTACAGCTCTCCAGTGGTTGGGTGATTTATTTTACCTCTCAATGCTGAAGCACCTTCAGCATTTGCTGAAGTGCGAACATTTACTGGCTCAATAACATGACAGTATTTAGTATTTGTATACTTGCACATTTTCAAACCATTGTCAGACTAATTAGTCTGCTGTACTTTATGCATGTTGGACAATCACCTCAAAGTTAAGAAATTATATTTGACTTTGTTTTGAGCATAGAATGTGCTGGCTCTTACCGCAAAGTGAATTCTGGGATGAGAGTTTACTCTTCTGAAAGCTTCTGTTGTCTTAATCATTGGTTTGTGGTTAGTTTATGAGAGAGACCACTTACAGAAGCAAAGGCTGGAGTCACAGAAGAAAAAGTAATAAGATTCGCTGTTCTTGCAAGGTGCAGAAGGGAACTGTCAGTGGTAAGAGGAAGAAACCAGAAAGAACAGAATGAAGTAAGGATATGTGTTAAATGAGTGATGGCGTTCTTGTAATGTACAAAAATACAAGACGTCATTGCTGGCAGAGCCGACTTTCATTCTCTCAGAGGCTACCCATGCCCTCATGCATTGTTTAAACAGAGCAAATAAAAGGTTAGTGAAAAATGTGTGATAGAAAGCTTTGTTTTCATCATACGCTGTTATATAACGGAAGTTCACATTGCAGCCATGCTTTCTAATGTTTAATGGTTCTGAAAGAATATGACACGGATGAAAAGACTGAGTAAAGATTTGCCCTTTAAATCATAACTGTTGTAATTACTTCGGTCATTGAAGTTTTATCAAAAGCAATATGGTATGTGCATATACTTCATCTGGGCATGAGGGTTGACATTCACACAGAAGTTTGATTGTGATCATGTCATCTTAACAGCTGCAAAAAATTTGGATTGCAGCAAAAAAAAAAAAAAAAAAGAAAACATCAAGATCTCCTATGTGAATGTAGCCTAAGTGTTAAAGTTGTGGACTTGTCTACAGATAGTCAAAGTAGAAATAGAAACATACATTAAAAAGGTCCTTACAATAGGATTAAAGTAAGGCAGTGAAATAAAATACTGGCACTAAGAGCTAATTTAGATAATAAGCTCCACCCATCAAGGTGGAGGTTGATATGAAAGTACCTTTGCCCTACCACGGTCATTCATTCACTTCTGTCTGAGTAAATAGTTTTTATCCTGATAGATGGAGTGAGCATAAAGGAGGGTAAATAATGGTCACAGGCAACTACCCTATTGCCCAGAAAGATTCAAGTTTAAAAAAATTTTAATATGTAAGTTAAGAGATCACAATAACCCTAGTCTTAACAATAAACTCTGTTTTTTTGGCTTTTTCCCCTGAGATTTAACTGAACATGATGCTGCACTAAAGTGATCCATTTGCAATACACATTTTTAGAAAACTATTCAGAGGTAACAGGTTGTGGGGGAACACAGCCTTTTTTATTTGAATACAAGAATTGCCCTCTGGTGGCCATCAGGAACAATAATCGACTAAACATGTTATGGTAATTCAATTAATTAAATATGTATTAGATGCTATACACCTCTACTGTTTACAGTGTGTGGTTCCAACCTGAGACTACTATTCTGTTAGTATAAACAGATTTTTGGTATTTAAAGTTCTTATCTTTCAAATTCAGACTTTGGCTTCAGTGTCATCATTTTTTGGATAATTTTAATGAGGTAAAGCCACTCTGACTCATTGCTTGGTGACATCCTACAGTGATTCATTGTGTCAGTCTTAAGAGAGAAAATGATGTATGTCTGTGTGTGCCAGCAGCATGTCTAATTCTCTGGCAGTTCCGTCAGGACTTGAGAGGCCTGGGATTCATTTCTGACTGGCAAACTGCACCGATCCTGCAGCATGTACACGAGCAAAGCCAACTACTGCCTGTTTTCTTTACACTCACTGTCCTTCCCATGACTCCCACATGTTTCTGTAAGAGACATGACTTGTCCATTTCTGTCATTTTTGTCAAATCCTATCTTTGTTTTCTAAACTATCATTGGATTTCAAACGGTAATTTCGTTCTGAATATGTCCTGATCCTTCTTAAAAAGTAGGACTTCCCTGCTGAGTTTTACCACATCATAATGTTACCCCTTTAAGTCTTTCTCTTTCTTCTTTGACCACCAGAACACAAGACCAGATATTATCCCCAAACCAACCATATAAAACGATCATTATTTTAAGTCTACTTGAGTGCCTTGATTCCTTTAGTCAGGATTGCATGCGAGACCATGGTTTCAGTGAGTCTCCCCCACAACGTGTGGTTTCTAAGAAACGTATGAATAATGTGTCTCCGTTTGTGCCTTCCTCGTTATCCTGCCCCTATTTCACTCTGAGCCTGTGTGTGCGGCTGACCTCAGCCAGCCCAGCAACAGGAAATGCTGTAGTAAAGCCAAATCTGCCCGTGAGTTATAATGCAAGGAAAGCCAAACTTGCTGCGAGTGTCTATCTCCTTGGCGCTTTTAGTGCCTTATGTTTGATTTGGATTCACATACAACTGTTGACTTTTACTGCCTCATGTGGCTAATGTGACTTAAGGTTAATAGAACTTTTTGAACTTTTGGAGCACAAACATATGTGCAGATGAACAAGAGATGTCATAACAGAAGACAGGTTACGTATTTTAAGAAACTGCAATACAAGGCAGATATCCAACATATTTTAAGGCAAGTTTACACCAACATGCAATGCCTTTTATGAGTCTATGCAACCGATTGCATCCACAGTCAAGAGTTTCATTTAGAAATACATATTATTTATAATGTGCCTCAGTTAACTCTTTTCTTATTTTTCTGTTCTGTCAGGTTTGTCAACGGCAAAGAGGAAGTTTGCAGACTCTCTCAATGACTTCAAATTCCAGTGTATTGGTGATGCTGAAACAGATGACGAGATATGCATTGGTGAGTGTGTTGAAATGTTATCTTTGACGCTGGTATATCAGAAAAAGAAAGCCTGTGAATGGACTCATGACAATGCTGAGTAGAAGAGAACAGGAATTGCAAATAATTTCTAAAAGCCTCCTCATCTATTTTTTTCTTTTTCATCTGCAAAGATGTTTTCAGAATCCCTGATCCATTTTGGAATTAAACTTTGTCTTTAGTAAACATTTAAACAACACAAAAGTTTTCAGGATGTGAGAGTTTGTGGTATCATATGCATCATATGCAAACAAATTCATATGTTTCTTCCTATTCAGAAGGATTTCAGCACCAAATATGTCTTCTAAAGCTCCTGTCTCTGCAGATGGTATTGAGGGGTGTAGAGAGTCACTTTAAGTCTCCTTATTTATCTTAGGAATTCATCTTTTAAAATTGATGCAAATTATTGAGCCATAAAATAGTATTATAGATTTATTAAGTTTTTGAGTTCTTCACTCGTTTAACTCTTTCGGATTTCGCCCATTAAGAGTAAAACTGTTCCAAACCAAACAAGTTTGGATCAGAATAAATTAACCTCCCCTTACACCTAGCAACAATCTGCAAGAAGTAAATACGTCTTTGAGGGTCAAATGCTTTTTCATACCCCTGTAACGTCTGTTTTAGTTCTTCATTGAAAAATACACAGAGCAAATTCTCAAAAAGCACGCAACAATACCTCATCTTTTTGCATATTTGCTTTCACGGTCTGGCTGAGTGTTACTGAATGCACACGCTCTCATGTGAGATTCTACTTTTCCCATATTTGTTTCATAAACTCAGAGCTTTGCTCCATTCCTGAGTTTTATTTCAGTTTTGAGTTTTTAGTTACGCTATGTGACAGTTATCTGATAGCAGTTTGTTTTTATTGTGTCATAATAAGTTATTTCAAAGCTACATTTACTGACAAAAGGATTACCAAGAAACTAAAAGGGTATGACTCACAAAACAAACTAGTGGTGCTATTTATGATGTGCTGTCTATCTGAAGTCAAGTTAGATGCACATCTGTTCTTCCTTACCATTTCAGAGGTATAGCAAATTCAGCATCACTTAATATCTTTCAAATTGATTTCAAAAGTTATATATTTTACCCCAAGAAAGTGAAAATCAAACTTTGATCTAACTATCTTTTTTTTTATTATTTCTAGAGCTTCAGACACAAATGTATGCAATGAAGAAACAAAGAAATAAGTCACTTTTTAAGAGTTGCAGATCTAAAGCTAACAGGGTCAGCTTAATATCAATGTCGTTATGCTGTAGAATAAAACTATTAATTCCCAGTTCTCATCTAGACAGTTTCTGTTCAAACATCCTGCTGTGTCAGTAGGAGTGCCGGCGCCATGCCCCTGTCATGGCTGCCCGGCTCTGTCTGTGCAGGCCGCGGCTCCGAGTTTCGCTCTGACCCACCCATTACTGTTGTTTAACTATCCCCAGCTATCTTTCCTGAACAGCTTGACGTTCAACTGGGCTGAACTGTTGTTTGTGAGGAGTATTCATAGACGTGTCAGAACTGATATTCTCCCTGCTACAGAGGTTGCTGCTGCAAGGTGATGCATGTTATGAAACAGGTGAAATTAAAATATAATTCTACATGACTGGATAAAAAATTATATAAAATCTGACTGTAAGGCAGTAGTGATTGTGGTTCCTGTGGAAGCTGTCATTTTCACAAGTACTCCCCCTTTCTGCACGTGCTCAGTGTGAGATGAAGTGTGTCTGTGTTTGTATATGCGCCTGAAGCGTCAGACAGGCAGAGGCAACTCAAGTGGAAACTCTGACCCAAACAATGTAGGAGTGTCTCGCTTGCCAATGATCCAGGAAACTGTGTTCACTGCGAAAACATCAGACACAAACTATCTGAAGAGGGATTTCATTCCCAGTTAATTTCTCAGCTGTGTCAAAATGAGTTTACAGAGTTTAGTGAAGAATCCACGAACAAGAACAAATTCCATTCAAATCCACCTTTTCGCTTTTGCCAGTACTTATACTAAAACGTAATCTCAACTGGATTGAATTAAAGTTTTGTTTCAAAGTAAGACCTCTACTTGGTTTGTTTATTGTTGTCATCTGTCTAATTTGTTGCTTTTACCAACTTGACTTTCCTCAGCCAAGTCACTTCAGGAGTTTGCAGCTGTCCTACAAAACCTGGAGGATGAAAGGACAAGGATGGTGAGTGTCTAAAGTATTGATTACTTTTAAGACATATTAGGATATTTCTGGGTTTTTTCCCCTTTATTTGACATAAAAAAAACTTTGGTCAAAATATAAAAACCATTGTTCCTTATGTTATACCATATTCAAATTTACAAGTAAACTTTGGCCTCTGTGATCTTTGTGTACTACACAAAATTTCTGCATAGTCTGGAAAAGTAAGAACAATTCTGGAATTTATTGTCCTGTTTAAATAAACATTTGATTATCGGTATATAAAATCTTTAAGAAACCTATCGATAGTATCTTGTGATATTTTGCATTAAATAATTTGTCTCTCTGATAGATTTTGTTAATGTTCTCTGAACTTGAACAGCTCTAGCGTGATAATTCATATCAGATATAGTGCTGCTGAATGAGAAAACATGTCTGTGTGTGTACACTCTTCTGTAGATCGAAAACGCCAACGATGTGTTGATTATTCCACTGGAGAGGTTTAGGAAAGAGCAGATCAGTGCAGCCAAGGTAAGAGGAGCAACTCTACTATCACAGGACCAGTACCAGAAACGGACATACATGAGCTGTGAATGAGTATTGATGTGATCACACTGCCAGTGAAACATTGATCAATAAACCTTTTTTTGCTGCTGTTGTAGCGGTTGGACAACACACAAAAGCTTCATTGAGGTTGAACGCTTTTTAAAATAAATCTCACATAGCTCTCATATTTACAAAAAAATATTTAAATGTTTCATGTTTGTGCTTGAAGAGGTAAAGGAAGATGGGAATAAAACTTGCTTATATATTAAAAAAAAACTACAATAAGAATTGACGTAGGTCTTACATAGTTCTCAGACTGCAGGGGTCAATCAGATTATTATGAGTAAAAAAAATGGTTAAAAAAAAAGAAGTTTTTTTCACTAATTTTGCGACAATATTAAGGTGCATGCATGCATGGATTCTACCTAGTAAATAAAGAAGGGAAAACAAAACACTTTTCAAAATGTGTAAACTATATAAATTAATTTGATTTAACAAGTTTTCTACTAATACATTCATTACACTTTTGTGTTGCACCTAAACACTTTTCACACTTTTCAACATACTACATTTCATCACAGTTAAACTTAATTTACTCACTATTATTATGAATGCTGAAATTTCTTCTTTTTTGTCATCCTTTCTTTTAATTGGAAGATAGAAGTCAGTGCTGTAGTTTTTGCAGTGCAGCCTAACTATTTAACTCCACACAAGGTTTCCTAGTTACAGAAGTTACTTTACTGTTCTACTCAGCATGTCAAGTACAACATGCATAATTTAATTGAAACATGATCCACTGCAGCCCCAGTTAGCTGTATGCAAACTGAACTCACAGAAATAAAACGGCTTCAGAAACTTAGCACTTTATTTTGAATGTTGGAAAATTGTATTACAAATATTAAAGCTGCACTCCGCATAGGTATACAACTTTTGGTAGAACAATATCCAGACAGTTCAGACAGACATGGATCCACTGCTGCCTCTGTCTCACCATTAATCCCATTTTGAAGGGGAAAAAATCTTATATTGCAATCAGGCATCTCAAATTTGATTTACAATATGATGAGTATGAACCAAAATACAGTGCTGGCAGCTCCAGACCCCAAAATAGATCAGGTTTGAAAAAACAATCCTAACAATCCCCAAAACAGGAGCTTTTCTCAGGTTCAACACATTTTTAGTATTATCCCTTCCCTGTGTAGTAAATATGACAGATTATAATCTTCCTTTATTTAGGTCATGGTAAGCTTGATCCATGCAGTTAGTAGCTGAAGGACCTAAATAAGCAGCGGCACAGATTTCTAAAACAAAAACATTGTTTGTAGTCCACAGTTGACCATTCCCTTTGTTTTCAGTCATTGTCTGATCGTGGCACAGCGATCGGATGTACAGTCTCTAGGTCACAATGATAATCCCAGTTAAGCACTAAACGAATTGGTAAAGTCTTTGTTTGACACAGTTTCACCGTGCTCTGAAGAAACAAATATAAGGTGAAGACATTCTAAGACATCCTAACATTATTCCTAGATGAATTTGAGGGTCATGAAAATATTACTGAAAACTGCTCTCAAACAGACATTTGCACAGGATGTGCTGCTGGTGATATGATGCCACTCTCTGTTCTCTTTTAACAATGCTTGAATTATTTAAGTAAATAGATTGAGAATCAACAATGAGCACAAACAAATATGTTGGTGTAAATTACTGACTACTGAGGATAACCTATCCCTGCACATTAGACAATCTTCTTCATTTCCTACTTTTAATGTGAGTTTATAAATAGCTTGTACCTATATGTGGCTTTTTGTTTCAACTGTGATTATTTCAAAGTGTCACAATTTTATGCATTTCCATTATTTTTCTATTTTTAGCTTTCAGTCTGTTTGTGTAGGAGTTTCCCCCGAATGTTTCAGTTTATCCATCTCAACTAATTTCTGAGATCATGACAGCAGCTCTTATCCAGACGGAGAATCCCAGAGCATGATGCTTTCTCCACTGTGCTTCATAGTGGCTTTGGTGTTTAATTGTAAAGCACAATGTTGCTTTTGTGGCAAACACAGCGTTTGTCACTGTAGCGCAAAAGTTCTTGT
This sequence comes from Poeciliopsis turneri, assembly GCA_922788865.1. Taxonomy (NCBI): domain Eukaryota; kingdom Metazoa; phylum Chordata; class Actinopteri; order Cyprinodontiformes; family Poeciliidae; genus Poeciliopsis; species Poeciliopsis turneri. The sequence goes on along the minus strand of CAKLNU010000717.1, from coordinate 1,666,589 downwards.
TGGTTTCCATCAAACCATAACACATTTTTGGAGATTTCAACCAAGCTTGAGTGTTTTTTCTGGAAAAAGAAAGCTTCTGTCCTGCTTCTTTGTCAGGACACATGTGAAATACATCAGATTGTTGTCACATAAATACCACAACCTAGTGGGAAATGGCTGCAGCTCCTGCGGTGTTGCTGTTGGCTTCTTGGCAGCCTCTTTGTCCCAATTGCCTTCAATTGTTTTGAAATTTCAACTGCATGTTTACACAAACATATTTATAGTGGAATTATTGCAACAGTTTGTTTGGATTTGAAAATTAGCAACCCAGATATTCCATAAACTGTCTTTAGAACCTTCCTAAAGAAATACCTGCTCAGTAAAATTAGATAAATAAACAAATGAAGTGAATGCTTGCCTGAACATACTAAGTGTGATGATGACGTATTGTTAAGCCTTGTGGGATTTCTGTGATTATTCACTTGGCATATTGAATCAGCGGTTTATGCCGTCATTGTAAATGTGATTAGTCAACTTGGTGCTGATGTTGGATTCTGTAAAGAAATATTTCTTGGGCCCTCTGGAAAGGTCACAACATCCTCCTCTACTGTACCACACTGCCACCTGCTGGTGGGGAAAAAATAGATACTTTTTTTCCTTCATCAAAATTCTTTTTTAAATACAAGTATTGAAAAAGAACAACAATCTGGTCTTTTGCTGGTTTTATTGAATTGCAAATGCTTCTTTGTCTTTTACATAAAGCATGTTAAATCTACTATAAAGCCTTTACAGAAGTTGGTTGCAGAGATAGTAATTTCAGACTGAGTCTCTACAGAGAATCAAGGAGGCAGACTTTGAACAGAGGCCTTGATATTTAGAGTTGGGCTCATCCTTCCTGATGTGCTCTGCAGCTGTTTTCTAATTCCCATTTGGACCAGTGGAAAAACCCAGCTGTTTGTTGCTTAGTTTGAACACTTTTCCCCAGTATATTTAAACTCTGTGTCAACACCCAGCTAATCGTCTGACCATGTGCCTTTGTTCTTCTGCTGAAATACTCTATTGTTTGATAAACAGCTGGGCTCCCACAGAGGACAGTCTGAGTCTGAGTCCTGGAAAAAAAAAAGAAAAAAAAAGATATTCTATGTTCAGGAAACAACCTTCAGAAATGTTTTGGCTCTTTGCTCATAAAACAGCTGAACAGCAGCTGCTTTTTCTTCTTCTTCCTATTTTTATTATTAATATTATTGATGGTTGTATATATGTCGACTTAGAAATTAGTCAAATCGTCTTTGCAAATGCCAGAAAGCTTATTCTGTTATTGACCCTTGATTGCTGGTGTTTATTCAGTTGGATGATTAAAGTTTGAGGAATCACAACACTCCAACACCACAACTGACCAAACATTAGCTGATCTACTTCTTTTGAGTAGAAATTTGACATATCGGAGGAGCAAATTGCATCTGATTTGAGATTATTAAAGTTTCGCTGGTTGCAGAATCTTATCTTGACAGAGGACTCAGATAGCTTTTAATGGGTGGCTCAACCCACAAATGCATTTTTCTTCCAAACATGGTACCATTTAAGGGGAAATATACAAGATTTCCAATATAGTGCACAGAAATTCTTCTGTTGTTATTACACATTGCTTGTGTGACACTTTCCTCTGTTAGTAAAGGGCATCATTAATAAAAATGTATTGATTGAAAAACTGTATTGTGTTGTATTCTGTGTGGCAGGAAGCCAAGAAGAAATATGACAAAGAGACAGAGAAATATTGTGCAGTGCTAGAGAAGCATTTGAGCCTTTCAGCAAAGAAAAAAGAGTCCCATCTTCATGAAGTAAGGACATTTGTCTGCTTCTACATCTCTTGAGTTTCTACTTCTGTTCCTGTGATTTACCACTTGTATGCATTTTATTTTCTGTTTCAGGCGGACAACCAAGTGGATCACGTGAGGCAGCATTTCTATGAAGTTTCTCTGGAGTACGTCTTTAAGGTGCAAGAGGTCCAAGAGAGGAAGATGTTTGACTTTGTGGAGCCTGTAAGACAACACCGCATTTTGTTATTTACCTTTAGTGCAATTTACGTGACCCTTTAACTCATCTGCTGAATGGTTTGCATGGCACCTTGATGTGTCATCCTTTGGTATCAAACAATGATTGAGTTTTAGTTGAGGGCATCTCAGCTGTGGTTTTTGAGGATATAAAAGAAAGTTGTTGACCACGTTGCTAAGAAAAAGTATTTTTTTTATTTGCCTGGTCATATTATTCCATCTTTGTTGTTGTTGGGCTTTGTTTCAGCTGTTGGCATTTCTTCAAGGCCTGTTCACCTACTATCATCATGGCTATGAGTTGGCAAAGGACTTCAACCACTTCAAAACTGATCTCACTATCAGCATACAGAATGTAAGAACCCCAAAACAAACAAACATGTATTAGACTTCTGTTTAGATGTAGTTGGGACTACAGATCAATTGAAATCCTTTTTGTATTGATTAATGTCAGTGTTTCCAGGTGTTTGGTATCCTTTAAGCCGTTATTAATTGTTATGCCATAACTTGGAAAGTTATGGCATAACAAAGTTATATTTGTTCTGGAGTCATGACTGTAAATGTGTAGAATTTGCCTACATGATATTACCAGGAACTAAATGGTTTGGTTGGATGATACTAAGTTTATATTTTTGAGTAATAAACAATCCACTTTCAAGATCAAATAGATACAAACCTGCCTTACCTAACATTAACAGGAGAAAACTAGGTTTGAGTAAAATGTAACTGTAATGTAAATGTTTACATTATCTCAAGAGAACAAAAATGGAGTTTAAACCTTGATAAGTGTCACATTTAACAAAAGGCATGAATGTAACTATTCCTAGTTAAAGAAATCCTATTCCTATAGAGGTTGTTTCTATTTCTAAAGATGTTCTGCAAATTCAAGACTTGACAAATCTACAAAGATTTTCATTTAGCAAATATTAGTTAGACTCTTACAGGAGCACATTTTCTGTCTATAAATGCTTTTGAATGTGATTCTGCCTGTGTGAAGGTTCCTGTTGATAGAAACCAAATCAGGTAACGTGTCATTAGTACGGATTTTGCTTCTTGTACTTGTGCGTACAGACAAGGAACCGTTTTGAGAGCACAAGGTCTGAGGTTGAGAGTCTGATGAGGAAGATGAAGGAGAACCCTCATGAGCACAAGAGTGTCAGCCAGCACACCATGGAGGGCTACCTGTTCGTGCTGGAGAAGCGTGAGTAAAACCCCACCTCGGTTTCTGCTTACAGAAACCACCTTATATCTGTGATCTCACAGCAGTGAAAGGTTCATGTGGTTTCCATGGTAGCAAATTTTATCCCTGACCCTGGGCCTACTCAGCTTTTTTTTGCTGCAATTGTTTTACTTCTTTCCATCTCTATTTCTTTGACCTTTTCTCTTTATTCCTCCATCTTCTTTTCCTGTCTGGTGAAATTATTCATCATCTCAGCTCTTGTTTTTTATTTCTCAGGTCCCTTTGTTTCTACGTGGGTGAAGTACTACTGCACTTACCACCGTGAGCCCAAGAAGTTCGCCATGGTTGTATTTGACCCCAAATCAGGGGGTAAAATGGTGCGTGTCACTCACCAATCAGGGCTCTTGTCCTAATTTTAAACCACAGTCTGTAATTTGTTATGTGATAAACCAGCACAAAGTAGCATGTCACTTTGAAGCATAAAAACTTTAGCAAGAATTTTTCAGTCAGAAATATAGAGCGTCAATTAATCTGCAGCTTCAGAAAGAGAAAAGTGATTCATCTTTGCTTTGCTTTACTTCATTAAGCTAACCTCCAACACCATGTCAAATGCTTAAGTTGAAATACCTGTTTGTGTGAATGTTATTATTGTGCTACAGTGCTGTGCTTTTCCTCTCTTTTCTATTGATCAGGGTGAGGAGGAGAGTTTCATCCTGAAGTCGTGCACCAGGAGGAAGTCGGAGTCCATAGAAAAGAGGTTCTGTTTTGATGTCGAGGCCATGGACAGGTTCGAGTTTGTTGTTTGATCGCCTGCTTCATCTTTTTAAATGACAAGATACTGAAACCGTTTTCCTTTCACCTCCTCATCTATTATCATTTGACATTATTTATACTGACAAGTGGATCTAAAACTACTTGAAATGTCATTGTGACATTTATTTACTTTAACAATTTAGTTCTAAAGGTAAAATTATTGCATAAATTAACTGAAATAACTTGGGTTTATTTCTGCTAGGTTTTTACTCATATCTGCAAAAACTCATGATTAAACAAATAAAAAAAAAAGATCATTTTTCCCAAATTCTTGAATGACATTAGCTCCATAATTGTGTTAAACCTGCACTAATACCTATTGGCTGTGTACCTTTTTCTGCCATACTTTTTCCTTCCACTCAACTCTCCATTAATATCCTTGAATGCAGCACTCTGTGAACAACCTGCTTCAGTAGCAGTGACCGTTTGTGACTTTCCAAACATAGTTCTTCACCTGAAATCACAAACGTCATTCACATTTTCCAAGAAACAGAATATTGGGATGCATTATGAAATAGGCTAATGTAATCTAACCAAAATAAACCCTTAAAAATATATATTGTTTTGTTGAATCTTTGTAAAAGAGTTTTACATTTTTAATTGATTTGAATAATTAACATATTTACGTTTTTATTTCCTGCTGAACCTATATATTAGATCAACACAATTTAACAAAGCTGATTCCCAACATGTTAGGTTTTGCAGTGTTGTAATTTGCCGCCACAGACACATGAGGGTGCCGTTGGCTTAATCAAGAAGAAACCTGTTGGCTCTCTGCTCCGACCTTCCTCTAGCTCTTACTCCTAATCCTCTTTTTGCATTTCTTTCCCTTTAAGTCTTTTTGATTGGTGTTTTCATACTGTTTTTACATTTTACAAAGCGTAAATGCTTCTCAAAGAAGAGAATTCTGTCTCTTGTGACTTAACAACTTTTAAAAAAAACCTTTGGAATGTACAAACTGATAATATAGTTCCCAAGTTTTTAATCTTAAATCTCCACCTCTATTAAAACAGGCTGATAAGTTTTACTTAGCAGCAGAGGCTGCAGGATGTGTCTGTGGTATCTGGTCAGAGTGCGTCTGGGTGAGTGATGTCCTGTATCGGGACAGTGGCTCATGATTGGCGCAGAGCGTGGGAGCAAGAAGAAGATGAATGTTCTCGTTCTGACAGAGTGACTAGGATCGATTGTGAACTTGTTAGAAGGCAGAGACAGATTTAGCTAATGAGACTGTTTTAGTGACATAGATGTGAGAACACACAATGAACACCGCTCCTCTCAGAATGATTCGTCTTCTCTTTGTGGATTAATGAATTCTTGCTAGCTGATGAATTTTTCAGGGAACGTACATCATCTGCCTACGATCCTTTTATGGTGAAAAATCTGATCTGAGCAGCTGATCATCAGATTTCAGCAGATTAGAATTAGAGCTCTGGCACGTGCAACAGAACACGTTTCACACTTGAGGTCAGGGGAGGGGAAATATCTAATTTCCATATTCAAATCAGTCTGAAAGTTTTTTTTAAACTTCTACAGTATTTTGCAAATAAAATGCCATGATTACAGGTATACTTTACTTATAAGGCATTTGTTCCTATGGAAAATGTAGTATTTGGATGTGGTTCTTCATGTGCATTTGGCCAGTACTGGGAAATTTGTTGATCTGACAGCCTCTAACTGAAAATGTTTGCCACTTACCATAAAATTTAAAACGCTAATGTCCCTTTTTTTCCCCTTGTGTGTGTGTGTGTATGTGCAGACAAGGTATAATCACCATGCAGGCTCTGTCAGAGGAGGATCGCAGGTTGTGGATGGAGGCTATGGATGGTAGAGAACCGGTAGGTTGCCATGGTTACTAGTTTGTGCTTATATGACGAAGACAAACACTGATGGAGACAAAGGAGGAGAGAAGGGGACATCATGTCCTCTTAGCTTTTGTGCAACTTTCTCACATGTCCAACAAATGGTTTAGTTTAGGTTTACAAACTTTACGTTTTGCTACGTTTAACTGTTTTAGTGCTGCTCTCTGCGCCCACATTCAGAACCGCTCATGTCTCAACACCTCCCTTATGTCCGCATGCAAACGGGCAAAGGTAATTGACACCACGCAAGCTGGAACGTGCAGCCACAGAACTCGGGCAACCCGTTGTGAAATAAAATGTGCTTGTATTTTCTATCTCATCTGTAAAGCCACCTTTGATGTTCAGACATGTTTGTTTTGTAACTGTTATAGTTTAATCAGTTCAATCTACTTGAGACAGCAGGATGAAGCCATCCTTGAAAAAGAACTTTATTTTAAAATTGTTATCCATTTTGGGTTTTTTTCATGTGAAAAGCTTAGGAATGTTCACTTTATTTTAAAAAAGACTGTAATAATTTAGTTCAGCTGTGCTTAATTGTGTCTATTCAGCTTTGCATGTTAGTCAAGTTTCAGTCTGTAGATGGGCAAAACTTGTAGACATACCCCAAAGGATGTGCAGCTGTAATTGCAGTGGATTATGCCATGCTTGTCACATGCAAATATAAATGCTTGTCACAATGTTTTTACGTGTTTTTACGTGTATTTATAGAAATGTTGAAAACTACGCATCATTTATGCCTCACCTCGCAATTATCCACTGCTTTGTGTTAGTTTGTGATAGTAAATACCTCTTAAGTACACGGATATTTGCGGAAAATGTTCAAAGGGTGTGAAAATGTTTTTAACATCCTTTGAAACTTGAAAGTTTGAAATCGCTGACTTAACCCCGTTTTGGACTGACCTTCCTCCGTACTGTGGGCTGTGTACACAATAATATCCTTGGAGTACTTTTCAGAACATTTATTCAACACATATTTGCACAGACGTGACTTTACCTCATTACTGCATATAAAACACTGATTATTGACATAGTTGTTTTCATGAGTCACATTATTACCTCAACCTCTTTTTTAAGACAAAACCAGAAACTGTCAAACTTTTCCTTTGCCTTAGTAAAAACCAACACCATTTAAGTGCATAAATACCCAACCTTGAGTACAAATCAAATAAAAAAATGTTTTATGAATAAAAGTCCTTTAATTTTGCTATAGATGACACACAAAAGCAATAATTTTCTTTGATTGTGTGCAGATATGGCTAATTGGATTTACAGGGTGTTCTAAAAACAAAATGAAATGTGATGTCTGGATGCATTTTCCCAATAGCATATACATATTAATAACCTGTTAAAGATTTTGCATTTGTGCCAAGAGGGAAGGTTTGCTAGAGAAAGTTTCATTCATGAGAAAGAATAACTTTTTCTCTATTGTTGTCCTATGTTTTCAGGTGTACAATCTCAACAAAGACAACCAAACTGAAGGCAGTAAGTAGATCAGTTTAAACATTTACTTATACAAAGGGTTTAGAGATGAATATATTTGAACTGGAAACACATTTGTAACTATGATGCAGTGAGTTGCTTCTTGTGTCTAAACAAACATATTGAAAAGCACAGTTCAGTTGTGAGGGAAAAAAAAAACATCAGACCCTTTCAGCTGACCTCAGCTGGGATTTAGACATGTTCTTCTGAACTCAATGGTTGCTTTGACCATTTGTCAGAACGCATCTGGATTTTTCTCTGGTTTCAACCCTTAAAACGGAGTTAGTGTACATAAAATTTGTCTATAAGATATATAGAGATTTCTTAAATGTATGAAAATGGTATTGATGAGCAAAGGTCATGTTATTACAGTAATGTTTTCTTTTCCATACACAAAAAAAATTCTTGTATACTATGCATTCTTATAGCTTTGAGATCACCATATATAAATGAGGCAAACTGAAAAACAAAGTGCCATTAATTTAGGGAGAGGAAAGTTTTGGAGTAAAGCAAAAGAACAACAAATGATGTGATAATAGATGAGTGCTTAAGAGTAAAGGAAAATAGGCGACCATCGATGCCTTTTTCAAATCTGATCCTTAATCTGATCAGATTTAGGAGGAAAACAGAGATGGATGGCCTGCTGGAATACTAAACTTTAACAGATTTTTGATTTTCCTAAAAATATTTAGCAATGCAATTTACTTTTTGCAGCTGTCCAACTCTCTAAGTTTCAAATCAAGCTCTTCGCCCAAAAGAAAAGCTTGAAAAGAGAAGAAATGTTTTCAAAGTGTATAAAAATCTAAAGTAGGAAAAGCCTGTCATCATCTATTTTTCATAAGCTACTAATTTATCAATCGTTTGTCTCTCATCAACAGTGGCGCAGCTGGATGTTACTGGGTTCAACGTCATGAAAAAATTCATCTACGCTGTGGAAACTCGAGGTATAATGTTAACAGTATGTCTGTTTGGTTGATCTCCTGCTTCATTCATGTGGTTTATTTTACTTTTGCATACATTTAGCTGACATCTGCTTGCCCCAGTTGGGATGGAATTCTTTTATTTTATGTTTTTTTAAGCAAAGTGCTTTATGTAAAAATCCGTTTATAACATTTTGTTGAGCTCCTAAGGTAGCTCTGAGAAGTCTGCGAAAAGGGATATAACTTTGTAAATCATTACTCCACTATATTTGGTGCACATGATCTATTTACTGAGCCTTTCATCAAGCTGTACCAAAACGGACGTAACTGTCAAACAAAACTAAACAGTGAAAAAAAATGTCCATAAACCGGTAAACACTGAGGGAATTATTGCCCTGGATTTGATCCAGGAATATTAACAGAATGACACTAAATATGTAAATGTTGGTGTTTCTGTTGTTGGAACAACACTTTTATGTACTTAACGTGGCATCCTTGACATTGCAAGCCGTATTGAAAAAGTTTCAGTCTTGCACAAATCAAATTGAAGCTGCCACCTTATGAGTATGCGTCTGTTTGATGTTTCTGGACACTCCTGGCCTTCAGATGTTCCCCTAAAATGTCACAGTAAAGGTCTGCATGTTTAAAAAAAAAGAAAAAAAAAAAGACCACCTTATTTCATCCAATGCCCTTAGAGCATCTGTTGTTGCCTTCTTTATGCTTCTTCACTCTTCAGGAGATACATTCACACTGTGCATGAATATGCCACTTGTTTTAATTATTTAAGTAAATTGAGTTTGGAATGTGAAATGTGCTGAAATGAAGTAATTTATTACAATAAATTCTGACTGTCCTTGTTTAGATTCATTACAATTTTGCCTTACCAGTCCCTTCTGCATGGGGCAACCCAAGGTGAAGGTCAAAGCTGTAAATGGGGTGTGTTTGCTAAATGCGACTGAGATTCAGATGAAATTGTGCACTTTGACCTCATTACTAAAATATTGAGCTCTTCAACAATATCCTCTCCAAATTAGTTTGGGAATCAAAGTATGAATATCTGGAGAAACCCCTCATGCTCACTGTTAGGCACAGTGTAGAGTAAGTCATACTGTGGGCTTGTTTCTGTTCCCGAGGCTCTAGGGACCTTGTTAGAGTGAATGGCATTCTCAGCTCTCGACATTGTTACTCCAATAAATTAGATATTTATGGGTCCAACTTTTTGTGAAGGATACTGTACCTCTAAAAGGCAAATTTAATTATAAAATAGAAAACAAAATAGTTTTTTTGTTTTTCAGTTCAACACTTCAGATCTACTGAAGAATGGTCAACCTTCTATGTACCTTATTCAATAATTACCTAACATGTCTGCAGTATAACTTCCTTATTTCATCTCTGCATCTTCAGGTATTGATGAGCAGGGTCTGTACAGAATCGTTGGCGTAAGCTCCAAAGTACAAAAACTACTGAGCCTGACTATGGGTAAACACTGAAGCACACACATTAAAGCATGCACAAATCCATCTCAGGGAAACTGAGTTGTGTCTTTGTTTTTCAGATCCTAAGACGTGTGCTGACGTGGAGCTGGACAACCCAGAGTGGGAGATTAAAACAATAACGAGTGCCATCAAGCATTATCTGAGGTGTGTGTGGCAAAAATGGCCTCATTTCATTTCTATTTCTTTAATAACTGGACACTCTTTGCTTGATTTGTCTCTTAAGGAGACAGGCTATTTTAATTGCTTTATTACCCGAGTAGATATTGGTTTACGTGACATCTGTTTTCCAGGATGCTGCCTGCACCTCTCATGACATACCAGTACCAGAGGAGTTTCATCAAAGCCGCCAGTAAGTCTCTTCTTATTGTGCACCTCATTTGCCTCCCAAATGGTCATAAAAACAAGACAGACAGCTATTCAACAAAAGGATACACAAAGTCCTACGAAGAGCAATACAGTGGCTGACTTTTTGGTTTGTTGCTGATTTCAGATGAAATCCTCTTGAATCGTCCCAGACAGTTTTGGTACGGATTAAGCATGGATTTTGATGTTTTCATTGTAATATGTGAGTTTTTTTCCCTTATTATGTGTTAGGAGATGCTTAGATGAGTTTAAAACACAGCAGCATCTGAACCAGCATATGAATGAGATAAATGGGGATTATTTTAGCCTTCTGGTTCTTTTTTTGTGATGTCTGTGACGCAGATTGCCTCCAGCCTGCGTGTGTGTGCTTGTGCGGATGAAAATTATACAGATTCAAATTTGACATGAAGGACGAAAGCTACGGGTTGCTGAACTTAATGGTACAAAGTAGCTGAAGTCTATTTTTTGTAAAAACCCAAGTGAAAAAATATCTGTGTTTCATATGTAGAGCGCCTATTGAAGGGGAAAAAAAACTTGGCTTATTCTGCTTTTTAAATGATTGATTATCTCAAGTGTCCAACAGCCAAAGCAATCGTTTCAGTCCAGTGCATTCCTTGCCTGCTGCTGCTGGGATACAAAATAAACTCTTACAAGCAGAGACTGGTCCACATTGTTTTCAGCAAGTCATCAGATCCACTTGGATTTTTTAAGTATTTCTATACAAATTAGAAATATTCAGTCAAAATGTATAAGTTCAATTTGTTATAAAAACAGTATGGTCATCCACCTGCAGTGATCGATAAAGAAAGAAGAGCGACAATCAGTGAAGCAGCATAAAGGTCAGCGGTAGCTCTGGAGGAGCTGCAGCTATAATAAAATTCCTCAGATAAAAACCTATTTCTGTTAGTATGACACAATCAAAGTCCAGACCCACATCCACCTGGCATTGTATGTCAAATGTTAGAAAATGCTTTTTACTGATGCAGCCCGTCCAATATGACTGAGTTTCAGTACAAGCAAAAAGATCATCTCTAGATTTGTATTTAGGATGTAGAGATGTTCCCTAAAATACTTATTGCTGTTATGGCTGTGAAAGGCAGTTCTGCAGAGTAGTGACTGTGTGGGGTGTTTGACTACAAATGCATGCCACAGTTTTCATATCTTTATTTCTGGAAAAGAAAAATGAAAATCATTTATTTAGACTAAGGTCTGAGGTTGGAAGTCGACAGTAAGTGAAAATTTTACAGTGATTTGAATATTTTTCAAATCAGTGCATATTTATACGCTCTTCCTTCTAATTTTTTCTTCTTTTTTTTACTTTATTGAAAACAACAACAAAAAAAGTGTATTTCATTTTAATTGAGTTTGACCTAAAAGGATGGGCAGACAGGTCTTCTATGTTTGACTGTTAATCCTTTGAAAAGCTCAGCTGCAATGGGAATGAACTCCAGGAAATAACTGTGTGTCCCTGGCAACACTGCCAGGAAGCAGCTCCATACATAGCCAAGCCGACCAGAGGGAGAGTAAAAGGCCTGTTTTTATATATTTCTTAGGCTGTGTTAGGCTTGCCTGTGCCTTTAACTCAAATGTGGAACTTTCCTCCATGTAACGCTTGGAATCATTGTTGTTTAATTTCCCTATATTGAAATTTTGCACTATTTTTGGAAAGCCTCCGGTTATGTTAGATTTTGCATGGCATGAATCAGTACATGGAAGAATGCGGCTGAGTTCTCTTATTTTTTTTGTCTACTGGCTCATCCCAGAGCGCTATGAGGACACTGTCCTGGTTTGAACTCCAGCTACAGACTCCTCCCTCGCTCCTTCTCTCTTTCACATCCCAACCAGTTCCTCCCACCACCAACGCTCATTTTGCTCCTCCTCAAGTTTCCTCTTTGTTTACTCTCATCCTGTGTATCAGATTTAGACAAAAAAAAATAAAAATAAATAAGAGACAGGGGTCAAAGTAAAAGAAAGAGATGTTGTGGGAACTGGTTTGGTGTAGAAGGAAGGAAAAATGAAGAGGAAGAAAAGGAGGAGTAGAAGGTGTGGTAGATGGAATCTGACTTCTAATACCTGTCTTTTGTGCTCACTGAAAGGAGCAACATGTTTTTCCCTTTAACCTATAACTTCCTCTGTACAGTTTAACTAATGTGATTCTTTCCTAATATTTTTCTGTGAGGTTACACTTTTAAACCGTCTAAAACCGAAGCAAATATCCAATCAATTTATGATAGTGCTTTATATTAAATTGAGTGAAGAAATGAGAAGCAATGCAGAGGCGGTGGAGAACCTCTTGGCAATCATCTGGTCTAACAAGTTTGGATTTTCCTATTAAACATATTAAATGATATCTACCTTTTAAATCATTGCCTGGTTTCACCTGACAGGTGAAATGATTTTCATTTTGCTCTTGGCTATAGAGAATGGGTGAAACCCAGTCAATGCTTGATCAAGCGATATCTCTAAAACTGTTGACTGGTACCTTTGAAACATATTTAATTTGCAATTGGTGCCTTTAACTCAAGTTGAATGTTGTTCTTAACGGTTCTGAGACAGAGAGACTTTATCTGGAGAATGTTTTGTCAGAGGAATCAGCTCCTCTAAATGGAGTAGTTTTTAAAATCAGCTTGATGGCATCAGATGCCATTTGTGTAAGTTGTTAAATAGAAAGCGATGGGGGCGTTCTTTACTTGTTTGACACCACTGATGTGCAATGCCCTTTATTCTCTCATCTCATGTCTGTTCAGAGCTCAACTCTCTGGATCCGCTAATTTGTAAAGCAAATGTCTTCAAGCCCTGATGGGAAAGATTTGCATAACTGAGAAACTATGAACAGCTTGAAATTATTTCTCAAACACTTTTTGTTTTTTTTTCCCCACACAACTACATTGCTGCGTTTTGTAGAAAGGGCCTCACAAAAATGTTCTTATCCTTTGAACTTTTTAAAAATTAAAAAAAAACTTTGACAACAAATGTAAACATAATTTATTGATTTCTTTAAAAAAATATTCTTGGGTCTGTTCACAGTTAAAACCATGTGAAAAAAATAATAATATATCCACAAAATTCTTATTTTTTCATTAAACAATATTCATGTGTTGATGTCTGATCAAATTTTCTTTATTTCTGTGGCAAAAGGATTTAATTTCATTTAAGAAAAAATAACCAGGCTGGTATTCGCTGGTAGGTTAGGATGTTTCTCCGACATGAGCACAACCACAGCACACCAGCAATCTTGAGATTGAACGACAGCATGCGAAGGATGCGATACTATGTACAAAACACTGTTAAGACATTCCTTCTGATTGGTTGTTTCTGAGAGCGGTGTATTTCTGCAAACGGCAGTTTAGCAGATTATCTGTTTCATATTCTACTATCAGGATCTACTAACAGTTTCGACAAATAAGTGAAAAAAAACAATATTTATAAACTTTCCCTACTGCAGCTTGTAGTGTTCATGGTAGGAAATGACAAGCAGGTGTCATATTTCTGATCAGATGACTGACAGTGTTGACATTGCATTTTTATTAGGACATGTTTAAGATGTCTTGCACTACTCTTCTTATGCTCTCAATATAGTTTTGGCTTATATTTTAGTCTTTGGCCTTTGCAGCAGTTGACTTAATATGGAGATCATATCCAATATATTTGAATATGACAAATATATTGTCATATCCAAATATATGACAATATAAATTGTCATTTAGTTGGACTTTCACATACTTAGTGTGTGAAAGTCCTGCAGTTGAGTCGGTGTCGCGTTACTTCCTGCTGACAGCCAGATCCTGAGGGCTGATCTTCTGTCACCTTTCTATTGACTTTCAGCTGTGAAGCTTTAATAGCCGGTCTGTCGGCCTTAACCATTAACAAGGCAAAGTCTCCAGCAGCTCTAACCAAAGAGATGAGTGATCTCCAGCAAATTAACAGGTTACAGTGTTAATGTAAGGTTTACAGAGTTAACGTCAAAATTTGTGTGGATAGTTTTGATATGTGACTTGAATATTTATGCCATTTTGCCAGTTTAATAAGTGCAACTTCAGACTTTGTATGCATTAATAAATGCATACATACTTTAATGCAAAAACACCTTCACTTTTTTTAGCTACTAAAATATTTATACTTCATATCAACATTGGCTCAAATTGTCATATTGTTGCATCCCTAATTAATATAAACATAAATCAGGCAATGGTATGAATAATTTTGGATTTAAATTTACATCTATGCGTATTTGCATATACTGCTTCTAATTTCCGGTTCAATAAAAAATATTGCCTGTAAAAAAAAAAAAGCTTTACTTTTTTGTTTTACAATACAACTCCAGTTTCTAAAACATTCTTTGAGTGTTTGTCACTTCCAGCAAATAATATATTTTTATTGATAGTACAGAGTTACGAAACAATTCACTTAAAACTAAGATAGATTGACAGAATATCCACTTTTGAAGCAATGTGATTTTATTTTTTTTGTGAACATCATAAAACATAAAAGTGTAACATATGACAGTAATAATGTGGTCAATATATTTCAATTGTCAGTCAGTGAGTTAGTTTACGGGTAAATGATCTTAATAAAGAAAGATCATTTCTTTATTGCTGTTATTTGTGTCTTTCTTCAGAGATGGACAACCCAGAGGCCAGAGTGACAGAGATCCATGCGCTTGTTCACCGATTACCTGAGAAGAACAGACAGATGTTGGAGCTGTTGATGAAACACCTGTCCAAGTAGGTGGAGATTACACCTATAGGCTTTCAGGCTTTCTGAACCTGTAATGATACCAGCGATAGTGAACCTGTGTCCTGCAATCCGTTTGGTGGAGTCCAGTATCTCTTGATTTGTTTTGCCATCAGTCCTGGGAATATAAAAAAAAAAAACAAAGCTTAGACTCAGTATAATTTCTATGTAATTTGATGCATTGCAGGTTTACAATAGAAACCCTGGAGCCAACAGGAGAATCTCTTTTCCCAGGTTTTCTGTTCCAGGGAAGGATTGGGAGTAATCAAATCAGCAAAAAGAAAACAAACAAACAAACAAAAAAACTACACCGGCAGAAAATGAAAGATATTGGATCTGCTTGTTAGAGTCCAGACCAAATTTGGATGAATTTGCAGTCACCTGAGGAGGACCAAAGACGAGCTGTTTCTGCCAGGAATTTTTAGTCTCACATTGGAAAATTAAAAGACCATCACAAATACAGATTTTGGTTTATTACGACACAAAAACTCAGAAATGTAACTTTAATAAAATATTGTATGCACATTAGATATATTGCATGTTGAAGTTTAGGTGGTTTTACTTAAAACTTTCTGACTCCAGGACGTGCTATGGTGGCGCAGGGGGTTAGCATGCCCCACATTTGGAGGCCTCAGTCCTCAACGCGGACGTTGAGGGTTCGACTCCCAGTCCTGGCGACCTTTGCCATATGTCTTGCCCTCTTTCCTGTCAGCCAACTGTCAAAAATATGATCCACTAGCGCCACAAAAACTCTTCAGAGAAAAAAATTATAAAAAAAATAAATAAGTTTTCTACCTTGGAAGTTGAAAAATCTGAATTCTGGATACAAACCATTATCAAAATCTAGTGTTTGGCCTCTGACCATTCCTTATAATTGCTTTTCTCCCTCACCACATATGCAACATATTAAATTAATAGACTTTAATACTCTGGAGAAATCTATTGAATTATTAATGCAGGCATTTATTGATTGCTGTATAATCAAAATGAGCCCCAGCCTAAAAAACAACTCGTGGCATGACAATAGTGGCTTATGTGTGATTATTCTGCTGAAGTATTCCACTGACATTGTGTATTCAGTCTAAACCTTCATCTAAGCCCAGTGGATTTATCAGGCTTTCCTTCTGGAGCTGCAGCATGATGCAATCTGTGATAAAATTGGCCATCATCCATGTTTATAGTACCTGTGGGTGAGCGCATGCAGGCCTTTTGGTAGCGAGCATATTTCCACAAGCTTTTTTGGATTATAGCTGTCGATGGCCAACATCATAACCACTTTATAGATATGATGACTGTATCAGAGCACACCTTTGATGTTTGCAGTTTTCTGTTCCTATCAGCCTGCAGATTGATTTCACCATTGCTAAAGATGAGATAGTGTTTATATATGTAAAAGGTCAAATGCATAAACGAATCCAACCATTTGTAAATTATTGACAGAATTCAGTTCAGTCAATGAAACAGGAATACAGAAAGGTCAAGGTCATTTTAGTCTTTTTCACCATTATTGTCTTATTTTTTTTACCTATTTTTATTGGTAGATTTACTTGCTTTCACTAACTTGAGATTGTTTTAATTGTGAAATGTATTGCAGAAGTAAAACCATGCTTTAGACAGAAAACTGCTTTGACTTTCCCAGTCTTCCTCTGTGCTTTGTCCTTTTCTGACCTGCTGCTTGCAGACAGGCGATGCCCTCCTGTTCTCTGTGCTCTTTCAGCTTTTCTGCAAAGGTCATTGTCAGGCTGTTGATTTACAGTGGATTTTTATGACTTTGTGCATGGCGACAGCTGCAGCCGGGGGCATTATCCTTTCATTGCATCAGCCCATCTGTCTGCTCCTTTCTCCTGAATGCACCATCTCTTAAGTTTTAGCAGGAAATTTCTTTGAATTATGACCAAGCGTCTACAAAGGGGATTAAAATGCATTGTGACCTTGCAAAATATGCCCTGGGCAAAATAAACAAAATGAAACTTTTATGTTTTATATTTGAAATCACATCAGGAGATTTCAGTTTGAGCATTATGGAATGGCAGTTTGGAGCTTAAGTAAATATGCATTCCTAAAATACCAATGTAAACCATTTACATAAATGCCAATCAGCTACATTATAAATTAAATACTAGCAAATACAGAATTGTGTGGGTTGCACACATAACATAATCAAAGTATAAACAGACAACCTCAGAGATTTTCTGTTATTATCCCATCTGGAAACTCTAACTGTGGGTCACTGGGGTCTGCAGATCTCAGGGAGGCCTCTCTGTAGATTCCTCAGCTGAAAAAAATGTCGTCATATTGACGCTTTTATCTTTTTTAGATTGATAAACTTAGAGTGGCATGTTTTGCTATAGCCAAGTCGGCAGCCCAACTAATGCAGCTAATATCATCCTGTGAGTCTCAAAGTGTTGCTCTGAGAAAAGAAGGATGACAGTGTTTTCATCCAATATTTGTAGAAATAAAGGGAAATTCTGTATTTTTTGGTAAGTAATATAAGTAATTTTCATTAGCTAAAAATGCATTTTTAGCTAATAAATCCTGTCCAAATTTGACCTTAGCACAGGTATAGAAAATCCCCATCATAGTAGGTGTCTCTATGCATAATGTTTTTATCCTTTCACTTTTCAACAACAATGTCATTCATGTTGTTTCAGCAAACGGTTATCTTTTTCTATTTTTATTTATCAAAATTTCTTGGAGGGGATTCAAAAAATCACAAGAAGCAGCAGATTTCCATTGAATAAACAATGACTAGGCATTAGCACAGCAGTAAGATAATTCAGTCTTTGTGTAATATTTTTGCATTTATTTAAATGTAGTTCTCCTTTTTTGTTGTTCTTCCTTCACAGCGTGGCCAGTCACCACCAGCAGAACTTGATGACTGTTGCCAATCTGGGCGTGGTCTTTGGGCCCACTCTGCTTCGCCCACAGGAGGAGACAGTCGCAGCCATCATGGACATCAAGTTCCAAAACATTGTAGTGGAAATCCTCATAGAGCACCATGAGAAGGTAAGAGGAGGAGGAGGGCTGTGAGTGCAGGCATCAAAAAAATTGTACAGTGAAGCTTTAACTTTGATTTTTCCTCATTCATCATTATTTATTCCACCTATTAGATCTAAACATGCCCACGGTAATTGTAAGTGCACTTTAAAGTCACATGCCTCAAGCTGCTTATGCAATTCACCATGGCAACAGTATGTCTGCATGAGAGCCTGCCATTGGACACAATGTTCAGTCAATGAATGGAGCAAACAAGACACTAGTAAAAGGTTCTTCCACCACATGCATGCATGTTGACATGAGTAAGAGAATGTGTGGTAAATAGATGTCTCACACATAAATATATAATTTATTTTTACTTACTTCATCCTTCTGAGAGTCAACAGATGTAATGTGTGTAGATGTAACAGCAAAATGAGGATATATAACTGAGCAATTAAAATTTTCAACAAAATACTTCTTAGGTTTCATCATTGCCACATTCTTAAACTGAATATGATGAACTTTCTTAAATAATGTAATATGTCATTATTTTTCAAAGATTTGAAAGGTTAGGCTCTTTCGGTGTTCAGTGACCTAGTATTTCCTCTTAGATCTGGAGGTTCAGTAACTCATGGCAAAACCAGCAGCAACAACCTTTTTGCAAAACCTCTTTTGATCAAAGCAGTTTTTTTGCGAGATGCATTAGAATGTGGAATTTCTTTAGTGAGGATGTGAAACTCACTAACCAGTCTGACACATTTAACGATGAAGACTGAAGGAGTTTCTTAAAGACCAGACTTGTAGTCATGTTTAACAGCCAGTCCATGATGCTGCTGTGATGGTCTTTTTTTTATGTTTATTATATTATCTGTTTTAATTTAATGTTAGGATTTATTTTATGATATTTTGCTTTGCTATGTGTATTTATTGTCTTTTAAATAGTTTTATATTGCTAAAAGCCCGTCTGGAGATGTGCATTGCGAATTAACTGAAGCTAAAAAGGTTATGGTGTTCTGCTTATGGTTATGCTTAACACTTGTTCCCATGCAAATAAAGAAAGAAAATTTAAAAAAACTATTTAATTAAAAAACTGTTAAATTAACTTGAATTAAACTACAACCGCTATTCAGTATTTATCATTTTATTGTTTTTGTTTTTTCTTTTTTTCAAACATACATTTTCAATATTGACATTTGGAAATTTTAGTGTTTCAGGTGCATGTCTGATATTTGTATGTTTATTTTTTCTTAGCTTAAAAGATGTAGCTCATCTTGTCTGAGACAGATTTAGTTATAGTTACCTGTATGTCTTTACCTTCACCTTTCAGATATGTATTTGTAAAAGATTTTAAAATCTGCACACTTTTCCTTCCACTTTATGCACTGCTCTGTATTGATCTATTACAAAAACATTAAATTAAAATAAAATACATTGAACTTAGCAGTTGTAATGTGAAAAAATCTAACATGATTGTATTTTGCAGTTTGTTTTTCAGCTGACATGTTGATGACTTAAATAACTTCTAGTTTTCTCAAACCCAACCAGTTTGCTCACATTGCTTTCTTTATATAACTTTTGGATTTCAAGCAGATAAATGCATGATGAACATTGCTGTTTATTCTGTGAACTAATTACGTCAACAGTCGTTTCAACAACAGTATACTGCTCCTCACAGGAAGGTTTTATGGGACTGTAAGGTTAAACAGTTCCTTCCAATTTCCTTAGAGCTGTTTTTTTTTGTTTTTGTTTCCACAGATATTTGGGGATGTGCCCAATTCGACAGGCAATTCAACAAACATGAGGCTCGACCAGTCGAGAAGGAGAAGCACTGAGAGCAAAGCACCATCCTGCAGTGAAAGGCCTCTCACGCTATTCCACACACCGACACATTCTCAGACAGGTGATCCCCATGTCCAAAAATAACACATTTTTATACTGTTCACCTTTTACATACTATATACAATGTCTCCTTAAGTACTCTTACTGCATGAAGGTGTCAGCTTGCAATAGAATTTACAATTTTAGCAGCAAAAAGTATGTAAATCATGTCTTATTTTTGTAGGTGAAAAGAGGAACAGTGTTGGCAACACCCCAGCTGCTGACATGCAACACCCGGTGTCTTCCTCCACAAACTGTCACAGCAGCAGCAGCAGCAGCAGCAGCAGCACCGGCAGCCACAATAAAACCCCCAGACACAGCCTGACCAGCAACGATGGAGAGCAGGACGGCCGACAAATCCGACCCAGCTCACTGTGAGTATATACAGTTTCACTATGCAGCTCCTTACGCTGTTCAAACAGTGCCTTATAAAAGTATTTACACACCTAAACTTTTTTAATTTATTTTTTTACATTTTGTCATGTTGGGTGCACAATATCCTAGTTTTAATATGGCAAATTTATGCCTTTAATCATGGAAACTCATAATTCATCTAAGTTTGTTCTCATAATTGTGACGTTAATCTTAAAATTTCACATTTTATGGCAGAAACGTACTCCCCCATGCCTATTTTTTTTCTCTTATCTGCTATGGCCCTAATATTTAGTCTGTTTTTCTTCTGTAGAAGAAAAATATTTTATTCTGCTTAATGTTCCATGTAATTTTTTTTTTTTTTTTTACTTTTAGCTTAATTTTATTTCACAATACCCTCTCCTCACTTTTCCCTCCTCCCCAAAAAAAGCAGCATGTGGTCAAAATTCTCCAAGTCTGTGTGAACAAACAGCAGAGGGTTTTATGTTGGAGCTAAGCATAGCTGCTGAGTTATTTTCAGTTTCACCACTATCAACCACAATGTCCACCCTATTCTTTGTGGACAAAAACTGTGTCTTTTTAAAGCTGTTGATCTCTTTAGTGAGGTGTGAATGTTAAAAAAGCTGCCAAAGCAAAGATAGAGCTGATAAAATGCTTGTGCTCTTGGCAGGGTTTCCTTTTGTAGAATCAGTCCCACACGGGAGAGATTTGGTGTCTGAGCTAACTTACAAATTCGATTTGTTCTTCAAAAAGAAATATTAAATGGTCATTTAACTTTGGATTCCTTGATATCCTGGGACCAGTTACTCAGAAGATCTTTAATTTTTCCCTTCAGTTGCTAAGAGATTCACTTTGGTTTGTTGCACAATATCTATTTTGCAAAGGGAAGAGTTATTTCAGACGAATTACTTTCAGAAAGTCTATTGGCATCATGCATGATGTGACTGTTTCCTCACATTATCTGAGCACTGATTACATTTTACTTGATCAAAAATAATAGAAGAAGAAACATGTACAGCCATATTAGTTTTTCTGCAATATTCAGCTGAGCGGCTAAGACTCTGTGAACAACCAAAACAAACCGCTGACTTGGGGAAATTCCTTGTTGCTGCCCCACATGCAGCAACTGGTGCTGAGAGCAGCTGGCTGGAAAACGGTAAAGATCCTGGAAATATCTGTCTACTCTGTCTGCCTCAATCTGAGCAATCTGAGCATTTCTGATTCTGGGTCCCATTGTTTTCAAGAAGAGCAATTTCACACAGTCTATGTGAAAAGAAAACAAATGGGATTTGTATGCGAGTGATGTAATGGGCTACACCAGGGCTTGATCTGAAGATGCTCCACTGCCACAGCGTTGTCTGAAAAGTCCCAGCAGGTTTTTTACAGGAAGCTAAATGATCTGTAGTCACAGCAGAAAGTAGTTCAAACTAAAAGATCAGGCTATCAAGCATCACATCCTGCAAATAGCTACAGGGGAAAAAGTATGAATGGAATGTCAAGGATAGCAACAGCAAAATGTTTACAGAAAATAGCATTAACATGGAGGAAAAAATTGTCTATTTGCTCTTCCACAATGCACTTGGTGCCAGGTTGTGCTGTTTCAAGGCAATATCTGCACTTGTTTCATATTTTAAATGTTTTGGCCAACTTAGCACCTTTTGCAAACAAAACTTGGACTACGAGTTTTAGCCTGTGTGTTTACTGTCTGAGTTTCTCTGCAATCAAGAAAAAACTGAAAACGTACAATTTAAAAACTTCCTACAAATATTAATAGGTTTTAAAGGCTTGTAGGCCTCTAAAGCATCCCAGGAAGAGGAACTTACTTTTTTGTAGCTGACGAATAAAAATGAAAGAAAAATAAGTATTCTAAAAAGTGAAGAAAATTTTAAACTTTTTTGATTCAGTAGTAATTCTCTTTCCTACCACTGGCTTTGTACAAGTCTCCTACTTTGGTGTTGTAGTTTATTTGTTGTCACTTTGTCATTTGTGCTTTGTGTCTGTGTATGGGTGGCTGCCTGGGCACATTTGACTGACTCCGCTAATGAGACATTAAGAAGAGAAAGAGTGTTTACAGATGGATTTATTGGCACTAGCTGGTGGTTGGCTCATGTGTTACTTTAGACTTTTAGGGCTGATGTAACAGGAGCTTGGTCTGCCATAGCTCTCATAATGTCCTTGCTGCAGCTGCCTCTGGTTTGTAATCTAACCATTTTTTTTATTTGCCTCTGTGTGGGGCCTTCCTCTGAAAGTTACAGATGATTGCTTTACATAATCTTATATCATCTGCTGTTCTTTTATTATTAATGGTTTTGAGATTTTAAACTAAAACCACCTCTTGTGTGTTTCCTTTTCTCAGTATTACTGAACCAGTTTCATTCACTTGTGGTAAAAGCATTGTGTTTTTTGCACATAGGTAATAATAGCCATTTCCCCCAGTTCTGACTAACAAACAAGAAGTTACACCTCCCTTGTGCATTTATGGCACGCCTCCGGAAGCATTTTCTACAAACAATAAAATCACAAAGATGAAAAGGCTTTAGGAAAATTTCTGTCATGTAAAGAAGTTGTCAGAGTTGCATTTGCAAATTGTTTCCTCATGACTCTCCAAATTTTCACTGATGGCTGTCCTAACAGTAAACGTAAAAGGTAACACCACAGTAACAGTCTCGAAGCATGATGCGTAATCTGGTCTTGCTTTTCACTCAAGCCGTTCAGCAGTGTGAGTTCATCAACAACATGCGGCACCAGATTAGATGGACAACGTGGTAAATTTATTGGTTGCCAATATTTAAACAAGAAATGAGTAAAAAATATATATAGAAACACACACACACACACAAAGATTTGCTCATTTCTAGTTTTAATCTGACACACAAGCAACATTCGCAACAAATAATAATCAACGACAAAACTGCTTTTTTTAAAAAAACAATTATAAAAAAAAAAAAAAAACGGACTGATGGGACGCTGATAAAGACTATTTTTGTGTGCAAGTTTTTCAAAAAGGAGTTGTTCGATCATCAAAGCTATGCAAGCGTAAAATACCGTCTCAATCCAAAACATGTTACAAAAGGCCCAGATATCCTCAACGCTAATGTGAGCAGCCACAGTCCACATTTCCAAACAAGACTTTTTTTTTCAAATAAGTTAAACGAATGATCAGAAGTTCCTGAAACTCTTGAACGCTGAATAGGTAATCTTGTCACTTATTCCTTATTTGTTATTTGTTATTCTGGTACAATTTGTATTACAACAAAACACAAAGCAAAACTATCCGTCATTATTAACTGGGCCAGCAAAACCTTTGGTTCATTTAAAAGCTTAATGAGCTGCAAAAATGCCTCTGTGGTCAGAAAAGCTACTCAGATCTCAGAGGACGACTCACATCGATTTGCCTTGGCTGTCTTCATTTTTTTTCTCTGTGAATGTCTGATGTCTGTCTGTCCGTCCATCTGTCCATTGTGTACTAAGCATAATACACAGTACATGCGAACTTCTGCACCAAATATTGAGAAAAGTAACTGAATAGCTAGATGCTCCAGCATGGGAAAAGAAGCAGTTCAAATACATTTCTAAATGTCCCACAGTAACATAATAACTAGAATTGGATTTCTTAATGATCTGGCCAGTTTAGGATGAAAAATCCTGCACTATAAAATTGGGAAGAAACTTTTCCTTTTACATGGTGAAACTGCTGCAGCACTCTAAAAGCACTCTAAAAGGAAAATGGATTTTCTCAGAATGCATAATCTACAAATATTTAATCCTTGAAGCCAAATGTTTTATGTTTCACTTGATCTGTTGCAGGACTCTCATCAGACATGGTCATGAACAAACTGGATCACTCTAAAAGCTCATGTTCTATTAAAGCTTTGTGATCAAATGTGACTATTGCGATTTAGTTTGCTTAACACATTCAACTTGTGTAGTTAAGTTTCCTTTTCACTTTCTGTCTTCAGACTGAACCCAAAGTGTCGAGGCAGTATACCCACAAGGTAGGAAAAGTCTTCCACATGTCCTCCATCACATGTAAACTTCACAGTTCACAAGCAAGATAGTAGAATGTGTAAATTTTGCTTTTCAGTGCAATATCTCCAAGCCCCACCTCGCCTCGTTCTCCCTCCTGGCCGATGTTCTCAGCGCCTTCAAGTCCACAGCCGATCTCGTCTGCTTCCAGTGACTCTTCCCCAGTCAGGTTGGTCCATGTTACTTCTTTCTTTTGTTTTATTTAACGCTTGAAAGTTGCTGCTCCCAGAGAAATACGAGTAAAAGTTTGCCTGTAGAATTTTTTTTTTGACTTAGGTCATAATTCAAAAGGAAAAACAATCAGAATTCAGCTGTAATATAAATGGCAACAAAGGACAATTTCACAGTTATAACATTAAACAGAATCTGGTAAAATACCAATCATATTTGCTTGCACATTTTTATAAATCAAATACAAACATCAACTAATGCTATTAGTGCATAACAATCTAGTCTGGATTTAACTCGCCTAAAAGTAACAGGTGTTGAGATACTATTGATTTATTATAGTCCCCGTGCCAAAAAATGGTGATATAACCCGTCACTCTAACACAAAAACTAGGAGAGTTTAATGATTTCAGACATAAAAAAAATAAAACCCAACTAAGCAAATGTTTTATGCTCAGATTTATAGGATGTTATTATAATATAGGTAAAGCTAACAACAGTTGGTAAATATGATAGTTTTGTAAACTCTAAGTGTGCAGTGAAAATACGGGAATTTGGGTCTCTAGAATAAGCCTAATTTCTCCAGCTGTTGAGCAAAGTTCATCCAAGTCCTATTAAAGTAAACGTCTGAAATGTTTATTGGGAACATTGTTCTGTGCCCTTTAGCGTGATGCAATCGCTGATCTTCCCTATGAAAGGAGATCATTCAAAAGCTAAATCAGAAGATCGGAGGTTACATCCTGGATCAAGAAAATTCTCTGAACTATTTATATATGGGCCAGACTGCACCCTTTCTTATATAAGTCTCTCTATTTAAATTGGAATAGAAAACAGCAACACCGACTGGTTGCACTCATTCACCTAAACCTTGGCAGATGTACAGCATTTGAATGCTTCACATTTAAAGACTTAAGTATCTGGTGATGCCAGACAAGCTGCTAATTCTTGATTCTCTCTGTGACTGCTTAAAACCCAAAGTAACCTTTCACTCAGAGCGCTGTCTAGAAGAGTACCTGGTAAAGATGTGTAAACCCCCTAAAAATAGATTTCTCCTTTTCATTTATGTCTACTGAAGAATTTCTATGTTGATTTGGGTTCATGAATCATCAATTTCTTAAAAAGTTAGCAGGTTTCTTTCAGGGTCTTCACCCTGATCATCCATATTGAAGTGGTTTTCCTACATTCACCCTTTGGTTCAAACCAGTAACTCCTGAATAGTTTTTATTATTTTTTTGCTGGAAAGCTCAATTCCAATGTCATTGAACTCCATAGGTGATGGTAGGAGAGAAAGGCCTAACTCCTGCCATTTTTTTTATCTACTTACAAATTTAGGAAAATATCTTTATTTTAAATTTCTATTTTCTAACATATGATTGTGCCAAGACACATCCGTTTCCTGCCCCTCCCATGTAGAAGAGCAGCAAAAACTAAAGGCCTGTTGTACTTATTCCCCAGGAAAAGGAAGTTATAAACTATTAAGCAGAAATTTCAAGAAATTCTTTTAAAAAGTAAAAAATAAAATAAAACTAAGTAGATAAAAAAATCTTCAGAAAGTGTTATTTGATAAAAAATGTTAGAAGATAGCAAAACAAGTGGCACCGCTACATTTGTAGACAGCTTTTATTTTTTTGAGCTTAATACCAAGCTGAATAAATAAGTAAAATGTAGATAGTAGCCTTTTTTAATTTCTCAGTGTAACTTGCTGCTACTGCAGTAAGATCAGTTTATTTTAAATGTTTTTACGTCTAGAATTTTTTCTAGTGATAAAATTAAACTTAAACGGAAGTTTAATCTACTAAAACACATATAAATTAATTATCTGTCTTATGCAGAATGATAGTAAATCTTCATGTTTTGCTCCAACTTTCTGTGTGTTTGTAGTATTGCAGGCAGGAAGGCTCGAGCGCTGTACGCTTGCAAGGCAGAGCACGACTCAGAGTTGTCCTTCATCGCCGGGACCGTCTTTGAGAATGGTGAGTCAGATGCCGGAGCTGGCAACAGTGAAGGAGAAAGACAGGATGTGTGTTGGCGTTATGGAAGTTAATTTGTTGTGAAAACACACAGTAAGCCGTAGGGAATTGCATTTCCTCAGACTTCCTTGTTACGGTTTGAAAGATTGTCTTCACCCTGCAAAATACTTTCTTAATATTCGAGTAAAGGAGCTGTTTGCTTAGTTTTTATTAAGAGGTGGAAACGACCCGTGTAGACAAAGGAGGATTTTCATTAGCTTATTTGTCTTTTCTCCTACATGACTGGAAGAATTTAATATGTCAGCTTTTTTCAAAACTCCCACAATAGCTTCCTTTAAATAAAGGCCATATTTTCACAGACTTAAATGTGAAAAGCTATTAAAACTGTCCATACACTGACTCACTCATTAACACTCACGGCAGCGCTTCCCCTGTTTATCTGAATCTGTGTATTTATTGAGGAAATTCTGAAATGACATACAGACATAGCGCTCATGAGAGGGACTCGGTTTTCTTGTTCTTACACGCTGACCTTTAAAATCTAAATAATGTTGGCATCTTAAAGACTATTGATAGTTATGTAATGCAGAGCAGTGTCATGTGAGCCCTCATGGGTCAAACTTTGTCCGTGGGGACATGTAATCCTCAAAGTGGTATCTGAACACTGCAGGCTTTTCATCAGCAGCCAAGGACGAAGCATTTAATCTGTCCACAAGAAGCTCAGACTACAACCTCCATGATGTTTTTTTAAAACAGTTGTAATAATAACGCTGCATTACAACATATGATTGCTTCCTGACTAGCACAGATTCATTCAGCGATTTGAACGCTCAGAAAAACATGAAGACCAGTCTGAGAGAATATCACTTTTAGAATGATGTTCTTTGGACAGATAAGTCCAAAGATAAATCCAGAGTACATATTGGCAAAAAAAATAAAAATAAATTATAGCCCTGCAGAAAAAGAAACTCACGCCATCTGTGAAGTGGAAGTGTCATTTTTTTGCTGCTGCAGGACCTGACCAGGTCAACATTTAGCTCACCTCAGAACCTGCGTGTGTAAAATGTAAGCCAGTCTGTAAAGAAAACTTGAAATAGAACTGCAGCCTTTAGCATGATAATGACCCACATTTCATGTCACTTTTGTATATTTATTTCTTGACTGACAAACATTGTGTCCCAGATTAGTTTCTGCACAACAGCCTGTTACACTGCCTGGCCAAAAAAAAAGTCGCCACCAAAAAATGGTCACACTCTCTAGTATTTTGTTGGACCGCCTTTAGCTTTGATTACAGCCCGCATTCGCTGTGGCATTGTTTCAATAAGCTTCTGCAGTGTCACAAGATTTATTTCCATCCAGTGTTGCATCAATTTTTCACCAAGATCTTGTATTGATGATGGGAGAGTCTGACCACTGCGCAAAGCCTTCTCCAGCACATCCCAAAGATTCTCAATGGGGTAAAGGTCTGGACTCTGTGGTGGCCAATCCATGTGTGAAAAAGATGTCTCATGCTCCCTGAACCACTCTTTCACAATTTGAGCCCGATGAATCCTGGCATTGCCATCTTGGAATATGCCCGATCCATTTGGGAAGAAAAAATCCATTGATGGAATAACTTGGTCATTCAGTATATTCAGGTAGTCAGCTGACCTCATTCTTTGGGCACACAATGATGCTGAACCTAGACCTGACCAACTGCAGCAACCCCAGATCATAACACTGCCGCCACAGGCTTGTACAGTAGGCACTAGGCATGATGGGTGCATCACTTCACCTGCCTCTCTTCTTACCCTGATGCGCCCATCACTCTGGAACGGGGTAAATCTGGACTCATCAGACCACATGACCCTCTTCCATTCCTCCAGAGTCCAATCTTTATGCTCCCTAGCAAACTGAAGCCTTTTTTTCTGGTTAGCCTTACTGATTAGAGGTTTTCTTACGGCTACACAGCTGTTCAATCCCAACCCCATGAGTTCCCTTCGCATTGTGCGTGTGGAAATGCTTTTGGGTTCAGAATTAAACATACTCCTGAGTTCTGCTGTTGTTTTTCTTCGATTTGATTTGACCAAACGTTTAAGTAATCGCCGATCACGATCATTCAGGATTTTTTTCCGACCACATTTCTTCCTGGAAGACTATGGTTCCCCACCATCCTTCCAGTTTTTTATGATGCACTGGACAGTTCTTAACCCAATTCCAGTAGTTTCTGCAATTTCCTTGGATGTTTTCTCTGCTTGATGCATGCCAATGATTTGACCCTTCTTGAACAGACTAACATCTTTTCCACGACCACAGGATGTGTCTTTTGCCATGGTTGTTTGAGAAATGAGGAGTTACTCATTGCATCAGCTGGGGTTAAATAACTTGTTGCCAGCTGAAAGACAATTGCCTATGCAGTAATTATCCAATAGGAGGCTGGGACCTATTTGCTTAGTTAAATCCAGGTGGCGACTTTTATTTTGGCCAGGCAGTGTATTTCTGAACATACCGGACTTGACACATAAAGCTACACTTGTCATTAAGCTCACATATTTGGTTAATATTTGCTTTGTTAGTGTCTAGTTTTGATATAACTTATTGATAATGCAACTCAAATTCTATAAAGCTGAAACCAGATATCTGCACAATAATACGATAACTTCGATTTACTTGATGCAAAATTTAAAATGCCTCCAAAAATTAAGGTCTTTCAGTTCTCTTACAAAATTTAATCTGTTTTTTTTTATGTTGTTTTTGGAATCTGGACTTCTTATTTTTCTGAGTGGCCTTTCAGTCGCAAATTTAAACCAAAACAAGTTAATCTCTGGGACATGAGGACACATTTGTTTAAACAGACGAATGTTGCAACATGTGGAAGTTTCAAATTGTGTTGCTGATTTCTTGGTTGACTATTTCTTTCCATTATGTCACAGGAACCCTTGTGTTTCAGGTGTTGCTTTAACATGCATTCGTCGGTGTGCCTCTATTGAACTCAAATGTTGTGAATTAACCTGTCAGCAGCTTACAAAGCCATGACATCACCTGCACTTTCCAGAATTGCTTAAAGTCTAATTAATCTTATTGTGTGTAAATATCTCATTTCAGCAACTTAATTCATGCCATCATATTTTACGTCTTTCTGTTGCTTCCTTGCAGTTCATGCTTCCAGGGAGCCCGGCTGGCTGGAGGGGACTCTGGATGGTCGAACTGGACTGATTCCAGAAAACTACGTGGAGCTGCTATAGCCACAGCTGGACCAAGAAACCCAACGTAGACCAAGCTGGAC
The DNA here is from genome assembly GCA_922788865.1 of Poeciliopsis turneri. Classification (NCBI taxonomy): domain Eukaryota; kingdom Metazoa; phylum Chordata; class Actinopteri; order Cyprinodontiformes; family Poeciliidae; genus Poeciliopsis; species Poeciliopsis turneri. The sequence continues at coordinate 1,637,060 of CAKLNU010000717.1, read as the reverse complement.
TTGACTGCACAAAACTCCTCTGTTATCACATGATCAGCTGGAGCAGATTTCATTGACTTTGTGTGGACTAGATTGGAGAATAGAAACTGGACCAAGCAGAACCATATCAAAGGGATTTGGCGCAGGACTGAAGCATTGTGGACTTTGTCTGAATTGCACTGGGAAGAGAAAGAGGAAAAACTGAAACTGTTTTGTGATTGTGTTGACCTGAGTTCACAGTGAAGAAGATGTAAGTGTTTGTGTGTCAGGGTGTAGATAACATGAGGGTTTGGTGAAATTACTCTTCTAAGTGAGCTGATATATTTGAGGTGAGAGTTGGAATTCATTTTTTAAACGTCTGTTTTATTACTCTGATCTGGACTGACACTTCCTCATCATTGCCCGTTGTCATTAGGCATACACTTCATTATTGACAGGGAACAAGATAAATGGTAAGTGGCCTTCAGCTTTAAACTGCTAGTTCACCTCTCCATTGTTTGGTCGCTAATCCTCTTGGGAAATTTGAGCCCTGGAACCAGACGGCGATGATTGGGCTCGGCTGTAAACATGTTTGCAATCGCTCGTTCCAGGGGAAGACAGTCCGCTTTGCTGATGTTTAGGAGTTAAACGCCGCGAGCCCCGGGGCAGATCCGCAAGACGGATGAATATGCTTCAAACGGTTTGGGTCAGCGTTGGTGCCACGCTCATTTATAAGTCTTTTCCTTTGCAGAGGCATCACTTGGAAAATAGAAATGTGAAAAATCTCACACAGGATCCACAGGCAGCTCAGCAGCTTACAGTGAGGCGTAGGAGGAGCAACTGATTGCTGCTGGTTATAACAAGCCCAGATGCAAGGCCTTGCTGCGAGCGGAGAAATGATGAGTCATGTTTGCACTATGTTGGTCCATTCTTGGAATTCTAATCAACAGGAAACTTTTTCTCTCTCTATTTTTAACATTACAAACCACCTGTGTGTCATTTTCCCTCTCTTATTTTTTCCATAACGCAGAATCTGAAGCTTTAATATTAGCAGCACAGAGAGAGAAGACATAATGTCATTCCTCAGCTTTGATCACATTGTGAGGAATTATAAAGAGAATATTAAGCATAATGATGTGAGGACAGATTGACATTTTGATTTTATAGTTTATGAAATATATATCATTTTCTGGGCTGCAGCGACTGCTCTTGTTTCCTGAGGTGAATGTTTTGGTAATAATTAGCTTTTTTTCCCTCCATTCTATCTTTTATTATCAACAAGATTCTTTTTAAAGAGATTTTTAAAAGGAGAAAAACTAATGGGAAAGTAAAAAAGCAAGCTAATGTGAAATAAGACTACTTTGTTCATATATAAACTTATTTATAAGATTTTCTTGAACGTCAAATTCCAGACTTCATCCTTTTGAGGTGTTTTTAATGATCCTGTAAATAAAAACAGCATTTTTATGGGGTATATTTTTATTCACAAGTATGAAATTTTATATTTGTATTTCTAGCTTACTAACTTAATTCCATTATTGCATTATTTGTTGCCAGAATTTTCTATCATTTATGTCTGTTCACAGCCTTAAATATTCCTACAGATTTTGGTGAAGGATTGTGAAGAATTAAAGATACATCTCGAGCAACTTCTGCTTTGAGTTTTACGTTTTATGGCTGGAGTTTTTGATGCATTTCTTGAGTGAGACAAAAAATAAATTTTTTCATATTGGCCAACTGAAATTGGCCAATTTCAATCACAGGCTGATGAATCGGTTCATCTGTTTGCTGTTTTCTAACCCACACTCTTCTGACCCTTAAAAAAAGGGACCCTCTACTTATTTAGAAATAAGTATTTTCCATTTCATTTGAAGTGGATTAAGCAGAAACACTGGCATCTTTGGGTAAATGTTAACTCTTGCTGCACAATTATTAAATACCAAGTGATTTATTTTACTCTAATGACTTAAAACTTTTTGCCATTTCTCAGTGCAGATCATCTGATTGGGTTTAGCTGATTTCATCTGAGTGGTTCACCACTTAATTCAGTTGCCTTTCAAAGGAATTAAATAAACTCAAATCAGATTAGACAGACTTTAGGCAGTTTGTTTTGTATTTGATAAAGCCTGTTAAGCTTTTTTTTAAGTTGTTCACTGGCCCAATAATGCTAGTTAAAAATGTTACCTTTGATCAAAGCAATGGCCTAGCTTTCTTTCCTCTATTTTCACTTTGCTTTATTAGATATGCATGTTTTATTATCTGGAAAAATAATCTTAACCTGCCCATATTGGATCCTATTCAGAACTGAATTAGACTGCACCATGTAAATAAAGTTTAATTTTTTTACATGGTCTCAAAATTTTAGGCTTTTCCAACAACAAAATGTTCTTTAAACTCAACCTCATGATGTTAACCTCATTACTTCATATTTTTTGTTTTGTATTGAAAATAATAAAATTACACTTGAGTAAATATGGCCATTTCCATCAGCCCAGAGGAGATACCTGACTGAAATAAAGTTTTAGGCAGCAGTGTTGCAAAACAGGAACTTTATTGTGTAAGATGCTTTGAACTAGAGAAAAATCAGCTCTTCCACATTTCTGCCTTGAACCAGAGATGACAGACATCATCTGACACAATGTCAAATCCAATGTTGAAAAAAATAAACAAAAAAAAAACAAGAAAAAAAAAACAAAAAACACAAAAACCTCAAATGGGGGAAAATATTGACACTGAATACAGAAGTGCAAATATAAACCATTTTTAAACTTTTTTATATCTATATTTGTCTTTACATTACATTACATCTACATAACTGACATATGAACAAAAACAGACTTCAGTGAAAGCCATAGCTCTGTATACCAGTGAAACATGATCTGCCCTTAATGTTTAAAGATAATTGCATGTATTTTATACAAAGTCGACTGTGACAACCCATGTGAGGGTAGTGCAATTTTGTCAGGCTCTGGAAAACTTATTTTCACATGGAGATCCTTTTTATTTTTTAAGTGACCAGTAGATTTTTACAGCAATATACAGGAGATCCAAAGCCAAGACCTTTTACAAAAAAAAAAAAAGAAAAAAAGACACATTTGAAATAAAACCCAAAGTGCTAAGAAGTTAAAACCCAAAGTGCTAAGAAGTAAGCTCATAGGTGCTACACAAATTGTAACTGCTCGATTACTTCAGTTTGTTTTCATTTACTCCTCTGCTTTGGTCACTGTTGTTTAGCGCAAAACAAAAATAAATGTCCTCTAGTCGGTTGCCCCAAGAGCCCGCTAGTTCTCCTCTTCCTTATATAGTTTCATTTAAAAAAAAAAAAAAAAACACAGTGAGCATTCTTGTAGATTTGTGCACACACTTGTAGAATTGACATTTACTTCACAAGACAAACACTTCCTAATGTATTCATCACTTCTATCTTTATCAAACACAAACTGACAAACGGGGAAAAAATTACTTTTTTGACTTATTTAATGTACAAAAATGATTAATTAAAATGAGTCATATCAAAGAGGATCAGGATAATGTATTTAAAAATCACACAAAATATATATATATATTTTTTTACAATAGATCAACCTCCAAAAGCACTGATATTTGTCTATTTCCTGATTTGAAATCGTATTTCTATGGCTCTCTGTCTCCCTTTTGCAAGGCTTTTAGTCAAACTGAAATGTATAAGAAAGTCGTGAGCGCTGACAAACATGTAAAAATATGTTTTTTGTAATAACAGACACTTGTTTGCATTGCAATGGATATGTCGCCTTTATTTATATACATCTAACCCTAAAAACAGGCCGTGGGGACAAGGGGGCGGGGAGGGGCATAAAGCTGGTCTCCAGACTTGCCACTACCTGAATACGAATGTAATACTGAACATTCGTAATAACTGTAAAGCCTCCTGAAACAAGAGGATTCAGTTAAAATCCTCAGATTGATCAACACGCTGGGATAAAAGCAAACTCTGGGTGAGCTACAGCCGAAAAGCCTGTGAACTAAACAGTGACCCAATAGGATTGGCTTCAAAGAAAAGAACATATGGCTCTTAATAGAAGAGTACTGCTAATTGTTTGTGCATTTAAGTAAAGAGCTGAAAATCCATATGATGCTCCTACACAGGTTCATGTATAAACTCCACTTTTCCAGACTCAGTTTCGCAGCATTCCCAGTTCTTTCACTATAAATGAGTACTTATTGTTTTGTGTGAATTTAGGACTGATATTTCAACTATACAAAAGCCAACAACAGAAGGAGGAACACAAGGAAGAGAGATAGGACACAAGGAAAGGAACAAAAGGAACAACAACGTTAAGGAACAGGACAGCGATAAAACTGAAAACATTTCTTTACGCATACTTCTTTCATGCTTGTCAAAACTCTATAGAAACCCTGAAAGCCAACATCTTAGTTAGAAAAACCAAGGACAATAGAGCAAGAAGGTGAACAGTGTTGTGTTTAGACTCAGCAGAAGCAGTTGCAAACCTGAACAGTAGATTTGGCCACTAAGCTGGTACGAATGCTTTATACACATAAACGACCGTAGCAACATCTGAATCTGAAAAAAAAAAAAATCTTTTAAACAATTGATCCTATTTAGCTGGTGTTATCTGTGACACTGTAGATTGAGCACCCTGAAGCAAAGTTACAAACCACCACTGTACACATGATCCTTCACATCTGCAGGATATTAAAAGAAAACTGATAAAAACCTCTCATAATATTTGGCACTAATAGGACAAAAATATCTGATGTAATGAGACATCGCCTGAGCAAGAATAAACTAATCATGTGGACTAGACTGCAGCTTCTTACGTTTCAAATGGATGGATTCTGCAATGAATTAAAAGGCAGGTTTTATGTATAAAGTGTGTATTTAGATGCACCATTTACTGTTTTACTGTTTTTCAACTTTTTTTCAATAACATTTTATAAAATTAGAGCTCGAGGGGAAAAGTAGCCCAAATACATTTTCTGTTACATTTCTATTAGAAATCCACCAATCAGAAATCCACCTATCAGAAATCCACCAATCAAAGATTTATGGAAAAAATAAACAGTTCAGATTGTATTACTACATAAAAACTGCATGTACTTCATGCATTTTCTTGCCCTTAATAAAAATCTGATAATTGTTCCATTATACTTTAATATTGTAGATCCTTGCAGCTCTTATAGGATTCAAGTTTACCTGCTGTATTAAAGAACCTGCAGCAACAACACCTAACGTGTTATTGTCCTTAGCACCCAAATATTAATTACTCCAAAATGGAATGGGGACGTAAGACCTCAAAGAAAACTGGAAACTGCTACAGCCTGGAAAAAGCTTGATTGGTGAATTCAAGATGCAATCACCACCTTTAAATTACATATAACAAATGTGGAACTATTTGAAAAGCAACAAGCTCAGTTTGAGAGCAGCTGGCAGTGAAAAGGACAGAACTGACATTTTGAGCGAGGTTGACTTTAAGTATCATGGATAATATCGAACACACGCACATAGTGGGCATTTTCATGGATTCACTCACTCGATTTGATACATATGTTTAAAATTTACCCCAAAAATAAAAATTGCAAGTGGTTGCAAAAACATCACCATTTGACAGGAATTTGCATTCTCTGTATCAAGTCGTATAAAAATTGTAAGATAGTGGCTGCTTCTTCCAACTCAAATACAATAGAAATTGTACATTTAATCATAATATCATAGTTCTTTAAGCCTTTTAAGACCTAATATTTCAAGTTGCTGGGGTGACTTTGTTTCCTGCACATAGCAGAGACAGAGAGGATGTCCCACTTTCAAAATACCAGAAATGTCCAATTCAAAGAAAAATCAGAAGTTGAGCAAACTAAAGCCAGGGAAAACATGAAGGTAAAAAAAAAAAAAGAGATGCATCTGTAAGCGATGGCTATAATTAGCATAAAAACTAAAAGGCACTAGTTTTCCCTCAGATACATCCTGTGTAAACATGTCAGGTTGAACTGACCGTGACGCCTGGTGTGAGCTCTGAATGCGTGATCAGCGATGTGCATCTGCATAAAAACACATGAAGAAGGATCCACAAGCTGCTTTGTTTTTCTATTCTTCCATTGGTCGTATCCTTTTTTTTATAACCTTGAGTCCAGAATAAAAGTTAGATTCTTTCGCAATGTGTCCCCTTCGTCTCCAGACCGTGACCAACACTCACAGCGCAAAGAAGCACAGCAGGCGAGCAGACTGACACCAGGCAGGCAGATCAGGCTGGCGAGCATCGGTGTGACGAAACGGTTTTAGTAATGCAGGCAGGAGAGAGTAAGAGGCCATAGGACATCTTTAGAAACATTAAATGTCTGAGGTCTGGAGGTGAGGATTGAGAAAAAAACACAGACATTCAAAAGAAACATTCTTATTGTTCTTGGTGTGCCAAGAGACTGAGCTACAGTCAGTGGTAGCAGGTTTGAGGCTATAGGTAATTTCTGATTTCAGGCTGACCATACCAGGGTGGCAAAACCAAAACCAAAATCTGAACCAGACTTATAGGGGAAAGCAGGACTGGTGCAAGAGAGCCTGAAGCAGTGCGGCAGTTAAGGCATCAATTCACAGTTTAAGGCCGTCACTTCTGATGAAACAGCAGAGGCTTGACGCTCCCGTCTTTGAATTTTGGTATCTGGTTGGTGATGATCTCCGTCAACATCTCTGGGAATTCCACACTGAGAGTCTTATTCACAAAGGTGTAGAAACAGACCTGCAGGAGACCCTCCACCATCTGGAACGGGACACACACACACACACACACACAGTCTTTAATGAGAATCGTTCTGTGAAGCTGTTTTCTGTTAGCTGGATGCTTTTCAAAGCTGCAATGAACAGAATGTCAGAGGAGCCACAAAGAGTTGGAAGAGATTTGAAGGGAACATGAACACTGCAAAAACAATCTTACCAAGTATTTTTTTCTAGTTTCCAGTGCAAATATCTTAGTGTACTAGGAGATTGATGAAAAGAACTAGTCCCATTGGCAGATTTTTTTTTACTTTTAACAAAAAAATTCAAGAATTTAATAAATTCAAGAAATTGAAAAAAAAAAATTGTTATAAGAAAAGTTCTTATATCTTGCTGAAAAGTTATTTGTAAGTTAGTTTTGTCTTAATTAAAGTATACTGAGGTATTTGAAAAAGAAACTAAACCAAAATTAATTGATACAATTTTGTGTTTTTGTAGTGAAACCACTCATTTATGAAAGGAAGTAGAAAGTCTGAATAATATGAATCAAAACTCAGCTGAAAGTAATTTTCTCCAAATGTTTGACATTTTCGGACACTCATGTTTCAGGACTTAAAACAAATTTTAATATCAGATAAAGTGAGTAAAAGCAAACTTCAGTCAGATTTGTGTGAAGAATTAACATGGTGCCACATTGATTTCTATGTTTCATTCAAACCGGCTACCAGAGCAGATGGCCTCACTAATGAACAGCTGCAAGAGAAGAAGAAAAAGTCCCGTCTAGCTGAGCAGATATGAGTGTTTGTGTAACAAACCTCCTGCATGGAGTCCAGTAGCTTAGTTAGCTGGTAGAATCGCTGCCAGTTTTGACTCGTGTTCTCCTCTCTCTTCACAATGGCTTTCCCCAGCTCCTTGATGTAAGTCATCCTGATCTCATCAAAAACCGCCTGGCTCTTCAGGCCTTCTTTTGGAACTGCACACATGGAAAAAAGAGGCACACAGAGATGACTGTGGGTGTAGCTTAGATGGAAATAAATATAATCTTCAAAAAAGCCAAGAATGGGGACAATATTTCTTTAGTCTTTTTCCTTGTTTTTTTGTTTTGTTTTGTTTGTTTTTTTCGCTCCCATTCAGATAAACCTGAGCTTGTAATGAGCTGGAATGAAATGCAGAGTATTTTGTCAGACCTTTTGTTCAAAGTGCAATTATATTGACATCTTGACAACCAACCAATTTTGTTGACTTTAAACTGCAAAGGAAAAAGGGAACAGTATATAAAGATTGTCCTTTAAAATCTACTCCGACACCATGTTTTGTTTCCAAGCGAAGACAAACTGTTTAATATGACAAATAAATCAATGAAGTCCCTGTTAGTCTGCAAAGAGTCCAAAAAAAGCCACAGTCACCTACAGAGATTATGGACATGCAGGATGATTTACATCATCACACATATTAGCAGGACTTTTATCTCTGACACAGAGAAGCCTTTTTTTCTGCCTGGGCTTTGAATCATTTTGTATCTTTCGACAAAATATTTTTATTTATAATATTTTACAGAATTCCATGGGGAGTTGGAAAAGGCTACAATGACCTGCTTTTGCAGAATCATCTTGATATATTTACATCTTGTGTTATATCTGCAACTTTATATTTTGTCATATTAAAAGCACAAACTTTAGAGAACTTTATTGGGATTTCATATAATTTGTTACTACAGCAGCTATTAGGCACAAACTCCTCAAATCTGTTCATGGAAGATTGGTAAAATGTGAACCCATGCATGACTCAGGAAAGCTGAATACATATGCACACCACACTTTTTAGAGTTTTATATCTCAGAAAACATATTTACCATTTGCCTTCCACTTTATGAATATGGATTACTTTGGGGTGGTCTGCAACATCAAATTTCAACATATTCAAAACTGCACTTATAATATTACTGAAACTGTAAGAGTTCAATAGTTTTGTAGGGCTAAAATGCTTCTCTGGCTGAAGCTGATTAAACAAAAAATGCTTCCTGGGTTGCTTCAGTTTTGATAAATGTCCTCTCGAGTTATTTAATCAGCTCTTACCAAAGCTGTCCTGACCTGATACTTTCTCCTTCACTGTGGGGAACAGATGGAAATAGCTCTTAGGTACAAAAATGCAACCTGTGCTCACTATGGAAATGTAATCTCTCTGAAGAGCACACTTTTCCCTGAATGTCAAAGAAACAGCTAGAAAGAACAGTCTATTCCTCTGCAATTCACAGTTTGCAAAGGAAAGGGGAGGAGAACTGTCTTGGTGTTTAATAGTGTAAGAATAACCAGAAGAGACTGTGTGTCCAATTCTTTTAACATTTTCTGTACAATAAAAAGGCTGAAAAGTATTTGCATTTTCCTCTGATGTAGTTAAGGCCATTCTTTTAATTTATAACAGTTTGGAAAACAACTCAAATCCATTCAGACATGATTAAGACTACATGAATAAATCGCTGGTCAGCCACCAAAAATGAAACATTCAAATCTGGGAAATGAGACTTTCTTGTAATGAGTCTCCTCTCATTATTTTGACAATTTCTGACAATTACATAAGTCAGAAAGCAGCATGTAACTCATCTCCTCAGGAAAGAAACAAAATTACCTCCATCTTGACCACCTGTATTCTTCAAGTCAAAACAAGGAAATTGGGTATCTTTCAGGAAATTGCTTTTGAAAAACTAATGACAAAAGGCTGATTTTAACATTTAGCATTGTCAAAGATCATGTAAGAAAAAATGAAATGTCATTATAAAGATTCTTATGAAATAATTTTATGAGCTTGATGCATAAAATAAAAGCTTATTTTGAAAAAATAAAAATATAAGAAACCTTGAATTGAACAGCCAAAGGAAAAAAAGTCCCTTCAGTACTTTCAACAAGGAGATAAAAACATCATGATGTTTTTAAACCAAGCAATCACCAAATGATCGATTTCTGATGCAGTTTTCAATTTTTGGATGAAAATGAGAAAACTGTCCAGATTTAAGATTTACTGACCAATTATAACAAATTCACTTCTTTTTTTTGCCAGAATATCAAAATTTAGTTTCTCAGAAATACACAAGAAAACAACTGAGAATATTTCATGATCTTCCCCCAGATTCACCAGTGGGATTCATTCCAAAATTCTCAAGGTCATGTTGCTTCTGCACTTTTTCCATCTACTAAACGTTCCAGTAATAAGCTTAGGCAAAGCAATCTGTAAAGACTCAGCTTCCCACATCTATATTTTCTTTATTAGTCTCATTTGGTAATAAAATCTGCTGGAAAACACTCTGTAAAATCCCTATAGATAATGAGTTCTAACACATCACTATGGTTAGTTTGAGTGTTAAAAAAATAAGGAATCATTATTCATACATTCTTTCCCTTAATTTTTATATTTAATTAGAATTTTTCACAATAACATCATTAAGCAGTCAAATAAAAAAAAACATTTTGTTGAAATCTTTTAATAGCGTGCTGATAGAGGTGTTTTATTACCTGTACTCAGCAGTAACAGGACCTTCATGCAGAGATACTCATCATAGGACACCTGCAGTCGGACAAACTCACTGCAAATCTTCAGCATCTGCGCACACTGCTCACCCATTAAAGGCAGCTTCATGCGCTCACTGGATCAGGACAGGGTGCACAACAAACAAACAGAGAAAATTTTAGTTTGATTCAACATCAATTTTTTGATTCTGTAATTATTTTCTTATAACTAAAAGTGATACAATACTGCAAAAAACATAAATAAATAAAAACAAGAATATACATTTTTAAATCCTACTTTCATTCTTAAATACAACAAACAATAATTTATCATCAACAATAGAAATGGCACTGGCTGTGACTCATTCAACTAAAGCTTGTTCTTTTACTGCTCAGTACATTTTAAATGTTAATGCAAAGTGATGCTCTTATTGAGCAAAAGAAAAGCAGCTATGAGGGTTCAGATGCTCATCAAGTGCAATCCCTTACAAAACATTTCAAAACACCATTGTTCAGGAGAATCAAAATGAGACATGGATTTTGAATCTTTTTTATAAAATCAATTATTTTTTTAAATAAAATTACATGGGGGCATGTATTTGCTGCAATAACAGCTGCAAGTATTACGAGAAATGTCTCGACCAGCTTTATACATCTAGATGACGAAACATTAATCAGTTTTCTTGTCTGAGTGTCTGAACATCAGATTGTTCAATCCTGCAACAGATAATTACTGTAGATTAATAAATCTATCTGATAATGTGTTGCTGATAAAAGACTTAAAAGTATTCAGATATCTGGTACGCACTCATTTATGACGAGATCTGGAGCAAAACAGAGCATTCTGCCGTTACATTGCTCAAAGGACCTCCAGCCGAGGCTGAAGGACATGAGGAAAAGCCAGGAGTACTGCAGCAACATCATCTGATCATCAAGGTGCAGGTTGCGGAAGCCTGAGAGGGATACATAAACTCTGTTAAATATAAAGGCACGAAAATGACACAACCAGATAAAGTGGATCCTAAAATAAAATTGAACATTTTCATTTCCTTTTAGAATATCTGCCTAAATTCTTTGGAGGGGTTAGATTGCAACTTTCCCATAAGGTTTTATTGAAATAATTATTGTTCTCTTTGAAATAAATTAAGGTTAAGATTATGTTAGAATGATGTCATCCTGTATTTTAAATACACTACATACCAGTTTGACATGCAGTAAGTAACTATTCAAAAGACACATTTAAAAAAAAATTTATATCATTTTTAGAATAATTTTCTTTTGATAATCATAAATACACAGTCACCAACAAGTAAGTATACAGTGATGGTGAAAAATTTTTTGAAACTAATGAAACTAAAAATTTACCATTCATGGCCTTAATAAACAATATTTCATATTTCAGAAAATTAGCAGTCCACAGAATAAACTAAAACTAAATTGCATACATTTGTGGAGTGAACTGCTAGAACTGCATTTCCTCACATGCAGTTATAGCAACTGGCTTGTCAACCCCAACAAACCAGTCTTCCCCTTTAGGATGGTGGTTTGTGGGTAATGTGGTTTTGAGCTGTTTCAGGATGTTGTCTGTAGTTTACGCGGTTCAACAATTGTTGTAAAATTTAGAATTTTTATGAGAGCTTATTTGTATGCTTTCCAAGCTGTTTCCTGGTATATTTTTTTATATACTAAAGAAGAAATATTCCTGCATATATTATAAGATTGATGGATTTGTAAAGTGAGGAAGCCAGAAAGAGACTGCTGCATTTTGGTGGCGCTACATTTGGAAAATTCTCATTTATTAAGCTGTAATAAATACTTAGTACTGAAAGCAATGTTCATTGCTGAATTTTTCTAGTAGAAAGTTTTATTTTTCTGGTTTTATGTGACATACATAAAACCAGATGTCTTTATGAATTTATGAAATTCTCACTGTGGTCTCAAACACCAAAAACAAAGCTTTAAAACACCCCATTTATGTTCATTTAAAGAGGAATTCACCTTGGCAAAAACCCATTTCATTATCAAAGTTATCTGAGTTCTGACACTAATTGTTCTGTTATGAGCCACAATTACTCCACGCTCTCATTCAGCTGCTGGAGACCACACATTTTATCACAAGGTAGCTGAGCATCTGTCTCTACTGCAGGGTAGAGGCATAAAAACCATTCCTCTACTTACAATCTAACCAATTAAAGTAGCTCAACCACGACGTGCCTTCTGTATTTAATCAGATACAAGCAGCCTCGGCTTTGCATTACGAACTCTTGAATTTCAGAAACGGTAGATTTTCAAACCTGAAAAAATTTAATCTTTTACTGAGACATCTGGAGAGTCCTTCAAAGGTTAACCAACTACTGAAAAAGGTAAACATCAAAACCACACTTGAAGGGTGAAGAAGATTTTGCTACCTGGCAGCGACTTGGCCCATTTGACGGCAGAGACGACCTGCTGGCCTCCCAGTCTGTTGAGGGTGCTCATGAGGCGAGATGAGGTGTCCGGCAGCGTGCTATCGTAGCCTGAGTAGATGATCTCGGGCTCGATGGCCTTCAGGACGGACAGCATGGTGGGCACGAGCTGCGGCATGCTTCTGGGTATGATGGGCATGGGCAGGCTGCTGGCAGGTTCTGAGGTTCTGGATGGCGTTTGCACTTTAATCTTGTTAAGCTTCTTGTTTTTCCTCGCTGAGGATACAAGGTTGTTAAAAAAAATTTAATTTATTAACATATTGTGCTTTTGTATCTACTACAAAATTATTATTGTTAGAAGTATGAATTTTATGTGACAAACAGAGAAAAGCCAAAAAAAATAAACAAACAAATTTCAATAAATATTCTTTTTATATTTAACATCAAAATGGTGAATTTACATTTCTTCATTATTTTCCATTGATAAATCAATCATGACAAATGGTTTCAGAATATAATTATTTCAACCAATGGTTTACTTTTGAAAATAATATGAATGTAAATATGATTGGGGTTCTGTGGATGCATCATCAGCAATCAATGCTCAACGTCATCTCATTGTAGAACAGTGGTGCCCAAAGTCGGTCCTGCATGTTTTAGTAGTAACAACCTTTTCCACATGTCAGTGTTCTTCTTAGGCCTTCTAACGAGCCATCATTTGATCCAGATGCATTAAACCAGGGAGGGAACCAAAACATCTCGAGGTCCGACTTTGGGCACCACTGTTTTAGAGAAACACAGAGGTTCTCAAAGGGGAGTCGAGCTAAGGGTTACATTCCCATTTAAAACTTTTACATGAGCAATTTCTCTCTTTAAACTTCAACACTAATTCCACTTTTTCATTAGAATTTGACTTGATAAATATGTTGTTCTGGTCTGTTGGGGAATATATAGCAAAATGGAGAATGTTAAGCATAAATTATGAAAAAATAATGTAGAATGAAAACAATAAACTTGTCAATAAAGAGAAAAATAAATATTTCTTTTCTTTTTATGTCCACAGCAACCAGGTGAAGAGCTAAACTGCTGATGCTGCTCTGGCCCCCAGATGAACCGATTTACCACTGAGAAAACATTCAACACTCCCCTATGGTCATATGATATGGATTATGACCAAAAGAACAAGATCCTGAACACAAACGGTTAAAATTAGCTTCTCAGAACTGTCAGGTCTATTTATCCCTTCTGGCCTATGAGCTTCTCTATGAGCTGCACAGAAACAACTGCAGTCCTTGAAGGCTGGACTTTAAGTTTTAGATGCGCCCTGAGTCAAATCCTCAGTCACCAAGTGCTTTAAAGACCTGTTAATAAATGAATAATTTATTCTTAATATTTGGGTGATGCTGCAGTTTTAGCATGGCACTGAATATGCTAATATTACAATCAAATGAGTTACTGTTTGTTCTTCAAGAGAAAAATAAACAGCAGGAGAAAATTCAGGGGCATCTTGTAAGTAATCCACATATTATAAAATGGGATAAAATCTTGAAAAAATTCTATATTTAAATCTCTGCTTAGCCTGAATTAATTGATTTAACACTGACTTAGCACTTTTGTCAGCCTTTGGCCCCAGATTAATGCAGATTTATGTATTTAAAAAATTAGATGGAAGAGCATATCGGGTCAGGAACGGCACTACAGCTACTTTCTAACCCTTAAGGTATGCACTGTTATAAACATTAACAAAACTCTAATTTCCTGGTTTTTCTGACTTCCTCTCCATTTCTGCACTAGTTTTTGCTCACACTCTCTAAATTATCTGGGTGCCATTTTCTGTGACTAAATGTGACAAACATATCAGATGTGGAGAGGTTAACACTGGAAAAAAAGAAATAGCAAGCTTTTTCTACACTTCTTTTTTTAATTTCCTCCCCTGCCGTTTCTATGGCAACAGTAAGCCTTTCAATACAAAGCCTGTCTGTTGATGCACTGACGTCCATCAAATCCCACTTTCTGTCTTCCTGTCTGTCTTGCTGAGCACCAGCTTGTACAAAGTATATCAACAGCAATTTAATATGCTAAAAAAAACAAAACATCTGCTTAACTAACATCCAACTTCAATACAATTAAAGCAGCTGCTGTGTTAAACCTGATGACTCCCAGATCCAATGCTTTTTTTAAATGCCTAAGTTCATGGTAACCATAGAGTTCCTAAAAATATTGCTATCAAACTCAATATTTTACAGATTTTTTTTTTCTTATTAATGTTTGTATTAAGACTCCTCAAAATTAAAAGTAGACACTTTAACAAAACACAATGAAAACAACCCAAATTCAAAACTTAAGAGAGCAACAATAATTAACATTTCTTTAAAAGATGTATTTTCCTTAAACCAGTTCTTCAATTTCCTGAGGGATTCTTCCCAAGGGATCAATAAAGTACAAGTCTAAGTCTAAGTCTTCAGCTTTGTAATTTTCAGTCTGTAAAATTGATTTACAACAAGTGGTAAAGCTCAATATTTTTGTTGTTTTAGTCTTAATATAAATTGATAAAATGTAAACTTTCAATTTTATCGTTTTTTTGTTGTTGTTCCTGTAGAGTATAAGACATAAATGAGGGAAGAAAAATCCTGTGTCAAGATCTGACATGAGAGACCTGACAACTACAAAAATAAGGCATTAAAGCTCAGAGTTTTCCACTGAACCTGTACCTGGTTTTATTACGTTGCAGGTCAAACTGACCCGTATTTTGTTTTTTGCATGAAACTTTTTTTAATTTGTCTTAATTGGTACATTTAGATTTTTTGTCACAAAAAAATCTAAATGGTTTATTTTACACATTGCACATATATTGATTTAAATGGTTAGTATTGGAGTTAATAATCAGATACAAAAATGTTTTGGAGGAATTTTTAGGTTTCTGACACTGTGGGATGCTAAACACTCCCCGGGTCAAATTGACCCACAAACATTATTGCTGCACCTCAGAAACGCACATAACAGGAGGGCTAAATATGCATGAGTAACTGGAAATGTACGACAAAAAAATTCTGGGATTTCTACGTTGTGTTGCATTTAAATGAAAAAGAAACAGATTTTTTACTACTTGACAAGGAATAGAGCCACTCAAGGTAAAACCGTCCAAATCTGATCTCATTGTCGTGTGATTGGTGCGTTTTTAAAAGCCGCTTCTGAGAGAAGGGGTTCGTTATTCTGGCCATGAATGAGCGTGCTGCAGAGGTAACACCAGTTTTTCAGGTTCAGTGGCAATGCTTTGGCAGCCAAAACAAAAAGAACTGCTGCCAAGTAATCACAAGCTCCACTGCTTTTATCATTTTTATATACATGCAATATGAAAACACAGACTGGCTGTTTCAGTAACTTAATGATAGAAATATAGATTTTAATCTTTTAAGAAAAAATCTTTTCATTTTCTGCACCTATTCAAATCTTGACAAACCTGAAAAGAAAATGTAATATTTTGTTACAGACTGAGCAAAAACTGACTCAATATAAAGTTGTATCAAGGTTGGATTCTGAACAAAGTAGCAAGTGACTTATTCTGAAGAAGTGCTATACTGTTATTTTCTCTTCCTCCCAAGACTTCTTTTTAAATCAATATTGACAATGACATAAAGGAGATTCTGGGAAAGTTCTTAACCGAAATATTTTTGCTCAATTATTGCAGACCATTAACCAACATATAAACACTTTTTCTGACTTGCTTTTGAACATTTCTTGGCTTTTTGAAAGAGATAGTGATTTCTGAATATGCTCTAAAGTCAGTTTTTCAGCAACCCAAAAATAACAGAATGTTTTACGAAATCAGTCTACAGTATTTCCAAAGTAGATATTGGGTGCAGAGTTTTCAACAAATCTATTTTTTCAACTGATCTATTTTTCTAATATACCTTCTTTAACAGTTTTTTTTTCTTTCACTGAAGTGAAAGGCAGTCGTGCAAAGTACCACAAGGGAGTGTATAGTGTACTAGGGCTTGCAACACTTTTAATCTAAGAAGGTTTATGGATATTTTTGCAAGCTACTTTATACTGAGTTTTATTTTTCCTCTGAGGTCTTTATTGTGCAAATTAATCATCTCTTTCTGGAATATAACCCCCCAGCGTAACAAAGTGGTTGTAGAAAGGTGTAGTTGGAGGGAGATTGTTTTTCCTCTTAATTCCTTGGCTTTCCATTTTACTCAGGATTTGCACGGCCATGCCAACATTTAAGTGAGCCGATGCATTCAGTCCTAATAAGCTTATTTGCTTCCATTTTTACCCAGGAATTCCTCTCCCTGAAAAAGCTGAGTTACAGTGTGAGACCAGAGCAGACCTTGTTCATTCACTTGCCACAGTATTTACCTTCCAGGTTCATTCCGGCCTGGAGACATTTCCTGAAGCGGCATGCTGGACAGTTCTTCCTGCGGATCTTATCAATGATGCAGTCATTTCTTCCCGCGCACAGATAGTTGTGCTGACCTGTACAGACAAATGGAGGAGGAAGAGGAGAGGGGATAAGGAAGAGACAAATTAGCCGACTAAGACGGTTTGAGGAGGATTAGCCTGAGCAGCCTGCAGAACCACTTTCGCCACCTGTTGATTTTACAGCAAACCCTCACAAACTAGTGGCATCCCAGTAGTGTTGACAGCATCACCCTCTCAGTTTGTTTTTCTACCACCAAGCACAATGATTGTGTTCAAGAATAAAAACGCATTTTGATCTGTTTGATTTGGCAGATCATGGATGATTTACCTCTTAATAAATGTTTATTCTACACAAGCATTGTGCCATAACCACTACAGACGTGGGAGAAAAAAAAGAAAGTCTGACTAGAAGTAAGTTAATAAGAAAAGGGAGGCAGTGATAGATGTGTGACCAGAGGGAAGAAATTCAGTAGATTTCCCTTTTGCTTGTGCAACAAAGTAAAGCCCATCTGGGGAATATTTCCACACCAAGTTATTATCACCTCTTAATATCCTTTTTTGATTTGATGCTTTGCAAACACAGCTAGCCTTTGCTGTATATTTTCTGGGGCATGTAAAGGCATGTTTTACAAAGTAACTGAAATCTCTTCTCTACTAGGATCAACATGGGGACCAAAAATAAGGACGTCCAGCACCACAGAGCCATGCTACACTCATCTGTTAAAGTTTCATTATGAGACTCATCCAACGGCATTCCAACTGCCACAATCACCCAAAAAAATTATAATTGATGGACTTTATGAGTCACCAACCCAACAATGAGCTGCAGACAAGCTGTTGAGACATTGCAGCACATACAGTTGAAACCAGATATGCACAAATTATAAAAAATGACAACCTTTTCACTCACTCCTCATACTGAGAAGTTTTTATATATATGTGCGTGTGTGTATTTGTAAAATTGGAAGAATGAAGAGAACTGTTTGATTATTTCAAATCTTTCAGTTGAAAAACAACAACATTATTATCCCTTAATCCAATTTGAGAAAGCTGAGATAACAATGTCATTGTTTGTCAACCTGGGACTGATTAACTCCAAGCTTTTGAGTTAAATAAAATGCACACATGGATGCATTTTATTTACTTGTGTGACATCATGAAAAAATATAAAGAAATAAACCTAAGGATAAAAACAAAAGTTCACAGCAATGATCATATTTAAAATCTCGTGTATTTAAAACTTATCATGTCGTCATGCATCTTTGTGTTCGAAGAGAATCAGTGCCACATCATCGCTCATACTCTATCGTATGAGGCATCAGGTTTGTTCCTCATATTTCTCATTTTTAAAAGCTAATCATACAATCTTAGGCTCACCTGTTCAGTTAAAATCCCTCGCAATGATTTGCACCGATTACAAAAGTGAACTGTGGAGATTTCTTTCTTTTTCTGTTTATGGGAGTCATAAACTTTGATCCTCATGCAACCTTGTTTGTCTGTAGATTTAAAACATTCAATAACGGCTCTATCAGTTGCTTGGGGCAACTTTCGACAAGTTGCTTCAACACGCATCTGCCTTATGTTGTATCCTATACTGGCAGAAACAATAAATCATTCCTTTCTCATTAAAAGTTCCTACACACTGATTGCTTTAAGTTTTTACTCTATAAGGTCCCATAAGCCCTGCATAGATCATCTTATTTATTAAGACAATTATTTTATGATGTGGATTTTTTTTTGTGGTTCACAGAATAAATGCACTCAGAGCATTTCTTTTTTTATAGCTTTTCATGGTAAGATTGCTCTGCAGAACATCATTGATTTAGTCTTGTTGGCTCACTTTTACCAGGTGAGTCAGTAAGTTTGGGGTGCACCGTATTAAGACTTTGTTCTTTTTTAAGACTTTGTTCTTGCATTATCAGGAATAAAAGAAAAAAATGTCTGATGGAGACATAAAATTAATTTATGTGCAGTGGAATTACTTGGAATATATCTTTTTGTTCAACTCCAAGGCCAGTGTGCATGATGTGTTGATCATGTGGCATGACTAGAAAATATTACTTTAATGTTTTTAACAAGAATTTATGCTAAAGGGTCAGTGCTACAACTAAATGTGTAATGAAATCTTACTAGCTCATTCCAAACAGCAATAAAGAGGCTTCTGCAGTTATCCTTTTTCAGTGTAGCGCAGATATGTAAAGCAACTGAATACCCCCTCCTCATATATTCAAAGTTACCATTAAAGATAATATAGCTAGTGCAGGAGTAGTGTTGCTTCATACCGAGAAGTTTGAGCATGACTGCAGGAGACGTCATCTGCACAGAAACAAGGCTGCATTCAAAGTCATGCACTGCCTGAACAAAAAGCCCTTTGGGACCACAATGACTGGTCTATTAATAACGGTCTCACTGCAGATCTTTGAAATATCCAGGGCTGGATGCAATGTCTTGAATCAAACTGCATTCTTTAATGTTCATGGTGGTTTGTAAATGGATGTGAATACGTTCTGCATAGGTGGAATCTAGACTAAGGTGTTGCTGGTAAAACTTAACCAGAATCAACTTTACTAGCCAAACCTGTCGGCACAAAGAAGGAATTTGACTTTGGTTTTCAGCCTTCACAGCATATTGATGTTAAAACGTTTAACAAAATTTGTAGTTTGACAATTAGATTTTATAGTAAGTGAACATGTGTAATTTATTTGTGAAACATGAGAAAGTCCTTAACATGAAGGAAATGTATTTTCATCACCTGCCAGCACAGAAAACACAAAAACAGGATGCAACGACATCTGGCCACAACATGGTGAATGAACTGGTGAGCACAGGTTTAAACTGGGTTAACCACATAACACCTTCAGGTGTGGTTAATATTAAGGTTAATTTCCTTAATCTAATGTCTCTTGAGTCTCTAAAACTTGAGTTTAATCTTTAAGACAGTTGTGGCTGTACAAAGAGTTAAAATGTTTGCAATATGAGAAAGTGGAGGAAAATTCTGTTATTATAACTATATTTTAGTGTTTAGTTTCTTGTTTGTAGATTACATTTCCATTGTTTCTTTGGAACAAATTTCTTTAAGGAACTCCACAATTGCTTAACTCTGTGATGCCTGGACAGTTGCAATTCAGGTGGAGTCAAAGTCAAACTGTTAAAACTCACTTTGAAAACTCATTGTAGGACTAATCCCATTACTATTTGTGACAGTTTAATGGCTATAGGCATAGTAGATGCACACTATTTGGAAGGAATCAAGGACATGCAGATCCTTAAGGCATCTACATTTTCAATCACTGATAATTTACGATAGGTTGTGCAAACAACGTGCAAATAAAGCTTTACCAAGATGAGTCACAGCTAGAGTCATTTCCTTTAAATGACGTGTTAAGACATTCTGTCTGAACACCAACTCTAGGAGTGCTGGAGCCTGGATCTCCTGATCATCTGTAAACACTGAACCAGGGACAGCAAGCAAATTATTAGCTCAGCTTAATGGTGCTTCCTCCTGCAGTGATGGCGGCTAATGTGAAGTGCAGTGTGGACACCAAACACAACAAAACTTCATACATTTGTATATAGCAATGCAGAGTTTTTACTTTGTTGACAAATTTTATCTAGTAATCCAATCTATCCACGCTTGATTGGGATATGAATCTGAAAAGAAAGAGAGATCCATTTCTCACACTTTTCAAAATAGGAAAGACAAGAGAGTGAGCTATTTCAGAAAGAAAAGCCTGTTTGTCTTTATAAGACAGGAAATGGCTTTAGGAAAATTGCTTCTTGCCTCGCCTTGTTCATACCCACAGAAGTCATGAGTTGGTTTCTGGTTTTAAGAGACACCAAAGAAAATCATGGTTTCAAAACCTCCAAAATTTCCACACATACTCTTCATGTATATAACATTATTTTAAATGTAATGATAAAAACTTACAATCAGTAAATAATTGTAGCTTTTCTGTGTTATATAAGAAAACTTTTGTTTGTGATAAGCAAAATTAGTTTTACATTGCTGCGGTAACATAATGCTGTGATTTTTCTTTTTAACTTAAGATGCAAATATCATAGCAACCCAACCCCTTTATCCAAAATCATAAGGATTACTGTTAAATGATTGTAAATTACTTTTTTTCCAAGCATAGTTTCTTCCTTATTTTCCACTTTAAAATGAAAAGTTACTGCAAATATATTTATTCAGAAGTTGTTTTGTTTTTAAAAGAAGCCCATAGTGATTTTTAGTAGTTTTTTTTATTTTCTAATAAATTCACTGGTACTGCAGTAGAGTGATGATGCTACTATACCAGAAGAATAATTTATGTGAATTAAAACATCTTGAACAGGGTTGCCATTAGTTGCAGAGGGGATACTTGAGGGGAGAAATAATAGTAACCATGTAAAACAAGTTACACTGAAACAAACTGCAACCTGAAAATAATTCAGACTGGTCATCGGTGTTAAGGGCTGGTGTTGTGAACACAAAATGACGATACCGCGGCTGTCATCTGCAGATTTCACTGACGTGTCAGAGTGAACATCTCAATCACCAACGTAAACAACCATCTGTGGTGTCAAATATGCCAGCTGAGTGTTTTATCAGACTCCGATCTGCTGACCAGATTCCAGAAATGCCCTCATGGTCCAGAGACACCAAATTTGAAGATATGAATGGATGCAATAATATGAAATATAATCCACAATTTATTATTTTTATTATTTTAAATTAGAGAAATAGAACTTAGTTTTGTGTCACTGCAAGAACATCAGTTAAATCATTTTTGATTCTTCAGTAAAAGTAAACAATGAAATAAATAAAAACCAAGTAAATAAATCCAAATAGGAATAAAATGACCCAGAAACCTTTTGAACAATATCTCAAAAGTCCATTACATTGTGTATCACGAGGCTTTTTAAACACCAGAGCAGCAAAGAGACAGAACTCCGGAGATAAAGTGGGTCAACAGAAGAGGTTTAAGTGAAATGGAAGTGGTTGTAACATCAACTCTGAGATCCCAGGCTAATCAAGAAGAAGAGGTGAAGTAGGGCAAGATGAAACCGAAAAGCACAATAATCATTCAAAAGGAACCAACGCTCATCTGAATCATCAAATCAGAAATCTGCATGCATTCAGAGACAGTGGGCAGCAGAGGCTTGTGTGGATGTGTAGGCAGACTGCTAACATTTTAGTGCTGAAGAAATGCAGGGACATGAGCGAATCAGAAGTGACACAGTTTTCATCATGATCACAATTACAATGATTACTATTATTAATGCAGTTTAAAAGTGCATTTATTTACCATCTGTGTTTTGCCGTGCTCTCCATCCTTCACCATAGAGATGATGAGCAGAGAACAGACAAGGGGGAGAAAAACAAAAATGACACACATAACTTTCTCAGTGCTACTATTGGCAGTTATTTTCAAAATAAAGCGACAGTTCAGTTCTGTCCCATCGGTGGTTACACCAGCACGACATCATAAAAGCAGGCAAAGCAAAAACAAAAACAAAAAAAAAAACACTCATGCAAGTTCTGGTACCATAAAAATAAACTCATATTCAGCTCATGTTTGAAGACACAAAGAAGAATATTTAAATATCAAATCCTGTTAAAGTGCAAAGTGTTGTACTTCAATCATCAAATCACAAATAACCGGAACTTTTAAATCTTGAGATGAAAAGTAATTATTTTTTCTCCATTTCTGTTTGCTGTTCACTGCATTTAGGAGAAGGTAGTTTATACCAGAATGACAAAAGAATGGAAGAGATATATGGACTGCTCTATGGATTTAGGAAAATAATTCCACAGAAACAAATGTGCTTTTTAAAATTAGTGACAATATTGAAAATGCTAAATGAATCTTTCTGCATTTTCTTATATATATATTTTTTACTCTTGCTATTGTGTAAACAGTTAAAAGTCTATATGATTTTATCTTATTTTACCAACACATTTTGTCAGGTGCCCTATTGACTTGACATGATTCTGACTGATGAAACTAAACTAAGAGTTTTCAGTGACTGTATGGATTCAGATCCACCCTTTCGTTGCTTTTGTGAGGCATGTTTTGCAATCATCTGAGGAATTTTACAGTAATTAAGTTGAAGTTGTTTTACCTCATTCTTCTGGAAGAATTACTGGATGAATAGGGAGTTGCCATTTTAAGAACCAGCTTACTTTAAGGGCATTTTCACCCAGCTGTTCCTGTCGCTACTTTATATTTTATTTTACGCTACTTTATATTTTATTTTACAATAAGGGCTGATCTACATAGGTACACTTTCAGATATTGCACATTCTCTTCTGAGTCCACATTCATTGGAAGAATGGGTTGTACTTTGGCCGACCGAGTCTCTGACTTCATTGAGACTGAACTCGGACAGGTTTTGCTTTGTGTTTTTAAACATGACCTGAAATAATGTGCAAGCATTTATTATTACTCTTTAAGCATCATGAAAAGATATTTTAGCCTTCGAGTTCTTGAGTACTGTTAATGACAAAAATATCTAAACCACAAATCTGAAACGGACCAAATTTAGCAGTTTTGTGACAGCAATGTCTCATGTGCAGGTTTTCAGTATCTTTTGCATTAACAACATGTATACTCGGATCCTGCAGAAGCCAGACAAACATGTAAAATAAGGAGCAATGATTTGTGAAAGCAAGTCTGTTCACCAGCAGTGGTATTTGAGGTTACAGTGGAAGCAGACAGAGGAAGCAACTGAAACAGAGTGAAAGCAGGACAAGGCCACTGGCCTCTTAACCAGGGAGAAAAGGATTAGTGAGGGACATCTCTTTGCAGTGGGCACTGCGTCAGCATTGGATCAATAAGAATTAAGGGACTAGCTTATTTATTATTCACCAAGGCTTTGCAAGCCGATTGTTGATGAGTGCAAGCAATGATCAATTGTGAGGAACAAAACATCCAGAAAGTAACACCACGTCTACAGGGACAACTTATAAAAAGACAGAAACAGTAAAAGCACAGGAAAGAACACAGAGTAATCCAGAAAAAAGCAATAGACACAATAGATGTTTATCATCTGTCAGCTGCATTCCTTTTGTACAAGTAGAATAAGAATCCATTTAGTTTACTGTAGGATAACACGGGGGATAGAACGGTTCATTTTCAGTTTGAAATCTGAAAATTTAAAACGTATTAACGTATTAACTAACAATAAAAAACGTGTTTGCAGGCTCACGTTGAGTGGAAACAATAGCAGCAACTGTATTTCAAATTGAATGAAGTGGATCTACACCATCAGACTAAATGATAATCCATCCCTGGTGTCCCATTGGTGCTACAGAACCTGCTCATCTAATCATCATGCTGCCCTGCTGCTGGGACCATTCCCACCGAGTTCTCCTATTGTTGCTGCATCATAACAATACAAATTATTCTTCAACTTCTCTGTCTTTGTGAATGAAACTATTTGTCAAACACTTTAAGTGAAGTAAAACTGCAACCTTACGCCAAAGCTGAGAAATATATTCAACTGTTACAGGAGCAGAGTTTGCTCATAGCAGGATATGATGCTCATGTTAGCAAATTCATATGGTGTTCATCTAGCTTATACTAAATTTGCTGAGAGATATTCTGCTTTGGCACAAATTAAATGTCCAAGTACTATTTAAAAAAAACACCTAATGAGGAATGGTGGCTAAGTTGGTAATTACATCATGTGGAGCCTATAACAGGAAGAGGGTTGAATCTTTGGGATGAACATTCTCAACTAGTGTTAAAAATGGGCAATATAGCTTGAATTTAACATTCTTTAAATCTTTTTACCAAATCAGAAAGCATTCTGTAACTAACAATATCTCACTATTTAATTATCACAGCCAGCCTTAAAATCAAAACTACAGGACATAAGATTTTTTTAATCTACATAGATCATCAATCTGGGATGTTTTACAATTATGTCGTATTAACAAAATACAGAAAGGTGAATTGAAGTCATGATCATAGCGATATTAACCGAATATAGAACCGTTCCACCCCTAGAAAATCACATTAGTCAAATTTGATTATATAGGTTTGATTATTTAATTGTCTTTTAATTAGTAAATTTGTGATGATTTTTTAAAATGACATTAAGTATCTCTGCAACGACAATAGGAAAAAAAAAGGAGGCCGGAACTAGAATTTGAAATAACAAAATTGCATATAACAATCTACCTGCTAGTTTACCTAAGTTAACGTTGACATTTGGAGAAACAAAAAAAGTATAGATGTGACAAAACTATTAACAATCGAATCCTTCAAATATCTGCTGTATGTTTAACAAATGGACATGCAAAAAAATACATTCATGTAACTTGGTGTTAAAGTCTCAAATTTTCAGAAAAGGACAACTTGTGCTTTCACGGATAAAAATCACAACTGTTTCCAAAACGTGAGGCATGTCAGAGAAATCAGTGAAGTGTGGTCAGTGTGTGGTAGGCATCTAGGACTAACCTTCAACGGCCCTTTTGAAGAACACTTTGCAGCTGCCACAGGTCACCACCCCGTAATGGCATCCTGATGCCTCATCCGAGCACACCAGACAGATCTTATGGGCTTGCCCACTGGGCTTGGACTGGCCTGTCACGGCAGTGCTGCTGTTCTCTCCTGTTCTGGCTGATGAGCTGGAATAAAAGCAGAGAAGAGGGTGGGGTTAAAAAAACACGCTCAGAATGTGTGCTATGCATAAAAATATGCTAGTTTTCAGGAAAAATTATAGCCTGCAGAAGCATGATTTACAGGTAAAAAGTGGCATGTTGTATTGTTGCTAGGAGACGTGAAAGTCCCTCTGATAGGTCTGGCTTACAAAGAAAAAACAGCAAGAAAGGCATCGTTTAACTATTTCCTCAAAAGACAAAGATAAAAAAAAAAATTATATTAGGAACAAAAGCATATATTGGTCACAAAGTGTGAAGTAAATGGAAAAAAAAATAGAAACATTTATGTTTTTTATTTCCTTTTTATTTGGTGAGAAGAAAGAAATTACTCATTATGTGACATAATTAATAGAGTTCTTATTTTGATGAGCTTGCTGCTTCTGTTTTTATTAATATGAAAGCAAATAAGCTAAACAATGTGCAGCTTATCTCCACCAACAGTGTTTTTGTGCACAAGCTAAGCTCCAAATCTCAGGCCAGGCCTGCAATTTTATTATAATGCCTATTAAACCCTTGTTAAATCCTGCTGTGTACACACTTGCGGCTGTCATTTTCTCTTTGGTAACGATTGAAGTTACCATAACTTCTACCACGCATCATAAAACCTAAAACACCACAAACGGTGAATTTTAGCTATTGTAGCAGCAGCATGCGCAGCAGGATTATGACAGGAATTTGACCGAATTAAACAAACTCTCCTCTATTGTGTTGTAGCACACAGGAGAGAACGCACATTAAAATGATGAAGCAACCGTTTTGCTAAGCTTGCTTCCGAAAAAAAGTAGGTCTATATGTGCAAATATAGGAACAAGTGAAGGGATTGATACCGTTGAACTTTTCAGCGTTTCGTCACATTATAAGCAAATACTTCAGTGTTTGTCACTGGGATCCTATGACAGAGTACTGATGCAAAGTAGTTTTTACTTCACAAGTCATGTGCAGTAGAAAACAATGCCATGGTGTTCAAAATGTTTTACAAATAAAGATCTGGAAAGAGTGGCATGCAGTTTGTATTCAGCCCCTTCTACTCTGATACCCCTAAATGTCCTGCAAACAGATTTAATCTGTATGTAATTTCACTGCAGTATAATCACAGCTTTGTTTATGGAGAACATCAGAAAAAAATAAGATTAAGAAAAACATCAGGGATTCAAGGGTGAAGATGTGGATAAGTTTAAGCACAGTCAATAATAACAATAAACTAATTTCTGTTTTTCATAAAGTCTGAATAAAATACACTTAAGCTTTTGGGTGACTTGACAAAAAAGATCAAGGAATATGTTTTTCAACATTGAACTCTGATCCTTTTTCAAACCATCACAACGTATTTCACAGCCTTTGGAAAGATGATACTTTTTTGTGTAAACTAGATTGTAACAAAACAGAGTAGAAATGGTGGATCTTGGAATTAAAAATGTTTGTCTGTCGTATCAGTGGTAAAGATTTCTCCTGGCACATGAAGACCAGATATAGTGACACAAACTTCCAAAGCAATACAAATGTAAATGCTAAGATTTTGTCAATCTCCAGTGAGACAGTCAACCACTGTTTTACAAATGGCAGAAACAAAGTGAGGAAGGGAAAGCAGGGAGCTTCTTGCAAGTGGCATCATCTCATTAATAACATCCGGAGTAAAGAATTCTACTTTATAGATGAAATGATCTAACTTCAGAACGATACCAGTACCAGAAAAATATGGAATATAGATGAGTTGTTTGTTAATTTTGGTGGTCTGCAGAGAAAATCATTCACGTTCATAACAACCCAGAACATAGCATATAGGTTTATTCTCACCCTCATACATAAACAGCTGGGAACATAAATGACAAAATGCGGCTTATATTGAAACTTTTAAAACCACATTCTATCACTGCTTGTTCTGTCTGAAGTGTAGCTAACAGTCTCATTAAGATCTGGGTCAAATTTAACACATATTTTTGCTAACCAGTGTTTACATATATGAAAATACTTCGCTATCCTTCTGACTTAATAAAAAAAAACAACCACATTGCTGACGTTGCTTCTTTGTTTTAAGTAAACACACCACAGTGTCACATGCCCAAACAAAACACACAGCCAACCTCTCCCCTCCAGAAAAAATACACAAAAAGCAACAAGATGGAAAGATATCATTTTTTTTTTTTTTTTTTTTAAACATCGGCCGAGTTTTATTTATAGGACCAAGAAATTGCTGCTAATCCCTTGAAAAGTCAGGTAAGCTTTTGCATGTGGTGTTTTGCATTGCTTCCTTTACTCAGATCCCTCTATGATCTAGAGGAACTAATTGGCTTCAGAAGTAAACACAGTCCACCTGTGTGTAATCTAATCCCAGTATTCAATACAATGGCTCTGAGATGGCCTTGGAGGTTTGTCAGAGAACGTCTCTGAATAGATGATTTCAGGTTGACCGACAGAAACGTGGAAACACACAGACTCACACAGACATAAATGAGACTAAAACAGTAAGGGTACATTTACAACAGGAGAAAAAAATATTGGGAAGTTATTAATAATCGCATACTCAGATTCAAAGAAATATGAAACCCAGTAGGACATAAATTCAGCTTCAGTACAGCTTAATCTTGTACAAAACGTGAAATTTTCTGTTCAGTGATGCTATTTATCTGACCTCCATGAGCTAGAGCTGTTCTGTAGAGAAAATCAGGCAAAACATGTTAATCTCTACACATCTAGAGCTAGAAGAAAATATTGCACCATTTTATGTATGACTGTAGCACAAAATAAAAAAAAATAAAAAAAATTGAAACAAGGAAGGCAGATATTTTTGACACCGAAGCTCTACTGAGCCTTTGGATCTGTGGATCTTCATGGACTGGACTGGCTTAATGGATGCTTCATTGAACTGGAATCTGAGGAGATGGAAAACTTGGTCTGCAAACAAGCTCCATGTGTGTAATGTTCCCCAGATGCAGCACTGCAACAAGATAACTGATTTTAGTCTTTTGATTTTGTTGAAGTACACTTGCTTTAGTTAATCAGTGCATCTGATGCAAATGACAAATATTTTTATTCATGCAACTACCCTCTGCAGTGATGCGTGGCCTCATTCAATTAAATAATTATAATGGTACACAGTAAATGCTTAGAAACCATCTATGCACACCATGAATCTTAGTTGCTGCCTTGTGAAACATGCTGGTTGTAACAATGGCTCATCAGTAGAGAAGTATGCCGTTTATAGAAAAAAACATCCTGTGAACTTCTCTTACGTGGGGCCGTAAATGTACACTGTGATGTACTCATGTTTCGTTACTGACCACTTTGGTCGGATTAAGCTGAAGATGCTATGAAGACTAATTATTGAGTGGCTGATGACCCCTGGGGTCTCCCTCTGGAATCCTTAGACACTGCAAAACCACAGAATGAATTCAATAGATCAAATGAAACCACCAACAATTCAAGCATATTTAGTGGTGGAAATTACTTTGAATTTGCTATGTTTGGTTTCAATATGATGCCCCAGTTTTATCTTTATAATTTTAAAATGCATTTGATGACTAAATAGACAAGTTACATAATTCTATTTGCTTCAGTCTAGTGACTAAAATAAATAACCACAGTGCAGGGTTGAATGAAACATTTATAAACGGCCTTGCTCATACGCTCCATTCATCACTGAGGCATCAACTGTGGCTCTGAACTATTTAAAGCCGATTCAAACATCATTAGAAGTGGAACCATAGTGCACCAAAGCTCAGCAAAACTGCTGCACAAGCCCAACTGTGATACACAGACACCTAGCCAATGTTTAGTGATAAACAAGAAAAGTGCAAAGTGATTTTCTAATAATAATAATAATAATAAAATTTAAAAAAACATATGGAAAAATCTAGTAAGTGCCCTTGCTCACACAGTGATAGATTTTTGCAAGAACAGAAGACAGCTCTGTTTTATTGTTTTTCCAGTGCAATTACCTTTTCTTCCTTTGAAACCTCAAAGATCTGACTCAACACTGAGTTACCATTTATTTCTTTCCTCCATTTGAGTTTCCTGTCCGTGTGAACATGGACTGACTATGTGTGATGAAAAATGAAATCGTTACCATAATAATGAAATATTGTCTGTTAGCTTTGACGAACTTTTTATCTTTACAAACCACTGTCATTGAGATCGCTAAAAGACCATTTATTCCTACAAATCAGCTTTTACATCATTTAAAGGGGCAGCAAACATTTCACCCAAATTACAAGTCACAAACAATGTCAGTCTTTGAGAATCTCACCCTCTGACAGAAATACCTCATTTACTTGAGAGCCAAAAATGCCAGTGAAATGAGATGCTATTTGAATGCAAGTATATCACATTATCCCTGGTTATAACTATACTCTCCTTTTGCTGGCCCCAAAGCCATTCAAATCAGATTAAATTAAAAAGCATGTTGTCCATAAATGTTGCAGCTGTGACACCTTTTAAGAAAAACAATGCATAATGAGTATCATTTATGATTTAACAACTCCAATTCAAAACAGGGTTAAAATTCAATTTGAATAAAAAAGAAAAATCCAAAATAGAATTTATATGACTAGATAATTGTATAATTATATGTTTGAAATATCAGACTGCCCTCAATGACACGCTGTGACAAACAAGGTTTCTGCAGAAACTCAGAGACACTGAACTGGGCTGACCTGTTATGTCACTGGAGAAGCATTTACTGTAGCAGTTATTACAGTGGGAACCAAAGCAAGCCAAGTTTTTTTTTTTCTTATATCAAGATCAAAGCTTCAGATTTTTGTTTCAAACAAAAAGCATGGAGTCATCACAGCAGAAAAATAACAGCTACTATGCAGGCGAAATGCTTTGGTTCAAACAAAACTTTCACAGTTTCGAAGACTGACAATAGCGTGAAAATGCATCTATTGGTTTTTGTCTTATTTTCAACAGCTGTTGTTTACATACTGTTTTAAGTACGTGTAATAAATGTGTGAATAATATAAAGTAAAAAAGAAAAAGTCTCAAAAAATAATGACAGATAAAATGATAAAAGTCACTTATCTTAGTAGTTGTGTATATTTTTACATCAGAACATTTTCTGCTTTGAATATCTGCTCATGTTAACAGCCAAAAATAATAAAACACATTTAAATGAACAGATAAAACCAAAATATCTGATTTATGTATTTAGAACAAATATTTCCACTTCAATTGCTTATAAGATGCATTAATAGATTTTACGCAAATAATATTGTTTGTTGAAATTATTGGGTGTTTATTAAAAATGTTCTCCTGTTTGCTCACATCTGCACATCTTTGCAAAACATGGTTCTTGTTATTCGTGTATCGTAGGGGTTTTCCCAGTGGTACCTCTGGTACTAAACTAGGGCTGGCAACTTGTTTAAGACACACACATATAAACACATATTTATTTTCCCACACCCAGGCAGATCTTTAACACGTCATTTTGCTACCCAAAATGCTTCTGCCAGTAAACGTTTCCTCCCTCTGTTGTATTCAAAATTTTTTAGATGATTTACATGCAGCTCTTCAGTTTAACTGTAATGTTACTCATCCTTTATCTGTAGATGGATATCACCTGGTACAGCAGAGAGTTGGTGACAGAGCAGCTCCAGTCACATCATTCTAATGCTGAAACTATCAGAACTAAAAACACAAACAGCATGAAAGCACCAATTCTATTTTGTTAAGTGAGACCCACAATGGTTTTAAAAAAAAACTTTAGTCACTCAGATTAGTTCATTCTGTTATGATCATGTTTTAGATCAAGACAGTGCTTATTATTTAACTGAATGGAAGCATACGGTTGTGCCCCACAT
The DNA here is from genome assembly GCA_922788865.1 of Poeciliopsis turneri. Taxonomy (NCBI): domain Eukaryota; kingdom Metazoa; phylum Chordata; class Actinopteri; order Cyprinodontiformes; family Poeciliidae; genus Poeciliopsis; species Poeciliopsis turneri. The sequence goes on along the minus strand of CAKLNU010000717.1, from coordinate 1,605,624 downwards.
TGCAATTTGCAGAAGCTGCATGTTGAGCACTTAATCGTATGCACATAGTCCAGCATTAATTATTAGTCCCTATGATGGAATGGAAACTATTGTGACATTCATCATGTGTCAAGTTTTAATGTAAAACTTTTAGTCTCTTTTATTTGCTTCTATTAAATCAGGGCTAAAGGTGGTAAAGAAACGCGTTTAAAAGTTTGATTTATAACGAAAAAAAAGATTATGTTCCAAACTATCTTTAAACTGAAAACAGTTTGTATTGAATTTCTTTATAAAAACATAATTTAGTGCAAAGTAAAGTAGCAATACATTTGTTTAAAACAAAGCAACAGAGCAGGTTAGCAATTCTGTGTTGTTCAAAACTTTGTAAAGCTTTATTTATATACAATTCCTTTAAAAGACACCCTTGAAAATTTGATTAGCTATGCAATTAGTTTAAATATGGTGCAAGTTTTAGTTTCTTTTGTAGAATCTCCTTCTTGTCTTTTATAATCCTCACTTTCTCTATCTGAACCAGATCCATTTCACGACAAATCTCCTCATTCGTCTTCTGTTTAAATGTTCCCCCCACTCCCTTCTTTCTTCTTCCCCCACCAAACCCTCCTCATCTGCTACGATTATATAACATGGGCATTACTGCTGGAGTAGACGCCTCCCATCCCCTCCCCCACCCAGGCCTCTTGGCCAATCCGCTGTCAGTGCCAGCAGGGAGTTTGGAAGAGGTCAGGCGAGTCATGAGATTATCCAACTCACCTACCGGGAGATAAGAGTGTATGTGACACTAATGGGGAGACTTGCATGCACATGCATTCAAGTTTGTTTGTTGATTTGGGTTTTTCTAAGTGCAGATATGAAAACTCACATTGCAAATCATATTGCAATTGCATAACAGCTCGGTCTTTTCCTCTTTTCTTATTCCTAAGCCCGACACTCAGACGCCCACCCGTCAGAAATATCAGCATGTCTACATCTCCTACACCCTGCTGTCAGTGCAAAACCTCTTTTTTCTGGGAGACAGCCTGGGTGTATGAATGGACTTAAAATAGATAATAATTGGCAGGAAAATTCATAAATCAAATCAAAAATAACAATTTATAAGGACCTCAGAAAATTCAGTTTTTATCTTGCAAAAAAACTGGATAATACTGAAAACATCATTCATTCAATCTGCTCTGACATATGCAGCAAACTGTACACAGCCTCATTGTGAGCACATGAAGGTCAACATGAGTGAGTCACCCTCAAAAAGGAAAAACTAGTAATTCAAGGAAGCTCGCGTTGACTTCCTCTATCGCGTCAAGTGACAGTTGTGCCATCCCACTTCTCGTCCTCATCTTCTTGTGCCCGAAAATACACACCAGCAACAGGCACAAGCCTATGAAGAATCACTAACCAAGCGGCAACAATGATAACTCATTAAGGCAAATTTCCATTGAGGCTCGTCGGTGAACCGGGGTCAAGCTTTCACTCTGCTCTGTCGCTTTCTTTTCAGCCTCGTTTTCCTCTCTGCTAGAACAACACAGCAAAAGGACTAAAAATACATCATGGCAATACGATATGGTGCAAACATGTAACAAATATGGGGCAACATATTACACATTACAATCATTCAGTGGGCTAAGAAGGGGTGATTTTAAATTAGCTCTTATGGGAAACAGAAGAAGAAAAAGCGAGAGACATACTAGCTGCAGAATGCTGTGACAGATAGGATGCAGCAGTTCACTAAAGTTCACTAATATAGTTTGTCCAACGATAAAGTGGATATGTTACTACAATTAATGTTGAATCCCATAAAGAAGAATAAAAGAAAACCATATTTCAACTGTAACTGCTCAGCCGATCTGCTGAAATTCAGTAAGTTCAATTTTAATCTTTTGGATAAATTTCAAACACCGACTTTGGTAAAAGTTTACAATTCTGACGTAAAGTTAAAATTATGTTTATACCACAATTAGAACATTGCAAAGAAGAAAAACATGAGATTTTAATGTAGCAATATTACGTTATGGCAATATTACGGCCAATGCAATCAAAAGGGAAGAAAAGGAAACGCCTGAATTTCTCGGCCTGCGAGCACATTCATAAAAAATGATGGAAGACTTAAGACCTTTCAAAGCCTAGAAGAAGACATTTTATGACTTTTAAACACCTTACAAAATACTCACTTTGTCCCACACATTTCTTAAATTCAGTATCTTTATGAGTAAAGAAGATGTGCATCTTATGACATGGAACATTTTTCAGATTATTTCTGCACAAAGCTCAACCAAAAGACATCAGCAGAAAAGATTAGCACACAAGGAAACAGATCAATTGCAAAGTGTGAAAAAAAGTACATAGTCTTCTTTTCTCCTACAACTTCAACGTAGAAAATAGCATTAAGAACAAAGGTTAAGAGTCAGAAGCAGCTCCACAAAACATCTACTGATCCACCCTGAGAATGGTTGTGTTTAGGCTAGATGGGGTCACATGTTAGATCCCTGGAGCAAAGTTCTGCTCAACTGGAATGTGGAGCAATACAGGAAACTGGGCCACATGCTTTAGACCAGAGAGAGAGAATCAAGTTTATATCTCTTTAGCTAAATATGTACAGTGGAAAATATAAATGATCAGTTCTGCCACACTGATTTTAGTTAGGGAACATTTTGTGGCTCCTTTACACAGTATAGACCTAAAAGGTTTTTTTTTTCTTAAATCAGATGTGTTTTTTTTCTCAATTAAAGCCACATTTTAAAAAAAAAACTATTAAGCTTAACTTATTTTGTCCAACATCATCTTTGTTTTAATAATACAAGAAGTTGAAGTTGCAGGCATGTAGAGAGTATTTCAGCTTCACTCCCCTCCCTCTTTGGCCGACTCATGGACTGAAGACTTGCAAAAACACTGTTAACTATTTTGGAGTTGTGGTTCAGAGAATTCGCTCCTACACTGATTATAAAACATTGGTCTTCCGGTTATTTAAATTCTAATTAAAAAACAAAATCTGGGGCAAAAGACTGGCATCATCCCTCGTTTCTTTACAGTTGCTTCCAGGAAGACGGATGTTTTTGCAAACTTGTGAAGTTCATCAGCAGTTCCCAGAGATTCTTTTACAGTTTTTTTGTTGGACTTTGGCTGCATTTTCAATAACTTTCTGCCCAAATTCAAGGTTCAAGGGAAACGACATTTGCTGTGTGGACAAAAAAATTTTAATTTGGAAATATAACAAAGACACCACAATGTCAGTCATTAAACAGTATTTTAGCCCTAGAAAGGTTGATTTCAAACAATTTTAGATGAAATTTTTACCTAAATAAATGAACAAAAACTTATTCTAAGAATATTGATTACATGTTTTATTTTATTTTAAAGTCTGCTCAGAAATGAGGACATGCTGCAGCAACGTCTGTGTTATTCACCTTATCTTGACGCAAGGAAATGTATGAGTGTGCTTGTGTGTGTGTGGTGCAGGGAACCTTCAATTGCTCCCAGCAGATTTGATTTGGTGCTGGCACATTGTGTGTCTTAAATCAGATAGATGGCCAGCGCCCTTAGGGTGCAGAGCTCCCATTTCCCCTGCTCCTCTTATGTAATTAGCTTTCATTTAGGACTTTAAATGCTTTAGCCCCCACAAATTACGCAGAAGAAACGTCTTTTCTTCCCTTTTCACCCACTTTTTCTTTCCCAGTTTCATTTTAAAAAGAAAATCATTTAATTCTCACCCAATTCCTGATTAATTAAACTGCACTATTTCCACTAGTATTTTCATGATTGTGTTAGCATCATTACAGGCAGTAATAATTACAGTGTTTATAAGACAGTGGACGTCTGTATGGCCAATTCTCTGTTGCTGAATTACAGTTGTCATCTACAGCAAATACACAGCATGTGGTTGTGTTTTACCGCAACCGCATAAACATTTATCATTCTCATAGAAACTTAAATTGTTAGGATTTAACCTTTCAAGTTTCAAGAAAATGTTTAATATTGCAGCTTAAACATTTTTACAATTTAAAGGTGTGAAATGATTAAATGAAAACTGTGCCAAAAATAATGTAGCTTGAGTTGCAGGAAAAGAAAAAGAAATGTCAAAACTGATGAGTTCATGTGTAACGTTTTCACCGTCGGTTACTTCAACTTTGACATTCTGACCAGATAATAACCCATCTAGTCCATGCATGCAAAGTTGTAGGTTAAGCAAACAGAATGACACCATAAAAAAAGGCACTGAGCATATAAAGAAATTGAGTTGCAAAAAAAGCACAGGAAATCATGGCACCAGCTAAACTCTATCATCCATCCATCCATTTTCCGTCACCCTTCTCCCTAACGGGGTCGGGAGTTGCTGGTGCCTATCTCCAGCTGCGTTCCGGGCGAGAGGCGGGGTACACCCTGGACAGGTCGCCAGTCTGTCGCAGGGCAACACAAAGACAAACAGGACAAACAACCACGCACACACACACTCACACCTAGGGAGAATTTGGGAAGGCCAATTAACCTGACAGTCATGTTTTTGGACTGTGGGAGGAAGCCGGAGAACCCGGAGAGAACCCACGCATGCACAGGGAGAACATGCAAACTCCGTGCAGAAAGACCCCGGGCCGGGAATCGAATCCAGGACCTTCTTGCTGCAAGGCAACAGCGCTACCCACTGCGCCACTGTGCAGCCCCTAAACTCTATCAGTAATTAGAAAGTCCCAACTGATGACCCACAAAGAGGTGCCTGATTACCAAGGAGTCATGAATGGCCAAACCTAAGAGCTCTCTCAAGATCTTTATAACTGAGGATCCAAACCTGATCGATGGGCTATCCATCCATCCATCCATTTTCCGTCACCCTTCTCCCTAACGGGGTCGGGAGTTGCTGGTGCCTATCTCCAGCTGCGTTCCGGGCGAGAGGCGGGGTACACCCTGGACAGGTCGCCAGTCTGTAGCATTATCGATGGGCTATTGAGTGTAAAAATTTACAAAAACCTGGCAAACAAGTTCCCTGTTAGAGCAGAAGATCTGAGAGCTCCTTCAGCTGAGAGAGATGCTAGCAAAACCAGCTCTGCAAAAATGGAAGTTTGTGGAGAGCATAAAGCACAGCTGATGGAAAGCAAAATCATTTTCTGATTGAGTTTCTGGTGTTTCTGCAGTTGAAATGTACCAGATGGAACATGGTTCCAGGACTTCAGGTTCTTCTTTCATTTTTTTTTCTTACTCTAGTCTGATGAATGCAGGTATTTAATTTCAGGATTATTCAAAAAATAAATAAATCCATGATAAATGGTAAATGACAGTTTTTTTATTAGTTTTGACAATATTGTGAACTTTCAATTTCCTGCTTATGAAACTTTTCCTTTCAGCATTTAAGTATGGCTGTAGGATAGAAACAGCAGAGCATATTTATTACTTAGCATTATTTGCTTATTAGCTTTGCTTTATTTTGTGTTATGTTTATCTAAATTATTAAACTGTACTTTCATTAATAAAAATAATTATTGGTTCTATAACTACTTTCCATAGACACCTTAGAGTCTTTCCATGTTGGTATAAGTGCAACTATCCTTCATTGATTATTCTGAGAAATAAAATGCATATTTTTTGAAAAAGATGCAAAGTCAAGGCCAATTGTAAAACTGATGTGTTTCTAAACATTGATGTAACTTTAAACAACCTACAGATACCACAAATACTCACATGATAAGACACATTTCAACCAAATAACCTGGATGTCTGTCATCTGAGATTAATAAAACAAATAAAACAAAAAGGGAAGATAGTGTGAGATTTGTTTCACTTGACTCCTACTTCTCTCCATTTTTGAGACAGAATAAAGGCTTGAAATCAAAGCACCTGATCAAATCTTAAATGTCAGCACACTGTTGCTAAAGACTATTAACTCTGGTAATCTGATATGCATCCGAGTGGCAGCTCATGAGAATACGCTTTAGCCTCTGAGTGAAGAAAGCAACCACAATAAAATTACCGTTGGCATCAGCTGAACAGATGACAGTGACTCCTGTTGTTCAGTAGACGATTACATTACAGCCTGTTAGCATCTCTCCGTTTCATCTGTGCTGTTACATTGTCACTGAATTCAGAGTGTGGACAGCATGCAGCCTTTTTTTTGATGGACTTTACAATCATCTTCAGTAAAAAAAAAAACAACAACACCTGCACCGCCCTTTGTGGCTGCTGCAAAGTAGATGATGCAGGGCAAGCTGTTGGAGCAAGTGGGCAAGAGTTCAGAGGAACGTCTAAAACAGCAGCAGCAGTGAAGGCTTTGGCTCACTAATGGAGGGTTACATTTACATACGCCCACCATGTCTGTCTGCAAAAAGATTAATAGCGTTGAAGATGCAAACTGAATTCTGCTGACATACAAAGGAGAATCATGGAAGGGCAAGAGGCCAATCGTGTGGGTGCAAAGGCTGCTGAATGAGAGCGAGAATAAAGAACCAGTTCAGATTTACACAAAACTGTGATTTCTTTAATAAAACAAATTATCTGAGCTTTTAAGCGACGGTGAGAAATTAGATGTTGCCAAGTTGGTTCAACTTCATGAATAGTAACTGACAGAGAACTCAAAGGTTGACATTAGATTCACTGTCATAGCTAAGAAAAGGACAAACAAAATGTAGTCATAGTTAAAGAAAATAAAGGATTTTAGATGCAAGTGATTTCACTAAAATGTTTATATGCAGTCTTCATCAGGCATCAGAAAAGTGGTTCAGCTTGGAATGCCAAATATATTTCATGTTTTGGTCCATATTAATCCACAGAATCCTGCAGAGTTTGCCATCAAGCAAACACACCAGAGGAAGAGCAGGAATTACCACAGTGCTGATCGTCCCCCACTTGCTGCTGCGCTTCAGCGGGTGACTCTGGGAGAACATTCGGCGTTGTAAAAATTTAGTTGCGAAGCAAATTTGGCTGTTAGGAAATCTCAACAAAGCTCCATTATGAAATCCAGGGACAGTCATTGCATGGAAATTAACTAACATAAGATTGTTTCCACTGACAAACAACTAAGCTGTTGACCAAGTAAACATTTCAGTTAATGAAACATCTCTAATCAGCTTGTTGGATTTGTTACGCTATGAAGGTTAACTGATAATAATCTGTGTTGTAAGCAACTAAAAAAATAATTTCAACAAGCTTTAGTTAATACAACCAGATCAAAATAACAGTAACATACTTACGGTACCCATTTTAATATCGGTTGTGATTTTCTATATTTTTGCAGCAATTTTCTATTTCAACTGAATACACCTTATGTTATACATTATACTATGCAGTGGAAAACTGGAAGTCTGATTTAAATTGAAGGCCAGTTATTGTGTCTACAGAATAATGTCTACTATGTTTTAACCTAACATGTGACCTTATTGTAAATCCTTACTCATACTGTTAAGATCTAAGTGGGCCCATTTCTCACGGTGCAAATTATTAGTCCTGTATTCCACTTGATTCCACTCAGGTCCAATACATAACACACACATCTGTCTAGTCTCAGGCATTGCTACCACACATAGTAAAATATTGTTCAATAATTAGAAGCCTGATGCAATGTTTGTTCGACTGTCACAGCGGCCTCTGATGCCTTTTCTTAGCTTGAAGTAAACTGGTTAGAAAACTTACAACAGAAGAACTAAAAGGAGAAACTCTTTTGTTGCTTTGATCTTAGCAGCCTTTAAGTTTAAATTTTTAATCTTGCTAGATTTCTTTGGCACATAGAAATCACATAGTGAGTCTATCACTTCACTTTCAGCCAACGCTCTGCCCGTAAAGCGGCACATGCGATGAAAGAAGGCAATCATTAACGAGGTGAAATACAATAAAATTCCACTCATTTAATTTTTTACGCATTCCTGGCTCAGGTGAAAATCGAATGAGACTGAAGAAATATGTACATCACAAAAGTAATATGTGACTAAATAAGATAAATATGATATTGTGAAAATATTTTCCCATGATTTCACAAGTCATGAAATTTCATAAACTGTGCTCACAGTTGGGATTTTTTCTTAGAAGACTTTGAAGATAGATGAGGTAGTTAAGATAAAAATAACAGAAGAACAGGATGAAGCAATAAAAGCTGATCCAGCAGAGGCAGGCGCAACAAAAAGAGAGAAAACGAGCCAAGTTTGGTGGGTTCTGACAACAGAACGGAGCAGTGCAGGCCAAAACGCCTCCTCTCCTAACATGACTGCTTCCTATGGGAACCCCGCTGGAATATGATCCACGCAGTGGTGAGCTCTGGTTGGGGAGGGGAAGAATTTCACTGAGGGGAATTGACGTTTTGCTCCCGTTATTGTAATCTAGATATCCACGGACATGGTGTTGAGCCACAAGCTGAAGGGAAATTATGCCTGCTTTTGTCAACAGAGTTTAGAGCTGAAAATGCTTGGAGGCATAAAATAAAACACCATTAATTTAATTTAATTTAATATTAGAACACCAGAGATTGATGTTTGCAAAAAAATATAGTTTTTTGTATGTTTAGAGATAAAAGGCTTAATTTGAACTGTAACATATGCAGTTTAGAAATGGAAAATGAAAATGAGTATATAGGCAATGCATCACCACACTGTTTTTGTTTCATCTCAGGAACTGTGGCAAAAAAAAAAAAATAAAAAAAAAAAAAAGAAAGAAAAAACCCCAGCATCTGTTGGACTGATTTAATGGAGGTAAACAAAACCATTAGTGGTGAAACCAGCACTTTTCACCACAGGTCAACATTAATGGATCAACCACAATAAAGCAGCATCTCTTCAAACAAATGCATCAACGGTGGGCTCCAGAGAGGATGCATGTATTAACTCGCCTGTGACACAAACACACGAGAGCGGACATTTACTTCTCCCTTAATCTCCACCGAAGCTCCTGTCTGCAGAATTTGGAGCTCATCAGAGCTCGCCGCTCCTGAGGCCTTCTCATTTTGGGTCAACATGTGTTGCTAAGGAGAGACAGGCTTCCTGTTCTGGGCCTTCATTCTAATTGGGAAGCATCTGGACATCTAGGACATATTTTTTTCTTCACTTTCATATTTACATGGGAATTAGATTTTCTTCTCAGTGTTATTTTCTGACATAGAATGACTTGAGCAAAGCGTGGTGTGTGGTTAGGGACCAGTTAGGGAATCAAGGCCACCAACTGATATTTCTGCTGGTGGCCTTTATATTTATTATCACGTTTCTAAGAATCTGAGAGCGACATTTTCCTTTTTTCCCAACTCATGACAATTCTCCAAATTACACAAGGGTTTATGATACCACACTTGCACAATGTGACATGCTTATTTTCAAAAGATTTTTTTTTCAAATTCAAAGCTACTTTGTAATATATTTTTTGTATAGAATATTTAGAAATATTCCCTTTTAATAGTTCTACATTTTGGTGTGATATTTGATTTAAAACCTGAAAAATATTTACTTTAGTTAGAGTTGGTAAGTAGTAAATTGCATATACAGTAATACGGTATTTCTGTGTAATCCCAGATTACACAGAAAGAAAACATTAATAGTATTTTGCAAGGTAACATTGGGTAAATAAGAAGCTGATTATTAATCATTTAATAAATTAAATAATTTTCTGCCCTCATAAATAACGTGCTGTATGCCATTTATTTTACTCCACCACACAGTAACTTTCTTGGATTGTTGCAAACATGCAATAAAAACTGTTACCTGAGTTCAGGGAAGTTGTATCCAGGTCAGGCCTATAAGCCTTGCTTGGTTTTGTTTTTTAAGGCAAATGCAAATATTTTCAAACAGCCAGCCTAATCCTTCTTTCAACAGAGGGTGACTCCTAGGAGAATTATTTTTCTTCAGCACACACTGACTGCACAGCGAATGCAGTCAGTGTTGGCAGCACTACGTTTATGCTACGTAAAAACAGTTTTTTCTTTAGCATAAACAAGAAATGCATTTATACCAGAGAATTCAGAATAATCATGACATTCTTTCCGTAAATCTCTTCAAACTACACCCAGTTTGCCTCCTAGTAAATGACACTGTGTGTGTATTTCTGCATTCCTGACGACTCCTCCAGGATTTACAGAAGCAAAACGCTGACGTATGCAAAAACAGTTTGCAAAATGGAAACTATTTTCTTAAAACTTCTACTGTACGACTACAGTTCTGTTAAACCGCAACACATGGAGGTTTATACACAAGATTACTACTCTGTTATTTCAGCTGGTATTCACATTTTCTCAGGATGCAGCTGCCTACCTCTTCCCAAACATCAAAAAAAAAAAAAAAAAAGTCATCTGGCAAAATTATTAGTTGAAATAATCTACCTCACTTAAAAAAGAATGACAAAGGAATTACAACCTGGGCTTCAGTGCTAAATCTTATTAAATATACCTTAATGTGCCTTCCACAATGTCTAATCAATAATGTATATCTTGTCTAATCTTCAGTTTAAAAAAAGGAAAGAAAGGACAGAGCTCCATTGTAATTAGATGAGCGACAAGGGTGCACAAAAGTCTTGAACTTAATTCAAGACTTTTGGTGGGTATCTGATGTTAAAATAATTCCTGTAGTTCTCCAGTCATCCAGTGTGGAGAACCGTCTTGCTCACTGACTGTTGTGATAAACGTCCTTCTCCAGCCTTAAACTGTGTTTATGACAATTCAAGCTGTCATAAACACCTTGCTCTTATCTGCAGATAAGAGCAAGTCGTGATAGGATTTCTTTGTTGTCTTCTCAAGTAATTTCCACAAAAATTTAACTGAGTTGAATGCCATGTTCTCTCATTTCTCCTTCATTAAAGAATGGCTAAATGAGATAGGATGCCTACATTTTGCAAAAAAAGAGGAAACCATGATTACAAAACTGTTTCTCAAGAGCATAAGTGTCAGGTTTGCCCCTGATAGTAACACTAACGATTTTGAGGAAAACAATAATTTCTCACAGTGATATTTTCACTTCACTACCTCTCAAAATGTGTCACTGGAAAAAAGGTCACTTTGCTTTTTATAACATCTTCACCTATGGTGTCACTATATCGACACAGGGGTGTTCAGTTATAATATCGTTTATTATTTATTGTGATAAATTTATCATAAGAATTTTCATTTATCATTGTCACAAGTTTAAGGATTTCATGTTGGTTATTTTCTCTCTTTTCCTTACCAAATGTAAAGCATTTTAAACAAAACTGCTGTGTGTGCAGAGTCCCACCCCAGCAGGCTGCAGTGGATTTGTGTGTCTGTGCCTTTAATTTCAGCCACAGTGGTCGGCTCGCTCTCTCTGTGCTAATCTTTCAAAACAAACATGCTGAAAAGCATCTGATGAGCATCTCCAATGAGCCCCATTATGAATGATTTTTAAAGATGGTTTAAAGTAGAGAAGTACTTCACGGCGCCAATGAATAGAACTTTGAACTGTGGATCCACTGGAAGGCCAGGTTTTCTGTCTGCTGTTTTTCCTGCACTGGACTGCTTGATGGTGTGTCTGCTTGTGTTAATTTTCAGACATTGTAGTATCCTAAATTAATTGCAATTAATAAATTTACTTATTTTTGAAGAATCTCAACTTATATAAATCTAAATTTGAGTAGAAACGTTCTTAAATAAAACATGGTGTTAATTAGGACCAATCATTTAAAGTGACAGGCTCTTTTATCACACTATCTAAAAGGTGATTAAAATTATATTAATAGAAAATGACATTTATTATGTGAGCTTTTATTTTTTTACTGAGAGAAAACACTGGCTATAATTCATAATTCATCCTAAAAAAATTGTATTTCATTTTGTGGTATGCAAAATGTTTGACATATATATGAACATTTTTGCAAAAAATGCTCATATATTTTGAAAATTTTTTCCCCAAATATTCAAAATTCATCAGATTAATTGAAAATATAAAAATAATTGTTAAATATAGATAATATATTCTGTGCAAAAACAGAATGATATTTTTTTTGACCAGAAAATGGCATGATACTAAAATTAAACATATTCATGAATATAATAGATCAAAACATAGTTTAGTCACTAGTGGCAATCTTTACTCTTTAATCTGCAACAGATCTACTGTGGGGGTGTTTAGATACTTTTCTTTCTTTTCTGTCGAAGGACTAAATGTATCTTAAGATATGCTTAACAAATAATCGGATAAAACAAACAGAGCCCATTTCATTTTAAAAATAGAAGCCGAGAACAAATAAACAGCATTTCTCTCCCCAAATGTGCAAGAAAAATTATATAAAATTTACCATTATGTTGCATTTCAGCAGTGGGAAAAAAAAACAGATTTTTTACAAAGACACAGACGAAACAAACGGCTGAAACTTCACAGCAGCAGAAAACAAGTCTTTATTCCCATTATTTCACTAATGGGAATAAAGTTTTACACAGGTTGTTTCAGGGTTTTAACTTAATTCATGAGGTCTCAAATTAAGATTATGGGGATTATGTGACTTAAATATACACTGATAATTGATGGTTACTTCACAATCTAATTTTATAATTTGCACTTGTTGCTTTACAAATCCAACTTTAGTCCTAGCATTTGAAATAAAAACAACTTAGAGCCATCTTAATTTCTAAACAAACATATTACTCATCACAAATATGTTCTAATAGACAAAAAGACAAGCCGGCGTCTTTTCTGACAAACACCATTTGCTGCTCTGCTGCTGCGAGAAGAGGATAGACAGACAGGAAATGCTGATGAATCAGTGGCGAGATAGCACTAAACACAAGAGAAAGGAAAGAGAGCAGATTGAGAAAAACAGGCAGAGTGTCGGCTGTAATTAAGAGCTGAAAGGCTGATGTGCCATGTAGTGAGGAGCAAAGTGTGGTGGAGAGGGAACGGCAGTCATTAGAGCAAACGCTCACGCCATCGCAGTCAGAGTTTCGCTCACTTAAAGAGCAAAAGCAGAGCGAGCTCAATGCAGCTGCATTAAGAACCTTTATCAACCTACAACAAAAACAGACATTATGAAATCAAAGCAAGTTAAAGCCAGCTTGTGCTTTTCTAGGTAAAAGACACAAACAGAACTACTCCTTGTGAAATGATAGAACGGCTCAGACAGCTAGTGTTACTTAAGGAATGTTGAAATTCGGTTGAATTTTTTTAAATAACTTTGGAGACATTTTTATTGAAATTAAGATATCATCTTAATTCCAGCAAACCTTATCAGCACCACAATTAACTGTTTACACTTTCATAAACCAGAGGCTAATTAAGTTTCGCACGTATGCTCCATTTAACCTTTGCGTGCAAATAACACACCGGGTTAATTAGACCGATTGTGAAATGTCTACATGGAAACATCCAATTGAGCTGAGGGGACTCGACACTAAAGCCCACAGATTGTTCCATACAGTGAGCATCTCGACAACTGAAGAACAAAATCATATTTCTTCTCAACAAAGACAGTCAAATAAAATAATCTACACAATGGATTTACTTTGTTAGACTTGCCTTATTTTAACATCACAGAAAATTCTGATTATGTCTTGACCTTGCAGGAAAACATTACAAACAGAAAGAATGCACAGGAATTTCTTCCTATTGTCCTCGTGTGTTGAGGGTCTTTGCCCTCTCTGTAGTCACGGTACTACAGAGAGGGCAAATATTTTGCATTTCCTGTACAATTTACAGGATATTGTTAATGTTTTATAGACAATATTCAACCCGTAATTTTCAATTGGTTAGTTGAAACAAAATGAACTCTGTTCAAATCTTTGCAATTTTATCACTTCTCAGACATTGCAGAAAATCTTTCAAAGTAATCAACTGAAGTAACTGAAAATGAATCTATAATGTAGAGTATTACAAAAAAATTTAATAAACCTAGATATTTTATGTTTTCGTTTACTTTTTAAATCTATGTAAAGGACCTTGTGTTACACTAGTTTATTAGGAAAGTGCAGTAGAAATAAAGTTTTATAGAACGACTCATTTATTTACACTACAAAGGATCTATTGAAGTCCAATTCCTTTGCATCAAACCACTTCGTAGCTGTGGAGTTTCTCACAGGCTGTCAGTAAAATACCTGTGGGTTTTTTCCACTCAGTCTGAAACTACTTTACTCTGCAAAAGAGACACAGAGAATGTTAACCCACTGACTGAACACAAACTTTGAAAGTGGAAAGTGGTCTCCAGCATTAAGACATTGTAACAGGTTCTTAAAAGCTGTAATTTGCTAATTAAAGTATTGCTTTACACAAGATCTTGTCACTGGATCTTTGTTTTTCCTTCCATCCGGTCTGAGACGCTAACTGCTGCCTTTTTGGAACGCTTACGGTTTTCTTGTCTCATCTTTTTCTATAAGGTATTATGGTTTCCTCTGCATTTTCTGAGTGGAAATAGGTGACCCATATGCAACAAATAAGACGCTTGTCAGGAATTCTAAACTAAGCAGTCCTGTTCAGCAGCTTGAGAATAATAGCAACGCTAAATCAGGTTGGCAAACAATATGAAAGCAAAGAACGCAAACTTTTACCCTTAAAGAAACAGAGTGAAGTCTCATAAAAAGTAAAGTTCTGTTAAAACTTAAAGAATGTAAATAAAAAGACAGGGTGAAATGAAGTTTGGCTGGGAAGCTTTGGGAAGACTTAGAAAAGTCTGACAAAGCTGCAGACTTTGGCCCAGCTGGAATGGGGCCCATTTACAGGAAAGCTCCTCCTTATTCTCCCTTTTTCTGCATTATCCACAGCTACAACACTAATAGTCAAAGTCCGAATAGGGAAGATTTGTATGTGCAGAACATACATACAAATAAAAAATAAACTGCATACATTTCCAGAGCTTCTGTTAGTGGTACCACACAAATAACAAGAGTAATGTTGCGGGGATTTGGTGACATGTTGCTAAGCTCTGAAATAACTCATTTAAACCTTCCTGTCTGGTTCCATCAAATAAGAGCTTAAAGTTGCTTTCAAAAGGACTAAGTACAAATAAGATTATTGCTAGAGGTGCAGGAAAGCCTAGACTAAAGCAAACAGTTTGAATAAAGCAAAATACCTTCTATCCTTTTTAATGTGGTACTTTCTGCAAGAAACTACTTCCTAGACTATTTAAATGTTATTGTTGTAAATTTTTTTCTCTCTATTACAATTTTCAAGTCATGCTCCATTTACCATGGTTCAAGATTTCAACCTTTTAATCATTTAATCATCATGCCAGCAGGAAATTCCTACAGTATATTCTTCAGTAAAAATACTCATGTTTCACAGAATCTACTCCAAAAAGGTAAAACATAATTTAACTGCCTTAATTTTATTTCTGGAAAGAAAGGGTAGTTTTTTTCCTGCTCCTTAATTGCATAAACTATCCCAGACTAAGCTGTGAATCTCAGTATGTAAAACATTTGGTTATTTTTTTCTGACTCAGAAATTAACAAATATTTGCCTTTCTGAAAGGCATGTTCTCCTGTCTTGGCATTTTGAAGAGCGGTGAGTAAAAGTTAGCCTGTCTGGCTCTGACCACATGGGAACATTTTGTTCTAAAATGAAACTTTTTAACCGTCTGTGTCTCATGTCCATATGACATTTTAGAGGACCTTAAATATTTTTTAAAACAGGTCCAGAGTAAAAATTCCCCTTTTGCATATTCAAATGGGCAGTGAAAACTCCTCTCCTGCGGAAATATTTGACGTATGAATCCAACTTCTAACTGTAACCTATAACCCCAAACATGACATACACAACAACAATGGCAGAAGACACATTCCTCTTGTAGTTAATTAATTTTATAATCTAATGCAGCGTGTGTTGAAAGCATGTATTGAATCGTCATTCCAGACCAAAGACTCGACTTGCACTTTGTTGTTCTCTTTTGTGTTATTGCTAACTTCATGTGTCCCATATTCCATTTTTAATGCCATTTACATGTAAAAATAGTGTTTTGTTGATAACATTCCTGAAAATGGTCCTGCGTGGATGCAGGTGTTTTTGAAACCGAGAACTTGTTTTAGAAAAGGGTTTTCATTAGATGTGGATGAGGCCTCATATTTGCACAGATGGGAAATAGGAGGCCATGTCATTTTGTGAATATTAAATCAATTAATCCCAAAGGAAAGACAGAAGTCAAAAATATAGTAAATTCTTATGATAAAGAGTTAGAGGCATCAGCCAGGCCTAAAACTAAATAGTTTCAGCTCTTGTTGTAGGAAACGCACTACTTCACAAAGAGGTTTGAAGAGTAAGCAGCTACAAGTTCTATCAATTCACCAGAAAATGTTACCGATAGTGTAGTAGAGTAAAGAAATGTGGGCCACTCCTTTGAATTGACAGCCAATGAGTGACGTGAGGAGATGAGTGATGACCACAGTGATGCATGGCTCTTCCTGTTGCTGTGGGTTAGCACCACTTCAAAGGAGCTAAGAATATGTTTCACTTTTATCCAAACTCTTCACACAAAAATCTTTTTTTTTTGCTCAGTCACAAATACAAAATCTCCACATTTATCAGTTTATCACACTTTGTTCCTTTTAGTACAACTCTTAACACAGACCAGATGTGTTCTCCTTATCATATAAAATTAACATGTGAAAACGAGGAGGGAAGTGAGTGTAAATGACCCATACCATACTGATGTAATAAAAGTCACTGTGACTTGGATTTATTGCTGGCAATAAGTGTACCTGCCGAGCATGCTTAAAATTAAGTAGAAGCAGTCAAAGAAACTGCCTCCTGCTGAGAAAAGTCTCTACTTTAACCTACTTGGACATACATATCACTGTTTCAGTCTTGGTTTCGCTGCAGATTAAGAGGCACATAAGGGCAATGAAACGTTGACAACTAGCAGAAGATCTATACTGCAGTTTGACATCTGGCTCAGGCAGACAAATGGAGAGAATGAGGGGAAAACACAATGAAGCCAGTGACGTAGGCTTAAAGCGGCAAAGGAAGAGCCTCAGACAGGAAGAGAGGAGGAATCGAAGAGAGAAAAGAGAGCAGGGAGGAAAAGGAGGAACTAAGAACTGATTGTTGGATATAAAGCCCCAAACCTTTGTTAGTCTTTCTTTGTTTCAACAGAACAAAGTCATACTCGTTGAAAACATTCACTTAAAGTAGAGCTGTAATGTTGTTTTAGTAGATCTGATAAAAAAAAAATAAAAAAAAATACACCCTCTTTAAGTGCTTCGGTCTTAAGAGATACAAACATGATCTGGTTTTTTATCGAGGTTGGAAATGATTTAAATCAAACCTCAAGATTACAAAAGGACAGCCCACAAATTTCATTAATTAATTTATTTTAATGAACAAGAACCAAAGTGGTGTTTGTGGGAAAGTTGAAGATAGTCCAATAAAAAACCTGGATAGAAGTAAAATAAGTAGTTTCTAGAATTTTAACAGGATCACTTTGTTTTTATTGTTTCATTGGCTTAAATAAAGCTTTAAAGTCAAATCATTGAAAAAAAAAAAATTGTATTGTAAATGAATTTTATGTCTTAAGTGCATATAGTGCAAACAAAACAACAAGAAGAAATATAAGAAATATTTGATTTGATAAGAAATATCAAATCAAAACACAAGCAGTCAAGAAGGCAATATTTCATGTACATGGAATTAAATAAGAAGTAAATCCAACCCAATTCCAGTTTGGGCCACCTGGATTTTTAGCTACTTTTTGAACAAATCTTTTCAGTCAACAAAACGTCTTCAAGTCTTAAGAGTCACTTTATCCTGATTATGTGCAAATCTACTTTAATAAACGTAGGATTTATCAACAGAACGCATTCATACTTGAGATTATAGAAAATCCTGCGACAGACTGGCGACCTGTCCAGGTGACCCCGCCTCTCGCCCGGAACGCAGCTGGAGATAGGCGCCAGCGCCTCCCGACCCCGTTAGGGAGAAGGGTGACGGAAAATGGATGGATGGATGGATTATAGAAAATCAGAAATTGGGTAACTATTTCAGAAATATTTTGTATAATTTATATCTGAATGAAAAAGTACAATTTGAACAATAATAACTGAGTATATACCACACTCATCTTGTTTAGCTATAAATTGATGAAACATCTGTGATATAATCCATAAAAATATGCATCATTACCACAAGCACCATAAGCAGATATTTAAAAGAAATGAAGCCTGGCCTTGGCTTTACCGTTAACAGAGCTAGAAATAGACAAGCTTCAGACATAGAGGAGCATCTATTTTAAAGGATGACAGAGTGCCAGTTGAGAGGTCAGCCCATGTTCCCACACCAATAAATGAAATGAAGTCGCAAAAAGGGACAGAATATTAAAAAAAGCAAAATGGAAATATAGATGTATATTTTTAAATATTACTACAAAGAATGAAGCCTTTCACATGTGCAATTGTTATCACTGTATCTTTATCTTGCACACACACTAGCCAATCGTGAGTGACCAGGCGGGTTGAGCAGCTGCTGGTTTCGGTTCATGATAAAGTTTACGCCCATTTTTGCTTCCACCAGTATTGACACCAACACATGGACCCGCATAAATCCACCTGTTTAGGCAAACCGAACAGGTTCAGGAGCAAAATGAGAGACACGGTTTAAAAAAAAAAAAAAAAAAAGCTTATAGATCTAAAAAAACCTTAGGCTATTTTGAACAAATCCTCTACAACTATTGGCATCTCTGATCAAGGTGAGGAAAATGTTTTAAAATAAATTCTTATTGATATTTTTCTATTGTTTCTTGCTGCACAACTTGCAGGGCAAAAAGAGACACGCAGGACAGACAACCATACAAACTCATACTCATACAATTTAGACTATAAAATCGACCAGTCAGTCATGTTTTTGTAGTGTGGGAGGAAGCTGAGTACCCAGAGAGAACCCAGGTATGCATAGGGAGAATATGCGAACTCCATGCAGGAAGATCTCATGTCAGGACTTACATTCAGAAACGTCTTGCTGCAAGACAATGGTGCTACAAACTGCAACACTATCAGCAGCTCAAAAGACAAATTATCTTTTTAAAAATGTATTTTCTTAGGAAGTAAAAGTAAATAAAATTACACAGATGGATCAGTTGGAGAGATACAACAACCAGTGTATCTAATGAACCAAATACTGATTCAATGAAGGCATTAGAACCAAAGATTTGTAGTATTTCTGGTCTGTAAGGCTTATCACCCAGGAA
This sequence comes from Poeciliopsis turneri, assembly GCA_922788865.1. Lineage (NCBI taxonomy): Eukaryota > Metazoa > Chordata > Actinopteri > Cyprinodontiformes > Poeciliidae > Poeciliopsis > Poeciliopsis turneri. The sequence continues at coordinate 1,586,574 of CAKLNU010000717.1, read as the reverse complement.
AATGAATCATGTTTTGTATGTAATAGAAATCATGTATGCTTTGAAGTGTACAGTAAATGGGAATGATGCTCTAATGCATTAATTTTCAGTCGAATTCAGAACCACTACCTCTATCAAAGAACCTGCAGCACATTTATTCTCTTTTATGCTTTGAAAAGTCCTGATCATGAAAAAAACAAACAGCATAATCTCCCTAAAAAAGCCTGATGGACACATCTTTATCAAGTTCCAATTTACTTTATTGAGTACATTAAGAAATCATGGAACCAAATCAAACCAAAAGAATAATATAATCTTCATTTTTCTTTTGCTTCTTGAGAGAATATTGCAATGGAGTCAGTTAATGTGTAGGCTGCTGCAATTCCTAAACATATTTTTCTAAACCATGCACCATATGACTATAGAAACAAAGAGGTATGTCTACAGGAAAGGCTTCTTTCTTATCTTATAAACTGTAAGCAAATTCTGCTTTGCGTTTTTAACGGTTTTCCATTTTAGTTTCAGAAGCAATGTTGAGGTGGGCAGAGACAATCAGCCAGCAGAAGGAGAAAAGATACACTTTGTCAACCGCATTCATGAACAAACCTGAACTGAAATGCCATACATTACTTCAAAATTAGGCCACTGACACAATTTCTCTAAAAGCAGCCAGTATGGATCATAAGATTACATAAAGCGCGAGACAGGCTGAGAGCTTCAGAGCCTCAATGTTTGTTCTCCACATGCACAGTTACCTTGGGTAAATCATTTACTCACCTATGGCACAAGGTCCTCTGTAATGTCTGGTAGGAGGCAATATTATGCCTGATCTATTTTTTTCTCATAAAATAATAAAAACAGGCATTTTATTTCAAGAAGCAAAAATTTTATTTACATGTGATAGCTCAAAGTCGACACAGCCAACTTATAAGTATATAATTGACTCGTGCATCATCACAGTTTGTCTGGAAGAGCAAATGCCATATGTGTGTCACTCAATGTAAAGTTCATAAGCTCTGAAAAAGTCATTAATTACATATGAGCAGCTAAACAATTAAAGTGACTAATAAACAGGTCATTTATTCCTATAAACATTTTTAATTTGTTGTTCGGCTTTAAACAACAGGCTTTGACAACTCAATTTTGGCATTATTGTGAATTACAATACAAATGAAGATAAATTTAGCTCCATTTGAAATAAAAACAAGCTAAGGTCTTCTTTTGGACAGTAAAAGAGTGAAGGTTCTCATAACATGTTCCATTAAAAAAATAAGAAAAATCAAAGCAAAAAACAAGGTTCCTACAGGTTTCTGGCTCCAAAATCATCTCACATTTAAACTGACATTCAATACTTCTAGAACACAAAATATATTCATGCTTCAATACAACTCCCAGCTATTTACACCTGCAGGAAATGGACTCTGGGTTTCACAAGCTTACACAAAGGTAAATGAAAAGAACAATGACTCTGAGCCTAAAAGGACTGGTTAAGTTGCTCTCACTTCAACAGGTGGCAGGTTGCCCTTCAAGGGGCCTGAACCTGTGACCCCCTGCTGACAGTCTCCTTGGTAACTCTGTCATCCTGCTCACACCGATCATGTGTCAAGAAATCTCCCTAACCCTTGTTTGTAGAACAGCAGGGGCAGGAAAAGAAAGCCCATAATCCTGATCCAGTCCACACTCTTTCTCACATGCTGTTGGGATACACTTCTTGCTAAGTGCTGAAATCTCCACAAAATTGTGTTCTGGCACAATGAGTCAGATTTAATTATGCAGAAAAACATATTTGTCACATTTTAATGCACTGGATTTTAAAAAAATAAAAAAAATCAAACGTGCAAGCTCAGTTAGTGGGAATAAAAGCCATTTTAAATTTGCTCCTCCTGCTGCTGGAAAACAAACAGCTGAACTCTGAACTTTGGCTGTCAAATCCAGACACACCCAGACGAGTTTTCCTTTAGTTCAACGTGAAACACTGCAAGAGCAAGCAATGTGTGTAGAGAAAACATTTTTTTCCCGCTTTTAGTCTCACAGGTTTCTCGCCAAGTCAGACACAGCCTCAAAGTTGACTGCCCAAAAAGCCGAGCACATTAGACGACATACATTTTTATATAAATAAAACAGTTTGGCAACTTGTCTGAAGAGCAAAACTGTATTCAAAGAAAAGTAGAAAAGTAGAAAGCATTGCGAGGAAAACTTTTTTCTTTTTGCTTTCAGCAAATTCCCTCACTTGACTCATGATCACCAAAGCAAGTTTAATCACGTTGGAGAATTTATTAGACTTGTGATGATGCACAGTTATTATGAACGTCTGTTAGTCTTGCCACAACTTCTCTCAGACACCATGATTATAAGGATGGAATTCCTCAATGTTCTTCATGGTTTCTAATCTGAATGAAGCTAATGCAAAAAAAAAATAATAATAATAAAAGGCTGGGAAATTATAACTTTAAGGAATAAAGGACTTTAGTATTTTTTCACAATGGTGTCATTCCATTTCAATCTGGAGAGACTCAGACGGAGAAAGAGAAGCGATTAGGAGAGTTTATTGACATGCATGAATTAAAGTCTTTGGCGCTCGGGCCCCGGCTGAAGACATCGAGCTGTGATGGTGATGAGCTCGGATGAACGTTCCCACCGTTGATAGGAACATCATCCCCGGGACCCGACACTGGTGGTGGAGATCGGTGAAGGATGCATCCTTGAAGAGCTAGGAGAGTGGAGGTGGAGATGGGGCGGAGGTGGGATGAGCTCGGTCGAAAGCAGAGGGATCCTGGATGGAGATCCTTTTCAGCTGGGGCTTGAACGATGATAGGACGAGACGTGGCTTGGTCCGGCGTTGATTGGTCAAGGGTGATGCGTGGCGCGCGCCAATTGGGAGCTGTAGGTGTGGCTAAAGAGTCTTCCAGTTTGAATTTGCGCCTAGGCTTCATTATCTAAGAACAAAAGGATTTTCATTCTGATGAAATACCAGAGCTGCAAATGATCCAAGAATTGCAGTGAAACTGAGTTTATTCTCAAACCTCAGACCAGGCCTTAGGCCTCCAATGCATCTGCAACAGATCTGAGTTGCTGCACAAGTTTCAGATTACAGCAAAAGAAATGTTGCACACTTGCGTAATAAAACAAATATAAAAAATTAATGAATGAATTTGTATGATTTGCCAAAATTACATCAACTGTAACTGTTATTGTAGCCTGCTGTCAGAGTACAATTTTTCTGCTGCAGAGTAAGCACTCTGTTGCTCAGCATGGCTCTTATATGCTGCATTTCAGTGTTGAGCGGAAAATATACAAGATAGCTGTTCTATTATGAAAAATTGTCTTTTCGCACATTTTCGTACTTCCATTTATGTTTCTACTGCACCTAGAAACAGTTCAAGAGCTTAAAGACACTCCACTCTGACAATTTTTGGCAACAACTTAATGTTTTTGGATGTCTGAAAAATGAGCCGATTCAAAAGTCTCTTGATTAATAAGATTAATAAGGTGACCCTGAACCGTCACCTTGCAACCCAAGTGTAACTCGAGGAATGTTGACGAGATGGTTTTACCTCTGTATGAACTGTTCAATAGTTGGTGGAAAAAGCTAGTGTTTTGTTTTTTTATTGCAATAAACAAGTGCCCATTCACATTCTTCCAGAGAAAAGGTTAATTTTACTTTTTAATGGCAACGGTCCAGTCATAATACCAATGAAAGTTGCAGTTTATGGAAAAAATCACTTCAGCAAGGATTCAATTGAAAACAACTAGCAGCATTTAGCAGCAGACCTCCACAAAAGGGAAGTTCTGACTCTACCGTTAGTAGCAAATCTGCAGTTTAAACCTCCCAAAAATATACATGTGTATATATAATGTGTAATATAAAAATATTACAAATAAGGAAGACAACGTGTGTGGAACAAAGGCGGTGCAATACGTGGCCATGGGATTCAATGACCAGGTGAAAAACGTGTGAATACCTCAGTTATGAAACTGCTCAGAGAAACGTTCAAAAATCACTGTGTCTTAGAGTCTTTTAAATTAAACCACATTAGATAACAGATAACCGTATAGAATTTGAGACTCCGTCCTGTTCAGGCTGACAGATGAAAGGAAATCGATGAACAGTTGGATAGATGATCATGACAAACGTGAAACAAATTTAGATTTAAAGACCCAGATCGCTAATGATCATATAAAAATGCTCCATAACTATCAGTGAAGTTCAAATGTCTGAAAATTTTTCTCTTTTTGAGCCCCAAATGCTATAAAAAACTATTTGGTAGAGGGGGATTCAGCGCAGAGTCTATGGTATAAGAATCTGAAGAGGTGAGGGGAACGCAACTTCCACCAACACCTCCGAAAAACCCGTTTCCTGTGGAAAACCCTGAGACAGTCACATGTACAAACCTCTAAAAAAATTTTTAGACTGTCTTGTAAAAAGTATTAGCAGGGGAGTCTCTTTTCATGATTTAAGTCTTCCAATTCAAAAACGAGCTTGTCTGTACCAAGCACTGCATTTCCTGAAAATATGGGCTGTGATGCAATCTTGGCCAGTTTTAAATAGTAATATTTACAGCATATGAAAGCCAGCGTAACCCATTGGCTGTGAATGTGCCCTCATAGCATTCTTACTACTTTTATCAAGCTGCCATGGTAAAGAGGGCGAGGGAACATTAGACCGAATCACTACAGCCTTTAGACTCCCCACTTCCTGTTTCCTGGTTGACCCGTTGCCAAACACAACAAGCTCAATCGTGTTTATGAAGTACAGTGAGGGAGTGAGGTCGGGGCTATATTTATGCTCACTCCAGACATATCCGATCATAGTTTAGCAGGCTACATATTTCTTTTTTTCACATCAACCTAACCATGGCAAAAGAGGTCACACTCACACCTGCCCAATTATCGAATTATATTGAGGTGTTACAGGAACATTTGTGTCATATATCCAATTCTTTAAAATGATGATTTCCTATGCGACATAGAAGAGGGCGGATATAAATCCATAGTAAATCTTGTAGCAATGAAACAATGCTAAAGGTTCATATATAATTTTAAAAGAATAAAAACATAAATAATAATCAGAATGTTGTTCAAAGCAGATAAGTAAATTTAAAACACTATTTTTAAAACAAAAAGAGCCTGAATCCTTAAGTTTTACTCATTAATAACAATGCAAACCACTTAGTTCCAAAATTTTACTGAATCATTCAACATGTTTGCGGTTTTATGTTTCCTGAAATAATAAAAAAAAGGCTCACTCTGTCCTGTAAAATAGGTCAAATCCATCATGTGGCCTATTAGACAGACCTTGAAATGCACACAAGACCCAACATAGGAGTAAACAAGCGAGCAGGCACCACAGCAACCTTAAAAAAAGCAACAGCTTGGCTGCTTAGAGGCCTCAACCTCCTTTGGCTCCATGACCTGTGACACCCAACCAAAGCCTGCTTCAAAGACTCAGTTCAAACAGGAGAGGGAGGCAGGGTGACAGACACAGAGAGAAGATATACAAAACGGTATAAAAATGAGAAGCAACAAAATTTGGGATAAATATCTATGAATAAATTTACATTAAATATATTTAAGCTACCATTCAAGTATGAAGTTAAAGTATAATTTCCTGCAATATAAAATATTCCACTTCACTTCACAGGAAACCATTTAAACATCAAATGCACAGCTATGAGAGCTCTGGAAAAGAAATTCTTCCCATCTGAACAATCATTATTATTATTCACATAAATTCAACCAAACAAAGAAATTACGTATGAAAAAGACAGAAGTGGGAAGCTGAAAAAGGCCTGGAGACTTAATGTAAAGCCAAAACACAATTTAGAAAGGGAGATATAGTAAAACAAAAGATATCAAGTGGGGTAGCCCAATGGGTAACAAGGGATATCCGTAAACAGGAACTCAAACATTATTCCATTATTCCATTTACATTGGAATAATCTTAACAGATTACAAATCCAGGAAAGTGAGTTAACAGAGACAACACTGACAGCACTGGGACTCATATACCTTTTATCTGCTGTACCTGAGATAAAATAACAATATGTCGATATAAAAAAAAAATAATTACACAAAAAACAAATACTAACCGAAAGACTTTTGTTGCATTTGGACTCACAACATATGAGCTCTTACAACACAGTCACGACTTCCAGCAACAAGATGACATCTCAGTAGCTTGCAGACTATACAACATAACATGTAAAAATATGCAGCCTGAGATGCTTCAAGTCAGACCCACAACCAAAGCGAACAACAAGCTCTGAATGCAGACAAGAAACAATTATAAAATCAGAGGAACATGCGATGTTTCCTATTTATGCTTAGATGGAAACACTATAAGTATGTACTGCACATTTTTATTTCCTACAAAAGACTGCTTATCAGGGATACAATTGGTACAATCATACTTTGATTTCCATATAAGCACGCACATTTAAACTTGACAGTATTGCATAAAGATTTAGAGCAACAAGGGACCAACAGAAAAACACGCAGAGCAAATTTGCAGAATCAGTTTAGATACTTTTTCAGTGTTAAGTTTAAAGCAACACGGCAAGCATTTTTCATCTGTATTGAATTAAATCCTTAATGAACTGTCACTCAAAGGTCCTCTAGGGATATTAGGAATGAAATATTGCTGTGCAACATAAGGCTAATATATTGCTGTTCCTCTTGGAATTGGTCTAATTATATGGTGAGTAATATATGTTAGTATATATTATATTATGGTGAGTAATGTATGATATAAATTGTGCAGTAACAGAAACGGAAATAGCCATTTTCCAATCCAGTGGATATGAATGAAGCTTCATTTTTCTAATGTTAACTGATCAGGAATTGTTTTAGTGACATGAAAGGCTAAGGAGAAATGTGAAAAGTCTAATAAATACATCTCACACATCTATTTACAAGCACAAAATTTGTAAAAAAAAAAAAAAAAAAAGTATTTGAGGGACTGGAAGATGTTGAGAAGAAAAACATAATTACTGCATAAAGTTACTGCAGTATGTTTTACTACTGCACACATTTTAACATAACTTCTAAAATCAACTTGAATTTTTATTTTTATATCTTCCTCAACCCAAAACAGTCACATCTGGATAATAGAATGTGAATATTCAAGTCAAATGGATTTAATAGAGGAAAACAATTTATGTAAAAAGTTAAAAACATCTGCAACAAAAGCACTAGCCAGAAGGGTGCTCAACATAGCGAAGAAAAAAATTAAAAACAGTTGACAGTTTGTAGACCAAGAGACACCCTCGCACTAGTGTACACGTGGCCATTCAGTACACACACACACACACACACACACACACAACACACACACACACACACACACACACACACACACACACACACACATGCAAAAAAACCAGTCAAAGTCCTGTTAAGGCACTCAATGACACAAAAAAACACAGCTACAGGGAAGAGTTCAGCACTCGTCTAAATATTTTTAAATTAGTAATGGATAAACACTTAATACCAAAGTTATGGGAATAATCATGATAATGGCAAGCAGTAAGGTTTACTTTCATTTGACATAATATATTAAAATATGTAAAGTTGTTTTTTAATTAACTAAGGCTTATGTGTTAAATGAATCTATTTCTAAAGGGTGGGCCATTAGTTTCCATACATAGGAGAATGTAAAATGTATATTTCTTTTATATTTCAGATACCCAAGAAGACGCGTTTGACAAAAGAACAAAGAATTGAAATTATAGTGATGGCTGGATCAGGAAGCAGTCGCACGGTTGGACGAAACTTTAATAGAAAACATGGAATGAGCATCACACACGGCAAGTTTCAGAAAACTGTCATGACATGCAGCAATTACACAGAGTCCCACAAAAATAAAAATGGTTGTCCATTATAAAATGTTTATTTTTTTAATTATATGTCCAATGTTTCGATTTCAAATTCAGTTTGCCAGTCTTCTAGACATAAAGATTTCTCACTCTTCTGTTTTTATTCTCACTTTGAGATGAATCTTGTGTCTTTCAAAAACATTTATGACATGTGATGTTATTTATTGCGGCATTTAACATCAACTACCAATTCACTAGTTCAAACAATTCCCGTTTTGGTCAATTACAGTTATACAGGTATACAAAGGTTTTAAAAGATTAGTATTAACACTTTTTTAAGTGTTTGTTATGAGAGGCCAGAGTGTGCAGGTGTGTCTGATGTTTTCTCAGGTTGTATGGAGAGTCAGCAGGCAGAAGGGAAGCTTAAACGCATATGTATCACTTGCAAGAGCTGAACTAATTTGTCTAAAAATATTTCTGGCTATAAATGACCTGGCCAGTGCCTTACACTCCTTTTCATTAAATATGGTTTCTGCAAGTTAAATAATAATTTTCATAACTTTAATATAACTAGCATGATAGCATTAGAGAACAAAATATAACAGTCAGTTTAAGTTTCAACTAAATATTGAAACCTTCCTTTAAGTAAAGTTTCGATAAATATTCATTTTCCCATGATTAGGGAGATGGTAATGTATCAGGTCTCTAGAATGTGTTGAATAGTCTTGAAATACAATAATCAGAATCCAGTTTGTGAATACAAACTAGGACTTTGACTTCAGCTCCACATTGCTCTCAATGAAGACATCATGCATGCAAAAATATAATAAAACAGGTCAGGAACAAATTGTTTCCGACTGTAAATGTTTATATAGATGTTGCAAGATTGAATGTCTGGAAAAATATCCCTTTTCAAAGGGGATTATTGACAATATTCTCGAGATTTTTTAACTTGAAAACTTTCCATGGAATTTAAGAGGAATTTAAAGGAATTTATGAGCATAAACCTGGAAACTTGAATGCTGGCCCTTAACTACTGTCTTCCATTTATCTGAAATTGTGCCACAGGTCGAAGGTCCAGGAGGGAATCCTAGACATATTTTCCCCTTTGAAATCCTCCAGAAGATTCAAGAGATTCCCAAGGGGTTTAGAGGCAAAACAGGATTTACACTCCCTCCAGCAAGTTCTGGATCTTCCCCAAGGTCTTCTACTTGGAAAACCTGAAAATTCTGATCATATGCCAAAACTACCTTAACTAACTCCTGTTGATGTTCATATACATGCATTCGATGCACAATTATTACACAGTAAGAAACTCATCCCAAGTTGGTATTATAACTGAAATGTATTACCATGTACAAAAATTGTTTTTCAAAAACTAAAGTGAAGTTAGAGCAAAGATTTTTAGAAATTATACCATCCACACATTTAAAATCAATGCAGATCTCCAACTTAATTTTGGTTGAGTCACAACCCTTTTTAGAGCACCATGTGTCTTTTTCTATCGAGTGCATGAAAGATTTTTTTTTTGCATTATGAGGCTTTTGCCATGCACATCATTGACCAGCATGCATCAAAGGGACACAGCATGAAATAACAGCATGCTGTTACACCTGTGATCAGGAAGTTAGACACACCATATTAGTCTGACAGTGAAGCTGAGTCCTTTGTTCACTTACTTGCAAACGAGACTGTGGCATTAATCAAGCAACATCTAGTCTTCAACTCAGTCGCAACAAGACGCTTATGAAGCCTGAAAAATTAATCTCTCTATTTTTTTAATGTTCCACTTCGCAGCTCATCTAGTTATCAGATGGTACTTTCAGGGCTGAAAGTGAGGTGTACCTACCAGACACCTCTCACTGAGCTGCACGCTCTCAGTTTTCTCACATTTCTCATTTCCTTTGTGTTTCAGCTCCACTATGATGCATTTTCACAAATGTACTGAAAACACACCTTGATGGCAAGACACTTCCACTCGGACAGTTTCATGGGATTATGAAATCTTTACAATAAAAAAAATACTCAACAAAGCCACTTTAAAGAGTAACGTCTCTTTCACTGAACATTTAATATTTTTTCTCCAGCCACCTTCTAATCTGGCAACACTTCAACTAGTTTTCCAACCATGTCTGACCTCTAAAGGAAAAAAAGGTCTTAAAGTTCAACTTTGGCATTCCTAAAATCTGACACAATGGGGATAAATCAGAAGAATGTGTGTCTAGCTATGTCTGCCCATTGGGAGGTGATAAGCGCCAGATGCCCTGCACCCCAGGAGTGATAGGACTTCTCTTGCTAAAGAATGTTATGCACTGAAGCAAAAGCTGGAAAACACACTAAACTGATTGCATTTTGAAAAATCAAAACTTCTTGATGCTCATAAATGCAAATTCCAACCACTCTACAGCACACAGGTAAAGCAAAAGTAGGGAAATGAAGTTATCTGGAGTAATAATTCAATTCATACCTTGTGAAGGCGACAGAAAAATTCCCCAAAGCTGCAGCAGACTGAAGGCCATCACTGGTGCTCTGAATCCCAGAGGCTTCTCCATAACTCTTCCCGCTTATCCAGCTCTCCCCAACTCCTGGCAAGTTTGAGTATGTGCCAAAAGGCTTCTGGTCTTGCAAGCCTGCTGTCCCAGGATTGCCTCTATAGTGGTACCCAGTTCCTGTGGCAAGACCCATGGCAGACGGTATGGTTCCCACCCCATGAAGAGGACTCATACCACTCCGCAGACATTGGGACTGGCAGTAACTAGCACCGTCCTGCTTCTCCTGTTTGATCACACCAGGGGTACGGATGTGGATGAAGTCAGGATCCTTCTCCTCCTTGATGACAACACTGGAAAGCATTCCTGGTGGCTGCTGCTGTTGAAGCTGATGTTGCTGTACCAGCTGCTGCTGCTGTGTGCCGTTCAAACCAATACTGTGAGCCCCATTATCTAACTTTTCACCAACGCTGACACTCTCCTGGAGGATGGTATCCAAATGTGCCACCTCTGAATCCAACTCAAAAGCACTGATTTCTGGCAGAGAGTTCGGAAGTTCCAGGTCTTGCCAGATATCTGCATCATCTATTAGCTGAGCAGTGCTCCCATCCAGACTGCAAGAACCAACACCTGCTTGTCCACCATAAGTTTCTAATTCCTTATCCAGAGAGAAAATCCCCTCCTGCTTAATTTGTTGAGGGAACAGGTCAGGCAAAGGAAGTTTCCCCAGGACTGAGTTTTCTGACGTGTTAATGATAGAGGTGGACATCTGGTCGAGATCAGAAGTACTCTGGTTCAACAAAGGCAAACTGTCCCCATAGTTGAATATATCCTGTTCTTGTTTGTGCATTCTGCTCATTTTACCCTCCTTATCTGACTCAAAGCAGCCTCCAAGTTCCCCCTGGTCTTTGGTTCCCCCTTTTCCATTCGGTGCCACTGTGCTCTGGTTCACAGACCCGGGACTGGGCAGATGCATTGCGGGTTGAAGCAGTAAACCAGATGTGCCGACTGAATCTCTGCCTACTTCAGGTCTGATCCCTGCAAATGTAAGGTTGTCGTTCCGATTACCATTGTGCTTTGGTCCACCCTGATCCATCTTGTCATTCTGAAAACACAATTATCAATAAACAGATGAGTCACAAGGAAATAAACAAAAATGTGATATTAATGAATGCAATGACATCTGCAGTAGACAACCTCACTAGAATATTGATCATTTACAGCTACAGGTGTCAACAAAGTTCAGAAGTGTCACATTACAGTACATATAGTGCAAACTACTCTACTGTATGGGTGTTCTTTTATCCATTTTATTTTGAAAACCAAAGAAATGCTATAGCACTGTTACCGCTTCAACAATAGAACATGACAGCTAAGAATAGAAAATGTGTCCACAACCTTTTCCGGAGCAGAAATTACTAAAATGTGCATTTCATATGTTTGAATGGTGTCCTCTTCTCTGGCTTAAGAGTAAAGACATGCCCAGGCACAAACTTGCTTTTCGAATGAAACCGCTGACGGTCCCGCTTACAGAGCGTGTGTGCAACAGCATGCATCTGTTGGAAGAGATTAACCCACTGAGGGGCCGCTGGGCATTTGCTGAAGGCCTTAGCGAGCATCTAGCTCGGTTGGCAAACACAGGCAGTCGAGTACAAACTGTTTAAGGTGTCGAGTCAAGAAGCAGAAATAGCACAAAGTTAAAGGCAAATATTTCTCATTCAATACCATAATAAATTTATCTGGACATTTTATGTCCTGAAAATCAGTCTTGCAACCATCCATATAAATTTGCTTTTTAACCTATACTTGCCTATGCCACTTTTTCTTCTTCATATTGTGCACATTTTGAATGTCTCTCTCCTTCCCTCTCTGATTCATGACAACTGCATATGAAAGTGTCTGACACTCAGACATTCAGTTTCAATACTTTTGTTGAATACTGCAATGGGACGATCAATTGTAATTAAGACACAATTCCATCACTCTTTTCTCATTTTCCTCATTTTCATGACATCCTCACAACTCTTTGTTAACTTAAGCATTTAGGAGCATTAATGGGAGTGAAAGTCCAGCGAAGTGGTCAAATATATTATATTTTCATGTCAGGTAAAGTATTTTTTCCACAAAGAACATCCATTTAGACATTGGCTATTACTATATTGCACACATTAATTTTTTAAATTGACAGATTGTGCAGTTCTAATAACTACAGTACCAACAAGTTTAGAACAGATCAGTATGTCTGAATTGATTGGAGTCTAATTGGTTTTGTTTACCCCAATGCAGACAGTTCAGTTCACAGCATGAAGCTATGCTGAGCCAAGCACCACTGAGCTACAAACAGAAATAAATTATCAGTGACCCAACTTAAATTAAAAAACAACTTTTTCCATATGGAAATTATTGCTTTATTGCTATGGGAGACAATGAAAGTAGCTCTTCAACATAGTTTTTTCTTTGTTTGGGTTTTTTTCAAGTAAAAAATAGAAAGGTTAGAATTTGAGGTAAATAAAGGCTCACAAATAACTGTATTTTATACAGGCTAAAAAGATATTAATTTAAAAAACATTTTCCGACAGAAAAGTGCATTAAGAAAATCGGTTTAACAATAAGTAAATAAAATCCAAAAACTGGTTTTAAAGAACTAACAAAAAGGGATATAGGGAGAATAAAATTTGAAAAATAGATTTTATATAAAGCAATACACATAAGTAAACATGGAGATGGCGCTTTTGGAAAATAAAAGTTAGTCAATTTAAAGTTCATAAATTATTTAAATCAAAAATAAAATAAAGTTTTAAAAACGGTATTTAACGGGGTGGCAATGGCTCACGGAAAACCTCTGCTTTAAAAAGTTCAAGGTTTCCTGACTTCCCATACTGTACTTTTCCACAGAGCCGGACAAGCGTTTTATGATTAGATTAACCTGTTGGCTGCGAAGGAAACTGCATTCGATCATTTGCCTGAAGAAGGAGCAAAACAAACACTCAAAGCTGTTGTTATCATGTTTATTGGGAACTCCATAATAAGACCGAGTTAGTTGGCTTTAGCAGCGTGAGGCTCCCCCCACCCCCGCCTCTCCGTTTCTAACTGTGCCACTCGGTGCTCGGCTGTCAGCGCGCTTGTCACGCACCACCGTAGACGCTCCTCGTCGGCCTACTCAACGGGAACCACAAGGTTTTTACCCACCCCCACTACCGCTGCAAGAAAAACAAAAACAAAACAGAAAAAAAAAAGTAGTTGCACCTGAAAGTAGTCCTTACCTGAAGTGAGAAAAAACTCCCTCGATTAGGTCATCTCCTGTCAGAGCAAGTTGTTTCAGAAATAAACACATGAGAAATAACGCAGTGTCCACCGCAGTGTCAAGCTGTGGAATAAGCCCCACTTCTTACTGCGCTGATGTTTCTTGCTGAATAGCAGAAGAGCGAGAAGGACGTCTCTGTCCGAGTGACAGGAAAACGTTCTCCGCGATATTTGTTACTCAAGACCAGCACCGTCGCTGTGCGCCGCTTCTCGGATCCGTCGGCAACTTTTAATGCGCCTTGTCAGCATTAGGGGAACGTAGAGAGGAGAAAGAGAAATAAAAGTCAGTCGCTCCAGATCTTCAGAGTTAATCCATAAAGAATCGACCAAATCTGCAGTGCAATGATCAGCCCTCTGCGCCGTGAAAAAGCAGTGAGTACATTAAAGTTATGTAATAGAGCCTCGGTGCTGCGGCCCACTCAGCTGCAAACTGTTAGAGAAGCGGCGACAAAGCCACCTAAAACGTTAGCCGCATTTCCGTCTGGGTGTTTCAAAATAAAGGGCGAGCGAGCCCGTCAGCTTTACTCTGTCTCTTAAGCACTTTATCCACACTTGTAAAATGTATCGTTAATCCCATCTGCTACACATTTAGACCAGATGTCTCAGCTGGTTTTACGTGTTTATGTTTGTTCTCTCAAGTCATGTCGTGGTTCTTTTACTCTGAAGAGAAAGCGCGCAGTCTGGCCTCCTCTGGAAAGCCTGCTGGGGGCAGCTTGACCTCTGTGAGTTTGGCACTTAGCGGTTAACGCCCCTTTTACCCACTGTAACTCCGTCTGCTGCGGAATCTGTCAGTGTCACCTCTAACCTGCAAGCATTTAATCTAGGAAGCCGAACCCATGTTCGGTGCTGCTCTAGTCGAACCGAGCGTCGTTTCTGGGGTCTAATTAGGGTCAGGGTATCAACTGAGGCGGGGGGATTCAGTTGCCTTTGGATGAGGTCATGTAGATACTGTATTTCCTGTTTCTCAGTGTTGCCTGTTTCTCAGGCAAATAAAGAAAGCTCAAGTCAGGGAGAAAGTCTAAAATATCAAACTCTGTGATTTCACTTCCGATGCGAGACGTGAAATATTTTTAATAATTGTGTTAACAGTGTTTTTTTTTTTAGATTTCCTGCAGCAACAACCAAATACGACAAATATGTTCTTGAAAATGCTAAGTACAATTAACCCGTTACCATTTCTGCACTTGGCTGTGATTTACACAGAAAGGATCTTTGTTCACCCAGATAAAGCTGGAGGCTGTGCAGCAGCCTTTATAGTGTGGAAGGTAAATATCTAACAAGTTGGAACCACAACTTGTTAGATATTTTCAGTCAAAGTAATTGTCTTATTTAAAAGTAAAATTATGTAAAACAAAAATATACAAGTGATTTAAGTGAACACTAGGCAGCTCTTCTGACTCTGATACATATCCTGTTCTCAGTACATGTTTCAAATAGGAAGATCAACTCTTCGTTTCCCATGTAACCAACAATTGTGTAAGTAACTACACAATGCAAACATGACAATGCTGTGGTCTCAAACTTCATTCCTCAGGGGCCAGTGCTTTGCAGCCTTTAGATGAACTACAGACCCAACTTACCTGAATCATATGAATGACCTCAACATGCAGCCAAAATTTGACAGAATCCTGCTAATCACCAAATTACTTGTTTCAGGTCAGTTGAGGCTTATACACATCTCAAGGTTTCAGCAACTGAACTGACGTTAGAGACCCATGGTTCAAAGGTTGATATTTAAAGTCACTTTTGCATAATTGACAGTGAAGTTGTTTAAGACAGCATTTGAAAATGGCAGAAGTCCACTTTGGTCTTTGCCTGTCTCAGACTAGCTCCTGCTTTATGGCATAACTAATCTGGATTTCTGCAAAATTATGATACCAATAAAGCAATCAACTACAGTAACATATCAGCTGCTTATCCACCTATCACTTTTTGACAAACATTTTTGAAGCTTAATCATCTCTTCTGCATTTCTATCTGATTGAAAGGTAAAGTTTGTAAAGAACTTTGAACCCTCTGGACTGAAATCCTTTCTTAATGCACCAGATGACCTTTCAGTTTGTGCTTAAAGTTGTGAATTAGTTATTACATACTTACTTTCCTGTAACCTAGGGAAGGTTTTTTTTTTTTGTTTTTTTTTTTTGCTGGAGTAGAGAGTGCAGGTCAAAGGGTAAAATACCAGCAAGCTCCATTCTGGAAACCTGAAGCCCCTTCTCTACAGCTTTGCAGGGAAACTCCCTACATAGATAATCAGCTGATATATATTGTTTCTTACTAAGGGCATCTTCTTTGAAAACATATCAATTACTTGGCTAAGACAGGTAAGAGAGCCACTCCACAATATTGGTAATATATACTAATTCACATTAAGTTTCTTATTTTCCAGTCAGAGATATCGTATTGCTAGCATTGTTGTGAAAACCGTTTTTATTAAGGTATCAGTGAGTTTCAATTTGTCTTATATAGAATGGCTTACAAAATTATTCATACCTTTAAATGTTTTGACATTCTGTTAAATTACAACCACAAATTGTACTAGTTTAACACAAAGTAAAACACAACTGTGAAATGGGATGAAAATATAAATGGTTTCCTTGATTATTTATGAAAAAAAAAGTGAAACGTGTGACGTTCCTGTGTATTTATGCTCCTCTATCCCTAAATAAAATCCATTGCCTCAGTAACTGGCCGTTTATTTATATTGTGCTAATTCACAACTGTCATGAATTGGAGGTGTGGAGGTGGTGAGGCAGACGCTGGAGGCCCAGGTAAGGTAAGTGATGAAGATTTTATGCAAAATAGTCCAAAAAACACAGTCAAAACACACAAGTCCGCGGCCAGGCAGCACGGCTGAGCGGAAGCCAGGGCTCACACCGGCAGCAACTGGTCTAACAGGCGGAAAACACAAACAAGCGACATGAACGTCAAAAAATGACACAAACTACGACAAGGACCCGATGAGGAACAAAGGACACAGGAGGGATTAAGTACACTCAGGGTAATCAAGGGAACAAGACACACCTGGGAACAATCAAGGGGAAGACAGGACAACGAGGAGACTCAGGACACAGAAAACTCAAATAAACTCAACAGAAACACACGGAACATGACAACAACAAAAGTCATCTCGAGGTACTTTACAAAAATATCTACTTTGTATACAGAAACACAGATTCAAAGTCGATGACATGCATCAATGTAGTCTAGTTCAATTTATTTTTCAAATTGGTAAAACTGTCCATCTAAGGAAACTCAGTTCTGAACGTGCATGTTGGCAGTGGGCAGTTTTTGAGTCACTCATTTTGCTGCAGTCCTTCACATTGAGATGCATGTAGTGAGAGTGGAGAGGAAATCTCCCCTTTGATGGAGAGAAGTAAACATGGATCAGTGTCTGAAAAAACAGTACAAACAGAAAACAGAAGCTTTCAGAAGTCACCTACTCAAGTTTGGAAAAACCTGTTTGGTTAACAGAACTAACAGTCATATCACCCTGAACACATTGTTACAATGAAACATGGTGGTGGCAGAATCATGCTGTGGGATTCTTTTCTTCAGCAAAAACTGAGAATCAGGTTGAAGTTGATGAGATGTTGAATGACGTCATGTAGAGACTGATACTACAGCAAAAGTTGGAGTGTGATAAGAGTTGAGACCAATGAAATGGTTTGGATGAGGGGTGTCAAACTCAATTTAATTTTAGGCCAAATAAATGTTAATAATGTCCTCAAAAGGCCGGTTGTGACAGAATATATTGATAAAAGCTATTAACACATCATCAACATAAGAATAAATAGCGGTCTCTGCATTTGATAAGTACTTGTTAAAATTAATTATTACTGAAGATCTTTTCACATTGATGTCAGTATTCAGATTAAAACCGCTTTGATTTGTTTGGATAAATATTCTTTAAGCATACTGAAGGTCCTAATTAGGTGTCCCATTAGAGTCTAGATGGCCATATATAAAGTTATGGCGGGCCGGATATGGCCGCCGCGCCTTGAGTTTCACGCATGTGGTTTAGATCAAAGCATATTTATTGGCTAGTTAAAAACCGAACTTAAATCCTTTGAAGAATTTGTGGAAAGGCTTAATAATCACTGAAGGCTTTCCATCCGATTTGACTGAACTTGTGTTTTTAATAAGGAAAATTGTGCAAAGTTGGAAGACGATAGATTGGACTTGCAGTTGTGACTGTAGTGGAGAGTGGTTCTACATCTTGACTCAGTTGGGGCCTGAAAGGATATGCAAACTTTTCAGATTTCAGAAAAATAAAAAAAAATAAAAAACTAGGTATTGTTTATTCTTCAACTTGGAATTTTGCACTACTATATGTTGGGGTTATTAAATGTGATTCCACCAAAATACATTAGAGTTAGTGATTTTATGATGAGAAAAGTTGAGAAAATGTAATACTATTGCTAAGGACTGTCCATGTAACTGAAAAATAATTTTACCATCTACTTTCCTTTTAACTTGATGAAAGTTTCATGTTTTAATGAGTCATCCACAACTTCCTGTATCCCTGACAAAGATTTCACTTCCCTTAGTCATTCTGTAGAAGACCAATCCATGGACGTAAGAATTAAATATGTAAATTATTTCTGCTCAGTTTGAAGAAGTGATTGGAGGGAAAGTGAATAGTCCAGTCTGTGCAGACAACCAAAATAAACGGATGAGTTGACTGGAACCAACAGCCAGGAGCAGAAAGGTAAAGAAGCAGGCAGGAGGAGGGGGTGACAGAGGTCTGCAGGTATGGTCCTCCATCCAAGTCATCTGATTAGAAGGAACAAAATGTGTCCTGGGCATGCAGATGTCTCATTAAATGCCAATGGAGCTGGAGAGAGAGAGGAGCTCCCAAGGGCTTGAGAAAACCATGCTGTTCTCAAAACATCACAGAGAACACTGTGAGTTTTTAATGCCCGGTAACAATGGGCGATCCTATTTACCAATAAATAATGAAAACACTGAACACGCCGTGCTCCATGTGCATGTGTGTGCAACTGTAAATTCGGGGGGAATTATGCTGCTTTGGTTTTATAACACAGTTTGCTTCTGAATGCTCAGCAGAACTCAATAGGTTGAAGACAGGCTGTCTTCACAGGAGTGGCAACCAAATCAATGTTGAAACTTTGAACATTTGGTCTCAAATGTTTTTCTTTTAAGAAAAGTACATAACAAAAGTCTCAACACATAACAAAAGTTTCTGGTTATGGGGCTGTAGGTCAGTGGCATTGTTTGGTTAGGTTTGACAATGTTAATCACAAAAGAATTCTAACAGAGAAAAAGCAATGAGTTGCTGAAAAAGGGGCAAGACTTTGAAACAGCCCAAACTGCAAGCAGACTTGGAGCCTTGTTGATACTGGTGTGTATTTTTCCCACGGTTAATGAATATTGCATGTGAGTGAGGGAGAGTCTAAAACATCCACTGAAGTGGCAAAACAATGTCACTTGCATGTTCCCAGAACAGCTGGTTGTGTTTGCGGAAGTGCCACTAGGAGCTGGTGATGCTTCAGTGCAGTAACTAGATATTTATAGAAGAGGTCGATAGGAGCACATCTGTAACTCGAGCCTCAGACACCTGACACACAGTTGTTTGTAATTAGGCACAAACAGGAAGGAGAAGAAAAAGCAAGACTTGCTACAAAGCAGTATCCTTCCCAGCACAACCCCATCTACTCTGGTGAGCATCAGGTTGTAGAAAATAGAAATCTTGAATCTGCTTGAAAGTTGTGATGTACTTTCTGTTAACTCAAAGGACTAAAAGCAAATAGACGATCATATTTGGGTGGAAAAGAGATCTGGGATAAATGATTAGAGTGGGAATGTGTCTATTTAATGAGATTCAATGAATATTAGGAATTATGGTTGAACTTTGACTGAGTTTCAAAATGTTATATAAAAGAAGTGACACTGTTGCAAACAAGAATGAAACTACTTGGATAAATCAAAATACCCATAGGCTTGCTTCCATACTTAAAACAGCTTACAAACATGTTTTTTAAAAAAAATAAGTAACCAAATATTTTTACAGAAATTTTGAGAATTTGGCTCCTACCACAGGAAAGAAAGAAATGAAAAAACAAACAAACAAAAATAAAACCTGGAGATATTCTCATATGAATCTCAATCTTCCATTCTCAATCTGGGTTTGGGTATGTAACGGTTTTCAGAGCTGATATTTGAGCCTGACCAAAGTGACCTGGACATTTTTCTGAATGTAAAAAATTAGAATACAAGCTTCTAATGACCCTTTGGAGGTGAGTGATGAATAGTTATTGTCCTAGGCCAAGAACATTATCTGCAAATATGAAAGTAGAAAAAAATATGGTTTATGTAGATGTCAGGATGTTTGTTTGGTTGTTTACTGTTATGTGGCAAAGGTTCAAATACTAAAGATCTAGGTATAGACTGGAATTGGGTTAAAGATTCTCTGCAGAGGTAAAGAAACCCATTTCTGGTCCAGATCTGGCACATGTTGGGTCAAGCAATTTCTAAGGCATTTGGGCTGCAGTGAAAAACAGCGAGAACAACTTAATGACTAAGTGTCATTAAGTGGAGAAACTATAGAACACCAGGGAGCCTTTCAGGAGTAGCTGGCCCCACAAAATTACTACAAGAGCAAAGCAAAGACTCTTCCTGGAATTCACAAAAGAACCCAATACAACGTATAAATCACTGCAGGCCTTGCAGTGTCAATGATTCAACAGTCAGGAGACTGAGCAAGGTCAGGATCCATGAAAGAGTTCAGAGGTGACAGTAACTGCTCTTTTGAAGGAATGCCATGGCAAGTCTCACATTTATTATAAGATGACTTCCAAATAATCCCAAAACCTTTGGAAAATATCCTGTTAAATACTGGTGAAAAAGTGGACATATTTGGAAAGTGAATGTCCATTACATTCATAAATCTAACAAAACGTTCCAGAAAAAGAACAGAAAAACATGATGAGAACACTTGCCTTGCAACATGGTAGTGTTAGAGCTGTAACATGTCCTGGTATGACCTTAAACCAGCTGTATGTTTTTGGAAACCTGGAATATGGCCAAATAAAACAATTCTAAGAAGTGTCTGCCAAAATTCCTCAACTATGATGTAAATGACTCTTTACCAGGTATCTCGAACACTTGATGACAGGTGTTTCTGCCAGCAATGGTTGGATTTGTCCAACTAGGTTTTTAAGATTCTCAAGTAAAAATAGAAAAATATTAGAACGTACTTTAGCTTAAAATTTCAGAAACGAGGAAAAAGAAAGAAAGGCGTGAACATTTTGTCTTAAAATGGATTTTAACCAGTAGATTGTTTGGACTACTCGAGACCACAAAGATTGTTTTTTTACCACCCACTGATACCAGAGTTTCTCCTTTTCATTTAGTTTTGTTTGCAAGTTGTCCAGCTCATAAACCACAAAGATTCAGCTGAGACTTTGTAACTGCACACAGTGACAGAAGTTCATTTTATAAGAGATATGACCAAAATGAACCATGAGGCTAGATAAGGATGGATATAAAACAAAATGTGAATATTATTTGGATGCTTCCTTTCAGGACATGGAGTAAAGAACAAGCAAGGACCTGGTACAGATTTATTTTGTCTTAGGGATTCTGGTGCAGGAAACCTGCGGATAGACATTGCTTCCCAGATACCTTGAGGCTAAATCAGACTGGCATTTTAAAGGGACCCTCAGGATCTGTGTTGTTTTCTTGGAACTATTGTCATTTTTACAGAGCCCTCTGCAGCTCTGCTAACACGACTGTTCCACTGAAAACATTGGTATAATATCAAAATAAAATCTATCTGAAGTTACACATGAATAGCAGAGCATTAGTAAGGATCTTCATCAACTATAACAACAGTAAATCCTTCATACTTTTCCCCCAAAGCCCTTCACCGACATTCATTCAGGTCTTATTTAACTCAGTAATGTTGGGCAGGAAGGGCAGTGAGGAAGGAAGAATTTCTTTTAACACGGAAGAACCAAAAGGAAACAATGAGTGCTTAAAGCGGACCAGGTATTTCAAACTTAAAGAGATCTCCTGACTCTGAGAGGGAAAACTACTCAAAATGAACTTGGAAACTATGGAGAGACATTATTATTATTGATAAGTATTTCATAAGTATTCCATCAAATAAGTAAATGTGCCCATGAAATAAAACAAGATAAAAAATTAAAAGAATATTTTTAATGGAGAACTTATTTTGTCATTCACAGTTTTATGTATTTATTTAAATTAGGTTTTGTTTTTATTGTATTTTTGATTTATTCCATGATGGTGTTTTATTTTGTGACAATTTTATTTTTTCAGGCAAACCACAAACCAGTGCTTTTTTATGTGAGGTTTGTGTTTACATCAAAAAGCACAAAGGCAGCAGCAGTCAAAGAATCTTTTGAAAACATTTCCTCTTTTACATAGCATTGTGTAACGTAAAGTGATTACAACAGTATCCAAAGTCTTGAGCATGCTAGCATGCTGTCACGCTATACCTGCAAACTTTAATATACTTAATGCAGTTTTATTTGATTGTTGAACTGAAGTAAAAGGAAAATGTATACTGGTTGTCAAAGTTTTTACAAATAAAAGTCTAAAAAATGCTGGGTGCTTTTACGTTCAGTATCCCTGAATGAATATTTTGTAGAACACCTGCAGCTACAGCTGCAAGCAAGTCGTTTGAGGTACAGCTCTACTAGCTTTGCAAATTTGAAAACTAAAATGTTTGTCCATTTTCATTTTACAAAAGTAAGATGGAGTGAAGTGTGTCTCTGAATGGCAGTCTTACCACAGATATTCTTGCAATTAGGTCTGGGCTTTGACTAGGCAACTAATTTCACAACAAATCTCATATCAAAACACTTTATAAGACAAACAGATTAAATTTATATTCTAAAATATGTCATCAGTCACATATATTCATATATCCACAGAATAGATGGATATCTGATAAAAATGTGCAACTTTTTTGATGTTTGATTTTTCTTGTGTGTTTAATGTAGATGATGTAAACAATGGAAGGAAGTCTATTTAAAAAATAGGAAATCTATTTTCAGCATTGTAATGCTGCTGAAAGTGGAAAGTGAAAGTTGAGTTTTGATGTCAGGAACATGTTCTTTGTCTTAGGAATTTTTCTTAATCAAGCTTCATTGTTGCATTGTGTAGATGTATACTACATTTAATTAGCTAGATATAATCACCAAAGCTTAAAGCTGCAGTAAATAACTTTTATAAAAATATTTCTTGACATATTTATTGAAACAGTCATGACAGTTTAGTATGAGACAGATAATATATGAAAAAAAAATTGAGCTCCTCTGGCTTCTCCCAGTTCTACCAGGACTAGCTAGAAACAACCAATCAGAGCAAGGAGGATGGTCTTAGCGCTGTTAATTCTGCCTGTGTATGTGTGTCACCCTCGTTCTCTGCTATCATACAGCTTCTCCCTGTCAACTGGGCCTGTGGTGAATACTAAGGCTAGTTAGCATGGCCGTAGATCATGGTGGATAAACGGTTTTCTTGTAACGGTGAGTTGCTTTTATGCCATGAGATTGATTGACATCGCTAAGATTCTCCTCCTGGTTCTGACTTGTTGTTTTTGACCAGGGGAGTTGTGTTTCTTCAGATACCAATAGCACCACTGGGAGGAGGTGGTGGAGCTTGAGCTTTTCACAGTTTATCTATCTCACGACATGGTGATTGTCTTAAAAATATGAAAAAGACCAGATTTTTTTAATAGAAGAGGCATACTGTAGCTTTAATGTAAGATTTCAATTACCAAGATATTTGATAGATAGCAAACATATTCAGTTTATGTTTAACTGTTAGAAACCTTTAACTGGAACAGATTTTATGGAGTCTGTGTGTGGCTTTGATGTACATGTGATTTATTCAGGAACAGTAGGGATGGTGGTTCATGGTAAAGGCCTCCAGTGAGATTGTAATCACATGGTACAAATCTCACAGGAGTGAATGTTTTTAACGTTGCTACATGAGCTGTAATGCTTGACTTAACATTAATCACAATAATGGTGTCAGTAGGTTTATTGAGACATCAAAGAGAGGCTTCACTTTGCAAATGCAAAGTTTAATAGGGTTTTTTACTATTATGTTTTACACAGTGCAACTGTGAGAAAGTGTGAGGAAATTGGTGTGGAAAATTTATTGACTGGAGCCATGCAAAAGCATTCATTCACTTGAACTTTTTTATATTTCAAAATGCAAAAACCACAAATGCAATTAAATTTACTGGAAAGCACAAATTAACAGATAACTGTAAAGAGGTCAGATAGAGATAAGCATATTTCAAAATGTTTAGAAGGTGAAAAGCAAAAAGTGTGGCATCTGTTTAACCCATGTTACAATTTTATTCCAAAATAAAACACAATGCAACTGTTTGTATAAATGGGCATATATTTAAGTATCTGGATGTGTAAATGTAGTGGCCATACACCAAGACTTGGCAGCTGTTAATGCAATTAAAGGTTGTTCTAATAAATATTCATGTAGATACAATTATTTTTGTCCACGTAAAAAAGACAAAAAAACATACTGTTGAAAACCACATTTATGTTGTTTTCCAACAACCACATATTGGTTGTTTTCAAGGGAAACAACCCTGCTGTCCAAATAATCTGAAATAAATATTTACAAGTTTTCCTTGTAAACATATTTATGGTTGCCTTTCGAAACCCGTTCAGTTTATCATCTGAAGGGGAAGAGAAAGAAAAAGGCTTCCTGATGAAGGATATGACTAAATATTAAAAATGGTGCAACATTGCATTATTACCCACAACTTCTTGTGCAAGACTGTTTGTTTAGTTCTATTTTAATCTGCTTCTTTTTGTTGTCAGCAATGTTGTTCCTTTGTTTTTTGTTTTTTGTTTCCATTGGGTTTATGCAAAATTATTTCATCTGACCAGAAGTCATGCGTGTTTGTTGAACTCTTTTAATACTCAAGTGTTTAAATGATTCAGTTTAGCTCAGTGTAATCATTTATCTGAACTCCTTTCATCCCTCACATGAAAATGATTTTTAAAATGAGTTGTACATAGAGATGGTTTTGACATTTAATTATAACAAAATAAATTTTACTGTAACAAATGTTTCTGTCTAGTGTGCTCTGTCTCTTTATTTCATACACTCCCATTTCCTTTGTAGCAAAAATGTCAAAGTGCAAATCTCCACACTGAACACAAATTTTCTTAATGTTTTTTTTTTTTTTAATCTAAGCAAAAGAGATTTTGTTCTCTAATTCAGATCAGTTTTGCATACAGAAAGGAATGAGGCCAGCAGTTATGTGAACTGAACAGACTGACCTTTGGATTGAACAGCTGACAAGGCAATATGATCTATTAGCTGCAAGACAAGGCTTTAGAATAAATCAGCCTCACAAAAAGCAATTAGCTGACTACAAAGTAGCTGCATAACATTCAGACTTACTACCCAGGAGTTTTCATTTTCACTTTTCCAAATTTAGAGAAGAAATTATGACATTATTTCCTCTCATTTTGATTCTTTCATGCAAGAGAACTAATACATTTTCCAAGTAATTCTTTTTATCTATATATATACATATAGCATGCAGTCAGTAAACAGTGAATTCAAGTGACTATGGCTAAGGAGTATTCAGACTAAGTCAGGCGATTGAAGGATGGACAGATAAGCAGGGCCTGACACTGAAAAGTCAATGGAAAAGATGGAGATCCGGGACTGGTCTTCGTTCATCACGAAGACAAACAGAACAAACCAAATATGCACACACACACACACACACACACACTCGCACGCACACGCATAAGCACACACACACGTACACCCACAGGCACACGCACAACTGAGAGTAATTTAGAATGTACAATTAATCTAAATTCCATGAAAATTGAATTACAATGTATATAGAAATTATTTTCTTGTTCATTGTTTTCAATCAATAACATAAACACTCTGAAAAAGACTTGTGTTCTAATCCAATGTAAAGGAGGAGATAAATGCCTTAAGAAAAAATGTTCTTAAGGTATGTCCTGGAGTGGCAGTTAAATACATTTAGCATGTAAAAATTTCTGAGATGATATTCAACCTCATGACATTTTTATATTTCTATGTTCATTAGATCTTTTTGTAAACAAACACAACTTAAACTGTACCTCTACTTTTCTCTGTTGCATCCGGTGCAACCTGAGAATGGGTCTGTTTACATTCTCTTTGAGCAAGCGACAAATTTCACTGGTGGTGTAACCTTTTATCAGACACATTGCACTGCCAGAGCAGCAGACAGTTCAAAGGAGCAGAGCCGCAGTATCTTTGGCAGGAAGAAGAATAGGTTTCACTTTCGGCGTGCCTTGCACCTCCCTGCTGCGTGAGACAGGCAGCAGTTTGTTGTGGTAATTATAAATGTAGCACTGCTGACCGAAATTTTGAAGACAAGAACCAGCTTTTGGAATCTTACATTTTTCCAAGGTCTTTATGTACTTCACTCACAGGTTGAGTAAATTAGGGTGTACATGGAGCAGTTATATATGCAAAACTGTTACATATATGATTGATATAATTACTGATCCATAATAAACATCCGTAGAGGAAAAACAGTCAGCTGCCCCCTTTGCAGCAATACAGTTGGGTCAGGGACTGTTACGGGAGTTTCCCAAAGGATGTGCTTGTGGTAAAGTCAGTGCAACAAGTCAGCTCTTTGGGTAGCCTTCTCTGCTAATTTAATTAGATATAAGTCCCAAGAAAAAATACATTAAAAGAAAAACAACAACTAAATCTGTAAAAAAGAGATATCTGCTGGTGTTTTTTTCAAAGAAAAAGGAACCACAGCTCTGTACCAAACACTGTAAAGAGCTGACACGCGTTAGATCTGCAGTAACGAGAGGTTTGCTGCAAGTCCTGACTTCGATGCTTTGGTGTCAAGAAAGTAAAACAAAGGCTTGTCTGTACTCAGCTACATCAAGCAGTTCTTAGCATCCTGAACAATGCAAGGGCAATAGTTGAATGTAAAAGTTCAATTTATTTATGCAGAACCAATTCACAAATTACTTAAAAAAGTAATTTAAATTCAATTATGTATCCATTCCAATTGATCCTAGTCATCATTAAAAATAAGTTTTCTATCTGAAGAATCCACCAGATTTTCAGGCTTTCACTGCTGTTGCAGCAACAGTAGACATTTAGTCAGGGACTAAAACTATGAGATTGTTCCACAGGATTGGAGCCAGATTAAGATCTGCTTCTCCTGGCACTTTTAGTCATTCTGGGAACCAGCAGTAAAACTGCAGTCTGAGAGCAAAGTACTCTGAACTTATGAAACAATTAGATCTCTGATGTATGAGGAGCTTGGATTTTAAGGGCTTTTGGAAGTGAGAAGGAGATTCTTAAATTCTATTTTGAATTTAACAGGGAGCCGTATGCTCCATGCATAATCTAACAGTGCCCCCCACAGGTCAGATCATTTATATAACTAGTGGTAATTAATACAATTATTAAGATAATTCCATTGCCCTTTCAGGATTTTCTGTCTTGAACTGTTCAGACAGAGCATCTGCATGGCATAGCATGAGATTAAGTAACATTATCAGATCATTAACATTTGCATAGAGCATAATTACAATTTCATAATAATGGTGGATATCTGTTTTAAAAATGCCAAGAATTTTTCAACAAGTCCCCAAAATTGGTGGGACCCAAGATCTCATAGTCTGAGATCATGTTACACATACTGAATCAGATACAGAGAAAGGCAATCATTAATAACGCATATTTGTTTTCAGTGAACAATTAATGTAAGACCCATTTGGTGCAAAGGAAAATCTAGAGGAAAGCAACTTTTTCTCTGAGAATTGCAAATATATTAATTTGCTTTGTCCAAATGAACATTCTGAGGCTTGTGCTCATGATTCTTCCTGCACATGAATCACATGTCATTGTTATTTGCAACATAATGTCAATGCAATGCATTTTTGATGAGTCAGATAGAACCCATTCGGCAAACATCATAGTGATGGATGCACAATTGCTTGTGTAGAATGTTGAATTACTACCTTTTAGAGTATGCAAGTTTTCTTTTTCTTTCTGTACAGAGATTAATGGAACGGAGGTGAATGTAAACTTTGTCATAACACAGAGAGTTTTAAAATTGTGAGAGAGAAAAATAGGCAAGTCTCTTAGATAATGGTTTGTTGTGTGGCATCACCTCTCATCCAAAATGCTTCTTCAATTTCAAACATGGTAGGAGGTAATGGACCTATAGTTACTAGAAAAATCACACTGATAGACACTGATGGTATAAATTGAGATTGATGTCATAGCCTTTATTCAGCTCAATGTTTGCATTGCTGTTGCCGTATGATACAGACATGTCTCTAATAGTGCCATGTGAGTTGTTTTGGTCCCAAGGTGTAAATTGCTGAAAAACTGCCTGTGGAAGCAAATTGGTGCTACAGAATATGTGTCAGACAGATGAAATCAGAGGTTGTAGTGCCACTGACTCACCTATGACCTGTCACCCTATTGGTGATATGATTATAACTAAAACTCAGTGCCTGTTACTTCCAGCCATGTTCAGAATTCAAGAAGTGTTTGGTGATGAAATGAAACATCTATAAAAGAAAAAGTCCAGTTGCCTTCTATCTAGGTACTTATGCATTGTCATGGATGATTGGAAATATACACCAGCATGAAGCAGATATATTAAATCATTTCACTAACATTTTCTACTTGAAATGTCCAAACAAAACAGAGTTAGAAGGTTCAAGTTCTGTTAACGTTTCAAAGTTTTCCAATGTTGGTCGAAATGATCATCCTTGGGTTTCTATGTTTTTACCAAGAAGCTTGAGTCCATTTGTAAAACAACTGAGAAAACAGAATCAACAGCATTCATGTACTTTCCCTGGTTGGGTGATGACTAGGACTCAATAAAACAAATGTCAGTGATTTTGTATTGAATATTTGTCTTGTTTCATAACAATATGAAAAGGTTACATGCACATACAATAACTCAGTATTTTTAAATCACTTCTTTTCAGTTTAATGGTCCTCTGCAGCCCTCAGTAGCTATTAGTCTATTCTGTTTTTCCAATGTTTAGCCAGCTGTTGTTTTCACAGGTGATATGTGGCAAACAGATGTTCTTTTTAACAGCCTGACTCACTAACATGGCAATAAGGGAGGCAGAAGGAGAGAGGGAGAACTCACTCTCTGGTTCTTTTATGGAAGCGTAAAAGAGAGTGAAAGAGGATCGGATAGCAAATCCTCAGATTTATGTAAATGGATTATAGAGGTTTCGCAGCCACTGCATCCAAAAAAGGCAATCACTCAAAACAGGCAGATCATGAAAAAGGAGAGATTTGTCTGAAGGTACAGTGTTTGGAAAAAACATTTTGAAATAACTTAGTCAAAATATCATTTAAAAAACCCCAGAAACCTCTGCGTTTCATGTATTTTTGAAACAGGAATAGCAACACTTTTCTTAGTTGGAGGAAAAGTGTTGGAGGAAAAGGATCTAGATGAGCCTTCGTTCAGGTAAACCAAATAGAAAGTTAATTTATTTAGAAGAAAGTGAAGTAAGTTAAATCATGTAATGTATCAAAAGCATAATGATAACTTGAAGTGAATGTTGCTTTTCAAAGTCTTTTTTGCTTCAATTGTAGTTGTACTTGTTTTAAAACATCTTCAAATTAACTGCGGGAGTTTAAAAGCCAAAAAGTACGTTGTAGCCATGACAACATAATAATTGTTCATAGCAAAGGAAATAAGAGTAATTTCTCTCTGGTGTTTCAGCTGCAATCAGTCTGGATTCAAAAACAAAGACATGAAGTCCTTTCAAAACTAAACAATGGAAACTGACTTGACTTTTCAATTATCAAAATTGCAAACACAGTATCTGACAAAAATATTTTTTCTTTGTGCAATTTAAAAACATAAAATTTATTACAAATGTATTGATTTATGAAGTGACAAAAGCTGTTTATAATAGCTCAGCCATATGTGAGAACTTGTTTCCCTTTCTTTTTAAATTTTTTTATGTTCTTTGCAAATGAAAACCAGCCTGGAGTCCTATACTGGCACAGCCAGTGATTAATTAAATGTAATTACTGGTTGTGCCACTTTTGCCTTAAAATCCCATTGTGACAACTGACATTTAGTCTTTTATTTGCCAACTTTTCTTTGCAGAATAAAAAAAAAAAAAAAGTGCAAATTCAGTGGAGTTTTTAATCATCAAAGGCAGAATTAAGACGATGGCATCTTTGTTGGGTTTTAATCCAGAATTTGGACTAAGCTGCTCAAAATGATTAATTTAGTTTTTTGGTAGAGAGCAGAATTAACAAATTACTACAAGTTCTTGAAGAAATTAAGCAGCCCTAGATCTATACACTACAATTGACATGTTGTCTGTTGAGGCACTGTTTTCTGAAATTACTTTGTCAGATTTAAAAATTTACTTTATGATCTGAGGCATTTAAGTATGTCACAAAATGAGAAGGCTAAAAAAATCAGTTTGAGTCAAATACCTTTTTGCAGCACTGAAGACATAAAAAATAACATTGAGTTGGTCATTATACTCTGTGCAGATTGAAAAGGGGAAATAATCAATAGAGTACATCAGCAGCTTCTTAATTTACAGTAAATGTCAACCATTCTCCCATTCGAGACATCCTTCCCTTTGGTTCATTCTATTTGTTCATTCAGCCCCAAGCATAGTTTTTTTTTGTGATCATTTAGATGAGTTTGCAGCTTTCATCCCAGCTCATTTTTCTACCAGTAAAGCTGTCACCATGGTTACATACTGTGTTGTGACCTTTCAAGGTCAACCAGTGATGTGCTAAGTGCTCGGTGTACACTGAGCGCTGAGGATACGGCTTAGTGCATGACTGTGCTAGCACAAAAGGAGCAGAGCCACCAGCATGTATCCCTGCTCACACACCGTCTATGCAAAACGCCAACATTTAAAACAGGCCAGACTTCGACCTCATCAAGTTGCTGTCATCATGTAAGTTTAAATACTTTAAGTCATATCATCTGCAACAAACAAATAAACAGATGAAAGGCAAAAAAATGTTGCATTAGAAAACACAAATCCGAGGCTGTTGAGATGGCACAAAAAAATTTAGTTTTTGTTGTAATTGTTCAAGCTAACTAAAGCATATTCTGCTGGGAGTGCTTTCTGTGATGTCCTGAATATACATAGGACTCCAGGCTGTTTTTTATTTGCAAAGAACTTAAAAAAAATTAAAAAAGAAGAAAGCAAAAACTGGGTTAGAGAGAAATAAAAATGTCTGGATGCAAGAAGGATTTGATGCAAGGAAAGACAGAAAAACACAGAAGTCAATACTTTCACCTGGAGGGGTTTTGACTCAATTGCTCTGTTGATGCAGAGAAAAAACATAGATGGAGTGTGAAGCTAGCCCTTTTGTTCTTTATAATGCAATTTGGTACCATATGAGGAAGACCAGCAGACACAAATTTCCACTGAATCACTCATTAGTAAAGGAATATGCATCTGTATAATATTTTTTTGCAACATGTACTTTCAAAGTGGCACAAGCAGTAGCTTAATTAATTTAATAATGACCAGAGTACTTTGTGCTTTTTGAAAAGGCAATTACAGCGTCATATTTAAAGCAGTGCATCAAATACTGCTCCAGACTGGTGGAGCCTGGCTGTTTTTTTGAAATTACCAACATGGGCAGTTGCTCAAGGCAACCCTAGAAGGGATGGCATACACAACAATGTTTGATAAAGGGCACTGCTTTACCTCACAAAGGGAGCTGGCTACCTTACTGGATTGCAGAACCCTTTCTTTCATCCCCTAATCTAAGATGATTTCTTGGATTTTGAGTGCATTTTAAAGAAGGCAGTATAGCTGATGTCAGACTCTTTACAAAAGGTCAAACCTCTTTTCATTTTTAAGGAAGGGGACAAGAGAATACTTTCCAGCAAGAGGGGAGGAATCACACTTCCCAGTCTTCCAGTAAAACCCAGTTTCTCTATGTTGTTGGAAAGCAGATCTTGATGAATTGGTGAATCTTAGATTCACGATGACCTCTGTGGGTTTTGACTTGTCCATCAAACTGTGGGTCAGATGTCTACCCTCTTAGAGACGCTAAGAGGATTGGTTGGGGTCTGGTTGTTCAGCCCACATGTGTTTTGTGGATCTGGAGATCTTATGTCTCTGAAGCAGTTTCCAGGCTGTACCAAGGGAGTCTGGAGTGCCACAGATTCCTTTAAAAGTTTTTATGCCGTCGTATACTCAAAGCAAGATCTGTGTCCACATTCTCAATACAAAGTCAGTCTTTTCTCCAGTGTGTGTTTGACTCTGCCAGTGCTGCTTCTCGTTCCTGATCTTGCGTGTGGTTTTTTCAGACTGCCAGGATCTCAAAGTACAGCTGTCATGAAGATTGGTGGCCTGAAGGTCACAATTTAACTTTTTGACAGTAATGTGGTTGTACTGGCATCTTCAAGCCATAACCCTCAAAGTTTGCAGCTGAGTCTGAAGCAGCCTGGATAATAGCCAGCTCCTCTAAGTCTGGGTTTCTCCTTTCTGCTCAGGGTCAGATGGCTCAGGGGAAAGACAAATGAATTGGAGGCTAATCTGTCACATTAAAGAAGAGCTAAGCAAAAAGAAGCAAGGCACTCAGTTTACCCTATTGTCCAAACTCCTACTCGAACCCATGCTCATGAAATGTGGTTCATGAATGAAATAAAACATTACTGTTATCATCCAGAAACAAGCAAGTGAAATAAGTATTCTGTATAGGCTTTGTCTTTGTGTTTGGTGAGAAACTCTGGATCCTTGGAGGGAGCTTAGTGCAGAGCTGAACTTCCTGTGTATCGATAAGATACACAGGAAGTGTTTTTATGTTTACAGTGTTACAGTGTTTTTATGTTTACAGCGTTTTTATGTTTTGTTTTTATGTCAGTATAGCTGAGGTTTTCCAACCACCTCTCACTAGGAGGCTCCCACAGAACAAGCTGAAGAATGTCACTTGAGAAAGAAAATACCAGGCTTTTCCTTGCCGACCTCTTACCCAATTCACTCAATCTTGCGTTAGTAGCACACTATCAAAGCACAAATCGATGAATAATTTAACAATTTCAAAGTAATAGCATGGTATAAAACCAACAAGATGGGTTAGGTTGAGCTTGTAGCCTCCACTATATCTTTGTCAAATTTAGCAAATTGAATACATTTTGTGGGAGTTTCTGGGTATTTTAAAATGTCAGTAATTTCAGATGACTCTTTACCTCATAAATGATGGCCTGTGTGAATTTGTGGTACATTGTGTTTTTCACTTGAGGTTAAATTATAGTAATTTTAAATTCTGATGAAATTAAATCATTGACCAAACAACACAGTACTGAGAAATTAACAGTACATAATCCAGTGAAGGAGCTTGAGTCGGCATGACTTTCCAATGTAGAACAAACCCCTTTGTTTTTGTTCTTACACTGCTGTATTTCCATTTATAATAGTTGCCATTGCATTTGTAAAGACTGAAATAAACATGGAAACAAGTTTGTTGCTTATTTTGAGTGTATGTGTAATTTCATGTTAAGTTCATGCACCAGGTATAGTAGCTGTGAGATAATTCATTGTGTATTTTGTTCTTGAAATGCACATCTCTAGTTTCTCACACACACTCAATGCATACACCACAGTCTGTATGGAAGCCTGTTGTTGATGAGATATTATGGCTGAAAGTCAAGGAGCTCTTCCACAGTGATTCTATAATAGACATTCTGAAGTGAATATGAAACGAACGACTGCACTCAGATAAATTTAGATGGAGAATTCACATATTCCTTGCACAGTTGAAAAAAAGTTTTACATGCAGTGACGGCAATTACCCCTTTTTTATTACTGGCTTTAAAGTTCAACAACTATTTCTGAAAAGGTGAGTAAGGATTAACAAACTTTTCTTATTTCTTAAACACCAGAATAACTTGAAATGTTGTAGAATATTTTATTCCATTCTTCAAATTTACATCCATATTTTTTCTTCATATTTGTTAGAAAGGCCTCTTACGCTGGTTAATCACTCTGTTTTTCTTAACTGCTTGCAACTTTGATCCATTCTTCCTGACAGAAGTGGAGCAACTTTGTTAGGTTGTCTGCACACGCAATGGTCACTCAAAAATATTTATCACAAGTTGTGATCGATCTTTGATTTCCTGACTAGTTCCACATAATGTCCTTTCTTTGTGATATTTTCTAATTGCACCAGTCCCCATCTTTATAAAATTCACTTCATTTTACAATCATTTACATCATTGTTGGATTCACTCCTCCCATTCCGTTAGTTCTTTACGTTGGTGCGTGAAAGGAGGTTAGAAAGAGGAAGAAACTGACGGCAGGCCAGCGTTGCAGGGAGATCGCCGTTAGCCGTAGCTAACGGTCGTATCGAGCGCAAAAGCATATTTTATTGCCGTTCACGAGTGTTGCCCAACATGGTAAGATATATTAATGCTGTAATCTTATTAGTTTCTTGTTAAGTTTATTTACGGACTTAGTATTTGCTAAACGTATTTAGCCGTAAACTGACTGTGATCTGCGGCACTTTGATGTTGAATGCCGATTGTTAATATGTTACGAAGTGTTCTAAAAGTAAAACGTTTCCTTATAACCGGTTAGGTAACCAAGTGATGGTTAATATAAATTTATGTTTAAGGTTGTTTTATTGAAGATTACAATACTAAGTACTGACGTTTTGTTTTTATGTTTATTTACAGTTTAACCGGCATGTCCGCGTAAAGCACGAGGCAATAAAACAATAACAACAACAATAACAACGATTACCTTATGTTCTTTGTAACAATCATTGTGTGTCTTTATATGGTTGATCTGTAATTTATAATGGAGTTCCAAGACTTGCAAACTGTACCCATCCCCCTCTAAATATAACATTTTTTTATATTGCTTTTTTTTAGAGACAACTGTTTCATCTTTGTGTGGCCTTTCAACCCATCATAGTGCAGAAATATATTTCACTGTGGAGACAAACACTAACCTGTCAACTTCAGCCCACATGATGCATGATGGTATGATGGCTGGAGATTCAATTGATTTTTATATTTCATTTAAGTATGTAAACAGATGTCTTCTGCACCTTCAGGCATCTGGACATCAGAACAGGTCAACAATTCTCTTCATAAAATCTTTTTTGACTTATTTAGATTTTTCTATGATGTCACATATCTGCATATGACTTCATTTAATTGAAATGTTGTGAAGTAATAACATAATATCAAATAATATCAAATATAAAAAGTTTAGTCTAATTTAATACGAGACTGAAACAGAGCATTGTTGTGTGGCTTTATACTATACTTTGATCAGAATTAAATGCCAAGATTTCCCCTTTCAGTTTCTGTGTGACTATAATTACGCTAATGACTTTTTAGATGTGAAGGTCAGCCATGACATGTGCATCCTGACACTATCACTGCTGCTGACGTTTAAGCTTTGTGCTGGAAACATGTTGAAAGCTATTTTTCTGGTTTGACTACGAGGTCACAATGTTCACATGTTACCAGTAACCATTTAAATTATATTTTCAGACCACCGCACAGCGTTCTAGTTCAGCTCAGTCCATTCCAAATAAGCCTGGAGCCAGAAGTAATGTATTTTATCTGTGATTTTGTCGTTACAAATCAGAAACTGCTTTATTTATAGTGAAAAAATGCTTTCTGTGAAAATGATTTTTCAAAATAAGACCTGTAAACACAACCAGCCTATAGATTATGGCATTTTTTGTGATGCAATCCTGATGAGGAAATTCCCAGAGTTTACATTTTTATTTGTAGGGACTTATGTGTTTTACTGCTTTCCCATACAGTCAAGTTATAGATAGCTTAATCCCTTCCAATCCATTTATCTTAAAAACACTCTATTTATGGTAATATTTTCATTATTTAATTTCTTACCAGTCTAGTTTTTAAAAAACAGTGCGCAAATGCATCATGAAAAAATATCTGTTACACATTGAGGAATGAGTTCCAAATTACTGATCAATAATTAGTAATAAGTACAGAAACAATCTGGGTGTACAGATAAATTAAGCACTCAGGACATTGAGTGCTTAATTTGAAGAAATGCCCTTATAGTAGAGGAACGTTGAGGGCTGTCTTCACTGGAACAACTACATGTAAATCTAAAACCAACACAAAAAGCAGACACAGCATTCTGCATGCATTAGAGCTCTCTAATATGCATAAAAAGCTTTAAAGTGTATTGAGAAGCTATTGCAATACGATAGTCTTTCTATGGCAATAACTGTTGTAAATGTTATAAAATCCAACATATAATTTAAATGCCTCAATTCAGAGAGGAAAGGTGCATGTAAAGATTCCTATTGGCTAAATTAGTTCCGCCCTTAACTATTTTTTTCAAATAAATGTGACATTTTTGAGCTAACTTTACTTTTTAGACTTGATCACAATGTTTAGGGACACTTGATCAGGAACGCAGTGTGACACAGGCTCATTTTTAACTTTTCGAAATGGCAGAACATTTTCTTAAAATAAAGCAGAGGTGTCTATCAGTGAAAATAGCTGCTCACCTATTCACGCTCATATCTCCAGTCAGAGCAATAATGACAACTCAATCTGCTACAGACAAAGCTAGACCAGGACGTTTAGTTATTTTGCCACCATGAAAGCAGAGCACACTGGTAAGCATGGTAAAAACACATATCCAAACCTCACTGTTAGAGAGGTGCAGCAAATTTATTTGGGATTATGCAACTGCAGTAAAGCATTGACTCTGATGGAAGATCTAATTACAGGTGGCAGGTGGCAATGTAATTTAAAGGTCAAAAATGACTCCTAAAAAAAGAAAGAAAGAAAAAAAAAGAGTTCTCAAGGGTTCCATCCATCCATTGTCTATGCGTTGCAGTGTTTTTGGACTGTGGAAGGAAGCTGGAGGGAACCCATGGATGCACAGAGAGAAAATGCAAACTCCATGACAAAAGACCCTGAGCTGGGATTCACACCCAACATTGTTACAAACATTTCTACAACAGTGCAGTTCTCATTTCTACAACTACATGTAACTAAATAATGACAAAAATAACAATAAAAAGTTGACATCAATGCAGCAAATAATCTAAGCATAACCAAATGTTCAGATATATATGTAAAAAATACAAACGTGTGTACTGGATGAGGTATGTCTCAGGGTCAATATACAGGAGAATTATTGATGCAAATTTTATGTTACATATCAAAAAGAAAAAAAAAACAAGTAGAACTTAATTATGCATAGAAAAATGATATTTAGTTAAATATTAACCTTCAAAAGCATCCAATAAACACATTATTAAATCGCAGATTTTCTGATTATAGTGGCCTATATGAGGGTTTTGAGGTTTTTAAAACTTGTTTCCAAAGATCCTCACATGCACACACCGCCTCTTGAAAACATAAATTATTTTTGTTTGCTTTTATGGCTTTCTTTTCTAAATATTTTGTCTTTATCTGTCCTTTCTATCCGGTCGTTTATGTATCTGAAAAGTCATCCCAAACCAGAGGTTTCATTAACTTGCTAATTGTTGCACTAATAAGAGGCTTGTTTATCTAGCAGGAGTAATTAGATGTGTCATGTAGCATCAATTAGGCCCATGGTGTTTAATGTGACATTAGGATGCAGACAGAGATAATGTTCCCATGCCTACTCCAGCTTGGACACATCGATTATGGAGGACTTATTACACAATTTCCCCATGAAGGATAGGCTGACGAGTGCTTCTACTCTTAAGGATAAGAGGAGAGGTAATATACATTGGGATTCCTAAGACTGTGATAGAGAATACTAGCCATTGTCATCCTTCACAGAATCTCTACTGGTTTTTACAAACAAAATAAATTAGAGATACGTCAATATATTTTGATGGGTTCTGTTTGAAACTCAAAATTCAGATTGTTTCTTGACCAGTCAAAGCACCATATGTAAACAAAACCAAGTTGAGTAGAAAACAGCTCTTTTTCATGTAAAAGTTGTGACGATATGAAGAAGACTCAAAGTCTTATTAATTTTCCAGAATCAGTGAGTTGCTTAAATATAATGACAGAAGAACCACAAAAGCTGCAAGAAAGAATTTAAATACACAATTAAAAGAAGATATCAAGCTATAAAAAGGTACATGTCATAGAATCAGCCTGAAGAACATATTATTAGTCCAATATGTCTGAATTGAGCATAAATTGGGATTTTTTAAGTGCTACCACCTTTTGGAAATCCTAGAGTTTAAATTAAGAATCTACATTGTCTAAGAGATAATGAAATTGCATCTCTCAGAAGGAAGGCTAGGAAAAATAGGTTAAATGTTGTTTGTGCCTTCTATTATTATTCCTCTTGAAAAAAATTGGCACCAGAAAAAAAGTGTCATCTGACGGTAAATTTATTACAAAAGTGGCAACAAAAGCTTGAGGGGTTTCTACAGAAACTATCTGATAAACAGCTTGTTCAATTTGTACACATTATATTTGTGTGCAAAATTTACATGGAGAAGAAAAAAGGGAACCTTGTGAAAACTAAAGAAGAGATTGCAAAACACTTCATCGCTATATATGGAGTTGGAGTGGAAACAGAACTTTCATATAATACTACAAAGGAAACAATTTTTACACACTATGACAAGCATTATGTTAAAGCCAGTCTTACCCAATGAATTTATCACATGTAGAACAGGAATTTGTCTACTAAGTTGAGTGTATCATGCATCTAAATTTGGCGACGCACGGACAGTAGTCCATTCAGCCAACTGTCCAGTCGTTGGTGTCCTGCCATAGCCTCTTGTGGCTTTACTGAGACTCATTAGTGGTCCAACAATCAGAGCACAATGATCTAATTTGCTGTCAAGCTGTGCGTCATGCATGGCTGAACATAGGAGATTTGTAGATGTACAGTACAGAAAAAGGTAAGAAGTGAGGCAGCAGTGGTGGATATAACACCCTGAAGACTATTCTAATGATCTTGCATTCATTTTATGCACCTGCGTTGATTCTCCATATATTGGTACATTCTTCAAACCCATGTTTCCTTTTTTGTACTTTGCAATTTTTTATCAGGTTACAAATATAATGGTTACAAATGGTTTTCTACTTATCTGATACAGACCACAGGGGTGATCAATCTGAGAGAGACAACTGTAGAATTTACTCCCTATCTACACTCTCCATCATAAGGTTTTCCCAGGTTAGAAGCACTTCAGCTTAATCCTGGCCAACAAGCAGGAAATAAGGCACTGATTTTAAATCTTACCCAGGTCTTTCTGTGTAAAGTCGTCATTTTCAGCTCCCCCATGGACCTGGATCATAAAGATAAGGTATATTTGCTTAGCCACCAATAATCTGCTCAATATGCACTCTTTTGATCTCGGTAGAGAATAGAGAGATGACCAATAACTCAAACATATTTGTCATACCCTTGATTTTCCAGGGTTACACCCCTTTTGATTATTTTCTTTGGTTAAGGACAGAGACATCAAACTTAAACAAGGCATGAATAACAAGCCCATAAAGATTTAGACAACAATTGTGACTATGCTGTATTGAGATGTGAATTGACAAATATTTATCTGTCTTGCAACCAAACTGCGTTTGACATGGACATTTGCTGCCAGCTGTAACAATAGATGACATCAGTGAGACATGACACCTGCAGGGAGATCAATGCCATGTCTCATTGTTCCATGTACAAACAGCAGCTCCTGAAAAACTGAACATGAAAGCTTTGAGATAAGATTTGACTGCCGATTACTTCATGGATTTTTCTCCATCTTCCTGTTTGTTTAAAATAACTATTGGATGTGAGGAAGGTGACAGACAGGAAATGTTTGCAAGAGTTGGTGTCAGGCGTTAGAGTTTTCCCAAACTGCTGGGTTACTTAATTCCTCATGATTGTTTATATGGTTGAATTACCATGAGAGTGTTGTTTCCTTCTCAGACATCCATATTCTGTCTGTGTTTTGGTCCAGAATATCAAACTCCAAACCCTGACTGCTGGGCCATTTAATGAATAATTTAAGCTTTGAGGTTATGCAAGGTTCTATCAAGACCGTTTTCTTCTGCTTGAGCTCTTCTGTTTGAGTTATACATAGAAGACTTTTCTTTGCATCTCACTTAATTGCTGCCTTGTTAA
Organism: Poeciliopsis turneri; assembly: GCA_922788865.1. Lineage (NCBI taxonomy): Eukaryota > Metazoa > Chordata > Actinopteri > Cyprinodontiformes > Poeciliidae > Poeciliopsis > Poeciliopsis turneri. Next base: position 1,546,866 of record CAKLNU010000717.1, on the reverse strand, counting down.
TTTTAGGGTTCTGGAGGAAGCTTAAAGAGGTTTATCCATCATAACAATGAGGTCCCTCCCCACCCAAAACATTTTATTCATGCTGTTCTAAAGCAGAGAACAATGAATTTCAGATTAAGCTTGCAATATGTTTGTAATCTATTGCATGTGTGGCATTTGTTAGTTTACATGCTCTGAATCTTTATTATGGAAGTTGTTGAGAAGAGGGTCCTAATGAGCCAGTTGTTGAATGAGTATTATGTATCGTATTTTTGTGATCCATGCTGGAAGACACACTTTAGTAACTTCAGAGATGTGGGACCTGTGATCAGTAAATACATTTGCTCAGAGTTTTCATTAAGGATATGTCAAAAACTTTGATTACTGTAACTTTATGGAGGGATTGTATAACGATCAGACCAGAAGAAATTATGTTTACAAATGAAGAAGGAAGCTATCATTAATAAATAAAAAGGCAGGGTAATAAGGCATATCTATATTTTATTAGACTAGCTATTGCAAGAAAAAGAAACAACAGGCTTCTGAACACCTGCAGTTTGGTGGTTTAAACTGAACAAACCCAGCCTTGTTCACAGAGAGGATTTCTATATTGGAACATAAAGCTGTTGTCCTACTATAAGATATTAGCAAAAACACAAAGACAACCCCCCCGCCCCCCCCAAAAAACAGAGATTATTTTCATCAAAAGGCACTCAGGGGCTGGAACTGTAGACTTGGTTTTTAGGTTTGAAGCTTTTGTTCATGTAGCACAATGAATTTCTCTCCAAATACTACTCTAGTCATCTGTGAGTATTAGCTGCTTAGTACGTTTCTCAATTTTGTAAACTAACATCCTTCATGTCGTCTCTGGGTGTCTTCCACTGAACACAAAGTAAATCCAAGTTTACAACAAAAAGTGGTCAAAATCCCATTTTAAAAATGCTGTTTTACAATATTGACAGTATGATTTTAAACATATGTCCTGTGCAGTCAGTGATTCCATTTTATCTCACAGGTAGCACATTTCTGAGTGGAGCTATCAGAATTATGGAAAATAAACATCTGAGAAAAAAAGTTTAAGGGAAAGACAAATACAAGAGATGAGTCACAGCTTTGCTAATAAAAGCCCCAGTGATGTCAGCAACATTGAAGCTTGTGTGTCTTAGCTGCAACTGAATGCTCCTGATTTGAATTATCACACTTATGTTATGCATTCTGAATGAGAATTGCCCCAGCAGGACCAGATGGATCCCAGTCCTGTCCAGGTGCTCCATGCCGAAGCTCAAACATGAAGCAACTGAAGCAAACAGTACTAACAAAACCTTCATAATTCATTCACTTTGTGTTTCATTCTGTGAAATAACAGACTATTAAATTAAGATAACAAAGAAATGATTTCTCACCGACTGTAGCTTACTTCTCACTAAACAATAATGAAGTGTAAATGATGAAGGTAAAATCTTCACAATGTCTAACCAGGTTTGAATGTTTTGAACATGCTTGATCAAATTTTAAAAAGTTAACCTTTAAGACCTCAAAAGTTAACCTTAAAACTTCCTGACAGTTATTCTGTCAGGAGGTTGACAGGATAGCTATTAGTGATGCACAACACAAACCTGCTATTATGAAGACATTAGAGGTCCTGCTTGTGGTTTGCCATGGGTTTACACAGTAAATGTAGGCTAAAAGCGCGCTGAAGTGAAAAGTATATTTTTGGCCTGGATGAAAAATGATTTGCATGGTGGAACTACACACTCACACCTACAAATAATCCTTATATTTTCCTTTTTTTTAAACTATGTGCTAATATTTGTCAGGCTATAAAACGCCATTAAAATCATACTGAAAAACGTACCTACTTTGCTTTCACATGATGGTGTGTGCTTTCTTTCTGCTTTATTCAACTAAAACTTAAGTTAGTTTTTTAAAATAAAATTTCTTACATTTTATTTTTGGAGATGGCTTTCTGTGATTAAACCCCCAACACAAACAAGTATGTACACAAAAGTCCTTGAAGCACACATTGCCTTCGCATCCATTCATGAATGCAAATTCACCGATGCACATGCTCATGAACATATCACTCATCTTTCCTCTGCCAGATTCTGCAATGTTTGCATTAGTTCATTGAGTTCTGAATCCACTGTTAGATTAGTCCACAGTGCAATGAGGGCTGACAATTAGCCTAATGAAGTGCAGGAGAAAATCACACTCAGTGCTGTGTTAACAGTTGCTCAGTGAATATTCATGCGTTGTCGGTTTTGCAGATGTACTTAAAGGCGGCGCAGCGTTGCTGAATACCAATCATTATATTATATCTTTCAGTCTCAAATACCCTTTCAATTCTTTTTTTTTCTTTGTGAGGAAAATGACACATTTATCTGTCACTTTAATAGAGCTATCTTTTAGAGTAGATAAATACTACATGAACTGTTGTCAATGCAATATTCTAGTTAATATGGATTTAAGATTTTACGTCTGCAGGCCATTTTCATAATTCCTATGTTATTGTCCACAAATTATAATGCAAATGCAGATGATCTGTTTTAATGATGTGTTTCCTTCCTTTTCGGTATTTTTATTGAACTGTTTTAGAATTATTCCTTGTCAACCCTGAGCTGCTGGCCACTGGTCAGCCAGGCTGAGGGCGGGACAGACTGTGAGTCACACCGGCCAGATGGAAGTCAGATTATCCTCCATTAGATGACATAATGCTGTGGTGGTCTTCTTTTCCCAGACCCAAACAAAACGGTCTGTTGGTTCTATATCAGGATGCAGGTCCCACAGATGAAATGTAATAAAAGAAAAGAAAGAAAGAAAAAGTAGCAACATGCCTATCGATATTATGCTTTTAAGCCACAAAACATTATTATTACAGTCAACAAATTGTCTCTAATATATTCTGTCCTTATTGCCTCATTTAAATAAACTTTCTAATGTGGTTCTTTGTTCATAAATACAAAGTTTTTCATAATCACTTTAAAAAGCTGAAAACAGTAAAACACACAAAAAAGCAAATAACAGAAATATGAGAAACAGTTCATTGTGGTTCAAGGTGGGTGGGTTTGGAACTCAACCCACCCACTTTCTCATGAAAGCCACTGGTCTACAGTGGGTTGTAAATTTCTTATGGTGACTTAATGTAAAAAGAAGTCAAGATTTAGTCATTGCTCTGGGGAAAATATCAGTCTGAAGTCGGTTCATACAGTAGAATACAATGCAATGTTCTAAGAAGCAACCGAACACTGACACCCAGTGGCAGATTTGTGTAAATGAAATTTCACTTGAAAACTGTTCTAATCTGTTCTTCAGTTCCGCTTAATACCTGAAGTGATTGTGAGACGTTAACGTTGTATTGTTTGAAACGTGTGGCTCCAGCTGACCTCTAAAGTGCTTACCACTTCTCTAAGGTTTAAACAATGTCATCTAATTAAATTTGCATCAATCAGTAATTAAAACCCAGAAGTATTTGGATGAAAGTTGTGGTTTTGCAATTGCGATTAGATTTACCAAAATATAAATAAATGTCAAAAATACAATTTCTTTTTTCTTTTGGAAAAAGACATTAGAAAGAATCAAAACTCTCAGTTTTTCCCTTAATAGTAAAAGTTCATACCAAACTTTTCCAGACTGTGGAAACGCCCCAGAAAATGTCTGGCAACCAGATCCACAAAGTAAATAAGCCTTCACTGTTGGGTTGGACTTTTAAAACATAAACAGATTGGGAACATCAGTGTTAGTGAAATCAGATGCCAGTAATAAGACCTTATTAAAGTCAGAAATAAAATGCATGTAGAAAAATCCCCCAAAACACATTCAATCCCGAGTGAGATGTATGATTCTGCAACTGAAACATGATGCAAATTTGCTGAAACCAAACAATGTGCAAACATGGTGGCATCACTGCCAACATCCTGTTACCTTTACCCATACAAGAATCACTCTGGGTAAACAGAGGCTGCAGTATTTGTGTGTTCACGAGGACGAGGAGCATAACACTTCAAACAGCGTACTAACTGCAAATATGACTTCGTTTATCTCAACAGTGTGGCCATAATAAAAAAAGGTATTCACCCACCTCTAACAAACAAAAACCAGCTTATCGTATTTATGTAACCACCTTTCATTCAAGTTAGTCGTAAATAACTTGTATGTCTTTAGCATGTGTTTTGGCCTGGACACAAATATTTTCCTATTTTTGATTGCACAACAGCTCAAACTTAATAAGATGGACTGAATCTGTAAATGTCAATTTTTAAGAGCAGGCTTAGTTTCCCACTAAATACTGCATTTTGCATGGAGGTCATAAAAGATAACTGTTAAGTCTCCTTTATGACTCTTCTTTCCACTCTCCCTTAAAGGTCAGATTTGCTTACCATTGAAATTGGTCCTGTCAAAACAATCTCCTACCTGTACATCTCTGCTGCTCCTCCAGCGTTACTGCTGACTTCCTGGCTGCTTCAGATTAATGCTCAGCCAGTAACTTATGACTCATTTTGCTTCCATGTAATGCTAGGCTATTTTGTATTACACTACTACAAGCAAAACAATAAACAAGATTCAATTTTGTAGTTTCAAAGTTAGAAATATAATGAAGTTTGATAAGTATTTTTGCAAAACCTTTCAGTAAGTCACGCTTTAAATTTATAATAGACAACAAAACAAAGGTGTGGACAAAGCTTGTACATGATTTATATTGATTGAGTGAGATGCTTTTTACAAAAAGTGGTTGAGAACGTCTTCCGTCATAAAACAAAAGGGTCCACATCTTCAATCCCTTTATCCTCTCATTATTTTGTAATTTGTGGAACTTCCACAAGAATGATGATCATATAAAGCATTATGTGATCACAAAAACTTTCAAAACCAACTTTAATGTGGATGAGCAGACATGTACAGAATACACAACGCATACAAAGAGAAGAGTCTCTAAAATTAGAAAAGAACTGTAGATAGAAACAAGTATGTCGGGACAAAAGGGAGTTTCATCCAGACTACTTATTCCCAATAGTTAATCCATTTATTTTTGTTACAACACCCCTGTGCAACTGTGGTTGTGTTTTTCTGAATGGCAACGATGCTCAAACGAATATCTTACGATCAAATAAAATAGGTCAGAAGATGCAGCATAGCTTATGTCTTTCTGATGAAGAAGACTCATGGCTCCATGGATTAAAAAGGTTTGAGCAACAAAACATCCACTGAGGAACAGCAGCATAAACAGCTGTGGACCAATGCAGACAGGAAGTTGATTGCTTCCCTTAGAGTTGCTGTTTTAGATCCTGTGGGTGTTTGCCTGAAATAAGCTCTTTTCATACAAATCATAATTTATGGCATTTCTTACTGGGTCTTTATAAAAACTGAGAATCTGTTCCCATGTGTGGAAATTGAATATACTTCCTGGATTTTCCATCGTTGACTTCATTCACGTCCTCAAATAGAAAAAAAAAAAAAATCATTGGGCTGTGTGATGCCATATAAGGGTCGAAAATGGTCCACAGCAGGTTGTTTTTCCATCAGATTTATTTAACAGTACTCTTCTTTAAGATGCATGAAGGGAACAAGCTGCAGAGGATTCCTGGATGATACGAATCACTTGAGTCTTCTCGGATTCAGGTCGGAATGTGGCGAGAGGAGGCGGCTTTTACAAAGAAGAAAATCCTAGATGCCATTTAGACGAGGAGGCTCCAATTTTTTTGTAGCAACTGTGTAATTAGTCAATAATTACACTAATTACATTGATGCTAATTAGACTGAAAATACAGAAAGTGGGGAGCAGTTATTTTAAACTGTTGTGCAAAGATTCTTTTTAGAAGACAGAGATGAGTGCAAAGACCCCGTATAGCAAAGCACATGGATAAGCAACCAACGACTGCTGCCCATCCATAGCCAACGCTGATATGAAGATCTTTGATGCAGAGAAACTGCACCAGCCGATAATTGTTGCTGTTAGTATAATCCCCATCATGCCCCTAGAGAGAGCAGGACAGCAGTAAGTTAGAGTCACCAATGCTTGAATAAACTTTCACAAACCTGAACAACAACACACAGTAGTTTTATTTTGAACTAAAATCCATGACTGCTAATAATTCTGGTATTTTGGACAAATAAACCTGACCAGGTCGTCTATATTAAACAGTTTGACCATGTACTCACTGTAATGAGAACACAACTCCAAAGCTGGAGAGGATGATCATAGGAAGGAGGCAGTATCCCAACACACTGGCCACGCAGCCGAAGGACACGCCCGTCATACTCATGAGGTTGAGGAGGCAGTACATGGCGAGGCAACCGATCGCACTGATGCCGTACACGTAACCAAACTGAATCTTACCTGACTGTAATAGAAAAGTGGGGGAAAAAGCGCCAAACCGACAGAGGATATGGATTAATTGACTGAAGCCTATTCCAACTGTGAAGACTGAAGAACATAATTAAGTCCATTATTTACCAGGAGAAGAGTTGCCCCAAAGGCCAAACAAAAGACCATCGGACCAGCCAGGTCGGTCTCATTCATGATGCTCCCATCTGCTACTTTCAATGGATGGAGAACTGTGAGAGTCTTCTGCCAGATATGGTCAAAATTGATCCCTAATTCTGTAAACAAAAAGGAACAAAAACCTACATTAAGAACGTCTTGGTTAAGTATGAACATATCTAATGCCAAAAAATACTGCATATGAATTCTCCATGGAATAACATGAAGAAAGGATTAATACAACCAGTATTTGTGGAAAATTATTTAGTGTCTGTACATTTTTATTTTGAACTTTATTAAGAAGCAATTATATTCTTGTTTTCTAGAGAATTTGTAATGTGCATTTCCTCTCGACATCTCAAATTAAAGATCTTTTATGATGCTAAAACCTTAGTTTTAATTAACTTCAGTAAAAAATAAAGCTAAAAGCTATTCAAAATAATTACTAATTAAGAAATGTCAGTGATCATGGTGAAGGTGTATGTAAGCCATCATGATTTTAAAGTTACAGAATAAAACTAATTCAAGGTTATATTAGGTTATTATTATATCAAAAATAATCTCATAATTTTTATGATGAGATTAATGTCCTTCCCATTTTAATACATGGATACTGTAGAAACAGTAGCAAGAAACAACATAGTAAAATATTGGAGTGAGAACATCTTTATGTATCAACAAAAAGTCACATTAAACACATAAGAAAAGGGAAAATAAAACTTTAGGAAACTTGATTCAACTTTGGTAGCCTTTTAATTGTATCAAATGCCTGTAAAACGGTTATTCTGACTTTTTAATGCAAAGTATTAAGTTGTTGTTTTTAGTCTTGAATAACAAAGCACACCAATACTAGCAATACCATTAATTATTTTGGGCTTAAAATTCAATTGTTGCTTCTGTTCCAAGTTTTTACAAGTAAATCAAAAGGGAATTCCAAAAAGAGATATTTTATTTTTTTACTTTCAGCAATGGTCAGATTGTGGCTCACTTACCTTCTAACAGTGGCGGCTCATCATCAAAGCTGTTACTGTACATGGACTGTGATGCATTTGGGGTGTAGGTCTGTGTGGGCTGGAAGATCTGTCCTGTATACGGCTGCTGGGGTTGCATCATTCCTGGGGATGGGTAGCCCATCGGCTGCGAATAATCATACTGACCATACGGCCTGCAGACAATCAATTTATTAACAATAAACAGAAGTTTGTGAAGAAAGTTATCAAAAAAGGAGGAAGTTTGTGATCTTAAATTAGAGCTCATAAACAAATAAAGGACTAAATGAATGCAGTAGACATGAGCTAAACTGTTCAAGTAAGCTTCAACTTTCATGAGACTTCGTAAGCCAGAAATGTCACAACTGAAGAAAAAATAAAGAAATGTGTTTCTCTTACTTGTTGTAAGGGTTTTCAGAGTTGCTGTAGCCATATCCGGCCTGGTTTTGGTCATCTACGCTGTAGCTCGACTGGTAGAAGTCAGTGTTGAAGTTATCAAACCCCGACATTCTTACTCTGCTAATACCAAAGAGATACAACTGGTTTTATTTACATTTAATATTGTGACACTATAGTACCTACAATGACTTTAAGTATAAACCTGTAATTGTTTCTTAGAATTGTCAACAATACATTATCCTGGGATTATTTGAGAGTGAGGTTCATTAAACCTGTCATTTTAAACACATTTCATGTAAAATAAAACAAACAAACAAAAAAAAAAACAATTATCAAGCTAGTGGGTGAGCCAGCAAAATTAGTAGGGCAGCCAATGGCGCCTCTCAATGGTGGACACCTGCATTTCACACATTCACATTTTTGTGAATTTAAAACGAAGCCGTATCTACCAGGAGGATAATTTGTACTAAGTTACAAAATGTTGTTATAAGCTACTTATAATCAACTACTGAGAAAAGGTGGTTATATGTCTCCAATAAATTATATTCACGCAGCAGGGAAGGTCAGAGTTATGTTGTTATTTTATCAGGTCTGTACCCTGTCAAATTATGTAAAAGTCAAAAGGATAAAAAAATTAATATGGTCAAAATAAATAAAAATTGGGTTTAACATAGAGGTATAAATAATGGGTGCCAATGAGAGATCTATACATCTATATTCAGTTTGCCCTAACACATGAAAATAATCAACAACAAGAGAGAAATGAAATACACTAATATGAAATTTGTTGAATATGTAGGACTGAAATTATTTGTTTATACATGTTAAACTGCATAACAAATTAGGGAAGAGATTAATTGACCCAGGGACAAAAGATATACAAGACATCACTATGTCTTGTATATCTTTTGTCCCTAAAGTAAAAATAAAAAAGTACGCCATTCTTCGGTAATCACCACACCTATAATTACGTTGGCCATCTCTTCACAGGTCAGGTAACCTCATGTAACATTAGGGAGCTCAGGTTTTTCTGAATGTTTTACATAATCTAATTTTGACTTCAATAACATAGTCACTGTCACTAAATTATTTAATTTCTAAGATTTTCAGTACCACTTTGGCCATGCAAGCTTAATGGTTTAATCTAATTTCTTTTACTCCACAATCAAAGCTAAGCGTTAAAACACCTGCAAATGTTAGCAGACTGAAAGGTTTGTAACCAGGTACCGAGATTAAAAAGGAAATCAATTTGTTCGAAAAATGGGAACTTGTACACATGACTGAAATACTTAGAAACCTTTTCATGTTATGTCAATAAAGACACAAGACAAAATACACACATAAGTCTAAAGAGGATTTGATTTCAAAATAAAGAAATAATGACAGCTTCCTCTAACAAAGAACGGACAAATGCATGTTTATGTGTATTTTGGTAACTACGTTGATTAGCTTAATTTAACAAACCGTTAGCATTCCCAAAATGCTAACACTTCTTTAAACAGAATGAAAAAGCATAATATACAATTAAGTACACAAAATATCAGACGACTTCAAAATGAAATGAAAACATTAGAAAAACTGCAAATATAGCCTTTCATCTTTAGCAGGCTAACCTTCTCGTTTACTCAGAGGCTAGTTTGTTAGCTTCTGCTAACTCTTAACAGATGCTGAAACATTTCTTACAATCCGTACACGTAAAGCCAAAGTCAGCTTACGTTTCATATTTAATTAATCAGACGTACTGATGATATAACAGCAATAAAGATGATTCTTACCTGTGATGTCAGCTGGACAACACTTTGTTGAGCCCTGCCAACTCCACTATGGTTGCTACGTGTCAGGAGAAAGACGGAAAGCCGTGAGGGACATAGCATATTACTCGCAGAAGAAAAAGCTGCCTCCTGCTGGCAGCTCTGACTCATCAGACTGACAGTCAGGATGAGTCAGTATAAACCTTAGCTTTTGTTAGTATGTGAATGCATACTAACAGACACAATAAGGATTGTGGAAGATGGCGAATGGATACATTGGCTAATATTAAGTTTTCCAGCAAAAAACTATCCAACTGGGTTAATCATCCACCTAATTTGTGTAAAGCATCCCATGACCACTATTAAGGATGATGATCTATGATGGTTTGAGATTGTTTGTTCTTCTAAGGCAGTGAGACAATAGTTAGAGTGAATTGTGTAATTTTTTTTAAATAAAAGGAGGTTTTGTACAAAATTGATGTGAATTATATATTTTTTTAAAAATCAAATGGATTACCTTTAGCAGCATAATGAGCTGACACGTACACATAAATTATTCCAGACACAAAATATTTGCTAACAACTCTGTAACCTTGTGAAATGTCATATAAGTCCTATCCTATTTTCAGAATTAGATTTTACACGTAAACATTGAAAACAACGCTGGTGATATTGGGGAAAAAGTTTTTTTTTAAATGTGATTTTCCCTCATGTATATTAAAAGTTAGACTTTAAGTCTTTTTTTACAGCTGGATTAAGCCACTTTGAAAAAGCATTAATTTATTAGGTGTCCTTTAAAACATCTTTACCAGGGTCACATTTATTGGACCGTGGCCAATAAATGTGGCCATCAATCTGCAAGATTTTGACTGAAGATGAAAGTTTGCTGCAACTGACTAAAAATATATTGCATTAAATTTTGAATTCAAGCACCATCAATCACTAAAAGATCAGAGAAAAACCTTTCCTTTGAAAAAAGGTAATATTTTTCACAGTATAATGAAATACACACAAAAAAAAAAACTATATAAATACATCCAATAAAATATCTGTGCTTTAATAAATACTACAAATAAAAAAAGCTTCTGCTTTGTCCCTATGACACCACATCAGCTGATTGACATGTAGCTAGAAAAACCACAGGTCTAACAACTGTAAATAGATACACAGGGTAGATGATAACAAAGATAATGCAAGAGGACATGTACAGGGCTCCTGGAAAGAACAAAGGTACTCTCTTTCAACAGGAAGCAGGGGAGAAGATCAATCACCCGGCATGAGCAGGAGAACTGCACCACTTCCATAATGCAGGCGGATACTGGATCTTTGATGATGTGCATTATGCAAAATAATGGGGCTCCTGACCTATGCTGAGAGGAAGGTGGGACAGCAGGAAATGAGAATAACAGATGTCATTTTGAACTGTGAGATAGGAAATAGGCAAACGTGAGGGAAAGACACAAAAATAAGGACTCATTTCATTGCTTTTGAAGGGCAAGAGAATAAAGAGAGAGAAGTAAAAGAGAAAAAAACAGATTAATTTAGGTGACAGTTCACATTAGCAAAATATCTGTAACACCCACTGACTGGATCGCTTACCCAGAACTTATTAAATTTAAATATTTCCTGTCTCGGAGGTGAAACAGCCACACTCTCAGCCATCATGACAGAAAAATACATTAGACATAAATTAATTTCAACGGTGTGGAAGGGAAATAAATTATACAGCATTTGCTCTGTCCTGGCCTCAAGACACAGAGAATTTCGAGTGAGGAAATAACACATTCAGAAAGAGTACCCACTTTTCACCTGAGACATATTGAGTTTGTTCAAAATGAGTATTCATTTTCTGTTTAGGGGAAATGATACACAGCACTCAGCTTTTTTTAAAAGTTGGATGATCAGAAACTATTTGGCTGGTTTATGAATCGTCTTGGAAAAAACAAATACCTTCATGCAATGATTAACTACCGTATTGCTTTAAAGAAAAAAGTATCTTTTTGCACATTGCAATTGTTATTAAAAGAGTTGTAAGCTGCTATGGAAAAACAATCAAATTAAAAAAATGTCATTCACTGTCTTATGCCAAGGTGAGGTTAACATCTCAACGTGTGGAAGTAAAACTGTAATATTTTGAATGGTTTAATAATGGTTTCCATTTCAGACTGTTTGGTTTTAACCTTGATTAATCTATTTTAGAGATTCTTATACATGAGAACTGATTTAATTTCAACAATGCTTTTGAAAATTCAATTGCTAAATTTATTTGAACTAATTCAATGTTTTATCTACAGCAACATTAATTATGACGTTAGTTATCAACTGATTCTTCTCATTTCTACAGAGCATAACCAATCTATCTATGCACCTTCTGCTCCATTTTGCTATCACTCATAAAGACACCTGAACAACCCGATTCAACTAGACAGCGAAAAACTCCAGTAACTCCTGAAAAATAAAGATGTGGTCCATTTTTCTACAGCCAGGAAGAAAACCACACTCTTCTTGACTCCAAGGTTCAGTCATTGATAAATACCCTGCAGAAAGTACATCAGTAGCAAAACAACCTAAGTCTTCTGTAAAACTCTCAGCTGGATCAACAAATGGATCCTTTAACAAAATTGCTTTGACACATAAAACAAAAATACTTAACTGAAAGAGTGTGTGACTAATCAGGAGTTAAAATGGGTCATTTTACATTCATTGCTTTCCATCATACTTAGACTCTTGATCACTCTGGTTTATGAAGAACATGTATTTCTACCTAATCCACTTAATTAAAGAAAATTAAAAAGTGCCAGAAAGGGTAATTGAATTTAGGGCAGTGTATTGCCATATACTGTCATAATTGCCTTCTTTAATATGGCCTCTGCTGTAATCCTGCCTTTGCTGTCTGGGTGAATGAGAGGATTAAAAGCAGCGAATTTCGTCTGATGAAGCAAACCCTCGTTGACAGCCACCTACTGTCTCTTCCATCAGGATTTCTCACGTTGCCCCCACAAGCATTAAGGAGACAGGAAAATCAAAATTAATGCTCTGTTGTAAACATACAGAAAGTGACAGGTAATTTAATAAAATTAATATGAGTGAACTTTATCTAAGTGATACTTGTTTATAGCTTAATTAATTGGGTACATATATTTAAAACCTTTATCAGATTAACCTCTCTGATAAATTATCATCAAATTCGATTTCCCCCCTCAATACTGATCGCATCACAAATTAGAAGATGTCTGATATGGATGAGGACAAACTTTTTAATTGATTTACCTAATACATTTTTGTGTACCCTTTTCTATATTGCAAGTTTGGGAAGAATCTCTTTTTGAATTTTGGTATCTCTGCTACTTTGTGTTTTTGTCTTTTTTATAAGGTCTGAATGGTGACTTGGTAGGAGTACTTTTGCTGTGCCTCCTGATATGATTCTATTCTATTCTATTCTATTCTATTCTATTCTATTCTATTCTATTCTGTTGAAGTCTCCTTTATCAAAAGCAGATTTGAATGGCTTTCACAAAGCTCTGAATATAATGCTAATTTTTTATGGAAACATGAGATACCCATCCGTGGAAGTCGGCAACAAGGTAATATGAGTTTGATATCTATAAACTGATAGCATGCAGTTTATATCTGACCAATACATAATCTTCTCCTTTCCACACAGAGATCGATGAGCAGCTTTTTAAAAGCCTTTTTCTTTTGTGTAAATGTTCCACATAAGCTATTTCAGTGAACCACAATTGGAAATATTTTGCAATGTTGCCTACTATGTATTGCTTCTGTAGTGACTTTTATTTGTCACTACAGAAGCATATAGTGACAAATGTGTCACACGGATTAAAACAGCCACTTGGCTGTGTGAACTCAGAGAAGTGTTTTCTTCTATTAATTATCCAACCGTCTTCTCATTTGGATGAGAACCCCATTTATTTTATTTTAAAATTATCTTAAGTTGAACGGATTGTCTTTGCACAAATGCTGATGTTGTGTGAGACATCTGAAAGATAATCAAAGGTAAAATCTTTTTGTCATGGTGTGGCAAATTATAAAAAAAAAAAACAGTCATCCATTTTCCATAACTATGAATAAAATACAAACTATGAAAAAGAATCATACCGCAAAGAAATGGCTACTGCAGTTCTGAAGCTGTATTTAGTAGGTTTTTATTTTTCAAGGATCATACAGTTAGTCTCTGACATTAGTCATCATTTTAGAGCTGTTGGCCAGTTGTTGTGATAGAAATGAAGGAGTTGACGTCTATAAATAAAAAAAAATCTTAATACAAAAAAGTATACCACAAACAAAACGCAGCACACTAATACATGAAGTTAAATATTTTCTGGTGAGATGTTGATACACATGTCCTCAGTTTGTGACTCAGCTCCACAGACAATACAGTTCAATTGCAATATTTGTCAATTGATTCTTAACTGTCACTAAAAAAACAAAACAAACTCAACTTTTTGCAGATGGACTGTTCTGGATTTTGTGATGCTTTGGTTCTGAGTTGTTTCTGTTTGGCATCAGGCAGCTTTAGCCAACCCACCAGTGTCCCACATGTCAAAACAGATTTAGAAACATCCAAAATAAGTCTATTATCACAAAATGTTACACCACTCTCCTGCTTCCCATTCTTCCTGGGCTGCTGGCAGGTTTCATTGTATTGTTTCTTTAAATTTTTCACCAAGTGACTAAAGAGATCCCATTTTTTGGGATATATGTCACATGAATTAAAATTTCAGCTAAAGTGTGTCAAGCTTTGTCAAGTCCAACATAACTTAATTTAGGCAAAAATAGCCCTCAGTGATGAGACTCACAACATCAATTTGTTTCACTGCCAACAGAGCACAGTGCCTTGAAAAGGTATTTGTCTTTTTGAGGTTTGTTCTTTACTTGTATTTGAATGTTTCAGATCGTCAATAAAACTTTATTAGAAAAAGACAACGGAAGTAAATAAAAAAATAAGTTTTCAAGTTATGATTTCAATTATTAAAGATAAAAAACTCTCCAAACCAAGCTGGTCTAAGAAAAAGTAATTATCCTTTCATCCTTTCATCCCATGTGTGATTGCTGTCTAAATGTAGAATAAAGAAATCACATAAACAGATCCTGACTGTCTAACTAAGGAGAAATACTTCAAATGCAACACATCATGCTCTGATCTTAAATAACTAAAGAACTAATTAGAAATAAATGTATTCATCTGCCAAGGTTACAAAATCATTTCTCATGCTTTGAGAGTTAATTCTCAGTAAAATAAATTATTCACAAATGGAAAATAGGTGGAACAGTGGTGAACCTTTCCCGGCTACTACCGGAGTAGCCGGGAGTAGAAGGTTAATGTGATGTGCTCAAGGCAAACTATAGGAAAGAGTAAAAGCTTCTTAAAGAGACAGAGGCCAATTTCAAGGCCTGTAATTGTGAAGTCAATTTGTCATTATTATATCAATTATTATATTCATAATAACTTAACTTATTACGAAGTTAAGTTATGTTTGATAATATATACTCTATACAGCATTTTTGTAGCAAGTACAGTAGCTCCTTGATTGTGCTATAAAATGGCACTTTGTGTCAAGAAAATGCATAGCACCACCACTTTAAAATTTGAAGAATCTTCAAATATTTTTACAATGCATAGTAATAAATGTGAAGGGTGATGCATATTTATAGAACATGAATGGAAGTTCTACTTCTGAGTTTACACACAGTAACGCACACACTCACACACACGTGCGAGCACACCTACACACACACCTGAAATCTAAACATTGTCATGTTTGTTTTTTCATTCAGTTGCATCTGCCAACATCTGCAAAATGTCTACTTCCTGTCAACTGTCATTCTTGGTGTGCAGTAATTTCCCAATGGATGCTCAGCTTTCCCGAGGAAATGAGCAGGAGCAAACAGAGACCTGCTGCATGTTCAGTTTTACATCGTCTACTCACCAACTGTCACATCCTCTTTCTCACACTACTAGATGCTGCATAAGCAGAGGGAGACAACTACAGTGAAAATGAAAAGTCATAACCTTTATAAAAGGTCAAGTTTCCAGGTTGTAAACATCAAGCCAAGAAAAATACTTTCAAGACTGTTTCCACAATTAAGATGCAATTTGTCCTATTCAAATCAACTGTCTTTATGGGATTTTCATAATATTTGTATCTTTTAGCTATTGGATACAAATATAGGGTGCAACGTGGTTGCAAATGATAAAATCGCTCTTATTGTACAAAACTATCAGCTGCTATTAGCTACAGAAAAATATACAGTTCATGTGTTGAGGTGGAGTTGGACCTAAAAGTAGATTGGTGGATGGAACTCTGATAAGAACAGAGATTAATTGAAGAACAGCTCTATAAATAAAAAGATGGAACAACAAGAGTGATCCAGCAGAGAGAGGACTTGGCAGCAGGTGGATCTGACAAGGAGTAACTAAAATTGGCAAGCCCAGAAATGCTGGGGAGGTGATTAGTGAAACCAGTACTAGGGCACTCTAATCAGCAGAATGCAATGAAGCTACAAGGGGAGCAAACTCTCAATGAAACTAACTAAAGTTTGGAGGCAATACAAGGAAACCTGAGGGAATAATTGATAAATATGGTATAACAACTCCAACTTAGGGCTGCACAGTGGCGCAGTGGGTAGCGCTGTTGCCTTGCAGCAAGAAGGTCCTGGGTTCGATTCCCGGGCCGGGGTCTTTCTGCACGGAGTTTGCATGTTCTCCCTGTGCATGCGTGGGTTCTCTCCGGCTTCCTCCCACAGTCCAAAAACATGACTGTTAGGTTAATTGGCCTTCCCAAATTCTCCCTAGGTGTGAGTGTGTGTGTGCATGGTTGTTTGTCCTGTTTGTCTCTCTGTGTTGCCCTGTGACAGACTGGCAACCTGTCCAGGGTGTACCCCGCCTCTCGCCCGGAACGCAGCTGGAGATAGGCACCAGCAACTCCCGACCCCGTTAGGGAGAAGGGTGATGGAAAATGGATGGATGGGTGGATGGAACTCCAACTTAACACAAATGACCAGACCTAAAACAAAGATAAAGATCAAAAGCACATGCATTACTCAAAATAAATATCTGGCATATGGAACAGACAAAACCAAACTCAAAGTCCATTAAATCACAGTACATATATGCAATAATATATCGTTACTGTCTTAAGAGTCTGACATTAATGCCTTAGGAGCTACAGATTTTGTTCTGAATGTGAGAACAATATTCTGAATTCTTTCATAATTCATGGGCAGATGGCAAAGATAAAAGCTCTCTACTTGAAAGAATGGATTCAGGCCTGGCTAAACTCTACCATGACCTTGTGGAAAAATGTGTTACGGTCCAAAGCAGCCAAACAGAGATTTTGGCATGCATTCCAAAGGGTGAATTTGGCACAAAAAGTACACTTCACATTACCAAAAGAACACCATACCCACAGGGAAACATGAAGTCAATTCATCACAATCCAATGGATCTGGAGATCTTTGGCAAGAGAGAGCAGGCAAATAATAACAAGTCAGAATGGAGTACACCAAAACACTCCCACTATGAACGCTGAGATTGAATAGTAATTTAAAAACACATTAGTTTGAGGTTGTGCAATGCAACCCGCTTTATTCTGTTTCTATTTTTCACATATTTTTCTCAAACAAATTTGTCTGTGTTGAGATGAGGCAGAATGAATTTTGGAAACTATAATGGCTTCTTACATCACAAAAACTTAATGTTTTAACAAGAATGTGTAAACCTTTAAACCTCTGTAATTTTTCACCAGTTATTTTTTTCTTACTCTGCATTGTAAATATGTCTGAAAGTCTTAAAGCAGATGGATTAATGCAATATGTTTAGTTATGCACAACGCTCAAAAATATAGTATACTGAACATCTTTTCAGAATTTGCCAAATAGATTTTACTGCTATTAGATGGAAAGTAAAATTGGATGCTATGCCTTTAAAATGGCTTTACAGTTTAAAATACTTCTAGAGATTTGGTTCCATCAAGTGATTTGTCACACTGAGGACCTGCAAAACTATTCTTTAATCCCAAGAGTCTGTGAGAACTCCACAGGAAAACCTGGCAAGAAAGAGATATGTTGTGCTGTGACAAGGACACACTCCTACACACAGACAGAAACTACACACTGCAGGAAAGCTGACTGTGAAAGTAAACGAGCACGGCTATCTGCTCCTTTGCAGAGTTCCCTTGTGAACCGTAAGCTGAGGCCGAGGGGCCAAGAGAGAGTGGATGCTTAGCAACATCTAGTCTACGTAGTTCTCCATGTCAACAGGGTGAGCATCCCTTTAGGCTCCATGATCTTAGGTCTGCTTAGGTCTGCACCACAGAGGAATAGTGCCACAAATGCAAATACTTTGAGAAATAGAAGTCCACTAACAACAAAGAAAGTTGGTTTAACGTATGTTTCTACCAGTTTTGCACCTCAGAGGCAAAATTTTGGGTTTTACATTCTATCTCAAATTGAGTCCAATTAGATATTTTGTATCTGAATATCAATCGTCAAGTCTTGCCACATTGAGATGAGTTCTGGTCTTTGTTCTGGACCAGAACTCATCTTCAGAGTTACAACTGACCAAACTTCTCTGACAAGTCCCCTCTTTGCTTGGCTAGTCAGTTTGAGATAATGGCCAGATTTAGGTTTAATTACCTAAAGTTGGACTATATTTGCTCGTCTGGCATGTTTTTCTTCATGTAAAATATTTTTATTATCTTTCCATTTCACTTTTACTCAGTAGATTTTCTTGATTTGTCACATTAAATATGAGTAACTTACATGGAACTGTTGCTGTCGTGACAAAAAGGCACCAGATCTATCATTTGCTAGAGTTCATCATTCAGAATCTGAGTATGTTGAACTTGGCATGGATCCGGTTCCATCCTGGGTGTTATGTCCATCTCATCGCAGCTCATCTGCGTCTCTGCATAAAACAATGAATCAGGACTGGCACACACACTGAATCATTGAATGCTTCCATTTTTTACACGAAGAAATGAATAATAATTTCTTCCTCCTCTCCGGAGCTATCACATCCTGCCATCCTTTCACAACACCCACAACTTCATTGTGGCCAACTGCTCTCCGAGTGCCACATGGTGCAAACTGAATCACTCTCCCACTATTGTAAGGCTGAAGCAAGATGTTGCCTTTAAGTTTGACATCCACAATCATGATTTTGTTCTCTTTTATAGATAGCAGACATAGATAATGCCTTCCATTAGAAACATTGGTACTTGGTCAAAACCTGTTGTGCAAAAATTCTAAAGATCAACACATTACTTCACAGAACATTTTTAGGCAACAGGTATTTTGTCTATTGATCAAAAAGATGAATATTAATCAGTCAACCATTAATTGGTTAAATTCTCCTTAAGATTAATGTAAGTTTAATTTTGTGCATTTGTGGATCAACAATAAAGCATATTTGGCATTTTCTGTGTAAGTGAAAGTCACAATTTGCTGAAAAAAATAAAATAAAAAATGCATCCCGTAGATGGAGCAACAGCCAGTATAAAGCCTTCATTATAAAAAGTACTTTAACTTGGAATTGCCTAAAGGTAAATATAATTAGAATTTCTTGGGAACACATACAAATTTATGTTTACATTCTTCATCCAGTCTGACTGAATCTGGCCTATTAAAGACAGCTGTAACAGCAACAAGACATGTTTTTTCAAGGTATTAAGTAATAAGGCTATATATACTTGCTAGACTTTTAAGATTTTTATTTGTGTCAATCTTTCATTTAAAAAAAGGCCTGATAAAATATATTGACTGCATTGGTTGCTTGACCACATTTTATTGGCTGGTGTAACAAATTATGTCCCTGCATCATAATCAAGTATCCAAATATCTTTCCATTGCATCCGTATGAACTACAACTATGAATCCAAAGTAGATTTGAAATTACTGTTTAGTTCCATGTTTCCTGCTGAGCGGGTCACTTAGTGAGGTAACATCTATTCCAGCTAAGGAAAAAGTTCACATTTTCAACTTTTCTGCTCCAAGTTCTGTGTTGGAGCAGAAAAGCTTTCCACTTATCGTGCCTCTAGTCACGATAAGTCCATGATTACTACTGTAATGTTCAGTGGACCTACGGTTAAATAAACTTGTCTCCTGGGAGTACAGTGTAGAGAAAACTCCAGAGGCTTGTGCACAAACTGGATAAAGAGAGGTCTAAAGAGCAATGTCGGAGTGTCACAAGAAATCTAACTGAAATTTATTTTTGAACAAATAAAAATACAGAGACAAGGTTATTTAATTGCTCTGTTGTAAACGTTATGGAGAAATGTGTTTTAATTTGACAGCATCTTGGACAAATTTTGGCTCTGCTCTCTGGAAGAATATGTTTTAACTATTGAATCTTCATGTGGATATTTGTTGATTATTTTGCGCATCTAAAACTGTTTTATTGGTTCTCTTAGATGTGATCAGCTAAAAATAGTTTATTTGATGAAGAAACAGAAATCTTTAGTTTGTTACCGATTCCCATGACAACTTCCTGGAGTTTATATTTGAAGATCAATGCTGCATGGAGCAAATATGCCATAATGAGTTTTGATCACGTATCGTGAGCAAAAAGCTGAAAAACCTGGTGAATTTGAACAGCAGTCACCTCCCCTCACAGCTGCTTTATCATCCAAATAGATTTTCTTTGTTGGCAGTAATAAATAAATATAGCGTTGTGGCTGAAAATAGTTTTTCTTTTTTTAAAGGAATGGCAATGTTTCATTCTTAGCAGCACTCTGATCATGGTTGCAGGTGCAGCAGAAAGTGAAGACATTTTTCCTCAGAGGTAGGTCCCTCCTTTTCTTTGAGACAGTTCAAATTATTTATCCAGCTGCATTTTTTTCAACAGTGTGTTCGTATCAGTATTCAAGCCATTTATCCCAAGTTACACGGATTTAGAATCAATCAAAGGAAAGCATGACTTCTCAATGAACAATTATAAAAATAAAGGTTAACGGGTTGGGAAGGAGCATCAAGAAAACAGCTAATCACCCAAACATCAGAGCAAAACACTGAGATGACAATTGACAAGGGCCCAAGTTTATCTTGCCTTCTTTCACTCTTTCACATTCAGTTGGCTGATAAGAAAGACAAAAATGTTTAAATAGCACTATTAGATAGCATCAGCAAAATCTGGGGCTGGGACATTAAACAATTTTTTTTAACAATAATTTGTTTAATGTTTTCATACCCATCTTTAGCAAAAGAGCTGATAACTGTGAATTATGAGAGTTATATATCTCTACTTTCTTTTAGAAATTAAGTTCTACATGACTTTTTCACAAATATTATGACATTTATTTTGTACAACTAAATAAAAATGGAGTGATAACCCAGTTGCATAAGTGTATACACCTTTTAGCTATACATTTGTTGAAATATGTCTCAACTTGGTTTCAACATCCAGAATTTTTTGGTAGTCAAAGCACCACATATCTTGACTTTTCTCACTGCAGCTTGCAGAGGTTGTTTGGATCTTTGAACTTATGAAGACACCTCTTGACCTCCGCTCTCTTCAGGTGACCCCTCAGATTTGGACTTTAGTTAGGCTAAAGTTATATGCATATAACAGCTTTTTATGTTTGTAAAAGTCTGCAGAATTGAACAACTCCAACTATGAAAAATTTTTTTTGTAATCAACATGGCCTGCTCTTGGTTTCTTTAATAGTGGAATTCTTAGTGTTCCCCAATTACCCAACCTAAAATATTTGCATAATGTCTTTCTAATGGTTAATGCAGCGCCTCTTAGGTGAAAAGGGAGAGCTCGTTTAGTTTGTTTTGCATTTTTAGCTTTTCCTGAATGAAAGCAGACTTTCAGGAGCGGTATGGACAAACAACTTATCCATACCAAGCTTTTAACTCATAGACTGTTTAAAACTAACATTATTTCCATTCTCAGGCACTGCAAATGTTCATTAACCAGACGTGAAAAATGAATGAATAAATAAATAATGATCCCTTTCTGAGACCACAGGGAGTCACTTTAGTAAATACCCTCCTACCCCCTCTCAGAGTGAAGGGGATTTATGCATTGAATGTCTGCTTGCTGTACTTGTAGATTTCTCATCACCTGGCATCATTCAGTGAGCGGCGGTAATGAGAGATGGAAGTGGGAGAAGTATGTTGTTTATTTCAACCATCTGTGACTGGACTGAAAATTTCCTTTAATAGATTTTTTTGTGCAATGCACAGAAAGAAAGTGATTGTGCTCGCAAGCAGATCTGTGTCAAGGAAGAGAAGAACCCATGATTTAGTTGTAAGAGCAATAAGTCGATTTCTTTTTCAAGTGAAAAATTTTAAATATCTCTGATCTGGTGGTGGCCCTCATGGAAAAATAATAAATTATGAATGTCACTGCTGTGCTTGGGGACTGAATATTTTATCATACATTTTGTAGGAGCGAATGCAAAACTGATTAAACAAATTTTGAGATGTAAAAAAAATGTCAGAGGGAAACTATAGTGGGTCTGAAAGCCTGTAAATGAGGTTTTACCAAGAGGCTTTGAGACACAGTGCATTATAAGTGGTTTTCATATCCTTTGAACTTTTCCACATTTCTTCACATCGCAATCACAAACTTCCATCATTTGTTTGGGACTTCATGAGATAGACCAACTCAAAGTAGAATATAACTGTAAAGTGGAAGAAAACCCATAAGTGGTTCTCAAAATGTCTTTTTACAGACTCTGACAAAAATCCTGACAGTTGAGAATCTGAAGCCAGATCTGGAAAAATATCCAATACAATATTATATGTATAAAAAAATAAGCAATATATAATTTCCTTTCATTTCTTGATGATGTGCTACTTTCTGTTGGTCTATCACATAAAATTATTTTTTTTGTCATTGAAAAATTAGAAAAAGTTAAAGGGGTAGAAATATTTTTGCAAGGCATATTTCACTGTATGTTTGTATAATTTATCATGTATCAAATATTAACGCTCTGGTTGTCTTTGTAGTTGTCGTTTTATATTATCAGATATTTTGGAAGAGAGGCAGAGGAAACAGGTTTAACTCCTAGCAGATGGCCAATCATCTGCTCTTTAAATAGTAGCACAGCAGGGAGCCTGTAATGTGCATATATATTTAAGATGAAGCTGCCAACGTGGCCTAATTCTGAGTGACTGCTCAGGTCCCAGCTTGGCACACCTCTCCTGCCTCTGTATGTCATTTTCATTTTAATATCTTTTCTAATGTTTGGTCTTGATCACTTGTTGTATTGTCTTCTCTCTTTTCCATTTTTCTCCCATCTTATTAAATGATTTGGAAAGTAAATAGTAAATTATATGATATTAATGATGAATGAGTATACATTCTTTTGGGTTTTGTTACCTGACAGCTATGCTGAAAATAGACTTAACATATAATTAATTTACTATGCTGTGTTGATGGATGTAAGCTGACATTTTGTTTCTCTTGGTATATAATTGTACTTCCTGAACAGATGATTACAGATTGAACTTATGTTAATGCTACTGTAAAAACACTCAAATTAGACTTTAAAAAGTGCAGCAAAATAAATCACTTTAATGTTGCATATTGCCATATTAAAGTTGAAATATGCAAGAATATTAATAGAACTGATCTTAGAGTCCAATGAAATCTAATCTGATAATTCTATTGCACATCATTTAAATTCAGCATTTATTACCGTGGCATTTAATCTATTTTTGTCAAATTTACATGAACATGTTTTTATGAAATTATGAATTAATATTGTTCAGAACAGTCAGTTAAAAGCCATTTTGAAAACCATGTGCTTTTCCTTCCAGTTCATAATTTCACTCCGCTGGCCATCGGTTTTCTACTGTCTCACAAGATTCCTTGAAAATATTTTGAAGTTTGTGGTTGTTACTTGAGAAAATGTGAAAAGACTTAAGGGTTATTTTTATTTTCTTCTACACACTGATAAATAAAGTCAAAAGATACTTGGATTTATTTATTTATTTTTATCTCTACAGTACTTATATTTACATCTTGCTTTGCAGAGTGTCTGTAAATTCTGCAACAAAGTGCTTTGTTTTCACTTCAATCCCTTATTTGCTAATAGGTCTTTTGGTGTGAGGGTTATATGTGCAGATAAAGAAAAAATAATACATATGCAGAAACTTTTTTGAAAATTAATAGTTTGAATATCTGAACAGTTTAAGTGTTTGTTTTATTTGAATTTTGTCCAACCAGAAAAGGAACCTAGAATCTCAATACAATGGCTCTCTATCAATTCGCACTAAAATAGAGCAAACCATTAGATTCACACATAAACATTGAAAGTCACCCAAAAAATATTCAAAAATACAAACAAAACTGAAATTAGTCCAATTACATATGACAATAGTTTAATCAAGCAAAATTATCAATCAAAGTATTGTTTAAAATTTTGACGAGGTTTGCCGTTCACGCATCAGCCACACTTTCTGTCAACTAAACAGCTGTTACGGTGTGGGGTCCCTCAATAGTCTGGGAAAGACTAAACAGAAGAGGGCGCTGTTGGGCGTTTTTTGAACCGAGGAGAAAAGACCCACACGTTGTTCCGGCTCAGTTACACTGAGAATCGCTCATCTGGGCTGCAAATATTTTATCTCTAGGAAAGTAAATATCCAAATACATTTCTGGAAAATAAAAATCTGGTAATATTTAAATTGGAAAATCCATATTTGATTTATAGAAAGAAGCTTATAGCAAATCGAATCAAGCTGCAGAGCATATTTATGTAGAAATAAAGGCACAGAGATGGATGCAGTACTGGCTATGAAATCCCGAAAACTTTAAATTTGACACATAAACAAGTATGCTCATTTTATTGCAACGGCACGGCCTTCATGCATTATATATATATATATATATATATATATATATATATATATATATATATATATATATATATATAGGAAAGCAAGTGTGATAAATATCGGAGAAAATGCAACATTTTTTTTTTTTTTTTTACAGAACGTGTATGTGTGCATGTATGAGTGTGTGAACCAGAGGAAGAGGAGGGGGGACAGCACAGCAGAGGAGAGAAAAGAAGACACCACCCAACTCTGTCGGGAAAGGGAGGTGGTGCGCGCAGAGGAGGCTGAGGAGGAGAGCAGCACCACGGACAGCTCCCTGCAGCAGCAGCGGCGGCGGCGCGGACTTTGCTGCTCTGAAAGAAAAAAAAAGAACATGGATTTCGATTTTTATACAATTTAAGAAGAGCAAAGAATATTTATTTTTATGACTGTACAGACAGAACACAGAATCATCAGTGAAGTTTCTCATCACTCCAAGGCGTTTTCTCATCCCCCTGTTTGGACTATATCCTAAAAATAAGTTGATCTACTTTCTTCGTAAGGAAAGCTTTTTTCTTTGTTGGGAAATACTACCGGGAACAAAAAAAAAAAAAAAAAAAAAAAAATACGCATGCAAGGCAAGTTTTTTTCACTCAATGCATTAAGGTATCTTTCAGCCTACATATAATGCTGTTTTCCCCAGAGGCAGTAGAGTCCTACAGCCACTAATGTGAGCCTCTAATTCAGTTTTCCACTCTCGCGCAGCACTGATTCTTTTTCCTCCAACAAAGTCACCCACGAGGCGCGCTGCGTGCCCAGCAACGGATAAATAAACCTACACTAGTGGGTCTTAATGTCACTGAATTGATGTTGATGGAGGGAAAACGCAAAAGGGGAAGGTTTTGAGATGAAGTTGGAGACTCTGTCACCAAATACAGGAGGACGCGCCTTTTGACAGCCTTTATTTCTATTTTTTCATTATTTTGAGAGCTCCTGCTGGGAGAGGAAAAGAATGGCGCTGAGTGGAAACTGCAGAACTATTCCCAAAGACCTGCAGGCTTCAGTTCAGAACAGTTTCCCAGATGTTGTTGAGTTAAACGTAGGGGGGCAGGTTTATTACACCCGCCACTCAACTTTGGTGGGGACCCCGAATTCGTTGCTCGGTAAGCTGTTCTCCTCCAAAAAAGACGCATCTAACGATTTGGCGAGAGACCCCAAAGGCCGGTACTTCATCGACAGGGACGGGTTTTTATTCCGATATGTTCTGGACTACCTCCGGGACAAGCAAGTCGTCCTGCCGGACCACTTCCCTGAGAAAGGGAGGCTCCGGAAAGAGGCAGAGTATTTCCAGCTGCCCGACCTGGTGAAGCTTCTGACCCCAGAGGACATCAAGCACAGTCCGGACGACTTCTTTCACAGCGACCACGAAGATGGCTCTCAGGGTAGCGACCACCGACAGTGCCCACCACCCTCTCTGGTCCCCGCGGACAGGAAGAGCGGTTTCATCACGGTGGGATACCGGGGGTCGTGCACCATGGGCAGGGAGAGCCAGAGCGACGCCAAGTTCAGGAGAGTACCTCGGATACTGATCTGCGGCAGGGTGGCTCTGGCTAAAGAGGTGTTCGGGGAGACTCTAAACGAGAGCCGGGATCCGGACCGGACCCCGGAGCGATACACCTCCCGATTTTATCTCAAGTTCAAGCATCTGGAGAGAGCCTTTGATATGTTGTCGGAGTGCGGTTTCCAGATGGTGGCCTGCAACTCCTCAGTCACTGCCTCGTTTGTCAACCAGCACACAGAGGACAAGATTTGGTCCAGTTACACTGAATACGTCTTCTACCGTAAGTGTGAAAGTCTTTGTTATCGTGTTCTGCAGAGGGCAGTGGTGGTGCACGGTTGGATGGAGTCCTGGGACTTTGGTTGTGGGGGTGGTACTCCCAGTTAAGTCCAGAACCACGAGTCTTAACTAAACTGCTTCTTAATCAATCGGTGACACATAAACGTGTGAAATCCAATGTTTAATGAATGGCCAATACACGAATAGTTATTTTATACTTTATGAAACTTTTTTAGGGTTTACAAAGAATAATGGATTCATCATTCAGGAAATATTCACGGTTTGATAGTAATGTTAAATGCATCTGATTAATAATTTATTTTCCATGTACTGTCTGGGGTCCAACTTCATGTTCACTGTGACTAGAAATTATCCACTCCCAAAATGACAAAGTTATATGTGTGCTCATTTCTTAAACCAATTAAACTGGATGCTTCTTCCCTACCATACTTACATTATTGCCTTTATGACACGACTGCTATAGTCAAAAGATTCAGAAAAATAAACATCAATTTGTTTTCTATACCCAGTTAATTCTTACAGTTTTACTGGTTTGGTACTGATGCACACACACAGTCATGGCAAAGTAACATTGAAACTGACCATTTAACTAACATGCACGTCTTTGTGCTGTGGGATGATGCCAAACAACTCAAATAGAAACCATGACTGGACAGGAAGACCATGAAAACCCCATACCCGTCTTGAGAAGGGTGTGAACCAAGACCCTCTTGCTACAAAGCAAGAGTGCAAACTGTTCCACAGTTCATTCAGTAGCAATATTTGTTTACTGTAATAAAACACATTTAATATTAGCTGGCGGGACTCAATTGGCAGTATGGACTTCATACAACCTTTGGCCAGCTCGACAAATGACCACTTGGAGGCGCACCTGATTTGCCTGGTGACTTTATAAAAACATCTAAAAGATCTGATTGGTAGGAAGCAGCTTTTTTGTATCAGAGTTCTAAAACTCATACATTCGGTCTAATTTCCTTTGACACAATGCAAAACATTTTTAATCAAAAGCTTGCTGATTTTATGAGACTTGGGAAAATAAATGCCTCACGTTTATCTCTCTGGAACCTCAGGCTACGTCTTCTAGGCTGGAGGCATGCACAAAATATTTCCATGCTTGGTTGGAGTCTGAAGGTTTTTTCTGAACCGTGTGGAACAAAACCAATTAGAGCTCACCTCTCATAATTGGGGTTAAGTCAAGGCATTGTTATCACGCAGTGGAAGCAACAAACACTTAACTGACAAGCTAATTTGTGTTTTAATCTCACTGTGCTCAAACCTATTACAGCATGTTGCAGCATTTGGCTGGATCTCCTGCAAGAGTTTAAATTTCAGAAGATTTAACCAGATTTTAATCATTTCCCCTCAGCACTGTGGAAGCTGTCAGAGCAACGATCTGTCAGGGGGTCTGCCATTTCTCATCACGGTGCAATTTGCTTCCCCACCTCCTCTCTCTTTCATCCAGCCAGCACTTTCTTTCAACTTCTTGCACTTCCTTCTGGCTTTGCTATTGCTATCCTTCCAATTCTCCATCTGTGCGGCTTGCTAGCTGCTATTTAGGATTCCTGAGGGGGAGGGTGTAGGAAAGAGCTCATCATGTGTTTTATAGTGGCTGTTGTAAGATTTTATGAAGCCACAATATTATCCATATTCTTTCATATAACAGAGCACGATTTATCTCAAATCTGTGCCTGAATTCTTTGCACAATTACCAAAAACAAAGACAAAGTTTTCTCTTTAATCCAAAGAGCTTTTAGCACTGAGGAGGCTTGAGATGAGACAAAAGAAAAAGAGAAAAAAAAAAAAGAATAAATAAAATAATGCTGCAGTGCTGAAAACAACATAAAAAGAAGAATTGGATAATGGGCAAGTGGGTGATTATTTTATCCTGATGATAATTAAATGCTGAAAATATTCTCTCTTTTTTTCAAATCACTTAAAAAACACCTTGCACTGACCACACATACACAAGTGCATCTTTTGGCAGAGCCTTGCAGAAGTACTCGCATCTTGACACGTTCAGTCACGTACTTTCATTTTTTATTGGTATTGTATGTAACAACACAAAAGTAGAAGGAAATGAATACGAGCATCGACATTTTCTTATCAAATGTGTTAATCCCCTCAATAACCTGCAGTGTTCCTGGTTCTTCACAATGTTATTTGTGGACTCATGTTCTCAAATAAAGTTTTGAGTCCTTCACAGGAATGCCGTATTTAAACAGAGTTTACAATACATGCCATGTGTCATTTTCATTCTATTTCTCAATTATGCACAACTTTGCATTGGTCGGTGGGATAAAATCCTAAGTTTATTTTCTTAATGTAACAAATGCAATCTTTCACACCTCAGTCCTCAGTGTGTGATGAATTTGTCTGGTGTCAAAATTAATAAACATATTTTTCACATTTATTGTGATGTAGAATTTATTGCAGACAGTATTAATCCTTGAATTTTTTCTGAATTTAAGAAAGACAAAAAGCTTTTGAAAATGTCTTCATATATACACCCTAGCATTAGGAATAGCAAGTAACACATTCTTCAGGCATATTGTTATCCCTCATCTTCTTATAACAGATTTCGGTCGTTTTCTTCTATAAAATTAATCCATGCATTCTGTATCAAGGACAAGTTGGAACAACAGTCTCATACTGAGCAAGTGCTGAAAAGCCTTTTTGTTGTGCCGTGTATTTCCACTGTAAGATCTAGTGATTCTCCTGAGTTTAAAGTCCCTCCTTCCTGTGGGAGAAACCTCACTTGATGATCTTATCACACCCACTAATATGTAAATGTTGGTTACAATCTTGTAATAAATTAGTTCCTGCAATGGTTAAATAATTCAAAGAAAACTCATGAAACTCAGACTTAACTGAACTGAGGATCTCAGAGTCTCAATTATATTGAGGGAGGCAATTTTTCTGTCTGTTTCTTTCTGTCTGAGTCAGAGCAAACATTTTTCTCCTGATTTGAGTGTGTACTCAAGGAAGAAAATGTTTCCTTTTTCGAGTCACAGGAGGTCACTCGCAGTTTCAGTTAAACAGTATTAGACAGTTCGCTACGCTGCAATCATCAACACACTGAGTGAGAATCTGTTGGAAGTGGAAAATATAAATCCTGGAGTTTTTCAAGATCAATATTAAAAGTGCACAGAAGTTATTGTAGTTGTGTTTATCTAATGGCTTAAAGTATTTTTTGGGTTGACTTGAGCCTGGTAAAAACCAACCCTTTGTTCTAAGCTTTGCTTCATACAGAGGATCTGGACACTCAGCTAATGAGAAACAATTGCTTCCTGAAATTGTGGCCTCTGTTGAAGCTTTACATTTTACTCAGTCACTAATGTTTGGTTGCAACATATACAATGCGGCAGCTTAATGAAGCTTACCGGAAATTGCATGGACTTAAATGACTCCGGGGGGAGTAGCACCAGCTTTGTCAGCAGTAAAATGTCTCCTTGTCCTCTGACTTTAATTGCTCAATACTTGGAAGTGTGGTCAACACATACTGAATGGCTCTGTTTACTTCCTCAACTGCCATTGCTAAGCTTAATTTTAAAAATAGGTGAATGCCTGAATGTAGTGTAAAGTGCTCTGTGGTATTTTGGACTTGGTAAAGTTCTACAAAAGTAAAGGCCATTTAACTAATGGGTTGGACCACTTTCTTGTCTTCAAAACTGACATAATGAACATAGTCAGTGATGTGATGTGTATGAAGTGCTCCACTAGTATTGACAGACTCAATGTCCCTCACACCACTGTGCCTTCACTGTCACCTGCCCAAACAGATGATACAAATCAGTATAAATTTATGTTTTTATAATAGTCACTCCAAACCTGACCATAGAGATTTCAAAGCTGTATTGATCCTTCAGTGCTTAACCAGTATATATTTACTAGCTTTTGGTGAACCTGGGAGAATAGTATACTCAATTTGCAGTTTTTAGCTAACAGAGCAGCACCATCTTCTACTGTTACAACCCATCTGTTAAAGGTTTGACATGTGATGCCATGGTTGCTAGTGGAGCAGCTAGTATTACTGTTGTCTTCCAGCATGAGGCTGCTGGTTTTAAATGCCGGCCTGATGTCTCTCTGCATGTAGTTTGAATGTTCTTTCAGTGCACATGTGGGTTCTCACCGGGTACTCCAGCTTCCTCCCAAACTCAAACTAATCTGCCCATTTTCCTCTGATCTCTAATAGCAACAAGGAATTTTTATCCACACAGCTGCTGCTTTGTGGGTATGCTCTCTTTTTGGAAACATTCTATGAAATTCTGAAAGATGGTTGATGTTGAAAATCCCAAAAGATCATCAGTTTCTATAATACATGTCTATGTGTTATCAAGCAATTTAATTGCTGTGCCTAAAACATTAGTCAGTAAGTTTATTACCACTGATTTATAAATTCTCCTCATGAATCTGTAGGTTCTCTGTGGATACTCAGGCTTTCTACCACAGTAAAAAAAGACATGCATTATTCTGACACGGTAAATTGCCTTTAGGTGCCCTTAGGTGCTAGGTGTATACCAGCCTTCTCTCACAACCCTGCACGTATCCAGAAAGTATGGACAATGGTTGGATGGATGATGCTTTGTAAAAACTTTAGATTTACAATATTCTAAGAAAAAAATGAAAAAAAAAAAAAACATACAAACCCAGAGACCAGTGTGGTAAACCACAGATGTAAGGAAGCATTTTTCCTTTTTCTAATAAAGAACAGATTGCATTTAGCGCTTGTGAAAAATGAAATGAGAGAATGTTTTGCATTCAGTTTTGAATATTCACAGCTTACAAGCATTATCAAATCCTTCAGGTGGTCAACAATAAAAACAAGCGAATATGGAATTTTCTTGCATGTTATGTGACAAAACTAAGAAAATGTGGTAGTTTATAAAACATTTTAAAAAATGTTGCAAAGTACCTGATAAAAATATAATTAACTCACTTTTAATTTTGCTAGTTGTAGGTTGAATGTCTGCCTATTTTGACTTGATTTACTTTCAGTTAATTGTAATGTTTGTTTATTTATTTATTAATTTATTTAGTAAAGAGAATGGCGACTGTCATACTTCTAAGTCACAGTTTTGATAGCACATGTTCACACAGCTACCAGCTGCTAAGGAAGCACAGCAGAATAATTTAGTGGGCTGGATTCAGGATAACTGAGCTCTACATTAATGGTCTCCATGAAACACAATGCCATTGACTCTTGGCTCTCAAAACTCCCAATGTAGCTCTAACAAGGTAAATCAAGCAGTGGTGAGAGCTGCTAACAGGAGAAGCAAAAAGAGCTTGTTAATGCAATACCTGGTAGTATATCTGTGGGCTGCTGCATCTTCTTGACAAAAGTAATAGCTTCTGAATTTTACCAACAGTTGCTCATTAGGAGAAACTCACTTGGAGGTGAGGGTCTTTATTTTAATGCAAACTGTACAAACAATAAGAGGCACACTCATCAAGAATGCAGGACACACAAAAGCAACCAAGTAGTTATGTGAAAGCATAGATGCTCCTGAGATGCATGCAGGGAGCTTGTTTAAAGCTGTATTCACACAGAGAATTAAATGCATCATCTGACAGACTCTTGTTTATTTGACTAGCACTTCTCTACCCCACCCCATCCTCTGTTTTCGTCCTCTTCCTTCTCTTTTCCCCTTGTCTTCTCCTTTCATGTATTGTCATTTTGCTCCAGTCAATCACAGCTGTCTTTTCTTTCTCGTCTTGGTTCCCACCTTCCCCTCTCCCCACTCTTCATTTTGCTGCGCTGCAGGGGCAGGGAGCACAGTGGCGGCACCAGTTGCCTTTACATGCCTGACTGCACCGTCACGCCTCCTGTCTCACTTCTTATTCATATCTCTGTCTGTCTGCCCACCGCCACCAATTTTGCATCAACCGTCAAATTCGGCTGTCTCATTTCATTTTTGTGTGATATCGGGTCTGATTTTTACATTATGACCAGGCTTTACTCAACTGTGTGCTTTTAAAATTAAAATAAAATTGTTGAGGTCTTCCAATTGACTTCTACACAAAGAAGTACATTTCTCAGCTCAGAGCAGAAGAATCTGACTACCTGGTACAGTACTGCCCTTAACCTTATCAATCAGCTACGGGATAAATTGCGGCATCAGCTCCGATCTAGATCTAATTTCACCTCAGACATGCTGATGCTGCTGAATGGCTGCAAACCCTCACAGCTGGACTCTTATCAGAACAGAGGGATCTCGTTTATATCATAAGTGTGTTTTTATTATATCTGTAACAAAAAAAAAAGGTTTCTATGATCCATGTTCACATAGATGTGCTTATATTATTATCTATGATGCCTCAACACTGGAAGTGATAGTTGAATGCCTTCTACTGTTATTTTAAACAGTAACTGTTTAGTACTGATACTCACTTGACAGTTGAGTAGCTTCTTGCAATTAAGATTAAACAATTAAGTCAGAAGTTGACATATGTGTAAAATGTTAATTCATTTTCATTTAATTCTAGGCTTTTTTAACTGTATTGTGAACTCAGTAGATGAAGCACAATTTTAATTTGACTAATCATTGGTTAAATGTTACTCAGTATGTTGGACATGAACCACAGCTATCAACAAGCTTCTGGGATAATTCTGACCAGACCACTCTTCTGATCAGAAATAGAAATAGAAGAGCTCATTTTAATTAGACGGTTTCCTGGCACTGACATGGCTTTTAAGAAACGTCCATACATTTTCATTAGGGCTGAGAGTCATACCCGAAGCCTAATGTGCAATATCCATTCTAGTTTTGACTAGACCAGTTTTGATGTGGGTTTCACTGGAATACAGAGTTGTGTCCAGGTTTCCCTCATCTTACTCAAAATACCAGGTGTATTTGTATTTGTATTCATATAATGGATGAAAGAGCTCATAGATATAAGCAAGACCTCTGTGTTTGAAATAGCTTTGTTTGAGGACAATGTGATCTGAAGATAAACAATGCATTATTTAGCAATAAACACAAACTCTTTTGTCTTTTGTTGAATAAATACTGGAGATTCATCAAAGCAATAACACTTTCTGTTTTGATGCTGAAATTATTGTTGAATAAATAGGTGCGAGTTGCCCAAGTAAAAATTGTTAGCAAACATGGACGCTGATCTCAGTCAAAATGGTCATCGGCAGTTTATAATGTAGTTCAGTAATTATGCAACACACAGACAAGTGTTTTTGTCATTTCTACAGCATGGACATTAAAAACAAACTTTTCTTCTCTAAACCTTTTTATAAAAACTTTTTCAATTATATTGGATCAGATCTTAAACTTGATTTCCTGAGGCTCCCTGGAATAATTGCTTAAAACTATGCATCTTATCATTTCTCTCAAATGGTGATTAATTTGAAATATAGGAGATATTTTTGAATTACTCTCTAAAAGCATCCACAACACTGATGAGATTACTCACTTAACATGACAGATGTGTAAGGAAAATAAATGCAGACTATGCTCTCTTTACACTGAAAATGGGGTGTTTTTTCCAACTTTGTCTGCAAAAAATTATCAAATGAAATCTGTGTCCTTGAATTCAGCAGTCTACTGCTGCTCAAAGCTAATCAAGCTATAGTAAAAATAAATGTTTGGAGTTTTATTTAAAAAAATGTTTAAAAATGTGTATCATCTGCTGTTCATTTCACAATTATGTTTATAAAATCTCAATTAAAGACCTTAAAGTTTGTGGTTGGAGTGTAATAACATTCAGAAAGATTCAACAGTTACAAACACCTTTATATGACTCTGTATCTTGTAAATTTTATCCTGGCTGTTTGTGTTCAGTAACTGACATTTAATTTCCAGGTTCACCGAAAGAATTCTGAAATTGCCCACTTGAAAGATTAAATTTTTTTCATGCCAAAAGCCTCAGCCTCTTAGGTCAGTTTCAACTTGTTATTCAATACCCAGATTCACTCCACCGACTGCAGATATCAGCTTCTTTCTTTCTTCCTTTCTTTTTTCTTCCTTTCTTTCTGTATTTTTGTTTTGTTTTCGCTTATGACTATTCAAATTCTTGATCATGTCTGGGGGCACAGAAGGCTAAATGTATTAACCAATTTGCTGCATGTCTGCAGTGAATGATAATTAATCATCTCTGTTGACAGCACTTTATTGAATCCACTTGAGGGTCCAACAGCGAAGCTCTCAACAGAATCATTTAAAGATAAACCTGAAATCGTGGACATGGCATCATGGAAACATTCTTAAAATTTGGTATGTAAATAGGAAAATAAATTTTTCTGGCTTAGGATGTATTTTCTCCACCGTTAGCATTAACACAACAAAATGCCATCAGGTGAAATGAGTGTCATCACAAAGGGGGCTTTCATGTATGCCACTGTGTGCCACTCTGCACCATTAGCTTGTTACACACAGATGAGTAACTCCTCGTGGGGCAAATGCGTTTTGGCAGGTGGAAGCGGTTATGGGCGAGTGCTTGCTTTAATGCATGACCCGCTCTGCACTACTTGAGGCATTCGCACACCCTTTGAGCCATCAGCAAAACACACCTGGACTCCACCAGCTGCAGACATGCATTTATACTCGCACACAGCCAGCAAACCTCACTCATAAGCAACATAAGCTGCATGGTGTTCATCCCTGCGAGATTCTCCCAGACCTGTCAGTGATGACATTAGGTGCAAGAGCTCCATTCTGCAAGCGTGTGGAAAGCGATTAGTCGAGGCCAAGACAGGCCTTCACAGTGCAATGGAGTCTTGATGGGAACAGCTGCTGAAACAGCCTCAGTAAGAGAGAGCATCAGCCTGTACTTCAAATTTGTAATGGTTGGACTGGGAAAGGATGAAGTCAGGAGGAAAACACGGTTTGATCCTTAGCAAAGACAGCCGTTATTACGTTGTTTGACTGCCCTGGAGTTTTGTCTAACGCACTGAGCTGATTATGTCAGGCCCAAAGCAGAATTTAATTTGGGGGCCCACTTCCAGTTAAGCTCATCCCCCTCCTGGCACCAACACCCCAAAGTCAGCAATAAAATTGACCATGTTCCACAGTCTTTCTTGGCTTCAGGATAAGCAATATTATGTCCTTCATGAAATTAATAGCCATAAATAAAATGTGGAAATATGCTTATTTCTCTAACTTGTTCATTTGGTCTGGCAGTCATGTTTGGTGTGCAGCTTTTCAATCCAAACTTAGCAGAGATTGGAAGGAGAAGCAACGTTTATTTGCATTTGCTTATAAAGAGATTGCAAGTTGGACGAGATGCGAGTCAAACAGCAAAACTGAGGAACGTAGCAAAATTAAATTACATAAGTCTAGATTTTCAATCTAGACTTTTTATTGTATTAAGGGTTGAAAAACAGCTTTTCATACTCCACACAGTCAAATCTGATATTATATTCTTATCATTAGTTTACAGAAACATAAAATGTCAGCATTTTATTATAAAAACTGTCCTGCAGCAATAAGGGGTAAGAAAAGAAGGTGAACAGACAAATGATCTGTATAAAATAGTAGAGGAAGCAAAGAAAATATTGAGGTTTAAAAGAAAAGTGAATTCAACATTTACTTTCCAAATCGCGTTTACTTGAACCTTAATGTAATAAAGAGTACCCAAGAGTTTAGAATGACAAATGTCACCTGATTGCAACAGTGTTTTATACTTATTTCTTTGTGAGACACCACAGAGAGACGTGGGACCCACGTTGCAATAAGTAGACAACAGCTGAGACAAAAGAACAGAAAAAGTGGGTCAGACATGGAGAAATTACAGACTTTGTTGTTTGTCTCACCTCCCCTTGACCTTCTCCTATGCAGGCCTAGCATAGCTGCGTAACGTAGACTCCTATAATCCCATCCCCTGGAGACTCTGCAGGACTACAGAGCTCTGACAGAAAGAGACTGAGCCAGGAAGAAATGAAAAGGAAAACAAAGTGAGCAACACACAAAAAAACAAGTTTCCCACAGTCCTGTAGGACAGCCTCCCCTCTCTGCCATCTATCAGTCCATTTTCTCCTCCTCTGTGACTCTTGACTTTCTGTTCTCTCCCAGTTGGTGCTCACAGCTGATACAATGCTGATGGTCTTCCCCTGTTGTGTTGGAATAAGTGTTCCATGGTGCGATGAGGTGTGGAGCGTTGCTATAATGACAGAAGCTACAGCTGCAGAGACTCTTCACAGGCCCAGCTCAGCGACTGGCTGCTGCAATGCATCAATGCTTTAATGGCCCTGTGTTTTTGCACGTCCTGATTGGCTGGAAATGCCATAGGCACAATTTGAATGGCTCACAGAGGTTCCGCTGGATTTGAAGTTGCCTTGCTTAATTACAGCAGCATCTGTTTTCTTTCTGGGATTGCAGTTCTCCTGCCATTTGGATCTGTATCCATGGTGAGCAGATACAGATGACAAACAAGGTTCAATAAATTCTCTTTAATTTCTTATTATGTCTCTGTGAGAGTGGGTTTAAGTTTAAAATGTGTCACTGAGAAGTTCACTTGAAATCTCTTATTGTTTAAAACTGGGAAATGTGAGACACATTGAAAGTTTTCTTCCAATGCATAGAAATGCCCTTCTCAGATTCTCATTGATGTTGATCAACTGCAGACCAAGAATATAGAAAAAAATATCTATTTGAAATGGAAATCAGTAAAACTTGTCTGGTTCTAGTCTCTGGCTGTTTGACCGTTGCATCTCTAGCAACAGTTTTACTTTAAGGCTTTTTTGGGCTTCCAGCTTGTAAATAGAGACAGATATTATTGCATATTTGAGCTCTTTTTTTTTTTCTTCTAAACTGTCACTGTAAACCTAATTCATAGCAACCATGGCTCCTTATAATTACATGGCTCTCCTCATGCATATCTAACTCCCAAGCCTAAAACCCCAGTGTGCCTTAGTGGAGTTTCACTGTCCTGCAAGGAAAATTTCATCCATGCTTTTTCCCCGAGCATGCTGAGTTCACCAGCTTATAACAGCAAAGAGATACAGGATAAGAAGAAGAGGAGAATGAGCGTGGGACTTCTGACTCAGTGGGTAACTGACCTGGCCAATTTAAAAATGCTCCAGATTTAGCAAATATAAGACAAGAATGAAGATGGGTGAATAATTATCACAATGAGATGAGGTGAAAAATGAAGGAAGAAAGACAAGCAGGGATATATTGAACTTTTCGTAGATCCATATAGTCGTATTAGATATGTTTTATGTTTAATTAGGTTACACATGATTAAGTAGAAGTAAAAGAAATGAGAAAAAATTACATGAACATATCATAGTGAATAACTTTAAGCACTTTCTGAATGAAATGCAAAGGGATAGGAGGAGACAGTTGAGCGTTACTAGGAGGAACCATAGAAAAACAAATTCACAGTGACCAGGTTACAGTTCATGCAACATGCACATTTTCACACAAAACAGTTAAGGTGCATTTGTCTCTTTTACAGAAACAAAACCTGTTATAATTCAAGTTTATTCTATTCTGTCATTAAACCAACTTTACTAAAAGTGTGTGTCCTGGCAAAGATATTTAAGGATCGTTTTCTTATAAATTATCTATTGACTAAACATGATTATGTATTCACATCTTTGGAAAAGTCTCACCAAGAATGGTGTAAAAAAGTCTATGTAAGGCAGCATTTATTCTACCTTTTTTAAGCCTGGGTACATAAGTAAATAAATAAAAATGTAGAAAAATACTGCAGTTTGAGTTTTTTTTTTAAAACCAAATCTTTAGTTTCACAAAAGCCTTTTTGAACTAAAAATGTTATAGTTCAATCAAAAAAAAACAAACATAAAAGAAAAGAAAGTTTATTAAGGGTTTTAGTTTCCCATGATGAATCACCACTTTAATGAATAAAATGTGATATAAAATGAACATTTGAAGCTCAAATTATCTGTGCCAGTCGGTGGCAAGCTGATTTTTTAGTTACTGACCTTTTTTAAATTGAGTGTAATGATACATAGTAAAGGGGAGTAACAAAGATCATAACTGGACCCACGAGTTCCTTTAAACCTGCTGATCTGATCACCTGCTGGATGGAAAATCTGGGGCAGCTCAGCCTTTTTTTTTATTATTTCTGATACACTCTGCCCCTGGCATATTAATATATAGAACTATTCCCTGTACAGTGGTACCATTGGCTGGATGTACTGAATCTTGAGAAATTTCTACCATGAATTCTGCTTATCTTTGCTTTTTGATGTTGGGGAAATGCCAAAAGTAAGTCAAAATTTCTTTGCATCAAACTTTAAATGCAAAATTAATAACATTTAATTATGCAACTTTAATGTGAATCACAGTAATTTTGTTAACATTATATTTAATGATTTGTCTGAAGGAGCCATCATCAACTTCTTGTTTTACCCTTGTCATGCAGGTCCCACGCTGTT
This sequence comes from Poeciliopsis turneri, assembly GCA_922788865.1. Taxonomy (NCBI): domain Eukaryota; kingdom Metazoa; phylum Chordata; class Actinopteri; order Cyprinodontiformes; family Poeciliidae; genus Poeciliopsis; species Poeciliopsis turneri. The sequence continues at coordinate 1,508,276 of CAKLNU010000717.1, read as the reverse complement.
TCACAATCTGCTGACAAACTTCTCTCCCCTGCAGCAAATTATTTCAGGGCATCGTGTTAAACAGCTTGGGGTGAGCAAAAGCTGTTTTCTGCTGCTAGGCTGGTTTTATTTTTTGAATAAATTAAGTTTTTGATCTTGTCCCCTTCACATTGGGATCAAAGACTAATTTCACATGATGCCCTGTTTACATCAGTGTGAAAGCTTTTAACAAACATTTTTCTCACCATGACTTTGTGGGTGCTGTTGTTAAACTATCTCGTCAATGACTTCTTATTTAAAGTCACTTTTCAGGTTGAGCCAATTGAATTTGAAAATGAATGCTAATGGCAGACCTTGGATTTTTTTTTTGCAAAACCCTTTGAAACCATATCCTTTTCCTTCCACGATTATCTGCTCTGCATTCTAATGTGACAAAGGTTCAACAGGTTTTCCTGATGCTTGCAAAGCCCTGCAGGCCTAACTTATCTTCTCATATACTTCCATTTTTCCTCTTATTTTCCAAAGATAAGAGTCTGATTAAACAGATACTAATTCCTCAGAGACAGGTCCTTAAAACTTCAGAGCAAAACTTCACAGTTTGATTGTTTTCGGATCATTTCTTGCTTCTTTGTGCCTCATTAGAGTCACACATTGTCACTTTCCCAGCAGAGGTCCACAGCTTGATGGAGCATATGGTCATACTGCTTTAATTCCATTCCACAGTGTCTTGTAGCTTCCTAGGGCAGAATGTCAGTGGCATTTCATTTGGAAGCGGCAGTGAAGTCTTAATGTCCATTAAGAAAGCCAGTGGCACTAATGCAGAAACTCCAGGGAAATTAACTCAGACAGAAATTACCATACTAGCTTGTGATACATGCCCACTGTGTCCGTTTTGGTTCTGAAAGCAGAATATTGAGGCTGATGAAGGAAATAACATTTATTTCAATTTTGTTTTTATCATTACTGTGAAAAAACATGTGATATGTTGATACAAAGAGAGGAAAATGCTAAGGCATCTGCTTCTTAAATAGATTATTAAAACCTAATGAACAGAGGCAGTTTCCAACATGAGTTCCATAACTTTTTGTCCAGGATGGCATTTGGTCACCTGTGCTAAAAAAAGCTAAAACGTAATTCGAAGAAACTTTCTTTTGCTTGTTAGCACAACTATGCTAAAAAAAGAGGGCATGAAAGGTGGGGCTATGGGTACTCTGTGGTGTTGCATGTAGCAGAACTGATTGTAATTGGCTCAAAACATGAGGAGTGAAAAAAACCAGAAAGTGACTGTGTCCGCCACCTGGACTGAAACCCAACACACAGGATGCAATAACGATGGTTGCAATGGTGGTAAATTTGAAACATTTTTCAACTTGATTGTGTAACATTACAGGCCCACTTGTGCAAGTGTGGGTGAAGAAGCTCAAAAGTTTTCTATGCACAAATTTTGGAGGTTGCTTGACTGAAGGAAGGAAAGCAATTGACACCTTAATGCACGAGAAATTAATTAAGAGACAACAATGGCACCTCCAGTGTCTCTATTGCATACATCCAAACTGGAAATGAAAGTTGGTGTCTGAGTCAAGTTTCTACATCAGTGCTGAATTGTTTTTTAAAAGCCTCTGGAATGAATTTGAAAATGAAAGTGTAATTAGAACAAAATCACTGGAAAGTAACTACTCATAAAACCATTTTAGATTTATTTATATCTCTATTTTTTTTTGCTAAAAACAAAAGGAGAAATATTTTGGTGCTCTTTAGGGTTCAGGATAACTTTAGAGCGAGAGAAGCAGGAAAACCACATTATAAACATATGCTGAATGATTCTGAATTGATCACAGATTGTTCAAAAACACTGGTTGGTTTATGAAATGTACAAACAAATTAGCAGTTTTCACATAAAAAGTTAAACTGTCAATTATTACCACTTAAAAGTATATTGCCTGTAAATTGCATAAATTAAGGATTGATATTAAGAGCTCTGCAATATTAAAACAGCAATTCACTTATAAGGTGACAATACTTTAAAGTTATCAGACGGGAGAAGTCATAACTCTAAATTTTAATTCTGTGTCTCATTAGTAATCCCTCCGAGTCATCTTAGTCTACTCAGCTGCTTGCAAGAGCATTCTATTATTGCTTCTTCAATCCTAAGTAACTGTGAAGCACACTGTTCATTAAAAATACTCTCATATATGATGGGCTTATGTTCACACCATCCATGCACAACCCCTCTCTTATCTAAGTGTACACATAGAGGTTGCCTTACACAAACAGCTCACAGATGAAAAATGGTTCTCATTAGAGGGATGATTATAATTCACCCTGCTCACTTGAACACACTTCACTGTTCGGTTGTGTCCCCTCTGTTGATTTATGCGAAGCAGGGTTGATTTTGATTAATGCCCCAGGATTCATTACAAAAGACACAAAATGTTACCCACACAATGACCCATATTGAGCTGGGCCAGAAGCGCCCCTGATGGCCTAAAATTTCGGCTTCAGTATGTTTCCTTGGCTTTCATCTCAAGCGGCTTTAAAAACAAAGCTGGATTTACAAATCAAAGCTCCCACCTGAACCAGTGAGTTCAGTTCTCTGGTCTCCAGAAAGCTTTGAATGCACCTGGCTGAAGTACATGTGTTCTGTAGTCTAATGCCTAACCTAGGAGTTAGGCATTAGACTACAGAGTGGAGTTTTAGTGGAATTTGGTTATTAGATAAGATAAGAGCAACCAAACCTTATGTAATTGCAAACATTTCACAAAAATCCAAAGATAAATGAGACACAACACTTTCAGATAGGTTTGAACACTTTATATGCAGTTTGTAGTTTGACATATTAACTCACTTTAGACATACCATTAAACAAAATGTCATAACAAAGATAGTGTCATCTACACCATAAGTGTAGATGACAAGATCTGAAATTACAACTACTCACAGCCAAAGTTAAATAAAATGCTTTCATGAGAAGAAACAGCCAATCTTTGTAAAATATACAGCCATTTATGACAAGGTCAATAATTTCCAGGAGCACAGAATTGATTGACCCCATGTGGGAAAATCATTTGTAGCTGAATTTGTCAGAAAATAAAGCCACTTCTTCCAGTCCTGTAAGCCATTTTAACCATTTAACTTGGAAAACATCAAATAGATTTCTGTCAGAAAGCCTGCATATAGAGTAGGATGAGATGAAATTATTGCAATGATTTGCTCTCATATATGAGAATAGTGCCATAGTACACCACTGGTTTGATCAAAGAAAGCTATTATTTGACTGTTTTTATTGGTTTCTTTTAACAAATGGGCCATTCCAAAAATAATTCATAAAAGAATCATTCACTTGAGTTGTGGCTTTGCTTGGTTAACATTTGGTAGATTTTAAGAGTTTAAGATTTTCTTTATTTTCTGTCTCAACAGCAAAAACGAACAAAACCAAAACAATCAAAACAAAAGATTTCAGTATCACACCAAGCTTGTGTCGCTGTTTATTATTCACACTGAAATAAATCATTGAGTGATGCTCACAGAGGACTGCATTATCTGTGGCAGCCCAAAAGATGCTATTGCCTGTTAGCGAAAATAATGGGTTGCAAAGTTTGACCCTATGCATCCATACCACTTCTGCGATGATCCCCAAAGCATCCACAATATTATTTGCAGAGTGTGGCTAATGATTCGCCAGCTGTGACCATGTGTGATTATGGTCCCCTGTTTGTAAATTTGTTTTGCAGGACAACAGCGAGTTTATCAGGGTGTAAACATCTGATAACACAAATGCACACAGGTACACACTCGCACACATTATACAGATAAGATCAGACTGCAGTCCAGCTTAGAGACACATTGTTTACAGCAAGATTAACCTGGCTGAAGCTTTAGAGGGATTAGTAAGCAGCACGTGTCCTAAATCAACACACCAGCACAGACCAACAGTCGATTCTGTAAACTCCAGCCATACCATAGATTGAAAGTCTAGATCTGATCTCTGGAGCGTGGTAATGCTCATTTGGCCGTGAATGTATTCGGGTGTGCTGGGGTGGGAAACAGGCAAATGGAGCAAAGCAATTATGCACATCCATCGGATCAGAAACTTGTTTAGCGAATTAAAATCATTACTGGCTGACATTTAGATACAGCGATCCCCTGTAATCACTAAAAATCTCTCATGACTGGTAAAATGGTGGGATTAGACCCGTAATGTAACTGTGACAGAGAATAATGACTCGTCCTCAATGAAGAGCAAATCTCATTCAACCTGGTTCACTCTTTGTGCTTTTTGCGTGCTCCTGTGAGCGCTGGATTGGTGGCCTTTTCAGATTTAATTCTGATGTTTTCATGCAACACCCAAGTAAAAATGGCCCTCTCAGAGATCGCTCTTTCCCCAGTTCCTCCTCGTAACTTCAGCCTCGCCTCTCAGTCATGCTTGGTTACTCTAATGGCCCAGCTTTGGGTTTTTTTTTTTTTTCTTCAGCAGACAATTTTACAATTGGAGAGATGTGCCAGATAGCACAAACAAACAATGTGAAAAACAAAAAACAAAAACAAATGAGGGTTAGTCAAGCAAAGACTCAATAAATATTCAAAATGTTTCTCAGATGCAGATTACTTCATTCATGAAATCAATTTAGAATACAAATCCTTTGGTCCTCTAGATGACTAAAGGTTATTTTATTTTTATTTTGTGTTTCTACTACTGTTACATTGTTATTATTATTGTCGGCTGCCTTAAAGAATCTTAATAATGTAGAGTCCAATATTAAATAAGTTTAACATTATCTTACATATTTATGTAGCAAAGAGGTCAAAGAACATTAGAGCAGAAATAAAGGAATAATGGTAAGTGTGAACAAGATAAACAGTTTGCTTCCCTAAAATGTAATGCATGAATATTCATGTGCAAAATTTTTATTTATATTTGCAGTCAAATATTCTGACATTACTTTAAATTAAGTTTGTATTTATACCTTTGTTGCATTTAAAAAAAAATACATTTGATACCTGACTGTGTTTAGAGAATGGTTTCTGAGTCTGAACACTGAATGAACCATGTGCAGTTTACTTTTACCATCCTTAAGGCCGACAAACAGCTATACAAAAATATCACCATATACCCAGATTGAGTCATAGCACACTGATAGTTTTTTTGGGCTAAAATGTATAAGTGGGCGTTGAATAAAAAAATTGCCAAAAGCAATTTTTTGTTTCCATTTGTTTGTTTTTTTTGTCTTTCAGGGTCACGCCTTCCTGTTCTGTATCTGCTGCTTTAAGCATTTGATTCTCAGCCAGATGAGCAGATCAGATAGTTTCCTCTGGAGCGTTTGAAGCACAAAAGTATTATAATAAGAGTCCAAGGCTTTTGTTTTCCATGAAAATACCTGGCTGGTGGTGTCCTGAGTCAGACATTACATTTCAAGGAGCAAGCTTATAGCGTGCTAGATTTTTCATTGTTTCTCTTACTGGGCTTACAGTGCTGAGATTTTCTGGTAATATAGTTAGATCTCTTAATAATCCTTTCCTACCTTCCTGTTTCCTGTTACTGTGTCCTTGACTGTCAGCTGAAATTAGTTTGTGTCTTTACTGTTCACTCTATTATCTCTTCCTGACTTTCCTACCTCCTCAAGTTTTGCCTCACTTGACCATTCTTTGTCCTGCAAGAATCTGGTTTAGCTGTCATTTGGCTATAGTTTTTTGTGAGGGCGTTTGATTTCGAAACTTTGTATTCATCTATGTTTCTCTTTTCTTTTCTTTCCAAATGCCCCAGGTCTAAATCAGTCACAGCCAAAGTATTTTCATTCTTTTCTTTTGTTTTCCAATCACCTCCTCGCTCACTGTCGAGGTTCACACTGGCACAAAGGAGCCATTTTTTGGCCATCTGCCACTGCTGAATTAAAGTTATTGGATCTAATCAACAAAATGTGGTAATCTATGAACATTCTGGACAAAACATGTCAAATAACAGAAACTAATAATAATGTTAAAGTCTAAAAATACTGAATTACAGCATAAATAACTAAAACCTATAAGTCATTTTGGTTGTCAGCATTTTAAACTTATAATTAGGGATACAAAAGTAATTTCAGATCTTATAATGCTAAGTAAATCTCCTTATAACAATGTAAAAAAATAAAAAAGATCCAAATTAATATTGCTCCCTTAATGGTAATTTCTTTAGAGCCTGCCTGTCCTTCAGTTAATAGTGTCTGCTGCTTCTCGCTCAGCACCTCCAACAACTTCCTGATCAGTTTCAAATAGTTTCAAATAGTTTAGATTTTCTTGCAGAATTGAACAAGATAATCCAAGAAATTACATTTTAAAAAGACTGATTTATCTATGTAGTCCAGCTAAAACAATCCTCTAGGCTTGATGCCCTTTTGTCAAACTCAAATCCTCCAGCAATTTTCTCGCAGATTCTGCGGTGTTTCCAGGCCAGATGAAATATTTAATCCTTCCATCATGTTTTGAGTCTGCCTCAGGGTCTTCTATTAGGTTACGTGCTCAGAATACCTTGATAGCTATGGCACCTTGTAATGCAAAAGACCAGTAAATCTTCTTTGGGCTTCTTATCTTGGTCAGAAATCTACTCAGTCTGTCTCAGAAAGGCAAAACTAGATACCCAGTAAAATATACAAGCTTGTTATAGCAATCATAACGGGTTCCCTTCATGACTGAGTCCCTTCACAAAATCATGCAACACAGAAGGATGAATTACATCAATAACTTTAAGTTGAATGAGCAGGTTATTTTCAATGTTTCACAAGTAGATTGAAGAACTTGAAGTTCACAATGTTCAAACCTGCCTAATATAAAACCTACAGTAATATTCAAACTATCAAATTGCAGTAAAACACTCTCAAGATGTAATTTAGAATTAACTTTATATAGCCTTCATCAAGGGCTGCACAGTGGCAAAGTGGGTAGCGCTGTTGCCTTGCAGCAAGAAGGTCCTGGGTTCGATTCCCGGCCCGGGGTCTTTCTGCACAGAGTTTGCATGTTCTCCCTGTGCATGCGTGGGTTCTCTCCGGGTTCTCCGGCTTCCTCCCACAGTCCAAAAACATGACTGTCAGGTTAATTGGTCTTTCCAAATTCTCCCTAGGTGTGAGTGTGTGTGTGCGTGGTTGTTTGTCTCTCTGTGTTGCCCTGCGACAGACTGGCGACCTGTCCAGGGTGTACCCCGCCTCTCGCCCGGAACGCAGCTGGAGATAGGCACCAGCAACTCCCGACCCCATTAGGGAGAAGGGTGATGGAAAATGGATGGATGGATGGATAGCCTTCATCAAAACCACAATTAGTGCTAACAAGAAAGTTTCACAAATGTACAGACCAATGTCTATTAAGGTGATATTTTCACTTGAGTTTTTGTTGTGAATCTAATATAAAAAATAAACTGAAATCGACAGTAAATGGGTTTTTGGCTCCAGGGTGAAGCTTGGATATGTTGTCCAATTTTCTTGCACTGGCATGTAGTCTAGTAATTGACTATATGCTTTTTGACAATGGGGTTGAATTTGTTTCATAGGAATAATAAAAGGTTTGTCTGAAAAAACAAAGTCAGTACCAAGTTTCAAATAGTCTATATATTTATTTTAAATGTTTAAAAAAACATTTCTCATCTCATGTTTATTATTGGCTGAATTGACCTTTTAACTTATTGTGTATAGTAATGAATTTCTGATCTCAGAAATATGTGAACAAAACACATAAAAAGTACAGGATAACTTTGCTTTGTCCTCCTCTGGATATGCTTGTACTGACATAACAAGGGCAAGGACATGATTTATACAATAGTATCTAACTCTCAACATTTCATTTTTATTCTTTCTTTTAGTTTAAAATGTCAGTTGTTTTCAAGTATTTGTATTTATGTGCATCCTTGTCTGTAAATCAATAAAATAATAAATATGTGATGGACTGAAACACTTTAAAAGCTGAAAACAGAAAACAGTCTTGGTAAAAATGATTGTAAACCAAAGATACATTTTGTGCATAAGAAGCAATGTAAACACAACTTATCAATTTTCTCCTGTTCAATTTGCATTTCCAGTTCAATCTATCCATCTTCCTACTCTGATAAGCTTTCCACTAGTTGCCTAAATAAAAAAAAAAAAAGAAATATTTCTGCAGCATGATTCAACCAAACCCATGTTTCACAGCATAGACAGCATGTTCACAGTAATGTGCAAGGTTATCTTTCCACAACACAAATTTATCCTAAATCTGTGAGGCTTATGAGGCTGTCGCATGTAGATGGTCTCAATATGATAATCAGGTGGCCTTTAATGGGATCTCAAATTTATTTAGAATCAGTAGAATTACTTGGGATGAATGCAAATGCATGCCAAATGTTTGTTTCTTATATTTGTAAATATATTAAAACCATTTATCTATCTGTGCATCTTTTCCATGTATTTCATAGTAATGCAAAACTTTCTGTTAGTCTATCCATTAAAATTCTTACATAATACATAATACACATGTTATTTTTTTGCAAGTTATGATGAAATGCATCTTTTGTTCATTTGGATTTTAACCATCTGAATAGCTCCTCTTGCATGTCTGTCCCATTTGCACTTATGTATCTCTTCATTTTATGTCACAATAAGTGAAAGCAGACTGCTTCGGTTATGTTTCGCTTTTTTCATATTTGTTCCTTATGTAGTATTCTTGTCGCATCTGTTGATCATTGCAATCATGTGGGAGTTAATTTGTATTTGATGAAAATGTCATCAGTATCAATTAAAGGATAACTAATTCTAAATTTTAAAGTAATGACTTTAAATACGCTTCCGTACTATGCATGCACTCTAAGGAAAGTCAGGAATCCATTGGTGTAGTAGAAAAAGTGAGGGATGTCATTTCAGTGGGTGGGATGCTAATATGAATGGATGTCTCTCATATATTTCATAGAGCTACCAGTCAGCTGAAGTGATGAGTTTGTGCATTCACATTGAACGGAGGACTTCTTGTGATCAACTTTGTTAGGGTGTGATGAATGTGAGCCACAACGACTTCATTTTGGGGAGACTAGGTGCACCTCGACGTGATGAGTTGGTTTCTGAATTTAGTTGAGAGCAGCTCTCGGATTGATGGAGTGGCTCCAGGTTCTCGTGTAGGTAAAGGATTGGTTTCAGCTCTCTGTATTCCAGACAGTTTCATAATGTTGGTGAACATTCCTTCTCAGATGTCTTGGGAGTTTTTATGACCTTGATTATCCAAATATTAAAGTAAATCTGAGTGAAATAAAGAAAAACTATCATGTCGGAATTGAATTAGGCTGCTGAACCTGCCTGTAAATATGATAATTCATACTGAACAAAATTTTAGAAAGGGAAAGGTTTTTTTTTTTTTCTTTTAGGTTTATGATAAGACTGACTTTGAACATGGGGAATATTGGAAGAATTTCCTCAATATAAACATTTAAATATTAAAATCAAAATGTGGCATAAAAAGTGTCACCTGCAGTATACAGCATATGTGTTCAGTTTGTTATTTAGATTGCTATGATTGGTACTAAAATTGTAGAATTATTCAAATCCATCCATCCATCCATCCATTTTCTGAGCACCCTTCTCCCTAACGGCGTCGGGAGATGCTGGTGCCTATCTCCACCTGCATTCCGGGCGAGAGGCGGGGTACACCCTGGACAGGTCGCCAGTCTGTCGCAGATTATTCAAATCTGTTTTATTTATTTTGAAGGTAATGATTATAGTAAATATTCATCTTTTCTACATTGGGGTGGCTGAGGCCACTGCTTTAATGCTGCATAGCATTTAGCATGGAAAGAAGTTCCTCCATTACTCCATATGGTGTCAGTCTTCATGAAATGGCAAAACTATGAAAAAATAAACTTGCTTTAGACAACTATTCAATGCTAGTCTGAGGTGCTAGGGTTATCTTTGCTCTTTAATTCGTGTTGTCTCATGTGACAAACTTTCATCAGAATTTCTTTTTCTCCAGTTTGTGTTGTTTCAGTTATCTTCTGTTTTAACAGACCTGCAGTTTTTAGCTTGGGTTAGTTAGAAAACCATCACTTGGACGCTGCTTGAACGAATGTGTGACACCTGACTTTTCTCACATTTTGCTTCTTCAGACAGGAAAGTTCAAACATCCTCCACAATAGGCGTTTTCTGTGCTGGTAAAGCAGAACTGTGACTGAAAGATCAGGCTGAGAAGAGGCGACTTTTGTTTCCAAATCAGACTGTGGCACAGGAAGCGAGGTGGGGGGAGGGTGGAACCATAGTTTTGCAATCATTTTTCTCTTTTTAATTTCCTTAATCAAGACTTCATATTTGTCAGGAAGTAGTTCACTTTATTTTTACACAATAACATGTTTATTCACAAATGCTGTGACATATGCATTTAATCAGAGCTTTTCCATATTTTCGTTACAGTCATCTAATGTATTGTTTTATGTGTATTAGCATCATTCAGTTACCCAATTGCATTTCCCCCCAAGCTGTTGTACATGTGTACCTAGAGCTGCTCAGAATGGCATTTGTTTACATAATATAAATTTATGTGTTTGACTCCATGGTATCTTATCCTATTTCTGCTGACGTAATATTTTTTTTCTGGATTGCTTCTCATATGGCCTCTTGGGAGGAAACAATCTTCTGCCGTTTGCATCTAAACAACTCCATTAGGACAATTACTATTTAGTTTCAGTATTTCTCAAAGGCACCTCAACTGTGGCAGGAAGAATTACACATTCACTCCTACCCCTTCATTTGCTTTTATAGCTGACAGCAAAGCAAGGCTATAATCTTTGTCTGACTAGGACGTATCTCAGGTGCATCCCATGCATTTTCTGCACCATAAATTGTAAGGTCATGTCTGATAGAATAGGGGGTCTGATCTGTTATTATCAAGTGATATTTCTACTCAGTGGGCTGACTTTCAGCGCTGCTTCACTTGCTCCTGGATCATCAGATAAAGCAGCAGTCTGACAGGGGAGATATTGGTTGGCAGAGCCTTCAGAGGCTCCCCTCAGTTCATGATGGCAGCATGTTTTTAAAAATCTATAAAACAGCGCAGCACCACGCTTAAAGATGCTAAAACACAAATGGGATGAAATTCACATGTAACAGACACGAAATGCACAGTTTTTGACACACAGCACAACCTTTGAATCAACGTAGTAGGGAAGGTTCTTCTTACTCTTCACTTTGTATTTTTATCCAAAACTGGTCACCTACGTCTCCAGAATGAGACATATGAGCTGGAATAGTTTTATAGAATGCTATTTAAAAGCCCTTGTTGTATCTCCTCATACGATAAGGGCACTGTGTCAGGACGTTTATCTGACAACAGATGTAATTGGATTTGCTCAGGTAAACCTAAAAGGGGAACTAGGGATTATTTCCCTGTAAGCATAAAAAATGTGGATAGTCATCGTTTAATGAGATTTCAGATTGTAATGTTTAAGAGTTAAACATTGATAAAGTTGATGTTTAAATCTTTTTGATAAGGGAAATTCAAAGATCAAGTTTGTTCCTGATTGACTTTAACTTCAGTAAATATAAAGTAGTTCAATTATTTATTAATTTGTTTGCTTTTATTTTTAAACGCATTTACAACTTATTGATTTTGACATTTAATTTTGAATTATTTAGACAGTAAATTGACACATTGAATGAAATTTTATGTAGTTATTGTGAAAAATTGTCTGGTTTGCAGCACTGAAGGGAAACATGGGCAATTTTTGGTAAATGGTAAGAAGACTGGTATAACCTTTCTGAACTTTTTCTCCAATCTTTTCTGAAAGCATCAGGTTTTACTGTATAAGGAAGGGAAGCTCTTTAATGTTTAAACCGACTGCTTTATCTAACACACCATCCACTGCCCATGAAGGCATCTTTGAAATCTAAAGTTTATTTTGTGATGCTTAGATGATGCACCACATGACTCAAAATCTGGTGGGACATCATGGAAAGACAAGATGAAAGAGAAATTGTTTAATGTTATTGCAGCAAGTCTTCAATTTATGGCTGTGCAAGAAAGATACAAAGAAAACGGTTTGGTGCTGAACCTTTCAGAGAGACGCTGCTTTGAGGTCTGCCTGAAAACGATTTTTCACAGTAATTTCCAGGGTTGAGGTCTTTGAGGTTTTGATTGTTTGGGCTGAAACGTACTTGGTGCCTTTTTGTATATTACAATTCTGGTGCTGATGGCTTCAGGAAATGTCTGATCAGAAAATTGAATTCACTATTGAATTCCATTTCTATGCGTCTTAGTGTTCTCTGGGGACTACCAGCTTCATAGCATGCAGTGAAACATCAAATATTCACTGAGGTGCCATCCTTATTTCATAAATGTTCATCTTGGAGCTCAGGAAATGAGGTCCAAGGTGGTTTAGACAGTTAGTTATTACACTGAAAGAAAAGAAGTTGAGAGATTAGTTTTTCTAAATACCTTGTATTTATCTCTGATGATGAACTGTGGCAGTTTCAGCATCTGCTTAGTGTTTTGTCTTTGTGTCATGACAGCTTAATGCAATACTTAAGTTTTTGCTGGGAGTGTGTTTTATTCAAAGATCATAAATACTGCCTTGTTTAAAACAACATAAAACCGCCCACTCTACTTTAAACCCTCAAACTTACAAATTGTCCAGTAATAACTGTAAAACTGTTAAAATGTTTTAGACATACACTGAAAATAAACTGCAGGTGTATACACCTCAAACCTTCTGCCATTTTGTCTCATTTCAGCCACAAATTTAATGCATTTAAACTTAATTTTATGTATCATAAAATTGCACCTAATTTAAAAGATGGTTCAGTACATAAGTAATATTACTAAATCATAAAATTCATGCACAAATGAAACTCCAACTTTAACTTGCTGGTTGGTCTGATGAACACAGTGCAGATGCTTGCCTGTGGTCCACCACTTCCCCAGCTGTTCTGTAAATCTTTTTTGTCGGTTCGTTTCACAGAAGAGACTTTTGAAGCTGACAAACACCAATAAAAACGGCTTCTTGACAGATGAGATAAGAATAGGCAACATCTGCTACAGACATCAAAGTGTTGCAATATCAAAGTGGGTGCAGGTTTGTAGCTGTCCAATTCCTAGGCCTAAACTGATGTTAATGTGTTAAAAAAATCTACTGCAGGAGTTTAACAGCTGGGTTTCCAGCTGGGAGTTGATAAATCTTATGTCTGTAGAGGTACTGTTTTTTTGGACGATGACTTTAAACCATTTAAACAGCAGCAGAGATAATGAGTGGTTCTCTCACAAACTGCACTTTCTGTTGGGTAAATAATTATTTTTTAAAGAAACAGAAAATATGAGTGTTAAGATTGGCATAATGTTGGTATTTTTCAGTTCCGCAGAACATTTCAGTAAACAGTCTAAATGCTCCGTTTATGTCATTCCATCATTGATTAGTTCAGGAAAGACTGCACTGTTTCCATTAATAAATTAAAGTGTTTTGACCTGCAGTTTTGTTTGATCAAATCTCTGCAGGGAAGGTTGCTCTGTAAGGGAAGTTAGAAGAAAAGGAAGATATTGAACAAGGAGAGGATATTGAATTGAAGCTTCCAATAGAAGAAGTGGAACTTTATCCAGGAAGGCTAAAGCAGTAAGTCTAAATAGATACATTTTATAACTGAGTATTTTCTATATTTCTTTAAAATAGAATAAGTAAACAATTATTGTAGAAGATTTTCACAAATTTAAAAACTGTTTTTAACCTATCTGTATTAAAAACTGAATCAAAAAATGTATACCACCACCAGTTGTAAGCAATAATAACATATAAACAATCACATACAACCATATAGCATAAAATATTTGCTTCACTCTGTGACATCTATGCAAATGGGTTTGGATACATAAATCCAAAGACTACTGCTATTCAAATGCAAATGAACTTACGCATAACTTGTAACAACAAGTCACAACTGCAACTGTAGAAAAATGCAGCCCCACATTTTTTAGATCACAGGCAGGTTTTATACCAGGATTATAAAGAATGACCAATGTTTTCAGAGCAACTATAAAGCCATCTTTATTGAAGTGAATCAAGATGTTTTAGCAACACCCAGAAAAGGAGGATTTAAGCTGAGGGCATCTCTCAAATTGCTGCCTGTCTAAGTGTCACTGTGTTTCTGGAAAGAGAGTGACAGCAGCCTCTCAAACTCTGACAAACATACACTCTGTCAGTTGGATTTCTAGTTTGTGCTTCATGTTATTTTGTCCACTTTTCTCTCTTCCTTTCACTTCCTTTCATTTATTTCCCTTTTCAGTTATTTTAACTGTCTTTAAGAAAAAACAAAAAGACTACCACTACCTGAGGAACCTTTTCAGGCCCAAATCTTCCTCTCTGAAGTGCGAAATATTTGTTTCCTAAAAATCTGCAGCTGGATCAGTGAATGAGATGATTTCAAAGCTGAGCTCCTCTGGAAACAGATGCCCCACTAATAGAAAGAGGACAGACATGAAAAAAACCACCAACAACAACAACAAAAAACACACCTGAGCATAGCCGTGCAGTCAGTGTTTATTTATTTATTTTTTAATCCTTCCTACAAAAAAGACCTAATAAATAAAAAACCTACCTGCCATAGTTCATTTTTTATGCTACTTGTAGTAAAATGACAGTCGACCCCATTATGACTTTAGGGTTTTATTTCTTTTGTACTTTTGCACATGAAGAGTCTGTCACAAACCTGAAGAAACAAATAGTTATGTAATAGGATCTGCTTTGTGTGTTTTAAAGACATAATAAATTAATTGTAGAGTTTAATATATTTGTGGAGTAAAGAGAAAACAGCACAAAATGGCATTAATAAAAATAATAACTTCTGGAATAGATCTTAAGATTGCCACTTTGTTTATCTTCAACGTTGACAGATGTGCAAAATCCTTCGATCAAGCAATTTGTTTTGGAAATATCTGCTGGCTGAGAGCCAAAGGTCACCTAGTTATGTTATCATAAGATTACAACCATCAGTCATAATTTATGGGCAATTCCTTGTAACAATGTCCTGAAATCATCTATAAGACATTTAATCAATAGGTGTCTCCTTATTTAGAGACCAACCATCTATCCATCACTGTCTATTCCAGCTTATCCTTGCAGAGGGGCTGGTGTCTCTCTTCAGTGGCCAGGGGGAGAGAGGCAGGTTACACAGTGGGCAGGACGCCAGCCCATCCAAGGGCAACAGAGAGGCACACAGGACAAACAATCTTACAAACACACACTCATACCCAGGAGCTTATGTAGATACCTTATACACAACAGTACTGCGTAGGAGAAGAGAGGATCCATCCATCTATTATCTATACCTGCTTATCTGTGCAGGGTCACGGGGGCAGGGTGGATGGAGTTTTGCCACTGTGATCATATGGACGTTTGATGTTCATTTTCCAGACCTTCTTGCATATTGAACGACAAAGAGATTTCTCTTCAAAAATAGTTTCTGTACAGTGACATAAACAGAGACATATTAATACAACCACAGTGCTTAGAATAAATGTGCTAACATGCAAGTCTGCCAATCAGAGAAGCCTAGCTCTTGTGCTGCACAACAGCAAAGTCATACTGTACAAACCTTTGCAGGAAAAAGCTTGTGTTTCCCAACAGCAAACTGAACAATCTGCTATTTTAGTTGATTTTTATTGAAGGCTTCAGTCCTACTTTATACCTCAGCTCCACACAACTACGAGATGTTCAGCACACAATGTTAATAAATAAAAAGATGCGTGTTAGAGTAAGAACTTTTCCCAAGAATAAAGTCAATAGCGCATTCAATTACCTTCAAAGGGTTTTAAATTAACATTTTAATCAGCAGTGTCATTACTTTGTAACCTACCAACCTGTGAACAGACTGGCAACTATTCTGTCTTTGTTTGTTTGTTTAAAATAATAAGGTGTAACATTTCCTATGTTGTTTTTCTTAACTGAAGTTTATAATTACTAAAATTTAAGTACCTCTAAATACTAAGTGATTTATTTTCTCTGATTGGTAAAACAGAATAATCGAAAGAGGATGTACTCCTTTGTACTGGGACTATATCTTTCAGCTTGACATAATGCTTTCCTGCTCAGAGACAAACTATCTTGGTGCAGCTTTCTGCATCAATAAGTGATCTTAGCAGTCCCATACATTTCTAAGACCTGAGCATGTGACAAGGTGAAACTGCAAGAGAGATGTTTTAGTTTATTTCTGAACAATAGTCGATCAATCAATTTAGGCATTTTGTAGGTATTACGGTTCTCTAAATTCAGGCCATTTTACAGCTGCATACTGTTAATTAATTAGACAGAGTAGAAGATAAACATGTAGTGACAAAGAGTCTGTGAGTCTTGTTTTTTAAAGGAAAATTTCACTAATAGATTAGGTGCCTGGGGATAAATCCTCTCTCCAGAAGTGAGGTTGACAGCCTTCTATAATCAGTAACCAGCATTTGTCCGGTAAATTTATCTTAATTTTCCTCCTCAAGCATGCTGTTTAAAGAAACATGATTTATATTCATGTCACCACCTGGGGGAGGTTTTCCGAACAACAAATCACTCCTGAGCAGCTTCAGCCGGAACAATCACAACCTCTGGGTTGCACTCAAGAGCACAGCACTTATCGGCATCCATCTAACCTTTGGGATAGACCTACAGGTCAAGGAAATTGTTTTATAAATGCCACTTGGGTGAGTGTCAGTGTAGTCATGGAGAAGGTTAAACAAAATTACAATATGTTAAGAAGGTAAGGATGAATTTCACAGAATATATATTTTAATCAACAAGTTTGTATCCTGCAGACTATGAGCAGTAACTTATATATTTTACAAGGATGACTCAAAAATAGTTTTAGTTCAACTTAACATCACACACTCTTCAGAGACACAGACATAAAAGAGTCTAATGCTTTGAACTTTAATTTGATATATACTAAAATTTTAAACTGTTTGCTCTGGATTTACAGTCTGATTTTAATATTAGACTAAGTGAATGAAATTGTACAGTATTTCTTTGGTATCTTTTCTGAGAATTTCTTGTGTCAACAGACAAGGAATGATGCTTTGAGAAGATGCACCTACAACATATGATTCAATAAGTGGAAATATAATCTCCACATCTTAAAAGTGTACTACACACAAAGTTCATTGTACAAGGGTTCTTTCTCACTCCTTGACAAAAACTCAAATTGACAAATAGCTTGTACCACAGAGGTGTTTGCTATAATAATTACCCCATGTTTTTTAGGATAATTAACAGTAGAGTCACTCTTTTTTCACATTGACAAAATGAGTCAATTGAGATGTTAGGGCATTTGGTCAGGTTACCAACTATTCACATTTGTTTAGAGAACAAGCATGTCCTCCCAATGGGACAAGGAGACCTAAGGGAAGATCCAGAACTCGCTGGAGGAAATATATATCTTGTCTGACCTTGAAATGCCTTGAGATTCCCAAAATTGAGCTGGAGGATATTGCTGGGGAGAGAGGAATGTCTGGGATTCCCTTCTGGACCTGTTGCCCCTTTGACTCAAGCTCAAATAAGCAGAATAACAGCAAAGAATGGATGGATGGTTTTTGGTTGAGGCTCTCTACATTTTCACATGCCAGAGAGGAACGTGCCAGGAACGTGCTACTATAGTAGCCCTGGTATCTACTAATTTTAAGTTGGAAACAAAATTACTTCTTTTACGTCTTCCTGAATATGAAAACCTGGAAAACTGAGATGTTTTGCTTGAAACAGTAAAATATTCCTGAAGCATTTTTTAAAAATGTGCATTTTTGTATTTTAAGCTTACAAAGTTAAGCACAGCAATTAATCATAAGCTCTAGAGTGTGATTAATCTGATTTAACATTTTAATCGATTGACACCACTAATAACCCACTTTATGAAATTTGATGTTTCAATTTGCTCCACAACATCTTTGCTGTCCCTTTTTAAGTGGTTTTCTTCACTGAACAACTAAACATTCCTTTGAAGGTTCTCTGTAACACTCAGTGTGTTACGCTTATGGATCTCATGTCACTCTGATGTTGATAGATTTCAGTCTGTCTTAGGCCCAATTTAGTTTCTGGACTAAGTTGCCATAGAGAGTTGCTGGGAGGGATTTTAGTGGCTACGAGTTTCAGAGGTTTAGAGCCTCATGTTGATCGACATGGATGCAAATTATGCAAAGCATTCCACTGTGACAGTTCAGTGCATTCTTGGATGCTGCCTCGAAGCAGAAGTCTGTAAATGAATAGAGGACTAGACGATGACACATAAAGTACAGAGCTGACCCAAACAAGAAGACAGTACATTCATTCCCCAAAGGGACAAAAAAAAACAAAAAAAACACATGCATTGAGTGAAGGATAATTAAACACATGTATCATCCAAAGTAAATAAAGAAGACTGCTCAGCACTGATAAATTTTAAAGCGGATGTGGAGTCACTCCTTTGAAAGGAATGCACTCAGTGAGTGTCTTTACCATGACACATTCTGTATATTTATTTCTGTTTTCAGTACCAAATAAGCACAGCAGTGCAAAAACCATATATTAGTCATTGAATGACTAATAAAGTTATGATTCATTTTGCTGAAGTCGAACAAAAGTCTGTTTTAACAGTTCTAAGAATATCAATTATACGCCCATGTTTGGTTGACTTTCAGTTTATTTGACTGATAGTGTTCAGACATTGTTTTTTGAAGGTTTTGAAGTTTTGATTATAATTATCTATAAAAGCTTATGTCATGTTCTGTTTTAGTGGAGTATACATTGATGTGTATGTGAAATATCTGCAAGCCTCAAACAATTTATTTTTGTACCAGGATTTTTTAAAAATTTATTTGGTGGCTTCACCATTTACCAGATTAAAGAGTCAAAGCTAACAGGTGTGCCTTTTTTATAACCCTCCATACCTCTATCCATCCAATCCTCCATTATTTTGATGATCTGAATCATTGATCTTTAAATCTGGTCATTGGGGCCCTCTGAACATATTTAGGTTATTCCCTGCTGTCACATGCCTCCCTTAAATAAATAGGTACGTTTTTGCAGCACCTCAAGGAATGCTGCAGAGGTGCTGCAACCTCTTTAACCTGGTGTACTTGGAGCAGGGACACAGCCAAAACATCTAGGACAGTTAGCCCTGAGGATTAGCATTGGGGAACACTGATCCAAATTGCATCAGTGTGATTTTCCAATAAACTAAAGTCAGCTATTTATTTTCTAAAAGATATCTAAAGGTTTGTTTCTTATTACTGTGACTTACAGATTAATACATTTCACCTTTCATCTCACTGTTCTGATCATATCCTCACATGGTGTGGATGTTGTTGCTTGAAAGCTCATTGAATACATGAAGGAATAGATTTTCCTTGATGTTTTGATGTTAGCCCTCATTATCCAATAACTAAACAGGTAGCTCTCAGCCCTATTATCACTCTATCTGGAGCTAAATTTGCAAAACTTCAATAAATTGATTTTGCAAAATCCATTCTCTATTTTCCCTTGTTCAGTTTCTGTGATTCTAAAATTGTCTCGCTGTGACTCTGCTAGAAAGTGGGTTACGATCCGATGACGTAACATCCATGACTACATTGTTTTCCTGAGTGAACACAGATCCTAAAACTTCCTTTGAAATTACTCTGGAATTGGGACACAGCTCCTTCATCTCTGCTTATGCGTTTCTCTGCGGTGTTGAAATATTTAAGCACCTCGTCTGAGAGCCACTGAAATATTTAAATGCTGCCTTTTTCACATATACAGATTACAAACTGGTGAGTTATTTTCTATGTTTTAGAATTTCAAAATATGCATGTGATTTAAACATACACAAATGTATGTTTAAACATACATTTGTGATTTAAACATACACAAATTTGGTTTTGTTTTAAATATAAAAACTTTTTGAAATGAACTGTATGATTTCATCACAGATTTTGAGGTGTTTATTTTTTAGAATAAAACTGTGCTCTCTGCCCACCCACACACAATTAGACTGGATTGCATTATATCTTCAAACATTTCCTCCTCTGTTTGAGGCCTTGGGAGGGAATATAAGTCTTTCTTCCTCAAAGTCTTATCCACATCAAAGTAGTCTGGTTACACAGAGATAGAACCAGACTAAGAGAAAGGGACCGCAGTGATGGAAAAAAAGTGAGGACTCGCAAGTTTGCAGGCACATCGATCATCGATTTCTGCTTTGACTTTGTCTCATATTCTGAGGCACGACACACCGCCTCGTCATTCCACACCATTCACTCCTCCGTGCACATGTCCATGCAGAATAGTACAATTGCATAGCAGAATGCCAGTTAAACAGCAGGGCTGTGTACAGATTGCAGAGCCTCTGAGGGGAGATGACTTCAATGGCTTAAAGGATATTGGGCTAACAAGTCAATCCTATAGACGAGACTCAGTGGAGCTATGTAATCACTTGTGAATATGTTTATTTTCACTGTCTTCTCTTTTTGCTCTCTATCCTCCTATATCTGATCCAACTCAGTTTTCTTATCTTTTGTCTACCTTCCTATATGTTTCATCCATCCATCTACTTCTATCCGTCCCTCTCCATCCCCTTTCTCATTAAACTTTCCCATGCTCCATCACCTATGATATTTGAGTTCTTCCCACTGCACCAATTTGCCCAGACAGAAAATTGTGTCGAAAAGTAACTTATTCTAGACGTTCAGGCTGATAGGACATGATGAGAAGGGCTTTAAGCCCAGAAATTGTGCAGTCATTGGAAATCATAGAGGAGGTAGAAGAAGGTCCAGCAAAACAATTACAAATAGGGAGCTGACAGTGTTGTGTTGGAAGGCAAAAACACCTTGATTATTTTAGTTAAGAATAAACTGGGAAAATGTTTTATCTGTTGATTACTTTAAAAGAAAACTCAAAGTCCTGTCCTAATTTATTTGATTATTCTTCAAAACTTTAAGAATAACATCTGACTGTAGGGTAACTCCAGGATGATCGCCCATTGTCTTGTAGTTTACATGAAGGCACATCTTAATGAGTGGACATTCCCCACACATGCAGAATATTGTAAAATCTATTTTGTGATGCTATATTAGGATTTCTTCCTCTTGGTCGCAGTTACAGAATTTGAAGGACACACAGCCTCAGGTCTGCACACATTTAGCACCTGTAAACAGTTTAATGAATTTTCTTGGAACTGGGATTTGCATTTTGAAGGTAACAACACTCAACAGGTGGGTAATTAAGTTTAGTTCCAAGCCAAATGCTTTTTTCTTTGTCTTGCAAAACAAAAATGTTCCACAGCTCTCAGTGTTTGGTAATGACTTGAATCAGCAGGAGGAATTGTGAGGCTCACATTCAGCCAAAAACAGCAGTGCTAATTAGAATACAGTAAAATGGACAATGACTCAGAACACATAACAAAAGGAGCTCAAGATTTTGCTCAGGAAACAGGGATGAGATTAGTCTGTAACAAGTTAATCAGCTTATTTCGAACCATCAAGGAGCATTTGAAAGGGAAAGAAGATGGACCAGCAAAGTGAGATAAAAGACGGTTTCAGAGGCAGACACTCATCATTTGATGTTTGTCATGTCCTTCAGGTATCAGTCATTTTTAATAAACACCTGGAAAATGTAAGTAAAAAGGAAGGTTTTTTTTACCCTAAAATAAGTGTCATCAAATATACAAAACAAAATTTGACACTTTTTACAAAAGTTTTATTTTATTAAACCTTCAAGGAGTTTCTAGTGAACCAGATTTTCTTGTAAATAATTTGCATTCTGCAAGAAAGACCTTACAGAACCTTAGAGTTGTATCATAATCTTTTTAAACTCTGTGTCAAGTGCTAAAAGATTGTGGCTAACTATCTTGTTAATGTTAAATGTTTTATTTTTATTTTTAAGTAACAGTTATTCTTGGCAGTCTTACTGAAGTTCACTTATTAAAGTGAATAAAAAATGTATCTTTGTGAAAAAGCTAGATACAACAAAGAGTCAAAGCATGCATTGTTAAACTGTTGCTTTATGATGCTTTCATAAGTATTTATCATCCTTGAATTTTCTATTTTTTGTAACATTGCGACCACAAACGTCAACATATTTTATTCTCTTATGATAAACTTAGAGAACATACTGCTTAATTGTGAGCAGAACAGAAAAAAAACATTATTTTTTTTTACATAAAAATTAAACATTCTGCAAAGGGAAACTCTATAGCTCTACCTTTTACAGCAATTCAGCTGCTTTCCTTGAATGCTTTTCTCAGAAGGAATGCAATATTTATAGCATGAATTAAAACTGTAATAAATTTGGTCCCATGATATTATAGTTTTTCTCTGTACATTCATAAATGTTATAACCAACACACAACATCTTGTATTTTTCCCAAACTCAGCTGTATATTCTCATTCACTAGTCTCCGTAACAACTCAATAATCTCATAACAAAGCACAAAACATTAAGGGGATACACAGAAAAAAGATTAAAAATACTCTTCTGTTCTTTGTCAGTGGCTTGTATAACTGACAAAGGTCCAACTGCCCTGGATGCTGAGTGTCTTGTTGTTGCCCAGCCTGCTTTAGGGCCATAGTATAATTCCTTCACATTCAATAGCAATCTGATTAGAGCACGAAATTGCCTTTCCGCTGAACCTCTTAGTGCTTTAGCAGTTTCTCTCTCCTAGCACCATATTTTTGTTCCTTTCACCATCTTTCTTTTTCCCTTGTCTGCCTCATTCGTTTTCTATTTTTATAATTACTGCATGCCTTTCTATCTTCTTCACTTCCTCCACTTATCCATCTTACTCCTAACTACAGCCATAATTTCTTTAAATCTGCCCTACGTCTCTCTTTATTTTGTGCTTTCAATTCAGTGTCACTTCATCTGATTCTCACTGTCTCTTTCTTTCACATTTTCCCCATCCATTTTCTTTTACTTTTTGTCATCGCCACTTCTGTCTAGTTATTTTCTTTATCTGCAACAGCCAGAGTGAAAGCTGTTCTCCTGTTCTTTTCCATGCTCACCCCATTAGCCCATTAGAAGCTGCAGCTAGATGTACATTATTCTGCTCCCAGGGGACATCCTATCACTTTCACACAGTCGGAGAGCCACAGAAGAAGGCGTGTACTGAAGGCGAGTGCTCCAGCACGCTTTGTTAGGTGTGTCTCAGGCTTGAACGATTAGCAATTACCCTGTCTGGCTAAACTTTAGGAGGACTTGATGGAGTCAGCACTCTCTTCCAATCAGACAGAATAATGAAGATGTTTTCCTCTCAGAATAAATAAATATTTGATGTCATGATGTTCTACAATTTAAATGGTATGCGCAAGATTAGATTTTGGAGTTTGCTGTTTATGAAAATTTTGAGTTTCTGAATAAGATTTAAAACTAGGGAAGAGCAATCTGCTCGTAACAAGAAGTACAATTAAAATCATATGTAGACATTTGCTTATTAATTTTATTTTAATAATTTGGTCCAGCCAGTGGTACAAGAATATGCATTGTACATAGAAATGGAAAAATGATCAACTTTAAGGTAAAGTTGTTTAACTGTGGCCTATGTTAGAAAATGTATTTTTACAGAAAGATCATCTTGAACACATCTTGAAGATTGGGGATCAGATGGAATTATGATCATATGGACTTGAGACTGAATCTCGCTCTTTTTTGGCCCCCAGGTTTAATCATTAAGAGTCCACTCCCATCTGTGACCAGCTAAGCATTGCTAAGAATAATCCCTCCACAAGAGAAGCATAACTCCTGATTATTCCCATCCATCTTTCCATCTACCTCTATGGCTCTGCTGTTACCCTATCTCCTCCTCAGCTCTCTGGTCTGTTACCTGAGCAGCAAAATGATGGATTTGTTTTCATCAGACCTTGTGACCTCCCCTCTGGCCGTAAACTGCGTTGGCCAGACTGAAAATGACATTTAGCCCACAGCTCCACACCCTGTCTCTGTAAGGTCCATGCCGGACCTTTAAACTCTGAGTCCAACTGGCATATTTACTCTGCTGATACAACATATAGAGAGACAAAGACAAAGCGGAGAGCAGAAATGTACAGAACATGAACTGGCAATGGTTTGTAACTGAGTGGAACAAAGCACTGTGTGAACCTATTACTGATACTAGATTGCAATATGATAGAGAAATAGTCTTCGATGCATGAAGAAGAATAAACCCAACCGGCATAAAAACATTTCTAGATAACTTTATTCATTGACGTTACAGTAAGATGTGTATCTCATATGAATCTCATCTCATTTGGTTATCCATACTCCCAACTCTCCCCCAATACCTTATCACCACCCTATGATAGAGGTTAAAATATTCATCTTTGAAGTGAAGTGCTTCTTTAAGAAGCAGACACACCTCCCACTGACTCATTATAAATATAGATGACTTAATGTGCTTGTATGCTTCATGTAAGTAGTTATCAGTCATGCAGCAGACATCAGTATACATTACTGTTATGCTTTTCAGACAGGAATCTGACATACTACCAAAATAAAGTCATTTATATACCTGAACTACACTTTTTTATATTTATGTTCTTGAAACAATATATCTACAACAAATGATTATATTTAAGTTATACATTAAAAAGCTTATTTGTGAAATTAAAATATGTTTATTTAGAAATGATTTCCATTTATGAATGTATTTGAAAGCTCAGCCTTTATTCTCTTTTTAACTGAAAAGTAGTAGCTTTTATGGGCTAGCTGGCATTGTCCAATAGTCCACCCACTAAACTATTGAAGCAGCTGGAAAGCCTTCCCACTTAGAAATGAAAGCTTACGTGGAGAAAATACACAGCAAGGAGCAAAACAGGATTCAGAACAGTATTGATAACATTTCAATTAGGCATTTGCAGCTGTCATATTTCAATAAATCCGACCTCATACTTACAAATCAATAACTCACCGAGAAGAAAACATTTCAATTACAATTTGATTTATATTTTATAATTTACAAGCAATGTGTCTGAATGTGGGAACAATTTAATGAAACAACTGTTACCTATCTGTGTGAATTTATAGAATTCTATTATTTTTTTTACCTTATATATAGACAACTTTACATTTCATCTTTAATATTATTACTAGTTGGACAAAAAAAACACTGTGAATAAAAAAACTATCACATAAACTTGATTGATTAATCCTTAATATCTCAAAAATTTAATTTAGAGAGGTCCAAAACATCTTCCAATGAAAATGTCCACAAATCAACATACAAAAATTCCACAAACCACTTAATGTTCATTTTGATGTAGGGATCCAGTGATATTACTTTGAGCTTTTACAAAGATGTATATTAAAAAATCCAAGCGCTTCACCCCTTCCTCTCACAGATAAAGTTCATCTCAGCTACTTGCATTCAAAATCTGATTCTTTCATCATTTCCTGTCTTTCTGACCAGAGGCAAGAGTTGGAATTTGAATCAACTGGCAAAATTTTAACCGTCATCCTGGCTAAGCTCCATGATCACCACAACAACATCTGCAGCACTGCAGGAGTTCCAGTATCAGAAAGACTTGTTTGCTAGTAATTATGATTCACACTGCAAATAATACAATAAGAATCAATAAGAAAGCGCAAATGAAGCATTTTAAGAGATGTTCCATTCACTTGTCAAAAAGTCACTCACTTTTTTTTAAATCTGTATTAAGCGGGTTATTAAAGAGGGATTGATGCTTTTCCAAAGCACTATTTAATTCAGTGCCAAGTCACAAGATAACAAAAAGCAAGTGCACCATCACATTAAGCATGCTGTTTGTTTTCCAGTTGTGACATGATCACATATTTGGTGATCATGTCACCAAATATGTGACATGATCACATATTTGTCACATATATGTGATCATGTATAGTACAGTACAGTACTACAAGTACTGTAGTTTTACAGTACTTGTACTGTAAAACTGCAACTTTTACAGTACTTGTACTGTAAAACTTGCAGTACAAGTACAAAGTTTGTGAAGAAACAGGCAATTTGCATTCTAAAAGCAAAGAGGCATATCTCTGTCTCTTGTGTAAAAGCTCTAAGGGCTTGTAGTAGCATAATGTACTGTGATACTGTCTACCAATGTTAGATGCATATCTTTTAGAAGCTTCACAATGACACAAAAATGTCACTTTTTCTATCAAGTCCTTGGACCTTTGAAATTGTTCCCCATCACTTGTTCTGTGTTTTACATTCGCTGTGATTTTCCGAGTAACTTTATGACAAGTTTTCAACCCTTACAAGCTATATATGTGCAGACAGTCAGTGCAAACATAACTCAAACAAATGTTAAAGAGCAATGGTAGGCTTCTTCAATTCCACTCCCTCTCGGTCTCACACAGCAAAATACTAGCACTGAAAATGTCAGAAACACTCGCAGCTCTCCCCCTCTATGTTTATCTCGTTCTCTGAGGAGGCAAATATCCAATTCTCCGTTTTTATGCATCTCTCACTGGCTGTGAATTTGATGTTTGCCCAGCTTGTTTAGGCCTTTGATAGGATTGTCACTCATGTGTGATCTCAAAGTGTACAAAATGGAGACATATGTGACTGAGCTTTTACTTATTGTTTTATTTTAGGAGGAATTTTAAAGACTGGAAGAAACTAAGTTCGGGGATTTTGTGCGGATGGCACTTTTTGCAGCTTCGGTCAATAATGTACACTGTAACAACTACAGCTTCACAGTATATCAACCTATACATGCCACCACAGTGTCAGTTTGTGCCATATTACAGTTACACAGAACTGCTTTTATGCAATATTTTAAATTGCTTGTTGATGATATATTTGGCCACTTGAAGTGCACTTCCTGATGATGGCAAAGGAATATGAAGGTTATCATCACCTTCATCCTTGGCTGATGAGGCAAAAATGCATCACCAAATGTGAAACTTTGGGCTTCAGTGTTAGTGTTTGTCAGAGGTTAGCGTTCCTAACTTTTTCAGTTGTTCAAACCTTTCCTTAAATCTGAATCATTTTGACTTTGTTTGCATTGTTTTGTGTTTTATGCGAAATCTCCACTAACAACAGTTAGTGAATCCTTAGGCTTATTTGCATAGTGAAAAACACAGTGAAAACACTCCAGAATGTGGGGGACAGTTTTCTCCATAAGGGTCAAAAGGTCAGCTGCTGATGAAGTGGACTGGCAGCTGGAAGAGGATGTCAATAGTGCCTCAGAAAAACATTGTCACTCAAGAGTGTCACTTCATATGGAAATATGTCCTTAGGCTGTGTGACACGACAAGGACCAATATCTGAGCAAAATGTCATAATCTCAACCAGACAAGAAAACGGTTGGATTTGTTTGATGGATGAATGAGTATGTATTTAAGAAAAGCAGAAATACAATTCTACCTAGAAAAGACAACGATAAAGCACTGGTCAATATTTATGAAGGCTGTAAATGTACAGCATTCGTATTAAGGGGGTGCATCAGTATTCATGAAATGGGTAACTTCAATGTGCTTGAAGGTGCCATCTATGAAGAAGTGCATATTGCTTGCAGAATTTTTTCACTTCCCATAGGGCAAAGTCTGTTTCTGTGGGATGTGAGGAAATGACCATAACAGAACACACCGTGGAGAACTTGCATATATATATATGTGTGAAAGAATTACAACTGACTGTATGAAGTCATAAACTTTGCAGCAATCTTTCCTCCTGAACAAGCATGTTGCCAGAGCAACCTTTCAGTTGCATTGAGTCATTAAATTTGGAGCAGTCTTATAAACTAAGACTTGCTCCCAGGTAGACAGTGTATGGAGTGAAATATTAAAGTCATATGGAAAACCTCATATCCAAGTTATACTATTAACACTCACATCTATACAGGAAAACAGTTTTTCACTTATGTACCACTATGTGTGAAAGTGGTACATAACAGAATCACTATCATGAAGGCAATGAGCAAGGTGAATATGTTCAGATACCAAACCAAGACAAGAAATTGGTAGGTCTCTCTTTTCAATCCCTAAACTGTAAATTATCCATATTTTCCATCAATATGACAAAGAAAAATCCATTTGTTTCTTAGAGCCAAGGTCCCCAACCACCAGCCGTGGCCCGGTACCAGTCCGTGGACCAATTGGTACCGGGCCGCGCAAGAAATAATTAAATATTTCCATTTAATGTATTATTTGAGTCTGGAGGATCTTTTATTTTGAAAATCTGGATTCTCTTGGTTATGTCTTGCACGCCAACATTGAGCCACAAGCAGCAAAATGAGTAAGAAACAAATCAGGTCTTTGGAAAGTTTCTCTGTGAAGGGAAAAGGCCCAGAGAAGAGGCAGAAGAATGGATTTATCCCGGTAGGTTACTCCCATATTCCAAGCTGCTCTGCATGATATGGTGACCGGCTCGTTAATGAGGGAATGAAGCTTCAAAATACTTCGCCACGTAGAGAACAAGTAACACCCTGAGCATAAGCAACACTTCGGGTGTTTCTCCCATCACTCCCAGATGGGAGAAACAAGCTCAGGGCTCCCTTTTAAAATGTTTCATATCTGACATAAAATCAGTTCAGCTGACAGAAAAGAAAAAAAAAAAAACTCCTTTATTTGCACTGGCAGATCATTTGTCTGAGTCACTGAGCGGAGAAATCCGTGTTTTCCATCCGGAAGTCATGGACATTAGTCGTTATGATGAGTTAAAATTTTCACAAAAGTAAAATGTTCGTTTTTGTGGCGCATCTGTGTTTTATTTTAAAGGGATATGTAAACGTTACCATAGCGACCAGAGTCAGAGAGCGTTAGGGCAGTGGTTGAGAATAATGGAGCCCCCAAGTCCAACGCCCCCGCGCCGCAGCAAAAATTGCCAAGTCTCGATCCGTCTGCAGTAATAAAAAGGTTGGGGACCACTGTCTTAGAGCATAAAAATGAAAAAAATTATATAAATAATCTGATCCCGTTCTAATTATTTTATGTCACATGTTTCCCATTACACATGAAAAAATTAGGAAAAGTAAGCCAATTACAAAGAAGTGCAACTCCAATTACATAAATCCTGGTATCTTGCTTGGCAGTGTCAACTAGCTGAATAGGATCCTTGCTGTGCTTAGACATGGCCTAATTTGTTTTCCCACTAATTGCATCTAAAGAAAGCTTAAAATTAAGGGGGTCAAGTGCCTCCTAAAATTAGTCTTCCACACTGGTAATTTATTAGCAGGGAACTATGTTCATTCAAGAATAAGAGGAAAATAAAAATCCATCCATCCATCCATTTTCCGTCACCCTCCTCCCTAACGGGGTCGGGAGGAAAAGAAAAATAAAAAACGTTAATGATACCAATTAAAGAAATAACTGATGTAAACATAAGGAATGAAGAAAACAGTAAAAGCCATGGAATGGAAAAATGGAAAACAATAAAGGAAAAACAGAGGGAATCACAATGAGGCTATTCAGAAGCACACCTGCATGTGAGACATCTAAAGACTCACTATTATCGCTGCAACTTTGCAGCGATAATAGTGCAAAGTTGCTAATAGTGCAAAGTTGCACTATTAGCTTTAAAAAAAGCCCCGCTGATATCTTCTTGTGGCTAGCATATTGAGGTCAAGGCGAGTGTTGTGCTGGCAGGGGAGGTTGCATTTCTGGCCACACTCCAGATCCTCCGAGCTACAGATGAGCTCAGGGCCCAACGCCTGGCATGGAGAGGAGAGGTAAGGAAGAAAGACAAACTCACAGTGGCAGTCTTAAATAGTGGCCTTGCTCTGTCTCACACACATATACACCTCTATGTATGTGTGTGTGCAGACATACACATACATTTAGCATGTATGTGTGACCTAAATGCAGAGAAAGAGAGAGGTGCTGAGTTTCTTTGGGTAAAGCGCTTTAAACAGGAGAGCTGCCTCAAGAGAATGCATTTTTATCATGAGGAGTTAAAATACATATTTCTCAGTGTTCTAAACATTTAAATAATGTATTCTTTACTTTTTGATAAATGGCCCAGACATGAACTGCTAATGTTTGAATTATTTTGCAGCACAGTACATTAAGAAATATAATCATAAAATAGCATTGCTGTGAATAATGCCATAAAATCTTAAGTCATGCTTTTATACTGAATCCTAATGAGATTCAGTATAAAGGTGAACCAACTTTCAGCAAATTGGCTCTGAACTATCCTGCTGATATTAGCATCTAAATAGAAAGTTTGATGATTTGCTAAGTTCACCAACCAACCACTCAAACAACATTATCGGTAAACTTAAGAGGTGTCTAGATAAAGACACCTGAGGTTCATAAAGAGGACTGAATGAGAGCTTAATGATCATCTAGACTCTGTGTCTAGATACAGTTAGGCTGTCTGTATCTAGACACCTTAACTAGATACAGACATCTCAGAGTACTCCATGAAGTATTGCTTGGCGTTTCCAGAAAGAGAACATGTGAAACATTGGACCATTGTTCACTTCAGAAGGTGTTTCCTAAATAAGCAGAGTGGTGTGATTACAGAAACACTGGTCAGGGTTGGTACTAAGCTATAAAAGGCCTGAAGCAAATCCATGACAGTTACACTGCATTTTGAAAAATAGATTTGGAGCTTATCTGAGAATGATGTCACATTCAAACTATTATTTGCAAAATAACTTAAAGATAATTGAATTTGTTCATTAATACAGAATAAATACCATGTGTGCTACTAGATTAATAAGAAACAATATGTTAGTGCTAATAAATAAAAATGTCTATTGTAATGTATGTGACAGCTATGTTGGATTCATTTGTATTTTTGTTTGTGAACTAAGAAAATTAGATTTTCTTAGTTCACAAACAAAAAAAATTGCTTTATTACAGATTCTGTGGCGTGAGAAATTAATTTTCATGAAATATGCTTTTTATTTTTAAGTCTACAACCTAATATGTTACTAAATATTTAATTTGTAGTTTGGCAGGAAAAGCTAATGAACACAACATAATTATAAAACAACATCAGATTATTTCTTTTAACAGCAGAATTTTGGCATGTTCTGTTTTATTAAGTGTCTCTAAAGATCCCTTTAGCAAGTTGATTTTTAAAAAGAAACAAACTAACTAGAGACAATTCCAGCAGCTTTGTCTGGTGTTACTGGAGATACTTGGAAGCAAGTATTGTTCTTACTCATTTTCTGTGAGTAGCAGCTGTTGCCATGGGCCCTTCGCTCATCCCTGCTGGAACCAGATCAATTCCCCCTCATCCCTTCTCCAAATAAATGGCGCAAGCACAAAGCCACCACTTACTGATCCTCCCATGGTCAGAGTGGGAAATATACAAATGTTTTTGTCTTGATTGTTTACTTCATATTCTGATTGTTGATGTAAATTGTAAACAATGTAGATTATATATAAACATTTTAAAGAATGGTTTAGTTTAACTTTACATCAGTTTAAAAATCAAACCAAGCTGGCCGTATGCATGTTTTATTTGTTTTACATTGTATTCCAAACCCAATGAGTAATTCTTCCATCCATTAAGCATTAATGATTTTACTATTTCAAATAACAGTCGGAACAAGGTAAAGACTATTCAACGTGGGGCCACTTGTGCATTTCTAAAAAGATCTCAAGTTGTTCATCAAAACTTTTCCAAATTTCTCTGAACAGATTATTCAAACTGTAATCTACTACTGATCTCCCAGGGATTTCTAATAGTTGCAGAACCCCACTCAAAAATAATAATAATAAAAAACTAAAAAGACAAATGCTACTTATCCAAGAGACAAAAATGCCTCACGTATACTAAATCAGAGTTAACAAAAGACAGCTGCTCTTTCATGCACTTAAATATTAAAAAAACATGACATTTTTAAAACGTAAACACAAGGCAAATTCATGGACCTTTTAAGAATCCTATACTTTCCCTCTACTTGCCATGTGTCATCAAAGATCTTTAATACTTCCCCTGTCACATCAGTCGCCCCCTGAGCATAAAGAGGACTGAGTGAGAGCTTCATGACTATCGCCCAGCACTACATCTCTCTGTTGTCATAAAGTGCTTTTAGCATAAAATCTTGGCCTACAATACATCTCCATTAACCACCACAATATTCCATTATAGCTCGGCTGCAGACCAGTCTCGCCCATTCTACTTTGGAAATAAATTACAAGGACTGAGAAATGTGAAGTGTACAACCATATAAGAAAATACTGCAGGGCTCCAAGAGCACAGCAGTGAGTTCTGCGTTGAACTGGAACTTAAAGAAGTTGAAATTATTATTTTGAATTGAGATCTTTACCTCCACCCGCAACAAAGATTAAATACAATTCCCTCATTGGTCGATTTTGAATTATAATCTTATTTATAATTAAAATGTGAATGCCACTTTGTTGAATGACATTACCATGTACAGTTAAACATCACAAGCAACCAATTCAGATGATTTACTAAACAGCAGATGAACTGCAAGGTTAGCAAAAAATGCCATACCTACTTATCCAAGAATCTGTTTGAAAAACAGCTTTCATCTTTTCTTTCCACTCTTGAGTCAGCAGTTCAAGTATATCTACATGCAAATCCATCAAATGCACCTCAGAGATTGATAGATCTTATTTAAAGAAAGAAAGCAAAATATAACTGTGAAGTTGAATGCAGGACTCAGAAGTCTAGACAAGACAACAAAGAAAGAAATAATTCCTTATTGTCACTAAAATGACAATGTCTTTTAGAATGCATGTGGTAAATCTAGTAGTCATGCTCTCAGACTCATGTGTACACATTATGAATTAAAGTATATGCAACAGTTTATCTAGAGTACCAGTCAGTTGCTGTCAACATGACTTCATCTGATGATGCCCAGATAATGACTCTTAAATCATTTGAACTGCTCTTTAATCATCTGTTTGTCTGCATTTAGGTTTTTAGTCGTGATAAATGAGTGAAAGATGAGACATAAAAAATATGTAAGAAAGGAAGGGGTAGAAAGCTTTGCTTAACACATGGCTAGATATTTAGAGTTGTGTTGAACTATATCATAGTCACAGCGTGCACTTTCAATAGAAACAGGTAAATGTTGTACTTTGAACAATAAATAGTTGAAGAGAAGCGATAAAAAGAAAGATATTTGCTTGCAGAAAAGTCAATAAAAATGCAGAACAAGGGCCTTTAGTACCACAAATTTGAAATTTGAAGTTTTCTTGAAAGTAATATTAAAATGTTTCAAGCATGCGGTAAGAAGCATCATGCTCAGATTGTGTTTCACTGCCTTTGGAAATGGTGCATTCAACACATATTTGATTTTTTTTTTAACAAATACCACCCTGAAACAAAATCCCACTCAAATTAATTCTGAAAACCCCCAAATTAATATATCAATGAGTGCATGTATTCTTCTGACTGACCCTGTATGAACTGCTGAAATCATTCTGCTGTCTTTGTGAATTACTGTGCTTTTGATCCATGCAACTGTTCATTCATCGCATTATAAAATAGAATGACTAGCATTGGGGTAACGCATTTTAAGAAAATAAATTAGCAATATAACTACAGAAATGAATATTACATAAAAATTTCCGAGTGGGCAACAAAGTAATGAAAATACAATCTACATACAGTTCAAATGTTATTGAAAAATAACTTATTTTAGTAACTAAGCAAAGTATTGTGTAGATTAGCTTATGTTTTCAAGACTTTATTTTTTAATTATGAATTTCCACACACAAAAAAAGAATTTCGTACAGAAATGTGGGGTAAAAATATATTTAATACCTGCTTATGGACTGACATTCTAAAAGTACTTTAATTTGAACAACAAGCATCAGCAGAACAACTATACTAAATTACTTAAAATTAATGTAGAGATTATGACAGATAAAAAAAACTGTACTTTTACCTTCAGGCTAATTGTCTTTTAAGTAAACAGTAAAGTCTACTTACAATATCTGTCTCTAAACATTTTCACTTCAACTCTGTGGTTCAGTCTCTTGAAGCACCATAAGTTCTGTTTGAGGTCAATAACAGAACTTCTCCTTCTCTCCTCACTCTGTTTTTAGGACTTGAATTCTGCTAAAATGAATCTAACGACATTTGCATTCCTTCCTAGCCAGTGCAGTTTCAGTTCATATGAATATAATCTAAACAAAAACATTCTTGGTCTGTTCTTTTTTTTGTTCTTTTTAAAGAATTCATCTGGAATGGCTTAGTGAGCTGTTGGATAGAAGAGCACCTTCAAGTTGCTTATTTTAAATTAATAATTCAAATTCTTTTTGAATATTTGCATTTAATTTAAGACAATTTTCTTTGTTTGCGTAACCTGTCAGAATTGCAGCCAATGTCTCACATAAAAACAAAA
Organism: Poeciliopsis turneri; assembly: GCA_922788865.1. Taxonomy (NCBI): domain Eukaryota; kingdom Metazoa; phylum Chordata; class Actinopteri; order Cyprinodontiformes; family Poeciliidae; genus Poeciliopsis; species Poeciliopsis turneri. The sequence continues at coordinate 1,474,106 of CAKLNU010000717.1, read as the reverse complement.
TCTTTCTTTAGAGCTAAGAAAAAAGAAGTTACAAGATACAATTTGAAAAATATTCAGTCTTGAGGAAAACCCCCTGCAAAGACTGCATGAGTCACACGCAACCGCTGAGTGGTAAACAACATTCTGAAAAGTCAGTTTAACTCAACTTAAAAATATCAATGACTGTGAATAAAGTTCTTAATGTACATTTTTACGTTTATCATATATAGAAATATTAGAAAACAAAATAGTCATAACATCATTATATTCATTTAATGCACAACTATAATGGATTTGCTGAGGCTAATAGCTCCAAAATAAACAAACACCCATTGGCATCTCCTATAACTCAGGTTAATGTATTCAGTGCCAGTTTTTAATACATCAGCATATGTAGATATAGTTTATAGATGTATTATCATGTCATTATCTGATCACTTCAGACGTTGCATGGAAAATGGAAGCTTAGCAGCTGCACTTGTGATGTGATTTGTATTAAAAGAGACTTTTGATCCAGTCTGTTATAGCGCTTCAATTTGCTGAAGCCAACTAGACATATGGAATGAAATAATACTTTATGTACAGCAGCAAAATGGACAAGCAGAGACACTTCCCAGGTCATTTCATCCAAATTCAATCTGATATAAATGAAAAGTTGAATATCTACTTGTACTATCGGAAATAGGCAGCTAAAATAGTCACCTATACTTGAACTTGCCAACAGCAAGGTTGATGAATATGACATTTTAATGTGAATCATAGAGGTTTTGTGTAGGCTAATGTTCAGAATGGACATCTTTGATTAGAAAAAACTGTACAGGCTTTTGAGGTCCAGTAATACATCTGGAAATCAGTTTTTGGCATTGACCTTATGCCTCACAGCCCAGGGCGGCACACACAGAAGTAACACATCAAAGGCAGTTTTACAGTTGGAAGGACAAGATCCAACTGAGTTTATTTGTTTGCATTTCCAGTCAATGATAACTGGGTGCCCCACTTTGTTTTGGAATTTGTAAGCAAATGTGGGAAGAAAATGTTAATGTAATAGATGAAAGTGGTATTTGATTAGTTACTTCTAATTAAAGTTGCATCCCGTTTTTCAGCCCATTCTGGCCCTTTGAGGGTGCAAAAGGAGGGGATCACCCAAGGCCTCTCTGGTGTCTGAGAATCCACTGCATAAACCATAGTAATAACTCAAAAAGCTGCTTTGTTTGCTGAATTAAAGCAACTATTAAGAAGGCGCGCATATATTTCACCACACAAGTAGTCACTTAGCTATGGGAAATTACTTTTGATCATTTTGTTTCTGTGGTTGAAAGTTTCTTTAATGAGATGCCGGGGAAAGTATGGGCTGAGTGATGCTTTGCACAGTAATAATGTAGCTCTGACCCTCCCCCACCTCTTCCCACACACCAATTAAATAATCTGTTAATATCAGGTTTTTATGCTGTCAAGGTTTTTAAATCAAGAACTAAAAGACAAAAGGAATTATATTTGTAAACATTTGTGTATTTATAACTACACATTTATCTGCTAGTTCCAAATGTAAAAGATGCAAATGCTCAAGATGTTCATGTTTTGAAATAAGAACTCTAGAAAAATCTTGAAAACTCTAATCATTTTAAAGACTACAGTACACAATATATTAAAAATAGACTGTAAAAACAACCTGCGGTAAGTTGAAATCTTGTATGTTCACTGAATGAATTGATTAGATTTTTTATTTAGAAATGAGTGTTAGAGAACACTTTGTCCTGTGAGCTGTTGTTGCTCTGCTTTTACTGAAATCTTTTAATTATAAGATGTTTGCATCAGTGAACTCCAATTCATGCTAAAACATTTCTCCCTAACTCAACCGAAATAAAAATGTTAAATTTTTCTCATCTTCTCGTTCTCCTTTTTCAATTGTTCTATTTATTACAGCAGAGATATCACATTTTTACACATATATTAATCATCTCCACTTACTGTTCGTAATAGTATTAATGTGCCACATTTCAGACTAATTTCATTTGCATGTACTCTGCAGACAATAGATCTTTAATGTTGGTCTTTTCGTTTTATTCAGCATTGCAACAACTTAAAATTAAACTAATATCTGATGAGTCGGAGTGTTATAAGGAGGTGGTCACATAGCATGTACCCCTATATTATGTATTTCATTTGGAGGCACAGAGTTGGTTGAATGAAGTTATTTACAATTTTTCAACTGAGTAACTAATAAGTTGATTCTTAGGGCGATGGGCAAAATAGAAACAATTTAGAAATAGAAAACGGTCATCATAAAAACATATTCTCTAGCAATAATCAAGTTTTATGGTCTTAATCCTCTGGTGTTTATCAAGTTCTTCAACCAACACACCAATGATTCTGTAATATCTTCATCCACATAAACAAAAACAGAAACAGTTGTGAAAAACTAAAGAACGCCCCAAGATAAAAAGCTGTGAACCAAAATCATCATAGTGCAATTTAAAATGTATTTTTGAAACTTTATCATTAATGTCCAGTAGACTATAAAATAAGGTTCTAGAGAAAAGCATTGGTATTTAGATTGGCAGCAGCAAGCAGCAAAATGGTACTATCGTGCTTCTCTATGGATTTTTTTTCATCCACATGCAAGACACACTGTCCTACACAGTTGAAATTAGTAGAACTAATACTCTTAATCCTTAAACTCAGATGGTTTAGGGTTATGCCTGAAAAGTCTTCAGGATGCCTCCAGAGTGATCCATTTTTAACTCAGAGAAGAGATCAAGAGTAAAGAAAGGAAGATTCAGCATTTCAAGCAGAGTCAGTGAACAAAATCATTAGACGGATAGAGTAATGAATTAAAGAATTGTGAGAAAGCTTTTAAGTGTCTCTTTAAATATGCACACAATTAGTTCATGTTTTTATGCTCAAATTAAATATGACCAATGAGGGCATATTTAGGGCACTAATCATATCTAGTCTGAACAACTATAGAGCATACAGAAAAAAAAAATCCAAGTTTCAGATTCATAAGCTTTAACATTGTGTTTAGAATTGGTGAACAGATGAGGCACTATTAAATAGAAGAGTCAAAGCACAGAAACTTATCTGAATCATAAAAATTTGATCTGCTATTTTTTTCTCATTTGTCGAAGCTAATAACTGACCAAAAACAGGGAAAAATAAAAACACTGGTTTAATAATAGTGATACAGAACATTATGTGCTTGGGCCAAAACCTGAAAAAAGAATCACAATAAAATAAAACATGTATTAAAATAATCTTTCACTGAATAGGAGAATGCTGATTATATTTACTGTGCCATGCTGGTTAGTGCTTGGATTATCATCAAAAACTGATGCAAAACCAAACCCAGGTAGCCTTTCATATTTTTTGGCCAGGCTAAAACAAAGGTAATAATACGTGATGGAAGAATAGGGAATATAAACTAGAAGAAGATAAGGATATTTGTTATTCCTGATGCTGTTTAGCTAACAGATATTACAGAGTTGCATAGTGCTCATTCATCTTACTCTGAAGCGAACACTTTGGATTTGCCTTTGATGTCAGATTTAGCTCTTGAACTTTGAAGTAATCTGCATTGCAAATAAATGCAACATTATGAAAAAAAGAAGAAAGCATTTTACATTTTAATGAGTCCAACATTGAACAGAATATTGTAGTGTGTTGTTAAGTGGTTGTCCAAATTAAACAATAATAATGGCTTTGTTCAAAATGCAAAATTAATAAAAAACAATTCTAACAAAACATGTAAAATAAGGCTAAAACAAATGTTTTGAAATAAAACATAATTATGAAATACTACAAATAAGTATTGACATGCCCATCTCCCATCTTAAATTTTGACTTAACTTATTATCTGAACATTTTTTTGTCTTGTATGCAATTAATTCCAAAAGTATCTATACCCCTTATAATGTTAAATGTAAAATTATTGAATGAGAAGCTTATTTCATATAGATAATTCAGCATTGAAAATGAGTGTTAATTTCTAAAAATGAATAATTTATCTCTGTATCAACATTTTATTTAAAACAAATGTTTGTCTTCACAAGTTTTCTCTTAGATCCAAGTCAGGACTCAATAGTTGGGACTTCAAATTGTTAATATTGGCTCCAGTTGAAAAAAAAAAAAAACATTTTAGAAATATGTAATTTTCAAGTATTTTAGAAATACTTGAAAATTACTTCATTTTTACATCTGACAAGGTTATTAAACACTTTGGGCTTAACTGTACTGTATAGTGGTAGATTGAGGGTCAATGGAAAAGAAAGAAAAAGTGAAACCTTGCCAACAGTTCTTTTGACAAAGTAACAGCCCAAGGAACTGAGCGCACATGTATGAGGCATCATCAGCTTTGAAAAATACAGTGGCGGATTTAATATTTGTAAAGCGTTGTTCAACTCCAGTCCTTGAAAGTCACTTTGTCATGTTGATTAGGCAATTCATCCATGTGATCCAGGTGTCCCTGCCCATTTAAAGAACAAAAAGTCTTAAACCTGACCTGAGTAGCTAAACTGTTCAGAGGTCTATCCAGTCTGGTCTTCTGTGTCAAAAACTTTGGTCAGAATCAGCAGCAATAAAACAGTAGCTGACAGTCTATTGCCAAGAATAAATAATTCAACATCTATCTGAATGATTTACTCAAAAAAAGACTGTAGTATGACAGCTGAGTTATAAACTTCCGGCCTTGGTGCTTGAAACTTCTGCATGGTAGAAAATGTTTTGTTACAACCCAACTTTTAACTCTATTGCAATTTTCTGAAAGGCACTAGACATCAGCGAGGAAACTGAGAGCATCTTTTCTAAATGATCTGCTTCTTATCATTTTAGTATTTGCATTAAGTCTGAACTTGTAGTATTAAGAGTTGCTGAGTTGTCTTTTAAAGGTCACCTTAGTGATTTATTACAGTCTGAATATGTTGTCAGTCAAAGTGTTTGACTTCAAAACCTATTCTCTTCCCTTGCCAGCAACTATATTGCTCTCAGAAGACATACAGAATTCATGCCAGCGCTTGACTGTCAAGTGACAAAATGCACCAGAGCTTCAAAACTCTGAATGTTTCTGTTGCCTCCCAGTGCTTTAGGGAGACCAGTCAGAAAATTGAGTCTGTCTGATAAACTCAAGCTACAGTAATGAAGCTGTGGAGACATTTGTCTGTCTCTGAGTCTGTGGGTATCGATGGCTTTTTAAAAATTGACTTGCAATGCGTCTCTCTTTAAAAACTCGGATTGCATCATTACACTCCTCAAAGTCGTTCGGTTGAATGAGAGCATTTAAAACGAGATCCGTAGTCTTACTTCCATGTAATTCAACAGACAACAGAGCACAAGTTTCTAAATAGTTTTTTGTAATATTCAAGATGAAATGAGACTTTGCAACTCCAGGTGTTATATAATGTTATAATGTTGTCTGACATTTTATTCTGAGACCATACAAAGCACAAGTTAAAAAAAAAAAAAAACATTTCATTGCCTCATTCCTCCAATAATGTGTCATACTGGTCTGTAGCCCTGACCCGTGCGCCACAACTTATTGGAGTAAGATAGTAATGCATTACAGGTAATCACACGTACGTCAACAGAGAGAGAGAGCTATTAATGTCCAATCAAATCTTCCTACTGACTGACCTGTGGAAAGCAGACACTGCAAAAAGTCTGGGGAAAAGGTAGGACTTTTGCTGGAATCTGATGCATTGTTGTTTTCTTTAGTTCATACAAGTACAAGAGAAAGGTGAAGTGTTTAGAAGAATCTTTTGAGGTTGTCTATTTTGCTTAGTCACAATAGCCTCCTGTCAACACATGGACGCACGCACTTCCTCCTCCTCTCTTTATCTCTCGATTGATTGCTCTAATCAGTGGGATGCAGTCAAGCTCTGTGAGAGTGCCACGCTATTTTCCACTTTACTAACCCATGAAGGGTAGGAATACTCCCAATTTCAGCTCAACCAGGTCAGATGGAAAACAAGTCACAGTTAAAAAAAAGAAAGAGGAAAAAGGCAGCATCTTCATGGAAAAAAATACTTTTCTTTAAAGAAACAGTGATATGCATACTTTGAGTTTATGTCAGTGGTAGACAAAATTGACAATTATTTTATCTCAGTAGATTCAATTGAGTGTTACATATTTCAAGAAAGAATGAAAATCCTGTTATTTTCTTGCATAAGAGGAGTTCTGCTGAAGAGCAAACAGGTTAATCTGCTGGCAGAGAGAAAAGCTGGCAGGTAAGAAGTCAGGGTGAACAAGCTGCTTTATAGCTGGTATAGACAAATCTCCATATAGACCAGAAACCTTCAAGATCATTCAAATTTAGGCTTATGCCTGATGATGTTGGAACATACTCAAGACTCAAACTGTGACCTTACAGGTGTGCCAGCAAAGGAATTAAAAAAAACTAGAAAATGTGCCTACAATGTGAAAGTTGTGTCCATCATTTCCTTGCAGAGGTTTACAATCACGAAGTATGAAAATCATGGGGAAGACAATTTTACTGATGTATTTTTTTTTTCCTATCGAAAACATTTCACCCTCACCGTTTTTGTAGCTGTCACCAAACATATCTGATCATCCTGTTTAGCAAAAATGGTAGAGCTTTTTTAACATTGTTTTGTTTCCTGGCATGCACCCTGCTTTTAAGCTATATCCATATATTTTAATGGAGTTCAGATAGCCTAATATTAAGCTTTCCAATTCTTCCCATAACCAGTTACAATGTGTTTTTGGGATGATTTTTCACTGGAACACGCAACTGTAAATAAATATCAGACCTAAGAGTTGAGGTGAAGACAAAAATTGTGCAAACCACACATGCAAGAGACAATGGAGACATCTTACCGCATGATGGTCAAGTTCTGCTTTACTTTGTGCAGTTTCCCCTCCTGTTTTTTATCAACTGGATTCCACTCAAAGGACCAAGTATTTGTCTTCGTTTATGCTCCATCTAGTTATCAATGTCAGAACATTGCTCTCACAGATGGTCCAGAAGCAGGGATGAACCTTTAAGCAATTTCAAAAGAAGAAAAAATAAACATTACAAACCTGTACTTTTTGGATGTACATACATTTTACACAGTCTGCAAAGAAAATACTGAGCAAACTGCAAAAATAAACCACTGCGCATCAACCCACAAAGTGAAGTGAACAAATTAATTAACTTAAGTTCTTTAGACATTTCAAATTAATATTTACAAAAGTTTACTTTTTGATATTAAAAAATATAAATATTGTCAAGTTATTTTACCTATATGTTTAATGAATTAATAGTTAAAAAACAAAAAAAAAAAAAAAAAAAACAATCTTTCTAACCATAAATCAACTATTAATATTATAATTTTTACAACTACAGTATAATTAAGATCTGATATGACAACACAGGTTAACGAGCCGGTGGCTAGGCTAAAGCTAATCCAGAATGTAAGCAGTAGTGATCTCACAATAATAATGTAGTTTCTATCTTATTGACTGTCTCTCTGCTTGTTTGTAGATGTATAAGATTGATGTTCAAAGGTTACACCAAACTCCTGGGTTTGTTTGTTCATTTGTTTGTTTGTTTGCTTTGTGTTGCCTTGCCTGCCGCTTCTAATTTTTCAGTCATTGTCCGTCCCTCTTTATGGTCCGGGTATAACAACCACTGTTTCGCCATGTTTTTTTCTGTCAAGTCTTTTCTTTATTTCATGTTCCTTTTTTCTTTTCTCTTTATTTCTTTTTCCTTCTCTTCCTCTTCTTCTGATTTGACTTCACAATGATGCTGTTTGATATTTGGTTTTAAAGTGTTCTCAGGTTTTTCATTTTGATGCTTTCAAAGATTTTTTTGCTCAGTCTGTGGTATATTTAGCAAATATGTATCCAGATTGCATCCGGGTTATCTATCTATCTAGCTCCAGATTACAGGTTGTTCTTTCTAGGTTGGCACAATCACAGTTCAAATTAATGATAACCTTGCTTGACAGAAATAGTGATGTTTCAACAGTTCCCAGATTATGATGAACTTGATCACTTGATTTGGTGACTTCCAGGACAATGTTCCCCAAATCACACCTAATTTCTGTTTTTAAATGGATAAAGCAGGCTAACATTGAACGATTCAGGAATGGAAATTATGAGAACTGTGCTTGAAACCAGACAGTTTAAATTTACTCTACTAATTATGCCAAGAAGACAGGTGAAATGTTCTGCCAGAATTATTAAGCAAGAATATGATGGGCTGTCATCATAGCTTTACGGAAGCTCTTAAATTTCCTTAATTTTCAGTGGCTAAATTTATTTGACAAAGGAAAGGCTTAAATTAAATACAGTGAAATGAGACATAAGATTCTGCAGAAAACGAAAGCACCTGTCTTCAGATTGTGTGATACTAGACATAATGAAGGAGATTCAGACAACTATGTTTTATTCATGTTCATCCGACTGTTGCTGAATGCCTGTTTTTACCTTGTGCTCTCCACACAAAGTAGTAGTGGTTGCATTTTTTGTGCATTCCTGTCGACAGAAAGGACAGGGAGTGGAACAACAGTGTGACAGGGACAGACAGAGCAGGAGAGTGTGATGGTGATGGAGATGCAATCAGAAAAAAAAACTCCAGTGAGATGACAGTAAAGGCCAAAGGGACAGGAGAAAATAGGAGATAAACAATTGAGAGAAAAAGTGCAAAGGGAAGAAAAGAGAAATGGAAAAAAAGAAAAGAGAGTAAAAAACGTAAGGAAAGAAATGGAAAAAAAGAAGCTCAGACAAAAAGTGTGTGTGTGGATGTGCGTGTGCATGCAGATGTGTGTGTGTGTGTGACAGAGAGAGAGAGAGAGAGAGAGAGAGAGAGAAGTGGGGGCAAGATGAGGGAGGCGATATCAGGCTGTCCATCAGTGTCACAGAGCTTGTGTCCTCTGTAAGTCATTTCATTCATCAGCCTGGAAGCTCAGATTGTGTCTGGAGGGCCTGTTTACCTATTCTACATCATAGCATCAAAACGTGTGTGTGTTATATCTGCTTACAGAATAGACCTCTGCTGAATCAACTCTGAATATTGATGTAAAAATACCAGTACACAATTTTACAGCCTGGTAAAACATCACCAACAAATGGATGTAATATCACTTCAAAACACACTGGTTTACATAAAACTATAGTACATTTACTCTGTAATATTCAAATTTGAGTTATTTACTATCATTTCATCATTAACTTACTTCCTACCGTTTTAAAGTTTAGTTTTTGTAAAAGTTCAATATTGAAAACATACATCTAGTCATTACTTTGTAAAAACAATTGTATTCCTAATGTAATACATGATGCTAAAGAGCTTTGGGCACTAACATTATCATTTTTGTATGTAGCAGAGGAAAACGCTTCACTAAATTATGTTTAATCAGCGCATTCTTTTCTCCTTCACTGCTGAGCATATACTTGAGACCAAAAAGAACCACTTAGCAAAAACCCATCTGTGTTCAAATGAGGGTTGTCATCAATCAAGCAACCCTCTGCTCTTATAGTGTCAGTGTGGACAATGTGCGGTGGCTGATTGACAGGAAACAGTGCATTATGTTTAAAAGTGACACTAATGTACTGGTGTTGGTTAACTGACTGACTAATACTATAAATAAATAATAAATCTACAGCAAATCAAGAAAATAATAGTATAAGCGTAACTGGCAATGTGCAGGAAATACATTAAATATGCAAAATTAAACAAAAATACATACTACTTCACTGAGCTTTCTTGAGTTCTGTTTTGTCCTCACAGGTTTGTCCATTTTTATTGTAATGCTGCTCCTGACATGTTATTGGTTTGTTTTCCAGATTAAATTTGAAGCATTTGAACCATCAAACAGCAAATCAAAGGTTTTCTTGTGGACAGATGGCATCGACTCATGTAGCTCATGTGATAAAAGCTTCTTGGGAACTCAGATTCCTATTCTGTATTATTTTCTTTTTTCTTTTCTTGAACTTCTTTCATTGTTTACTTTTTTGTCATGGGAAAGAACATCCATCATCTCCTCTCCCCACTCTCCTGTTTCCTGTTTTTTTTTTTTTAACTGGCATTTGGTCAGTTGTGACACAGCGTTATAAAACTCTGCACTTTGCTAGAAATCAGTGATTGCTACAATTTTCTAGCCCTGCGTTGGGGGATAATCTGGTGCAACCACTAGCTGCAAGCTTCAAATTAGGTTTTCAACTCTACATAATTCTCCCAGGGGAATGTACTCATTTGCTGTTTTGCATGAGTGTATGCATATATTCTTGGAGCTCAGAAGTAAAAGGTAGATTTCATTTAAACTCTTCGAATGAGCATGCATTTATCAAAACGCTGTGTGGGTTGTCAGAGAACTGCTCACCAACAGTGAAGGTCCACTGTAAGAGGGTTTTTCATATGCTTCCAAATGTATTCCACTAAAACGTGTGATTATGACAACTGGTGCTCATGACAATGCTTATTTGTTTATGGTAAAACAAGTGCAAAGGGAAGGAAGTAGAAGTAGGCACTACTGGAGACATTTAGATTATCTTCCATTTTGTTATTTCTAGTGAGGAAAATAATTAATCCAACTGGCCTCATTTTGCCAAATGCGCAAGATGTGTCTGATGCGCCTCTCATACATTTTCTCATCTATTCCATTCTCAAGCATAATGTTCCCCGCATTTCCATCAGTCATCAAGGTCCATTAAAGAGCCGTTCATCTGAGAGGCCACTCTATGACATTAGGCGAATAATGCATCATTTCGGCCTGATGGGAGCTGGTGGGGGTAAATTAGTGGCACTGATTGAGAACCCCGGTTTACATTGATTACCTCTAAGCCGTTGGAGCATGGAAAGACATTTTGTAAACCTTGCCTCCTATTTCATATTGAGCTTGTGGAAAATATTGTGAAAGAGAGAGAGAAAAAAAGACCAACGAAGCAGTAATAAAGACAAATTAAAGCAGCGTTCATTTCACTACTGCTTGAGATTGAATAACTGTTGCCTAGGATACTGTGAATTTAAACACAGGAGGGGGGAGAAGCAAAATGGGCTGAGAATGAAAAGGAGTCAAAGAGAGAAAGACAGAAACAGCAGGACGTATCGTTTAGCTTTGTGCCTCTTATCGATTCCACCCTGTCATCACTGAGGAGACCACTTAGCCATTAGAAGATTAGGCTTGTAGTAGACCTATATCTCACAAGGACAGCCAAGTTGATGATGATGAAGTAGTTCATGGAGAGCCTTCAAAATGTAGCGATATATCACAAATTCATACAACAAAAAGAGCAGCAAAACAGAAATATGTTTTCTTGCTGTGGGGATGTAAATCTCACACATCTTTACGAACATGCAAAATAAGTTCACTAATAACTTCAACATTCATGCTCTATTTTTTTTTCTCACAAAATGTTTGTAAAAACGGAAAAAAAAAACTGTAGAAGAGGTGTTTTTTTTAAATTGCAGTGGGAATCCCGTTTCCTTATTTAAGATCCTTCTGTCCAAAAGTGTTCATACACTATTACTTGTTTCATCTATTGTCACATTACAACCTTAAACTTTCTGCTATGTGATACACGAGAATGAATGATACACACTGTGAAAGAGGAAACAACTAAGAATAAACTGACATTTATCTAACAGTCACTTAATGTTGTTTAAAAGTTAACTTTTCTTTCTTTCTTGAGTTAACACACAACTTTCTTCTGAAAAATATGTCATGTTAGTCTTTTTTTTGTTTAAAAGCTTTAGTCTTGTTTAATCTATAAATAGATCATAAAAAATAGACACAGAGTTAATTTATTGTATGCTATATATCCTATATATTTTTAAATAAGCCTCTTCCTCCTTCAATTATACCATCACAATTTAATGTCCCATAGAGGCTCACAAAACCACCACATCACAATAAATAAGAGTAAGTTTTATTTTTGCCATGTTTTCATAGCAAATATTTATGGTATTTATTCTGAAAATTGAATCATTTGCCAACAGAAACCTCAGTCATGAGCTTGTTAACTATGTAAAGAGAGAATGACTCCTTTTTTAAGACAGGCCTGACGAGTCAGACTGCTAAAGAAAACCAGAAAATCAGGGGAAGAGCAGGCGGCTCATTGACACATAAAACTTATTTGAGTGGAACAAAGTCGTACATTTTTGTTGAATAGGCTTAATATAAAGCCTGAAGTCATAAGGAAATGAGACAATGAGTAGCCGGTGTGTGATGACTGGAGAGGGCAGCAACACTGAGATACACAATAAATGTTGCAGAAACATAATCAAGAAAAAAATAGAGGATGAATATGTGTGCACTTCCAATCTAAATTTAGATCTGTATGTTTTAGTTTTAAGTATATTTATGTTTTGGTTATTTTTTTTACTTTTCTCATTTGACTGCATGACTGCCCTACATGGGTTGTGGTAAACTTTAAACAGGAAGGCTTTTAACAATGTCTTTTCTCTTACCACTCTACTGTGAAAGTCAGATCTTATGAATTTTAGCTCTTCTATTGACAGATCCCCCCATCTGAGCTGTTCATCTTGGCAGTTCCTCCAGAGTTGCAGTGGGCGTTTTGGCTGCATCCCAGGTTAATGTTCTCCTTGTCATTTTTATTATTATTCCCAAATCGCTGAGGCCTTTACAGTTATTAGTGTGTCAGTAAATTTCAAGGTTGTAAAAGTGAAGGGGCTTAATACAGATACAGGGCACCCTTCTTAGACTTTTGATGCATGAATTCAGAAAATCGTGTGTGACTGAATGTTAAGTCACACACAATTAATGTATGTAATAGTACATCTATTACATTCATTGAATTGCTTTATCAGAATGTATGACAACTTGCTGTGAGTCATTTCCAAATCTTTTTAAAACTGTTTCAAATTGTTCCCAGGAAGACATTTCTTTAGATGTACAGCAGGATGTAGGTTTCCTGTCTGTGGGTATATGTGTCTGCAAGTCCAGAAGAACAAACCACACATTGTCAGAGTTGTTTTGTACGGAAAATAAAAAGAAACATTTGGATATGCATATGCTCGTGGGGCTATGTCAGAAGGCTATGGAAGAGTTAAATGTAGGGCGTCACAAGACAGCCTGCCTCGAGTATATTCAAGTAGATACATAAGTGTGTTCATGCATGAATAACTAAAAGCACACTCAAATAGAGACCTACATGCACTCTCGAACTCTGAAAAAAAGACAAGTGTCTTAATAACACTTAGCCTTACATCGACTCTTCAGACCAAGTGAAAATCTAACTATGCCAAAAGCTGTTAAAAGTTAATGACCCAGCAAACATTGAAATTCATTCACATGATGCAAGCCGATGAATCAACTAACTTCAAAAAAAGCAGTAAAACTCTCTGAACACTTTGGCTGAGGTTCACTCCTCTAGCTTTTACGGCACAGAAATTTAAAGTGACATTCTCTCATTTTTTTTTACTTATAATCTGCCCCAGGTTTCTTTTTGCCAAACGGATGGTCCTTAGTGGACACATTAGCAATGACACATCACTTTACTGCCACTTAGACATTTGTACTCTGTGATCGGGTTCTCTTGCTACTCCTGTCTTTATGTATGAATGTGCATGGAGAGAGATAAACATGCGATATTCCTGTCTCTCTGTGTTTGCTTGCTGTGGCCTACTTCCTCCACCTACCCGTCATACAGAGTCCCTAATGAGGCCCCTGGGAAGCTGTCAAGAGCTGGTGCTTCTCCCAAACAGCTCTGCTTCCAAGTCGATTTCAAAGCTTTTGCCTTTAAGGATGCACAGCCTATGAACTGCCAGGTTTGGTATCCAGCCGTCCGATTTTGTCACCATTCTTACAAATACTAACAACAGCAGATTTGGCATGGCTGCCAGGATATTTGAAATAATGCTGTACATCCATTTGTTCACATGTGTTTGCACAAACTGACAAACTTCCCTGACAAACAAGCCGACACACACCCATCTGGTTGCAAGCCATTGCCTTATGTGAGCTGATTTAATTTAGTCTGTCCTCTCACCAGTTTCTCTGTCTCATATTGAGTGCAGTTGGGGAGATTCAGTGATTACTTGAAACAAAGAGGTCCCATAAAGAGTGCAGATATTGCTTCACACTCAACAAATACATGCAATTCAGCAATACAATGAGCGCCTTGATGGAGAGAGCACAAGCATGCAGAGATTTACAGCAATGAAGAATGCCACCTTCCCTGAAGGAAAAGTCAGGTTCCTTCCAGTTCACTGACCATGCTTTTCTTCCATATCCCACTTTGAGCTGTTTTCCTGAAATCCTCTCTAGTGGGAATACTTCAGATGAAATGGGGCAATAGCAATGAAACATTCTTCACCAGTAATATTCAGACTCATGCTCTCAACATAGAGAAGATACTTAAAGTGAACTAGAAAGAGAAAAAACAACTTTCAGCTTCTTCTGTTTCCAGAGAAAACTCATGGACATGAGTTGGCAAATTGTTATTTTATTTGCAGAATAGCATCAATGATATTTGTTATCTTTGTCATCCAGGTTCTTTTTTTTTCATCTTTAAAGTACCATGAGAATGCTTGTCTTGTAAATTATTACATCTTTAAAGCCTGTTTTCCATTGTCCAGTCTTACTCTAACCAATTATTTAATTTTGTCTAATGAAAAGTCATTGCTGGCCCAAATACAATGAAAACAATTTAGATTAGCTGATTTTTTTGCTACACGTAAAATCACTTTATATTGTGACACTTTATTTTTCAAACATGTTGAACCTTTGGATCTCGGTAAATCAGTGAAATTATGTAAACCATTAGCCACACATGAACTTTATTGAAAAGAAAAATCAAAACAAAGCATAAAATGCACATCACAGCAAACTGGTGTTATGTGATTCTAGTCTTTCCCTCTGGCTGGCAAAAAATCTGAAACAGAACATTGACCAAAGCAGCATCTTTTCTCACTTCTTCGGAGAGACGTTTTGCTTGCAGGACTGCAAACTCACAATCATTCCAAAACTTGAAGCATGTGTTCCTGCTCACTGTTATTCTTGACACTGAGCAGTTCTCTCATGGCTGAGAGAACCTCTATGTCCTCTAAAAATCTGTAACGCAGAAGAGTTCATATTTGTTATGCTTGCTTCATCATTGTACTTTGGTCATTTATGGATGTGTTCCAAATGACATCAAAATCTGCCAACTGAATTGATTATGTATCTGGAATGTGTCAGTAGAGATTATGATAGTTTAACTCTCCAAACAGTCACTTCATCCACAAACACACCAACCACAAGATGGACAAAACAACTGCTCCAGTATGTACAAAAAAAAAAAAAAATTTGAAAATATTGTAGGGAAAATATGAAAGAATCTTGTACAAGTTTAAATCCTTCCTTTTAGATATTTCCACAAGGTTAAATACATTTGTTCACTAAGATTTTTTGTAGCATCTTGGCACACAAATTGTGCAATTTAATTGACTCAACACTGTGGTGTCATTGCTGATAAAAAAGCAGCCAGTGTTCTGGGATGTTCCTCTAGCAGAGTGCCTAACCTCCTGGGATTCATAGTAAACAGAGACAGCTGCAATCAGTGGCACGCTTGCACAGTCTGGTACCATCAGCATGTTTCATTATGTTTGCAAGCGTGCTCACTCCTGAGCAGCCAAATTTTTAAACTTATGTTTCTCATTTTACTTATTTTGGGTCAGATCCCAGTTAAATATGGAAAAAAAATTCATTCAAAAACTTAAAATCCATTCAACATTTACAATGCTGTTTCTCAAAATGTGGAGGTTCAATATGTTTTGCAAATGACACTTTTGCAATAGGCCTTTAAACTTAATGTAACCTTTAGTCCTATATTTTGTGTGAAACCAAACCCCTTCATTTGTATTTTGACTAGACAGTTTCTTTGAAGATGCAGATTGAAATATAGTTTCATGTTTTGGACACAAAAAACCATAGAATGTTGGACCTCACTACTTCTGTCCAGAATTAATTGCAGCTGACTATACTTTGATGCAGAGTCAATTAGTGACAACATTTTGATTCCAGATTTTACTTGGCCCAGTTCTGAAACACTAATCGAAATTCGTCATGCGATACTGATGTAGCACCAGATTGCGTGCTAAACTGAAGCAAAGTAGGCAGCATTGTTTTACATTGAGTTGAAAGTATGACAAAAAAAAAAATAAATAAAAAATTCCAATCCTAAATTTCATGCCCAATTTTAATTTTGGACTATGATCTTAGGGGGACAAAAAAAAGTATATATCATGCCCAATTTTAATTTTGGACTATGTTGTTTGGGTCATTAATGGTCACACTTAGACCATCAAGGACAAAGCTTAATGGTTTAAGATTAACTGAAGTCCAAATCTATATGGAAGAATTTGCACACAGAAAACCTGAGTTTTTGAATATTTATTTTGACACGTGGGAGGCGGCCCTTGTCACGTTGTGGGAGGCGGCCCTTGTGACGTTGTGGGAGGCGGCCCTTGTCACGTTGTGGGAGGCGGCCCTTGTCACGTTGTGGGAGGCGGCCCTTGTCACGTTGTGGGAGGCGGCCCTTGTCACGTTGTGGGAGGCGGCCCTTGTCACGTTGTGGGAGGCGGCCCTTGTCACGTTGTGGGAGGCGGCCCTTGTCACGTTGTGGGAGGCGGCCCTTGTCACGTTGTGGGAGGCGGCGCTAATTTCTATTTGCTCTGATAATTATATACAATTATCAAAAACTGCATGCAGTAGCCCCTGTCCCCCTTTTACTGAAATAGCCCATGTTAACTCCTCCACCATGGCCTTTCGGCACATTTATGAAAATATTCAGACCTCACCTTTAGTTTGTTGCTTCCACGTAAAAGTCCTTGTTGGTTCAATGGCAGTGCTCCACCTTAGAGAACTATACTTTTCTGACAATCCTGCAAATCAGACCATATTGTTATTTTCCTGACAGACTTAAAAATGGCTTCACTTGTCAACTTACCATCTTGAATATTTTGCACGAACGGCCAACTGGATCCTATGGATAAGACTTGCAATTTAGTTGTACATTTGAAATTGTTCAAATTTCTTTAAGGTGGACATACCATGCTTTTAAATCAATTCCTCTGTTTTTCCCCAACTCCCCATGTGCCCGTTCTGAGCAGAAACCAAAGGCCATGGTGTATATTATTCATGTTGCAACACAACTTGGCTGTCAGTTTAGCTTCAGTTAGAGCCAATGGCTTTGCTGCATTCCCCCATGTCAGAAGCAAAGAGGATCTGACCTCATAGAAAGTATTTTTGAAAATCCCTCGATACAGAAATTGAAGCGGCTACACTCCCCTAGAATGGAGTGTTGGGGAGTCGACCAGAATGAACCTTTTGATCTACATGCAACTTCAGCACAACTAAAATTTGATTAGTCATTTACTGTTCAACTTTTTAGAAGTTTGCACAGCAAATGCAGTGGTATCATAGGAAATAGAGATATTGACTGAAAAATCTAACCCAAAATAAGATGGCTACACAATACTAGAAGAAAAGTAAAAAAAAAAAAAAAAAAGGCTAAAACAGTGAATTTAGCATGATATGTCTCCTTAAAAAAATGGTTTAGACTTTTTTTTTTAAAAGCACCAGAAAGCCACATTGCACTAACAACATACAAAACTTGAAAAGAGACACAGAGCAGACAAACCTCTGTGAAGGCACACAGCCACCACACAAATGAACAGGATTCCAACACACCCCATGGCTCCTGTTGCTACCTGAAAATGCTATCACTATCTGATGCTTAAAAACCTTTTCATGCGTAGGTGGCACAGCTGAAGTTGATCAACTCTAATTGGGTTTCTCCTGAAAATTCTTTGTTCTCAATGAGAGCAAAGATTTCCTGTGACAGTCATGTTATGTAACTTGAGCTCTCATGAGAAAACTTGCATAAAGAAGCACACATTCAGCTACATTTTAAAAAATGGGTTTAGGGTCTGAAGGTAGTAATGCTTTACATAATTGTCTCACATATAATAAACTGAGATGAAGATTAATGATAAACTAAATGTAGAACATTTATTTATTTTTTATTTCTTCAAAAAAAAAAAAAAAAACATTTTTCTTATTTTTTTAAGGGCCTTGAAATTAGATCGCTCTGAATGTTTTTTACACCATGGACAGAAACATCCCATTTAGTTTTCTTAAAATTATTTTTGTAAGAAAAGTAAACAGAGAGATATTGACTCAAGTGAAAATCTTTAAAAATTTTCACTTCAATGAGGCAAATTGAGAGTTGTCATTTTGAATCATTTGTCAAAGAGAAAATTTATGTAAAGTTGTGTTCCAAACCTTAAGTATAAGTAATCACCTTTTTAAAATTTTAGTAATTCTGCTTGACTTTGTTTAACAGATGATAAATTCTGGAATATGTTTACAAATTTTATTTACATTATGACACAATTTAAAACATAGATTTTTGAATCCTGAATATACAGCAACAAATATGTACATATTGATTTCTGTTGTTTTTAACTATAAATAGATTGAAGAGCATGGGTCTGAGCGGCGTGTTGCCAGAATTGATTGTTTGATCTTGAAGACAAATCTTTTCCAAGTGTTTATGTTTCTGTGAAAGTTGGTGAATTTGCATAGAAAATATGCAATCAATGATTGCACATATGTAGAAACATAAAGCTTTAATTGATGGAGTTTGATGATGTTCTAAAGCACAAATTGACAGGAGTAAAAATTCTATATAAGGTATTTTTCTTATGTAATGTGGCTCTGAAACAATGTGCAACACCAGCTTTTGAGGATGAAACTAAATGTCATTCAAACAGATAAACAATACAAAACAATGTGATACAGCCAAGAAAAACACTACAAAAACATACAGAAGAGAGAAAAAGCTGGCAGATAAAACAGATTTTTTTATGAAGCTCAACACACAAATGCATCATTTTATTCCGCTGTGCAAGAGACTAATACTTTAGCGATGCAAGAAAGACAGGCGAGAAGAAAAATGAGTGGGAAGGAGGCAGTGTAATTCTTCATTCTTGTTATCTATTATGCCAAACTTGCAAATATTGTTCCAACCAAAAAGATGCTTATAGAAAGAAACACCTTGTTGCATTCTGAAAATGGAGCACTTTTATTTAAAAACCGACATCTTTGCCCAGAACTCCATTTCAGGAACACAGACACTTTAATCAATAGCTGACCAACCAAGCTAATCTTCTCGAAGCTAAAATAGTAGACAGGAGACATGTAAAGCAGACACATGATTTGACCAGCGTCTGTCATGTGAAGACAGATCACTGCCATATTTAATTAATGTTCTCCTGACCTCTTCTTGAAGCAAATACATGTAGACAAAAATCACTTCATTGATGTGATTCAACCAGTTTCCAAGCATAGACATGTAATTTGAGAGTAAAATTTGTCAAAAACTTTGTACAAATTATGTGACTTAGTTGCAGTGAAATGTGAGAGGAAATCAAACGTAGATGAGATTCCTGTTTTTGTTCCTCCATGAAAAACTAGAGCTGACACGTACCTTAGATCTTCTCTACGCCCTCGGTCTGTATTTGAGTTTCTGAGCTAAAATAGAATTCATTTTGTTATGCTCATACAGATCCTGACCCAGAAAGTAGATTTTTTTTTTTACCTATTAGGAAATCAGAGTACAGGAAAAGTGTTATGTTTCTATTTTACCAATGATTTTGCAACAGAACGACGTGACAGAGGGAGGACCATGCTATCAATGTCATCTTAAAGATGACAACATATACATTTCAAATAAAAAAAAATAGTTAACACTGTACAGCTGTGCAAAGTAACTACAGATTGAGCATGCTGATCACCTCATTGTAAAAAACTGACAGGAAATGTTTAACCCCTCTCAGATTTTAGGAACTATGAACCATAAATCAAGCTTTACGGATCCAGTTTTTTCTTAAATATCAGATTTTAATTCAGCAAGCTCACATGCGTATGTGTGCTTTCAAAATGTGCAAATGTGTTATTGCAAAAGTAAAGACACATGGCTGAACTGGTGTGAGTACATTCATTAAACCTGTATTGAAAAATTCCCCATCATTATCTGAAAGTTATTCAGTACAAGTAAATTTGTTGTGAACCAGAATGTTGTCACCTTGTAGCTGATTGTCGAGTCATGTTTGCAGATCTTAACCCACGTCAGACACTGATGCATAATACAGAAAGGCTGTTTATAAATTATCCATATTTGGCTGTGCTGTTCAAACAACACCAGTCTAATTTCTGATGTTTATATAAAACTGGAAAAATAATTGTATTTATTTAGTTATGTGTAGTGGTAGTATAGTTAGATGTATGTTTACTTCATTCCACTTTGTCATATGATTGTTAAATAGATTTAGTGAATTAAAAAATCCACACAGTCTGATAAAGTATTGTAGAAAACCTATTTGCATAAGAACAGAACAGATTAAAAAGTCTGATTAGCAGTTAATTGAATCCTCCATCTGATGTCAAAAGTGTAGATGAATTTAAATTGTGGAGTGCTTTGATATGCTTTGTGCTGTGGTGGAATAACTCCAGGTGATTCAGATAGATAACATTCAAAAACAATTCAACAGCAGTGACTTGAGGCTATCTTAAAATCTGAAATACACATTTAATGTTCTTTCTTTGAATTTTTTATTTGAAAGAATAAAAAACATCAATTTCCAGCTTATGCTGTTCTCACAAACTAAAGGTATTCAAAAAGAACTCATTGAAACTTGTATATGTATCTTTATGGGATTGTAGTTCATATACATTTTATACTTTTTATGATCACAGAGTAGTCTGTAAGGAGTGTTGGTGTGGGAAGCGTTCTTAGGCATCTGACAGTCATGATGTTTACCTGTTCACAGTGATTGCTGGTAATTTGCCTAAGGTTTCATTTTTAATAACCAATCTGCTTTTAAAATCCCCAGTAGACATTACATGATAACTTTGGATAATCATTGGAACCAGAAAAGGTCCTTTGAGGCTACAGAAACATTTAAAATAGAAATATATTGGAAGAAAAGATAAAACAGAAAAAAAGATGTAGGAAACTGAGAAGGGACACAGACCCAGACGGCAGAGTTGAGATTTTGTTGTGCCAAGATAATTTATCTCCACTGAACAGCCTCCGAGTGCAGAAAGGCTGTATGACAGAAATCAATCAGAGGGCAATCGTCCATACAGAGGCACTAATGTTCCAACCTATCAATACAGGCAGAGCAGAGAGGAGAAGGACTGCAGGAGGAAGAGAAAGGTGAAAAAAAGCAGATGAGGTTTTCTGAGCTTTTCCTTAAGTGAGAAAACATTTCCAGTGGAACCCTTATTTCCCCTGCAGCTCAATGTAAGAAGGAAACAAAAATATTTTTCCCAGAACAAACCAACATAATAAAGTTAATATCTGAGTCTGTTGTAATTTACCATTCGATATTCTGGGTCAAGCAAAGTTGAATGATTCCACTTGAGTTAGTGAAGGCATTTTAAAGTAGCCTTTATCTTCAATTATGTGCTCCATCTGCTCATACATTGTTGATATCTGGCATTTAAATTTTCATGTTTCCCACGGCTTCAATGAGTAACTTCATAGTTCCCAGTCTGGTCAATCTCCATTCAACTGTGCTTGAGGGTCCTTCAGAACCTCTCGTAGAATATAAGCAGCCTCGATTTATTATTTGATTTTGCCTTGGTGTCTATAGGCCGAACAATGCAGGGCTGATAATAAAAGCAATGCCAAGCACAAATCAGATAAACAGGTTTGTGAGTCAAGCCACAAATTGTGGAAGAAAAGTAGCTGATTCAAAAATAGCACAAATTCTTGTCGTTCTTGTTGCTGACAGCTAAACAGAGGCTGTACACAGACAGGGAGAAGAAGCAAGTCGAATCCTTTGGTTACTGTCTGCTTCTGTATCTATTGCATTAATTTGTCAAACCGTCTGCGTTTACTAATGGAAATGAGAAAATCTTCTCCAGATGTTTCCTGTATCTTACAAAATGATGAAACAAGGTGGAATGACGTTTCTCAATACTTATTTATCATGATTTCATTTTATGACAAAGATTTTAACAGGTTTAGGAAATCCAGCTAATGCACAATGTAGAGTAAAATAAACAAACAGTTATTCTGAAATAAACAATTCTACCAAACACAAAGTAAGAAAAGGACAAAGAAGGGATTGTTTTTGGTAAATGATGTATGTAACATATTGAACTTGTCTGCATTTTGTCATGTTAAAACCAACATCTTTTTGCTATAACTTCTTTCCAAATCACTTATTTAGTAGAAAGAGTCTGTCTATTTTATTTCAGTATAAAGACAATTCTACTGTCATGGTTTCAGAGGCTTTTCAGTGAACTTTATTGAAAAACCATCCTGACAGACCAAAGGATACATTAGACAGGTCAGAGACAGTGTTGTACAACCTGTAATGTTTGTCCCAAGTCATATAGGAGGAGACACAGCTAGCATGGACAAAGTGCTCTGATCCGTTTAGGCCAAATTTAACTTCTTGACTAAACATTAAATCTTCTAGGGACAGAAAAAGAACTTCAGGCTGAGGCACACGTTCATCTTTACACATGTTACCTGAACTAAAATACCCTTTAGATCAGGGGTGTCAAACTCAAATACACAGTGGGCCAAAATGTAAAACTTGAACAAAGTCGCGGGCCAGCATTGAACAACCAGTGGGCCAGCTCGCGTAGTCATTTGGTATAGCCTCGCGGGCCAAATATAATTACACTGCGGGCCAAATTTGGCCCGCGGGCCAGAGTTTGACACCTATGCTTTAGATAAAAGCATAGTTTTATAACATTGTGGGAAAGTTCAAACCTAAAACCATTTAAATGGCAGTGGTGGAACTGACAATTGTTCATAAATACTTTCTATCTAATCTGACTTTGCTTCAGCAAATTAGCAAAAATCAATGAGCACAAATATTTAGTCTCTAGATGTGCAAAGACCAAAAAATTCCATCATACAATACTTTGTATGATGGAAAATGGAACTTTGTGTTGATGTTACATATTACAGTTTGTGGGTTTTAAAGTGACAAAATGCAAGAAAGATGTGGATATATTTTTATTGTGCTGCAAACATTATTTTTGATTATGCAGTGTTTGTATAATTGCTGCATTGCTTTCATTCAGCTTGATCGCCAAAATAAATAAGCTGTTCAAAGGACATATTTTATGCCGTGCAGCTGCTCCTTTTAGAAAACAAGCAGACCAACTAATTCCTAATGAGAGAGCATGATAAATTCATTACAGTACATACAATTAACTTTGACTTTGTGTGTTGTTGAGTTTATTTATTTTATTATCTTGAGAGTGTGGTGTGAATTAGCTTTGCTGTCCAGAGCTGACAAGAGTTGTAGAGGTTCCTGCTGAGATCAATACATCAGTGCCTGTAGCTGCTGTCAGGAGCTGTGGTGGGTTTATGTGTGTGTCTAATAGCATGTGACACTCATTAGACTTCAATCAGACCTTCTGCCCACCTGCCTGAAAAAGACAAGTCAGTGACCACACAACTCCACTTCTGCATGTCACGCGTCTCACATAGACATGCACAGAGGAAGAATGTGCACGCTGAATGATGCATACCAGAGGCATGGCTGACAGTCTGGCACCTCTGATGACACGAATGGAGATGCCACCTGACACCAGAATTCCTCTTTCTGCACAACATAACAGATAATAGTTTCAAACCTCGTTGTCACTTGTTCTGGGATGCAGAACAAAAGGCGTGCAGAATCTGCTTTCAAGCACTTCTGCACACAGACAGACTGATGATGCACAAAATATGTGGAAAAGGCAGACTTACAGAAAAGCACAAACTGACCCATAACACTATCATTTGGCATGCACATACAAATATGATCATCCATGATGAAATAAACACTCATGCATGTATTCAACCCTGAAGTCAAGCTTGATCATGTTCTCACATTAGCGCATGCCAACAACACATTGACATGACCTGTGGCAGATCTATAAGTAGAAATCCACAAACCCAAAGGCTCTAATGATGTAAGCTGCATAATTCACCTTCTTGTTTTAGAAAAATATTCTATTACCAAATGTGCAGCAACAATTGTTTAGAAATTACTCATTTTTATCCAAGCCTCTATTCAGTTTGAGGGGCAAAAGGGACATTTTCTCCACTTTCAGTATTGTTCAAACAATCCCAAAGCAAGCCTCTTTTGTACAATAAAAGGTTTACTTTCCTATTATTTTTATTGGTCCCTTTTGCACACTGGATGATTAAGCACTCTGTTAAAGGCTCATAACAAATGCCTTTGATTCACTTCCATTCTAACTTTTATCCAGAGGTTTCTACTTTAAATTGAATAAAAGCTAAAGATTCTCCTTTAGGTCCTGTTTTTGCCCTTATTGACAAACAAAATAGAAACATCTAGTTTAACGCCGCACATAGGTGCAGTTGTTAGAATAAAATTCCCGCTACGGGACCAAATGCACATCAGGAGCACATCAAAAGTCACATACACAATTCAAAGACGTTATGTTCTATACAGTACATTATGTTTCCTCAGGTTTCTGACCTGCTTAACCCATTTTTTTTCAGTTCTTCAGTGAGACAAAATAAACAATAGGGAGGCATTGCTTATGATCATTGCAAACTGTATAAATAGTGTGAATGACAAGGTATGAACTTGCTGCAATTTAAATGACTAAGTTTAGCAAAACAAGAGACAATTTATACAAATACCTCCAACTTGGATGAGAAATGCACTAGTTTTCTCTGGGATAATTTAATCTGAACAGTCTATGTTGCACTTTAAAATATGAAACATTGACCTTTGAAGAAGGAACCTATAACAAGGTAAATGTTGACACTTTAAAAAGGTGTTTGTATTTCAAAATTCTCGACTGAGGATGTGTGAGCTTTCAAATCTTAAGGTGATGGTGAAAATAATACCGACTGAAAATGTTTACTTTGAAGTCATATTAGTACCATCTATGTTATATTTTATATTTTATCTATGTTATATTTTATACTTTCATATATGATTCCAGTATCATTTCACATGTGAGTCCATTTCCTTTGTACCTAATTTACATAGGTAGTCTTTAAACTTAGTTATTGCAAGATAATGATAATGTCTTCAAGTAATATGAACATTAAGGAAAGCAACAGGAACAAACTTTCTAGTTTCATCCTCCCTTTCCATTAGCATGACCACAAAACCATTCAGTGTTAATCCTAATGAAAAAATGCTCATCTGCACATTTACAGTTTTATTCTTCACTTCATTTAGCAAAAAAAAAAAAAAAAAAATCACCACTGCCATTACTTGGTGTGCTTTGGCTCACTCATCAACACTGCATATTTAACTCTCCTTTTTTGTGAACGTAATTAGGGTATTTCTGTGAAACTATAGAGACACCACTCACTTATTTCACAGATCTCAATTATCAGTGCTTAGCTTCTCCATTTGCTGTAAACTGTTTTTTCCTCCTTTTTTTACATGTAAGATAGTCATGGAGTTTTGGATTTCATAGGAATAAAAAGTGAAAGGAATTACAAATCTAACTCCTTGCTTGCAGTCTTTACACTGGAAGCCTGTGAATTAAAGTGGATTTGAAGAATTAGAAGGAGGTAGATATAATTACCAAATGCCAGAGTGTAATCACAAAATCATATATCAACTGTATAGACACAAGGCTCCACAGACTCATGCTCAGAACAAGGCTCATTGAGACATTTGTTATAACAGTGTTTGCCACAAGGTTCATTTTATGTGGACAAGCTGATTGTCTTGAAGCTGACTCTCCAGAGACGGGGCCCATTTTTCAAACCACTGGTTATGTGTCTGCATCTCATCGATCAGGGGACTCACTGTCCGCTCAGAGCAACATGAATTAACTCGTGTTCCTAAACACGGCCTTGAAGGAGATTCTCATTGCCATAATTCTGTTTCTTGGACCTGGGTGATTGCGTTGTTTCATACAGGTCATGCATTTTTAGAAGAGTGCGGGCTGCAAATTTTACACTAACCGATTGCATTATTGATCTCAGTGGCTTCCAGCTCTCTAAATCCCCTTGTTTCCACTTGCTGCTCTCATGATAAAGGGTGAATGTTTGCTGGGGAGGCAGTTTTTGTCCTGAGCACGCTATTTAGCTATTCTATATTGTTTGATTAGTTATGCTAGTTATTTACTTGCAGTTCCATGAAATAAATGTGATGTTTTTCTTTAACCAACATTAAGGCATTGAAATTGTTGTGCACAAAACAGTATTATTGCACTTTTGTAAAAATGTCTTGTAAATATTTTATGAATATGTTTGGGAGATTAAATTGTGGCACCAAGGTTGCACCGAGGAACAAGGATAATTATGCAAAAACAGAAAATTAGTAGTAACAGTAGCAGTCATCATAGTTGCAGTATTAGTGTTAATATTTCAGTCACACACATAACACTTCTAACATATTCACACCAAATACCTTTTGCATCTTGATAAATGAACTATTGCCAAAGTGTGATTGTATCTTTATCAGTGGTAAAAATAAAACATAATTAAACATACATTAAAATGACATTTAACATATACAAACGTATGGAAAAGTAATCCCAGGAAAATGAGAGTAGGGCCACTACAAAAACTAATTTGTGCAAAGATTTTTACAGCTTAAAGTATTGCTAATTTGACAACTGCTGCACATATACTTTTATATGTGTAACTGTGTAATTTCTGTTTGCCAAAAATCCCCCATTCCATGACAAGGGTTTAAGTTGTTTTTTGAGATTCTAACAGTCATTATAATTCTCCTTACATTCTGTAGTTCTAACACATAGTTGCAGGCAACTATTCACACTGTTGTATTTTACCAGCAGAACCCGAGGTTTTTATTTGCTTTATAGTTTGCCGTTTGAAGTACAGAAGACAGAAATGTTCCTTCAGGCTTTAAATGAATAAAGTTTTAATGGCAGTTGTGCAAAAAAATAACCAAACTGGTTACTGGTGAAGCCACACAAAAGTCTTGTGGCACACAAAAGACAAGATACCAAATGATTAAAGATTCACATTGATTAAAATAGTTACAAAATCATTATTTGCTATCAGCTGTAGCTGCTCAAAGCTGACAAGTAGTTTATAAGCGGCTCAACATCTTTATTTGTTATGTTTTGCACAGTCTACTTGTCAGGTTGTTTTTATATATCAACTTCTGTTTAGACTGTTTAAAGAGTGTGATCAGAAAGTGATGGCTGGTTCTGTTGTCTTTAAAGTTTTTAGGCATTTATGAATAATTACAGACATACTTGAAGTGGATAACTTCTGCTTGTGCTTATATAAACATTTAAATGGGTCAAACTTAACCTAAATATCTCTGGAAAAGATTTTCTTATTTGGAGCGGGATTTATCTAATTCTTAAGTGGTGAGAAAAAAGCTTGAAATCACACAGAAGAGTGAAAGTTATCAACCATGACTTGAACTTAGCAATTAGACATATTTCTAAAGTCTTTCCAAACATTTGGCACTATGTGGTTTTTGCTAACTTCATTTTCTCTCAATCCCACTTGTGTTTGCAGGGAAGAGTCTGTGATAAAGCGTTTGAAACTTCTGGTGTGGTTTCTAAATATGTTTAGAATTTTAGCTTTAAAATTGTAAGTTTATTGGGTAGTCATTGTCAGTCTCTACTTTGCTAGAATTAACTTTTTATGGGTTTTTTAAAATTATTCTTATAAAAACTCATGTTAAATCACCAAATATTTTATAAGAGGTTTTAATTATAATATTGAAATTTCACTGTGACGTTTTAACCTCAGGACTATCAAAGCTTCACTCACCCCCTGTGATCATCGATGCCCCCTAAGGGGAGGGCATGGACCCCAGACTGGGAAGCACCACTCTCTTTGTATGAAGGCGTGCACACTAATGTGTGTTTGTGTCTGCAGGAGCTGAGATGTGTAAATGCCAACAGTAATTAAGGAGATCCAGAGCTGGTATGGTTGAAAAAGGGGGTTGTGTTCTATTTCTGTCAGTAGCTTTGATGGGTGAGGTTTACTTTGAACACAGAAGGCACAGTGTGTAAGGATGTGTGTGTGTATGCATATGTGATCTGGACCCAGTGTTAAGCTGTCCACAAAATCCACCTATTTATACTCATAAATGTAGCTATAGTGGCTGTTTATGAGTAAGACTCTGAGGAGCAAATATTTGTTATGCAGGCGCCACAGCTATTAACAATCCAAATATGCTTCAGAGAATACAGAAAATTAAAAGCAGGGAGAGTTTTATTTTCCATAAAGTTATTTAAATGCTTAGTAATACAGGAAAAACAAAAAGTAAGCCAATATTCTACCCAATTAGTAGAAGATGCATGGCAGCCAGAATCTGTCAGACTATAAATGTGTGGGGATGAAGATGAAGTGAAGCAGCTCCTACAATCATCGGTTAGGGTGGAGCATGGAGGGTGTTTGCCTCCAGGGTTTTGATCTGTCCTCACTAAACAGCAAAGAGTCCATCAGCAACAGATACACTCTCAATTATTCAGGAGGTTAGCATGAAAAATGAATGGTTGCTTCCTGTAGTCAGAGGTGTGGTGCTGCACTGGTGCATGAATGTTTAAGGCAGACCAGTGCATTCACAGCAGCTCTTAGTAAAGGTGACAGTTTCCTCTGGGTGATATGGGGATGGGTGCTTTTGTTTCATTACTGACTGAGACCACAGCTGCTGGAGATCGAGGCAGCTGCTGCCTCGATCTCATCAACACAGAGGAACTCAAATGTTTTCTTGCTTGGCACTCTGACTTGCTGTTAGGATGTTTTCTGGGGTCATTGGGTGCTTTAGGTCTCTAAAAAGATCAGAAATGTTTGACTGACTCAGCCAGGGTGGAGCGCGAAAAGGAGACAAATGTTTGAGGTGCTGCTGAAAAGCTCCTGGAGCTTGACCATGTCAATTAAGAGGAGTAATGCTCTGAGGGTCATATTCAGTTAAATTTATTCTTTGTTTGACCTTAGATTAGTTTAGTTCTAATGATTTGCAAGCATGTAAATATTTATGGTACCATTTATTGTTTTGTGTTAGGTTTGTGTAAATAAAAACCAGCATCTTTGTCTCCCTGTGTCATGGGTGTCAGTGCAAATGTAACATGCGGCTCTGAATAAATCCTCCTTGAATGCATTTTGCTGAGCCACCACCGGTCGAAGTAACATTATCTATTTGAAAACAAATTTTTGCTTTTATTCTGGTTATATGTGTCTCACATTAAATTGATGAGATTTACTTAAACATCTATGTGAAACAACCAAGCAAAAACAGAAGAAATATTTGAGGGAGCAGATACTTTTTCACAGTACTCTACATGTACAGATATAAATTTTGAACTTCTCCTTTCAATTTTAAAAAAGGTTTTAGCTCTTTGTGGATGTAAGTGGCTCGTGCAATGCAGGATTAACAAATGCAGGAATGTCTTCATTTTTAGGATTAGAGCGGTGGAAAGCCAGTTGTTCCTGATGCCATGTCACTTTGTTCTAGATGACAACTATTTGGCACCAGCTGACTACAAATCTTTGTCTTCCCTATGGCTTCTTACTTTGTCTTTCTTTTCCTTTCTAAATAATTTGTGTCTTCCTTTGTCGTATTGTCAAGTTTTTTTTCCTTCAAGCAGATTGATCTACAAAAAAAGGAAAAATAGGGGACAAAAGAAGCTCTCTGTGGAATCTAATATTAGCTCCTGTTCTGCTTGTCTTGTCTCCGCAGGTGGTCCATCACGCTGGTCTTCTCCTCCATGTGACTGCTGCTGCAAAAACCACAAGGGTGATGGGGAAGGTGAGAGTGGCACTTCGTTCAACGAGCTTTCAACCTCCAGCTCGGAGAGCCAGTCGGAGACCAGCTCTCCCCAGGGAACAGTCATCAGAGGTCCAGTCAGCCGTCAGTCGCACCCTCATGCCAAGGTCCAGACCCTCGACAGGCCACCTAAGAAAGGCCCAGTTAGCATGATTCAGCAGTCTGACCAGCGACGAAAGAGTGACTTGCTGCGCACTCTTACAGCCAGCTCGCGAGACACCAGTGGCTGCAAGAAACGGCCGGTAAAAGAAAAGCCAACGGTTCAGGAGGAGCTGCAAAAATGCATTCAAGACTTCCACAAGATCAAGATCCCAGAGAGGTTTCCTGGAAGGCAGTATGTGTGGCAGACCGACCTGCTGAGAAAGTACCGCCTTTGAGCCTGAATTTTGGAGGGAAGCGTGGAGGGAGCAAGCACACGGCCAAGGATCAGTTTCTGTGTTTTTCCATCATGGATTTTTTCAAACAAAATCAACTTTGAGGAGGACACTTCATGACATAATGTTGAAAGTCAAAAGAAAGAAATAATCATCAAAAAAGGCAGTTGCAAAGGTTCTTGGTAAATGTAGTATGTACAGTTTGTGTTTCTATGTAGTTTAGACCAAGTATATACTGTATGTATGTGCAATAACTTGCAGACTGCATCAGCATTGGACCAAAACAACAGAGCTAACTGATCAAACAGCTGAAATCATTACTGGTTGCACTTGGTGTTACTGATAGCTAATGGATTGTACGGACTGTAATCAGCTGTCCTTTTGACTGAAAAAAATTACAAAGCAACATTTCTGATCCAACAAAGACAAACACTGATTTACTGCGTGATTGTATGAGTGCGGTGGTGTGTACGTGTGTGTTTGTACCCAGGTGGCCTGGAGGTCAAAGATAAATCTGCATCGGGACTCATCAATAATTCATGCAGTTCTAACAGAACTCTCACCATAAATACTCCCTGAGATCTCTGCTGCCAGAGTGGCACAAACAGCTGGGCTGATTACTTTACTTTTAGGTAACATTTGGAGACTCTTGAGCCAGAAGGAGGCACAATTTCATCAGCATATAAATTAATTCCCCTTCTTAGAGGCAGGTTATGTTGCAAATGTGCCCCAAGAGCACCAAGCAGCAGCACATTGCTCTAATTTTTACAAAGCTGCCTGGATGTAGATTAACAGTCAGCTGTGAGGAATAGGGGAAAGAGAAAAAGCAAAGGGTTGGTAGAACTGAGTAAAACTCCAACACTTAGATCACAGTTGTCATATTCACATAAACAAAAACAAAAAAAATTCCACCTTACTCACATTGAACAATAAATCATGGTATAATTAAAGCCTCACTTGGTTTGACAGTACCATAGAGCCAGGAAAGGCTGTTCTAGCGGTATTTTCTAACTCTCCCAACACAGTTTGAGGCTTGAGCTATTGATTACCTTGTCAACACTTACTGTTGACAAGCTAATCAATAGTTATTGATGATTGGTCTGATGAAAGAGCTGATATATGTAGTTCTTGTTTACAGTTACTAATGAAGTCTTTGAGTTTCTAACAAAAAGATGCAACTTGTGATTTATTAAAGATTAGCCATTACTCTTGTATTTAAGTTAGTAGAAGCAAGGGAATGTATTGCAAAGCAGCTACAGAAATGAGG
The DNA here is from genome assembly GCA_922788865.1 of Poeciliopsis turneri. NCBI lineage: Eukaryota > Metazoa > Chordata > Actinopteri > Cyprinodontiformes > Poeciliidae > Poeciliopsis > Poeciliopsis turneri. The sequence continues at coordinate 1,442,770 of CAKLNU010000717.1, read as the reverse complement.
ATAGCAGTGATCTTTAATAATAATAATAACAAAAAACTGCTACAATACTAGATAAATAAAGTTACTTCACCTTTTTATTGAAATTATAATGGAAAACACTAAAGTCCAATTTAAACTATGTCGTTTAAAATAATGACAATCAGTTGGTAAAAGTTTTTGTATTTATCAAAAAAAAGTCTTTGTCAAACTAATTATTTTCTTTTTGCCACAGTACATTCAGCAAGTGTGCTGGGTCATCTGAAGAGACATTTCATCAAAAACAAACAAAAAAATAGAAAATATGCCCCAATATTGAGATTTTTGAATGATCACATTAAAGTAGTTGGCTACACTTAACTCTTGATATGTTATATTCTCAGAAGTATTTTCTCGTCCCCTTTCACACACATGAACTTAAGTTACATTCCACTCTTAATGATATTTAAAACAACTTGCACAGAATAACATAGTAACAGAAGATACTGAGAGGAGGATAGTTGGCCCTTTAAAAGACTTCAGACAGCTGTAGGACTCCAGAGGAATTGATCAATGAGATGACATCAACTTTAAGCATTATAGAACTTTATGCTTTATAGAAAATCTGCAAATACTTAATGTTAAATAAATGGAATCTAAATCTGTGACCAAAACATATCAATCAAAAAATCCCTAGACAAAAGCAATACACTTAATATTAAACAGTGAGAACAACAATGAAATTAAATACTACAACTACCTGTGCAGGAAAAAAGGCTCCTATAATTAAAACATGTAAATGGAATAAATGTCGTGTCTGTTGGAGGATATTCTGGGTGTCCTTAAGGTATCTGTCTTGTGTGTAAGTAACAAAAAAAAATTCAAAGAACATCAATATATTTGGAAAAGAACTAATAGAAATCTGACATAAATTATTTTATTGTTTTTGAGCTTTAATATTCTTAAAGTTGAAATGATTTGGGTTTTGAAATGATTAAATATTCTTTTATTATTTCAAAGCACACATTATTAAAAGAAATATAACAAACTTACTAAATACTTATCTTGATATAGGTTTATTTAAAAAATGCCCCTACAAATGCTTTATTGCTACAGATATTTTTATATCCAAAAGACTTTTATTTCAATATAATTGCTGAAATGTTCTCATGCTGGCCACAAAATGAATTCAATGTGAGAGTTTACAGAGAGCTATTATTCAGAGATGCCCATTTATCAGTTCAGATTTATAGTAATTTATAGTAGGGCTCAGGAAACGTGATGCAGGAGAAACAAAGGAGAAACAGCCACTCTCCTCACGTTAAATTCGAGGTAAAATATGGCTTATTTTTCTATGTTTCCAGAATATTTTGGTTTTACTTTAATGTATTTTATCACTTTTATTTAAAGACCACTTCTTTTCATCTGGGCTACATATCATATGTAAATAAGCACAATAAATCATATTCAAGTAGCACAATGTAATATACTCTGTACATAAAGCATCTAGATCAGCGAGGCACTGCTGCTCTGTTATCTCAGTGATCCAGTAGTTTGCTTAAAATGTGTATCCGCTCTTTGTTTTGGAATGCAATGCTTGACCATCACAGGTGAAAGAAAATTAATTACATACCTGTAAATTACAACTAATTTCCAGTAATTTGGTAAGGACAACAGTATTAAAGGGAACCGTCAGCATTTTTGTCTCTGATTGCTGCATAAATAGTCAAATATCACTAAGATATTTCAACAATCACATTTATTGTAAGCTGAGTTATTCAAAAAGGATAATTGGCTGAAAGGTTAAATAAGTTTAAATTTGAAACGTGAAACTAAATTCAACCTGAACAGGAACTGATCAAGAAATTGTGTGGTGCTGAACGTGTTTTAAAGTTATTTATCAGTAGGTCTTCTATATTTTAGTCCAAAGCATCAGCCATGGATTATGCAGCCATAACTGCATGGAAAAAACTTTTCAGTAAAGTTGGAATGCAATAAAAAGTGCATTGTCAGGGAAAAATAATAGTGAAAAACCATCTGCACAAAAAAATAACAACAACCAAGTCTATTCAAACCAACAAGGATAAATGGATAATTTTGTTGCGTTATTTTGACAACTCAATACATTCAATAGTCATGTTTGCTGTTCTACTTTCTGCATGAAATGAAACAGTAATGTAAAACTAAAATTCAATAAGTTGAGCCTATTTCATTGTTGTTGTTAGGATCCACATGTTTTTTCCACAGTAGAGTACATATTATGTAGGGCCTTTTGAAAAAAACATCTTAACTTTTTGATCAATATACATGTACAAGACAGAAGGGAAGGAAAAAGGATGAAATTTCTTCTCTTGAGGCCCAGAATTGTCAGCAATATTGAATACAGTGTCAAGGAACCTTTGAAACTCTCTGTAAGCTGATAGAACTATAAAATAAAACATGTGATCAATATGACTCATTTTACGTCACATGCCAGCTGACATTAAACACATGGTTGCAATAATTCAAAGGGTGAACATACATATTAGTTCGTTTGTTCTGAAGCACAACAAAAAAATTACTCAGGATCAATTATTTGATCACTGGATTAAAAATCATTTCATTTTAGTTTGATTTTCTGTTATCTGAACTTCAATCAATATTGTTTAATGCTTGAATTCACATATCAGACAAGCATAAACGTTCAAACACACATTACATCACAGGGAGAGATTTCTGATTGTCTTACAGAGAAAGGTTGCAAAGCTTTTAGCTCATATGGAGTTTTAGAAAATATTAATACCCCTTATATATTATTTTCAGATTTGATATAACAAACACAAACTTATATGTACTTATTTATGTATGTTTGCTTGTACAGAACAGTGATTCATTGTAAAATAATACACTATGACAAATAAAAATCTGAAAAGTGTGGTGTGAATATGTACTCAGTCCAAAGAGATGAAAAGTAACTCTGAAGGAGGAGAAGGCACTCTGAACCCAGGTTTAGGAAACATTGTGTGTGGCGGAAAGAAAATCTCTGAACACACCGTGCTTAACACAATTGGTGTAATTTTGGAATAAATCTAAATGTAAATGAGAATTGTAACGCTCACAAACACTCTCCATCCAATGTGACTAAGCTTTAGTTATGCTGTCAAGAAAACGGATCATTATTTCAGTTTCTAAATGTTTAAAGCTGATTATGATAAGTGTTTAATAAGGAAGGAGTTGGCAGAAATCAGGTGCACACCACACTGTTCAGAGTTGAATTTTTTTAAGTTTTGAAAGCCATGTACTAGTTTCCTTCTCATTCAAAGTTAAACACTACTTGTCTACATAAAAATGTATTAATTTTTGCAGTTGTCTCCTGATGAAATGTGGAAAAACATCAAGGTGTATTGATAGTTTTGCAAGGCTCTATAAAACTGCAAAGTTGCGTTTGGCTTTCTTGCATTTCATTTTCACTCCATGTTTAATAGAAAAAATAAGCTGCTACCAGGATTTGAGTTTGCTTGACTCTGTCTGCTGCTTCTTCTTGTTTCTGTTTCGCTTTTATACATTCTAGAAACAAGGTCATCCATGCAGCTGAAAGCAAAAATCATTTGCAAACATACGAATGATTGAAAATTTAAACGGACATTTGACACCTGGTGGCCTTCTAGAATTGTCTACAGCTGTTTTTGCACAATGTATAGAATAATCTACAACACACAAACAGGGAAGTATTTGAAAGCAAAGAGTTGCATCCATGTCCAGCACATCAGCACAGACCCAACTCATATCTATCTTCAAACAATTTGAGCGCATGACTTGATATGAGGTTCTGTCTGCTTGAAATTATTCTAATTAATGTAAATTGGTAAATCATTTGTGCAATTTATGTCTTAGGACAAATGTGATGTTTGAAAATGAGGAGAGCCTGAACCAATGTTAAGTTTGCCAGTTTATGGTATTTTGCAGTACTTTTTATGTCTCAAACTGATTTTCTCCCCTAAAGTTATGGCCATGGCCTTTAAATGAAACCCAAGCACATGACTGAAGCCCTTGCTTTGTTTATGCTGCCAGTCACAAAAGCAAGTCATAATATTCCAACATCACAATGGCAGACCTGGAGTCGTGTGTTTGAAGCAAAAGGGCGTGTTTTTATGTATGTTTATGTGACACACATTACAAAAAGAAAAAAAAGCAACAAAACATTGTGAGCATGTTGGTATAAACTTATGACAGATTTAAATTAGTCTGTTCTTGTGAAATGAGTATGTGACAAACGAATATTTGACAGAAAAGAGAACATTTTAAAAAAGATAAGCACAAATGTGTCGATTGTTGCTGTTGCTCCGCTGGTGTATAAAGTTCTTAATAAAACAACTCTGCAACATGACTGAACTCCTGCAAAACAAAGCAACTCTCATGGCCAGCTTGATGTTCATAGAAACTTCTACACTACAAATCATCATAGAACTTCCAAACATTATTTGCTAACTGTAGCATTTCATAACCCTGTCTTTAAAAATCTTTATTTTTTCCTTTGAACTGTGGATAAAAGTAATTCACTACAATAAAGCTGAATTTCAGAGTTTGACATCTGTCCTGAGAGTTGCTCTGTGTTTAAGGTGTTATGTTCTGTTTCTATGTCTGCCTTTATAGACAGTACAATTCATTTGAAAGTCTTTAGATAAAAAGCTGTCATTTTGAAAATGTATGAGTACAACCAATAAACAAGATGAACTATACAGCTACTAATAATTAAAACTTGTTTTTTGTTTTTTTTCATCATGAATATATATGTACTGATTAAAACCCTGTTTATTGTTTTGGAGCAATCATGCAAAGAACATTTTAGAAAAATTAATTGGAGTTGATTTGGAAACAGTTTTTCTTTTTTTTAAATGTTTATCAACACTAACATTTCAGGTTAAACTATTCAATTCAAGGAATGTTTTATATTTAAACATTTTTAGGTAACAATTAGTAAACCAAGACATCCTGTGTCCTTAGAATATTAATATAGAGTAGCACAGTTTCTCCTTTCTCTTGGTCCGTCTTAAAAATGGGGAGGAAGAGCAGGAATGTTTCATTCAAATACATTTTGATCATCAGGATACGGCAGCAAGAAAACAAGCACTTTTCCAACCTCCTTATATATGTAATCAGAACAATAATAAACAAACAAACTACTATATCTATAACTGGGGCAAATAAAGCTGGGTGAACAGCATCTTGCTGGGGTGTCAGGTGGTGCAGTGATTAAAGCAGATGCATAGCAAACAGAGCCTACAGACCTCAACGTCTCCATCCCCAGTTCAACTCCCATGCTCAATTCCTTTGTTGCACGTCTTTCTTCCCTTCTCGCTCTGCCCACTTCCTGTCAGATTACTGTTAAATAAAGGCCACAAAAAAATTATATATATATATATATATATATGTATATATATATATATATATATATATAAAATTCCCTTCTCACCCACCGTGGGTGGTTCTTATCCTCTGAGCTCGGGTCCTCTACCAGAGGCCTGGGAGCTTGAGGGTCCTGCGCAGTATCTTGGTTGTATATATATATATATATATAGCTGCTACAAAGTGGGACTCACCCTGAATGGTTAACTGAAGGGCGGACAATCCTAATCCAGAAGGATCCATCAAAGGGTCCAGTCCCACCAAACTATCGACCAATAACCTGCCTCTCCACAACCTGGAAGCTCATGTCAGGCATCATAGCGGCCAAGATAAGCAAACACATGGATAAGCACATGAGCATGGCACAGAAAGGTATCGGTGTAAATAGCAGAGGAGCCAAACACCAACTCCTCGAAGACCGCACAGTTGCCCGAGACTGCAAAACCCGATACACCAACCTGTGCATAGCTTGGATTGATTACAAGAAAGCCTATGACTCAATGCCGCATACTTGGATCATTGAATGCTTAGAGATGTATAACATCAACAGGACTCTGAGAGCCTTCATTGCAAACTCAATGAGGCTGTGGAAAACCACCCTTGAAGCCAACTACAAACCACTTGCACAAGTGTCCATCAAATGTGGCATATACCAAGGAGATGCTCTGTCCCCGCTACTGTTCTGCATAGGCCTGAACCCCCTCAGCCAAATTATCAACAAGACTGGCTACGGATACCGACTCAAAAATGGGGCCAACATCAGTCACCTTCTCTACATGGATGACATCAAGCTGTACGCCAAGAGTGAGCGAGACATCGACTCACTGATCCACACCACCAGGATCTACAGCACGGACATTGGGATGTCATTCGGACTAGAGAAGTGTGGTCGGCTGATTACAAAGAGGGGAAGGTGATCCGCACAGAAGGGGTCTCACTCCCAGAAGGAACAATAGCAGACATAGAGGACAGTTACAAGTACCTAGGTAAACCACAAGCAAATGGCAGCCTCGATGAGGCCACAAGGAAAGGAGCAACAGCTAAATACCTCCAACGAATAAGGCAAGTCCTGAGAAAGCCAGCTCAATGGCAAGAACAAAATCCGTGCAATAAACAGCTATGCCCCTGCCAGTAATCAGATACCCTGCTGGAATAATTAGCTGGCCAAAGGAGGAGATAAAAGCCACAGATATTAAGACTAGAAAGCTACTAACAATGCATGGAGGGTTTCATCCCAAATCCAGCACCCTGAGACTGTACACGAGCCCAGCAAGGAAGAGGCAGAGGACTAGTGAGTGTGAGAACCACTGTCCAGGACGAAACAACTAAGATCCATAAATACATCAGGGACAAAGCCTCAACAGACAATGTGCTCGGTGAATGTCTCAGACAACAGGGAACGGAGGTTGAGGTGCCAGAGATACCATCATGGGAGGACAAGCCCCTACATGGGATGTACCACCAGCAAATAACCGAAGTGGCTGATATCAGTAAATCCTACCAATGGCTGGAAAAAGTTGGGCTCAAGGACAGCACAGAGGCCCTCATCATGGCCGCCCAGGAACAGGCCCTAAACACCAGAGCAATAGAGGCCCAGATCTACCACACCAGACAAGACCCAAGGTGTAGGTTGTGTAAGTGGCAGGCATAGTGTACAGAAACATCTGTGCAGAATATGGACTGGAAACCCCGAGATCAAAGTGGGAAACACCCCCAAAGGTGGTGGAGAATGCCAGAGCTAAGATCCTGTGGGACTTCCAGATCCAGACAGACAGAATGGTAATGGCGAACCAATAGTGATAAACAACAGAGGAAAGCCGTTGTGGTAGATGTAGCAATACCAAGCGATTGCAACATCAGGAAAAAGGAGCACGAGAAACTGGAGAAATACCAGGGCCTCAGGGAGGAACTGGAGAGGGCCTGGAAGGTGAAGACCACAGTGGTGCCTGTGGTCATCGGGGCCCTCGGGGCAGTCACCCCCAAACTGGAGCAGTGGCTACAACAGATCCCAGGAACAACATCAGACATCTCAGTCCAGAAATGTGCAGTCCTTGGCACAGCCAAGATACTGCGCAGGACCCTCAAGCTCCCAGGCCTCTGGTAGAGGACCCGAGCTCAGAGGATAAGAACCACCCGCGGTGGGTGAGAAGGGAATTTTTTTTTTAATATATATATATATATATATATATGTATATATATAGAAAACCCACAGATAAGCCTGAAACATACTCCGCCATGTAAAGAAAATGTATTTAGCTTGAACAAATCACACTGTGCAAGTTCAATATGACAATAACTCCTGTCTGAATGCATAATTAACTGCTGCTATATTGTCATGTCAGAAAGGTACGACAGACTCATTCGGCCAACGACAAATAGATGTCAATTTACTAGAGATAATGTGTTTATTTTTAGGATAACATGCTGAAAAAATGGAGAGGAGAAAAAAATATATAGTGATAGATGTCCTTATAGATATACGATGTAATATTTGTCATGTCCTCCTTGGTTGAGATGCATTTTTCTATCAAACTGAATGATCATGCACCAATTAAATTTTGCGACCAGAAATTTTCTTTCATGACAAAATTTGTGCTTTGATGGCTGATCTTTGCACAGTGTGACGCCAGCTATAGAAAAGTGCAGGTCGCAAAGTCTTCAAAACAACTTAGATGTTTCTGATCAAGCTGTGGAGGTTCATATTATCAGATGTCATGAAATGTTTCATTTTTTTACAGGGATTGAACATTTCATGATTTTCAACCTGACAAGAGATAAACTGCTTTTTCAAGATCAGAGGTCAAATTCTGCTTGAAGCAGAGGAGTTTAGGTAAGTTAGTGTCTTCTTTGTGAGTGATGGTTGGATGAAGCGGCAGATGGATAGGCAGCCTGGGACCTTATCTACAAGTGGACTGAGTCCTAGAGATAGAGTGAACTGCTTCAACAAATGGTGAAAACTTGGAACAGAAATGTTGCCCCTCCTTATTAAAAGGAATAAGCTGAAATAGTTGCATCACCTGATCAAGACGCGTCGTTGGCATCTCCCTTGTGGGGTTTCCTGGGTTTGTGACAATGGACAGAGATTTCAGAACTCGCTTATGATTATATGCACCTTCTGTCTTGAGAATGCCTTGGAGTTCTCCAGAATGAGTCTGGTCTCCCCCCTAGATAACTAGCTAACTAAGCCTTGACCCAAACTCAGATAATTAAAAGACCACAGATACATTTTCTAACTTGTTCCTATCATCAATAATCAGTTTTTCTCCAAACTATCTTAAAAGCTGGCCTTAAACAACTTTCAAAATGTCACCCTGCCAAAATTGTCATATAAAAACAACAACAACAAATAACCCATTGTTAATGCAGATGATGCCTACTTATTATTATTTATTTTTTTTTCAAACATTGCCCACTGGGATTTGAAACGATAATCTGGAAATTAGAATAGATCAGGAATTAGGTTGACCTTTTCCAAACAATGAATAACATAAGATTCAATCTTAATAAATGCAGGCCTATTACGTTTTCCAAGCCCTCAGACCAAATCTTCAAGGCCATTAAATCATCTATTTAGTATCAGCATATGGAGAGCAGTCTGCTGCCAGGCTCGCTTATCCCTGGACAATATGGTTAATTATACAGATTTCAAAGTCTCAATCGGGAGGAGAAGAGCTTGTTGTGAGGGAAGAATGTGCGTTTCATGTCTCTCTTTGTGGCTGCCAGCTTTCCATGGTAGGGAAGAGTAGGATGAGTATGCATGACAGGCTTAAAATAGCATCAGTGGGATCAGTTATCTTCTCCAGATCAGGGAATGAGGGAGTGCATGTGGCTCTCAAAGCTGGCTGGATGAAGAAACTTATAATGTAAGAAAAAGATGGACGAGGGGATAAAAGTGTAAGGAAGATGGCGATAAAGGGTGTAAAAAGAGTGAAAGGTATTGAATTAGGATGAAAGGTGAGAAAGGAGAGAAAATGAAGCCAAAGTGAAGTGAGGAAGGAGTGGGAGATAAATGGTTGGAAAGGATGACAAGAAGGCTGGGGAAGGATTTGCAGGAAAGAAAGGAGAATATAAAAAGACTGTAGGAATGAAGTGTGGGGAATCAAGACAGTTGGAGGAAGAAAAAGGGAAAACAAAGAGCCAAAGAAACAACAACAGCAGCGAGAGCAAGGTGTGTTCGAAAGCATGCAGAGCTTATGTTGGCTGTCAGGATCCATCTCCAGGATAACAACTCCAGTTACATGATTTTTTTCCACATTACAGATGAAAGTATGCGCTCCTGCACTACAATCAGATCAGCCGTGAGTATTGCCGTTGTTACCACAAGTCAGGCAGATTTTTCTCAACAACACTGCTGAAAGATAGATGCACTGCCAGGCATTGTGGAGCAAACAATGGTACAAAGCTTTGTGCATAAATGGCTGATCCAGCTTCTGCTGCATCCTGGAGCTATAATCACAGTGACAAGATTAGTAAAAGCACATTAAATCCCTTATCTCCTTTTCTCAGTGAATTGAAATGAGCCAAAGATTACTTGAGGTCTTGCTATGCAATAAAACTCACAACTGCTTGTGAACTTAGTCGAACAGGGATATTAATAACAGGCTAAAATCTATCGAGAGCTAAACGTGATAAGGATATGACGTAAATATTCTTATCTAAAATTTGAAATGCATAGACACATAACTTGTTAAATATTTTGTCTATGCATTTTAGTCTGTCTGGTCTTTAACTCATAGTGCAGTAAAACAGATTTTCCTGAAAAAATATGAAAATACCTCATTTGACCTACACCTTTATGTTCGGCTGTAAAAATTGTTTTTGAGAACTGCATGTTGCTCATGACAAATCTTGGAAGTGACCTTTTGTGAGGAGAAGCATGACTCTGTTTTGAAATTTTCAAAATTGTTTTGGTTTGAGACTATTGTGTGCATTTTTTTTTTATCTTTGTGAAGAGCTGGTAACTTGATATTTAACGCAGAAAAAAACTATGTTTCAAATATTTCTTACAGAATTTTGATAATTTTCTTTAAGAAATTAATTCAAATTTGTTTACAAGTCCATACATATTATGCCCTCTTTCAGCTTTGAAATTTATGCAAATTGAGTCGTTCTGAATTTCTGTCTTCAGAACAACTTTAAATTGACTTCCGTTCATTGTCATTTATTTCTAGAGCTAACCTGACCTTTAACCTCCACCTAACTAGTATCCGGAACACCCCTAACACTAAACCTAAACTGAACTCCTTTTACACTTATACCATGACCCGAAAACCTCTTCTTATAGGTCCTGGGCTTTGACCCCCATAAAAAACAGTTAGTCCCCACAATGCAGTATGTGTTACATACACACACACACGCACACACACACACACACACACACACATCTCCAGTGATACATGCTCCAAACAATTTAGATTTGTACAATTTTAATGCAGATAGACCATGGAGATGAAAAATGAGTCTCTTAAGGCAAGAATCCTTTGATGGATCATATAAGCAACACAGTATATGACAGGCTGCCAAATCGAGCCCTACAGAGCTTCCCTGCTGATCTGTGATTGCGTCACTATCTCGACATTTTCCAGCTGGACAGTTACCCTTTCTTCAAAAAGTTAGGGAACTGAATGATTCACAAAACAGTGAAAAAGGCAATACACACAGAGTATTTCATGTTAATCAAATATGCGTTTTAGCAAAACAAAAACACAGTATTACAGTCATAATCAAATGTTTTGAATTGCTGAGTTTTGTACAAAAAATAAAGGAGGATTTAAGTATTTATGAACCAAACAACATATGTCACATCTCCTGTTCTTATGCTAAGATAGGATCCCTTTGCTTCCAGTGTTAATTATGGTTTTAGGTCAGAGATCTACCACAAATCTATGTTACAGAGATAAACATGATGTGAGCAGACCTGCAGGCATAAACAATGTTGTCATTGTTATCTATCTCTTACCCTTTGAACAAACATCAAATAGAAAGGACAGTTTTCTTGATGTTTTTCTTTTTATGTTATGTTATTACATTTTATTATTTATCTAATAAGTATTTATGGACAATAATCAAGCAAGAATCACATTTTGCTTGATTTATAAGCACAAATCACAAAACGTCAGAGCATTCTCTAAATACCACCACAGTGGCAGCTTCTCCAGGCAGTTGGTTTGCACAACTATGTGTCTGCAATTGTAAATTATTAATTAAAACTATAATTAAGTCTCAAAACATAAAGCAAGCACAGAGAACACATATATCCTCAATGTTTTGAAAATGATCATCCTTTCTTAAATATTCCCCATATGATGTAGAATGGCTTTCAACATCAGGGCTGCACAGTGGCACAGTCGGTAGCACTCCTGGCTTGCAGCAAGAAGGTCCTGGGTTTGATTCCCAGCACAGGGTCTTTCTGCATGGAGTTTGCATGTTCTCCCTGTGCATGAGTTGGTTCTCTCTGGGTACTCCGGCTTCCACCCACAGTCCAAAAACTTGACTGGTTAATTGGTCTCTCTAAACTATCCTTGTGTGTGTGCATGGTTGTTTGTCCTGTCTGTCTCTGTGTTGCCCTGTGACAGACTGGCAACCTGTCCAGGGTGACGCCGCCTCTCGCCTGAAACATTCGCTGGAGATAAGCACCAGCGCCCCTCCTGACCCGGCCAAGGTCGAGGGCGATGGATGGACTTACAACGTACAAATCTGGGTCTTGTGACTGATCATCTTATGTGACCTGACAATATTAATTTCTCTTTATACTTCTCTGTCTCTCATCCTGATGGCATTATAAATTACTCATTGCCATCTTTGTTGTAGGCAGACATTCTGCTACATGCTGCTTCGGTGAGTGTTATTTCTTGTTGTTTGGTATATAGTTTCTTTACAACACAGCTTACATTTGGAAAACTGTGGCTACATTCAGTGACAGATTTATAACGAAAAATCACTTTCATTGTAATATTACACAAATTGTGAAGTTTTGAGTCCATAATGCTTAATTCTCTTTGACAGCTAATTTTTAGTTAAACTGTTATTTAGGAAAGGTTTTGAGTTTTTGAGCAACAAATCAAGATAGTTTGTTCAAAAGATCAATGTAGCTCATCAAGGTGGATACTTGACTTTTATCAAAATGCATTTTGTTATTCACCACTGAACAATAAAAAAAGCACTAGAGGGCTTTAAAGTGAATTTCTAAATTTCCCAATACAAGCTAACCTCAAGTTGCTGTTTTTTCTAAAACACTGTGTGTCTCTACTTTGATTTAAAAATAAGTTTTGTAGTTTTTTTTTATCTGGTAACAATGCAGTTCATTTTTATTTAATCAAATATTGCATTTTTTTGGAAGTGCAAGAATCAATCAGTGCATCAGTTCTTACATAAAAATGAAAAAAGAAATGTTTGCTGGATTATATATATATATATATAACCACACTTATATATATATATATATATATATATATATATATATATATATATATATATATATATATATATATATATATAACCACACTTTATATATATATATATATATATAAGTGTGGTTGCAGGCAACCACACTTCTGGTTCTTTTGTGCTGCATTTCTGAATGTTTCTTTATCGCTGCAAAAATAAAAAATTCTTACAAAATATTTTTGGTCTGGTTTCTAGAGTAAATATATATATATATATATATATATATATATATATATATATATATATATATATATAATCCAGTGAATACACTCCAAATTCCCTCTATCTGAACTGGCTCCTATTTTCATCTCGCTGTTGCCCTGATAATATTTTTAGATATGTTGACTCACATTATGCGGACGCCTGTGCTGTCGACAGCTTGTGTAGCTGATCCCAGAACAATTGAGCCAATCAGCTCATGGCAGTTCAATCAGGAAAACGTGTCATTAGTGATGTTTGAAGGTGTTGGATAGTGGACTGAATTTATATTCCACAAAATTTGTTCCAGAAAGCTCTGTTGTTCAGTCCCAGGACAAAATGCCAAAATAGGTGCCAAGGCTGAATTAAAAAAAGACATGTGAAAAAAAAAAATAAGAAGAAGCTGCCACTACTTATGGGAGAACAACCAAACATATTTCATAAGCTTGGAATGAAATCTTTGTCATTTTTCTCACCAATGTTATGTATTCTTAAGTTCCCACAGATCAAAAATCAGAATGTTTGAGATATTGTATGTACAAATGTTGCTGTACAAATAAAATACTTGACTGTGTCACAGTAATCATTCTGGCTAATAAACTGTCAGATAAGTTGAGGAAGGTTTTTTGTTGTTGTTTTTATTGTTTTTTTCTTTACATCTGACCACAGTATATAATATAATATAATATAATATAATATAATATAATATAATATAATATAATATAATATAATATAATATAATATAAGAAAGTCCAAGAAAGTTGTATCCAAAACTTTGATCATTTTATTATCATATTTTCATCTGGAAATGAAAAGTGTATCACAAAACTGCTTCTATTTTCACATCATCTCTTAAGAAGACTTGCTAGATCCTTGAAGCTGCCACTATAACTTGGATGAATAAGTCATACTGCAGTTATGATTAATATATTGTAGGTGCATTGACAAATGTCTAAAGTGTGTCTGCATCTTTTCAGTATTGATTTTAAGATGTAAATTGTATAAAAATAGATACAATGCAGCATCATAAAATGTGTTTTGCCACCTGAAGTAATTTTGCTTTCACACTTTGTAGCTCCCATAGGAGGATGCAAAATGTGGCAAAAGCATCTAAAATAACCAATTTTTCTCTCTTCTGGGCGGAATGACAACAATATTATATTTAGGGTTAGGCTACGATTATGAAGCGTGAAACGTAAAAGCCAGCAGGCAACCAAAAAAGCAGTGAAGAGAGTCTGGAAAGGGGCTAGTCTCTGTGTGGATGGCTGATAACCACTGCCAAAGAGGCCACCAGTGATTTTAATTGTGGAGAACAATGGTGCTAGCCAATATGGCAGCTGAGTTATTATAGTTTATGAAACATGAAGTCTGAGTTTGGCTCTGCGGACCGTCTGAAGGGGCCTGTGTTAGGCTGGCAGGGTGAATGCTGTGGAGAATAAGAGGCACTCGACTCCATATGCATCAAACCAGAGTCAGCAGCTGAGGGCAGACAGGTGCAAGGAGACAAATTAGATACTTTTTCATGCGTGGAGCTCATTAGTCAAGTCAGTTCCCTTCCCTGTACTACAGTGATATAAAATCTAAAATAATGTCAGCCCAGATCTTTACAGTTTATTTTCACAGCACTTCATTGTTCATATTGATTTAAACAAAAGTATTTCAAGGCAGAAAAGAAAATGATGTTGGACATTTTACAATGCATTGCAAAAGTATTCACACCCCATAAAGTTTTCTACATTTTTTCTCTTCCAGGTTGGGCTTCATTAGCAACTTGTGGTGCCTATATAAAGTATTCACCCCTTTAGATATTTTACTGTTCAATCAATCCTGATCAATCCTGATCAACAAAGCTAAGCTTTTTTGACAATAAAAATAAACAAATCCTTTAATGCCAAAGATAAAATCGATTTTTACTAAATAATGACAATTAAATCAAAATATGTATGTTCTGCCAAACAGGAATATAATACCTAAATTATATATTTTCTAAAGAAGGTGTCCTTTGCTTTTTGGTTGTGCTATAATTAGGGACAATAACTTTTTCTCTTGCAGATATAGACCACTGTGTGTTGGTCTAAGGCATAAAATCTGGGTAGGATCTATTACAGTTTGAGGTTGTAGCATGTCACAATGTAAAAAGCAAAGAACAGAAAACACATGAACGCTTTTTGAATGCAGTCTACCTTTAAAAATGTTTCACTGCATTGTTTATTAGTGAGGTATCATCTTTTTTAGTATTTATCACTGGAAAGACTTGTGTTTTTTTTTCTTATTTTTAGTTCCTGCACTGTTAAACGAAGTGCATATTGCTCCCTTTTGACTCAAATAAACACAAGTTTGTTTCCTCATATTTTGAATGTCTACTCGCTGCCTTGCTGCCAGTTAACTACCAGGTTTTACTCCAATAACATTCAGCCTCACAAAATATTTCAGCCAAGGCACCTACTTTTTTCTTCTGTTCTGTAAGCCTCAGGAAACATTGAGAAGCAAACACTGAATGTGGAAATCTGGGTCAACTTCCACCTCTCATTTTATGGCCAGGCTTTTATGTGCTTGGAAAGATAAAACAAACAAAAAAAATTAATTACATTTTTTTTATTATTCAGTGGTCTAATTTTCATGATTTTGCAACAAAAAAAAAGGTGACGTCTCTATATCTAGAAAATTTTACTCTTTTTGTTCAGTATGTGGAAAGTACGCAACAAATGGAAAGAGAGCATAGAAAAATAAATATTTTCTATAATATTCTCCCTTTGTAAAAGACAGTAAAAGACATTACTTAAATGAATTATTAAAATCGCCAAATTGTGATTTTGATGAGAGTTTTATTCTTTAGAAATGTGCTTTATGTTTGGGAAGTAAATGTGTTCAGATTTGAATGTTGATAGGAACAGACTGCTGCAGCTCCCTTAAGTAAACCTTCAGATGGACCAATTACTTATTTTAGTCTGTCATTATGCTGCCCTCAGTGTGATGGTGGAAGAAAAAAAAATGCAGTACAAACCTCAGGCGTGTTCAACATGTGAAGCTTTATTGCATCCAGTGGGTGACAAATCGGACAAAATGCCCTCAACTATTAGGATACTGCAGCAGAGCTTTCACTTTCATCCCTCCAATTAAATTGGCTCAGTCTGGAGAGAGAGGTTGGACTCATCCACAAATAATAATAAAAAAAGAAAATTAGGCAATCATGTTTAATATTCAGTGATTAGGTCTGTATCCTAAAGAGACAGTAACAAACAGAAAGACATTTGTTAACTTGACCTCATTTTTAAAGCATACAAACTCGAACAAGGCCAGACCCCATGGTCTCTGAATGCATGGGTCACTTTTGCTTCAACACCGTAGTTGCAGTTTCCATTTGGAGTCATCATAGAAAAACTCTCAATCTTTATTCCCCAAAAAATAATTTTCTTCTCCTGTGAAAGAGCTCAGCACCATGTCGAACAGAAATGCTCCCACTAATGCAGCATTCTAAAGTCCTGGCCTAATCTATAAAAAACTCCTTTCATCACATCAGTTTTGGGAACAACTATGAAAGGTGAAGAATTGGAGTTTTTCTCAACTGAGTCTTGCTCAGGGTCGGGCAAGCAAGCCTGAGAACATAAAATACATTACAGTGATTGACTTTGCAGCCTTTGTATTAAATGCCCGGTTGAGTCATGAGACTCTTTGTCTGGGTTAATTGGTTCGGTCATGTTCATTTTGAATGGAAGATAGTTGCAGGCAACCACACTTCTGGTTCTTTGTGCTGCATTTCTGAATGTTTCTTTATCGCTGCAAAAATAAAAATTCTTACAAAATATTTTTGGTCTGGTTTCTAGAGTGAATATCTTAGTTCACTTGAAATAAGACAAAACTTACGTGCAAGAACTTCAGCAAGATATAGGAGCTTGTTTTAAGTCAGTAATTCTGAAAATGATTGAACAAGTACTTGTTCCACTAGCAGATTATTTCACATAAAACATGGGAGAAATGTTTTGCTATAAGGGAATTATTCTGCCATTGAAACAAGTATTTCATTATGGCATTTGACAAAATGTAATGTTCATTGCTTGTTTCATGACTGGCTTGTGTATTGTGTTTTCATGGTATAAAACACTTTGAACTGCCTTGTTACTGAAATTTGCTACACAATTAAAGTTGACTTAATCATCTTGCTCCTTCATACCTCCCTGAATTGCTTCAGCCTTATGTTCAACCACAGACCCACAGATAAGCTGACTAATTGGCTGAAGGTCTGAGGAGATCTGGCCTTTTCTATTACCATTTCCAAACTAGATGAACATGTTGCCCTTAAATATTAAATAGGTTCATTCTGTTACTGTTAAACCACACCTATTTTCAATTTTCAATTGACAAGATGTGAGTAGGTCTGCTGTTTTCCTTTTTAGATTTCTATGGTGTTCATAGAATGTCTCACTCTGCTTTAAATGTTTGTATGTTTATAAATAAAAATGTTATATATTATATATATATCTATATCATATATAGAATATATATCTATATATGTATATATAGATATATATAGATATATATCTATATATATCTATATATATATAGATATATATAGATTTTTTTTTTTTTTTTAATAAAAAAGGAAAATGATTATAGAAGCTGCCTGTCCAGGGTGAACCCCCCCCTCCCGCCCTTTGACCATTGGAGATAGGCACCAGCACCCCTCATGACCCCACTGGGGATAACAGTGTATGATAATGAACATGGCATATAACAGGAAAAATTGATTTTGCTAAAAAATTATACATCATATGAAACAAATAAATGCTGGACTTTGCTATACAGGCTTGTTTTGCTTTGGCCACAGCCTACAAAATCTTGGGAAAAACTGTTAAATTGATAGCACTTCAAGAATAATCTATTGGAATATGCTACAGACGAAAGATGCAAAAATAAGTTCATACTTCTACCCACTCCTTTGAACGTGCAAGTACATTTTTCTACTTTTCTCCTCTCGTTTGCTTTTGTTTTAAATGCATTTTCTTTGTTCATAAGTTTGTTTATTATTTTATGGCACTACATTGCATAAAGTCAAACTCAACTCAAAATTAATTACTGCAAAAAAATCTGTTTTTTTATTATTGAAGTGCACTTGTGGGCACAAAAAAACCCCCGAAAAGCATTATTTTGCTGTGGTGTACTTTGAGGCATATGATAGAAAAGAACAATCCAGCTTGCCCTGAGCTAATGAGCTGTGCTTTTTCCACACTTTTGTGATTTTAGATACCAATACTTTTTGTACTTGCTGTTGGAAAGCAGGGCATATTTTGGTTTTATTGTTCAAAAATGCAACATGAAAAGATGAACGGTGGAGTGCATAGCTGTTGGCAGCAGGTGACAAATACATTATTGCTTTCCACGCAGCAGCAAACAATCCGAGTGCTGCTTTAGAGAGAAAGCTGTCACAGCCCTCATACCCAGTCAACACCACACAATAAATATCAATAAAAGAGAGAAAGAGAGATGTCCACAGGGACAACTGCAGCGGAGTACATGAATTAGAATTGTCAACGATAAGTTTTGGAAAAGAGAAGCAGGTCGCAGCATTCCTCTCACTTCATTTTGGTAAAAGATATATTCTGTCATGAGGGAGTCAATATTGACTCTAAGTGCCTCTCAGCTGTAATGAGAGCAATTGGATAACAATCTATCAGCAGCAGGAAATAAAATGATTAATACATTATTAAAGCAATGCCAGTGATGGGAAAAGCAAGACAAAGGTGTATTTTTTTAAAATAGGAAAAAATAATCATAAAAAAACAGTGTCTATGTTCTGTTAACTATTTCATGTCTATTTTCATTGTTTATTTTGGTAAAATATTTTTTCAAAAGACAGGAGAAAAGAATACTTGTTGGACAGAATTAAAGCAAAAAATAAAATTACTTCTATAGTGGAATTACTTTGCTTTATGATATTCTGTTTTGTTCCAGAATAAGGCTACTCACAGGAGGTAGAGGATCTCCTTTAACCATTTACCACAGGCCAGACAGAGACAAGACTCAGGAGAAGGTTAAACATATTCCTGGTAGCAGGCCATACAGACAGGACAATATTTGTCCTCAGATGCTGAAAACAAAATACATTTGTGGGTAATTGTGGTAAACAAACGTATATCTTTAAGGAGAACATGATGGTTCCAGCTTTCAAAAAATAGGACCACTGTATGTATTCCACGTATTGAGCGATATGACATCTCAGTTTTCCTAGTAGCATTTACTCAATATTAAAGTTTAATAATCTGATTATTAAGCAGCTTTTAACTGCTATTAACTGCTTTTTCATATCGTAGAAGCCGGTTGAGGTGGTTTGGACATCTGATCAAGAAGCTTCTTACACTCCTTAATTTTAATAAATAGCACACATGTCTCCTGCAGGACAACATGACAAAAGGGGAGAGTTTAAGGGCACAACAATTTAAAGACAATACCACAGAAGAAGAAATAAAAAGGAGGGGTTTCCGCTCTTAAAGTAACACGGTTAAAACAATGACAGAGTTTTTTGTAGAGGTGTTTTGTGTAATTATAAAGAGAAAGGCAACCAGGTCACATAGGGACAAAATGGCCGTTTTGACCAAAGAATGGCTTAGGTTTTTCAAGAATGTGCTTGAGGGTATAGCTGAAAACAGGGATATCTGGGTTTCCTTTCTGGAGCTAATACTTTTGAGATCCTATCTTGGCAGCCAGATATTTGATGGAATTTTTGAAACGTTAATTCGTTGCCTTGTTCTGTGGTTAATTGTGCTTTTTATTCTTCTTCTGATGCCTAAAATGCACTTATAGTCACACAAAATTCTCAGTGAGATTTAGGGAGGTGCTTAAGCTCAATAACATCAATTAACTGTGTAATTTTGCTTCAGGCTCCAAATTAAAAAGCATTAGGAGTCACACCTGGTTAGACAGATGTGCGGATGAGGAGTTTCTGGCAGCCCTTGATGCCCCTCTGGTGACTTCACCTCTGTGACAAATTGATAGCTGACACAGAGCGGTGGGTCCACTAGTGATTTGTCAGAAGCTGTTTTCACTGAGAGAGAAAAATAACCCTGAACTTCCTGTACTGTTGAGCACAGAACTGGTGTGGTCTGCCTGAAGCTTATTTTAGGAAAATAAAATACATTGCTTGAAATTAATTGGCTGAAACAAATTTCGCAAACTGATAATATTTTTCATCATTTGGCCATTGACATGCGTTGATTTATTTATTTATATTTTTATCAATCAACATTTTTTTAATCCAGCACAAGGAATCAGTAAAATTGATGCCTTTTATTTTATCCTTTACTTTTTTTAATGCTTTTTTTTTTGGTTTTGATTAATTTGAAAAACGCCCGACCTTTGCAATTTTATTGTCATAAACTCCCTGGGTCATGTTGCTGCTTGTTTACTCGAATAGTCAAATGTTTAGCAAAAAAGCAATTTAATGAAGTCTGAGCAATCTCTCACTGGAAAAAAGGCCATCACCCCGTACAGCCAAGCATAGGTTTTGGTCAAAGATCAGTGGACATTTATTAGACTGTATTGAAGGTTTGAACCTGCAGCCTGGCGCAGCATTGCATATTCTATTATACAAAATATTTGGGAACAATTCAGCTTTTCCCCTTAAATGGTTATTTCTATTCTGAAAGTAGCCTAAGACTTCAGTTGTAGAAAGCTCATCTTCAAAGAGCCTTCAGTTTTTTTAGAAGAGTTGCCACAGTTGCATAGTTTGTGCTTCTTTTCTGCCAAAAGCAATGAGCCATTTTTAATTTGAACCTTTAATCATTCACTTGAAATATTGTCTGACTTGGAACATTCATTTGTGTTCACAGCTGGCTTTAAGCAGGGGGCCATTTCCAGCACCTCCCATTATTATCAGCACCCTACGAAAGGATGTGTTGGAAATGCTTAAAGGAAAATGTTGTAACAGCTTTATAGTCCCAAGATGACACTTTGTCGTCTCCACATTGAGAGCTGGAGATGTTTTAGCTTCATGGATCGTCAGCTAGGCTAGTTTTTCTTGAGTTCAGTTGTTCTTTCGTCTGACCATGGATGAGGACATGTTGTCTATGTTTGATATATTAAACAGGAACAAAGAAATTAACTTAAATTTAAATTAAATTAAAGATGAGATCAAATTACAAAAATCCTTCGCCTGTGTTTATTTGTTACCAGCATTACCTTCATCACTTGGGTGACAATAGTTGTGAAGGTTACAGCATGCTATGTTTACTTCTGCCTTGTAATCATAATGGGTTTGTCTTATGCATGCTATTTAATATAAGTTAATATTATATTGATTGTACTGACTATATTTTTCTATTTTTAATTGAATATTATAAATGAGACTCAAGGAAAAAAGTTAGAGCTGCACTGAATTATTGATGCTTGTCCAGCCTTGACAGTTGATTGATTGGGGGAAAAAAGCATTGCATTTTACTGACAACAGCAGTCTTGAATAGATGCAGTCATTTCTAGTATTAGGGAGATGTCTGGATATAAGAAGATATTTAAAGGGAAAACGTTTTGACAAAAGAATGTTAATTTAGTTGAGAAATAGTTTAATTAATGCTATTAATTAATTTTATTAACTAATAGTAAAATCAGTACCAATGTATTAAAATCTTTGCTAAAACTGATACATCTTTACTTCAATATTTTGTGAAAATGGCCAAATGTTGCAGGTCACATGAACTCTTTTCGAATCAGAGGCGTTACTTTTTGAAAAATGTTTACATTTAAAATCCCCACAACTCAGCTTACACATTTACTGTTTTCATTCATTCAGACATTTATTTATTGACATGTAGCAGTCACACTCACCCACTTGAAAAAAAATATGAGGTACAAGCCTTTGGCACAAAGGTATGTAATTATCTGTCTCAGCTGCCTCAGATAGACAAATCAAGACAGCACCAACACAAGCCATCTGGCTTTGTGGAACACCAAGTCCCTGCTGATGACGACACAATCGTGTTTCCTCCCTGCCTCTTCAAACACCTACTGTAAAAACTTCCTTTCCTCTTGTTTTACAGATTGTACATTTGTCACAGTCACTTGGACTCTGTGCCAGTAATTTTAGGTGCTTATTTATTCCAGCTGCCAGTCAAATGGCCAGCAAGACTTATTTTACGCCTCCAAGGTTGAAAAGCATTTACAGACTGTCTCTGTAATTTTCTGATAATAGGTGAGATTTTTTCCTCAAATATTTGCACTGTTCACTATAAAACCAGGTTATTCAAAGGACAGAGGAGATATTACATATTTCCTGTGTGCACAGGATTACTCTAAGACTCAGACGTTTAATTTAGGATTCTGAAATAATCACATCTTGAATCTGACATTTATTACACATTGCATTGCTGCCGTCACTGTTTTTTGCTCAAGCTTGATAGAAATCCTATCATCATACTCAGGTGGCTTAACCATTTATTTTGACCTTCGAACAAAGCTCAGTCCATCGTATTAGTGCATGTAAACACTTCATTACCAAAATAAAAAAATGACTGTTGTGTGTGAGGGGAATAAAATTACATCTTAGGGACATATGCAGATCAGCGATTTGTTTCATTAGCCTATTCTGAATGCTTATTACAATAGTCAGAGTGATTCAGTTCAGATGGGGTCTAGCCTTGGTTAACGTCCCAGTTGACATTTATTTTAACTCTAATTGGGTGTTTCAAGAACCAACTTTGCTACTTAACCTTGATTATAGAAACATTGTTTGTTTTTTTGAGCCAACATTATATTTACAATAACACATTTTTTTAGTCATAAATAAACCCTTTCTGTAGGACCAAACCTCTTTCACCAGAAAGTAAGAAAAGATCTAGAGGAATCTTAATAAGAGTGATTTATAAATCACTTGGTTAAAACAAGAAAATCAGCCATGACAGGAATGAGACTTGACAAGGCAACAAGAAGATTCAACAATTACAATGAAAATTGTACACATGGAGGGAGTGATTACTGGTACAAGGAGCAAGTGAGACTAATTGCCTGATAATGAAGCAGCTGGGGTTGAGCAAGGACTGAGGTTCTGAGGGAGAATGTTCAGAAATGACTGAAAATAAAAATATGTCAATCCACACATTAAGAAATTAGAAATTATTGTTATTTTTGTTAAAATCACATTATTTATTAATTTTTAAAGTGCATTGAGATGGCTTGTGTTGTGAACTGGACCCAAAATCAATAACTGAATTAATAAATAAATGTAAAAATATCACTCACTATATAATTTTTGATCTGTGTATTTATTTTTTGATAAGTGAAGATGACTCATTCTAAAACTGAACATTTGAGAAACTAAGTACATTCTCAGTGCTCTTTTTGCACTTAAGTAGCATAAGTGGAAATTCACAGATTTGCACTTATTTTCAAAATCCATCATGGCTTTTTAAGTTGTCCAGACCCTCTAGATCTGCCTGCTAAAGCACAAACTCTTTTAATTAGGAAATATTGATTGCCATTCTACACCTGATGATAAATGAAAGATCTTAGATTTTAGCCCTCACACAGGCAATGCATGACAAGGTAGTCTGTTAGTGTGGAGAAATCCATACAAGCATTGAATCGAACACCTGTCTCCCTCTCTCTCGCTCTCTCAATCAATCATCGCTCTTGCCTTTGTGTTACTTCTACTCCATTTTCCCCCCCTGTTCTTTTTGGTTTTATTTTTCTTTTGCTAATTATTCCTTATTCATTACCTTGTTCTTCGTCTCTTTAACTATATTTTTCTTTTACTTTCTTCGGTTTGTGATTATCTTCAGTAATAGACCATTTATGGTAATATGTGGTAGGTGTATGAAACACGTACCACCACAGAAATATGGAGCTAATGGGCTCCACCTCTAGCCTAATGTCATATGTCATTATGTGGGAGTTTAAGTAACAGTGTTATTTATAATGCTCCGCCTACAATAATGCCGGTTCATGAGAGTACTCTTGATTTATGATGGTGGTTTATATAGAAGATAACAAAAGCATCAGATGCAAATGCGCATGGTTCCTCACCCTTAAAAAAAAAAAAAAAAAAAGATTTTAAAAAGCATTAAAATAAAGTTTTTTTATAGCAGTAATTATAGCATCCTACAGATTTTGTAGTCATAAATTTATTTGGAAAACTTTAGTTTTTAGAATACCATTTCAAAACTTAGTTTTCTCGTGTAACATTCAACTATACTTTTATCTATCTATTACCGATCTTCTTTGCACAATCTGTATAGGTCATCAAGAGTCCTGCATTTTCTCTGTAGCTCGCCCCACAGGGGTTCTTAAGATTTAGGTTTGAGGCCATCAAAGAATGTGGAAATTGTGTCTGGTGAATCCTTTCTATGTTGATTTGGCAATATTTCTGGAGTGTTATCATGCTAAAACAGCCCATGAAGACTCATTAAAATGACTCAGCATTTCAAATAGTTCATAAAGTCATGCACCACGTTGTTCCTTTGAAGAGAAGCACTAATCCTCCGCCGTACTGAGGACATGAGATCCCATTGCCTGTTTTGTTCCAATCCAACGTTACTGTCACATTTTATATTTCTATGTATGGTGTCGTGTTGAATAACATGAGCTACTTCAATGCTCTACAAAGTTTCACCAAATAGTCAGAACGTCATTAAGTAAATCAGAAGCAAGATTGATCTTGATCAAATTGTGAAACGTGAAACTTTGAGGGCAGCCATGCAGAATCTTTCAGCATGTCCAAAAAAGTTCTGTTTGGCTGGCTAATATGGTGATCAAATAATGTCTGCTATGGGGTTAAAGGCATTGCAAGTGCTGGAGAAGTTTTTCATACCTTATACTTTTTAAAATAAAAGCCAAATTCGCAACAGCTTGGTGAAGGTATTGATCTCTTTGGACTGAAGAAGATGGTACCAGTTAAAGTCACTGCAGATTTAACAAATTACACACATTTCCATGAGTGGAAGACATATCCTGACATCAATGCTAAACAACCAGTTAGCATGTCGATTGCATCTGGATGTTATAGAGATTTTGTGATACTAAATGACAATCTTGGACCTTTTTTTTTTTTTAACTTCCTTTACCATCTGTAATCAGGGATTGGTGGCTTTTTGTCTAAGTAATGGATGTCATATTTACATATGCACACAAAAAGGAAAAAAAACATTGTTGATTAGAAATGATTAATTTAGAACACTTGTATTCATTCAGAGTGGTAATCATTTTATTTGAAATTTTAATGGTGTCCACTGAGTGCTTTTCAAGTAGTCATGTAAGAAAACCAAAAGTATTTTCATTTTATTTGAAATGTAGAATTATGCTGCTGCAGTAACAGATGAAGATCTTTAAGGAGTTTTACTTATTTTTGCTATTCTGGGATTGATGGTGTAATTACAAAATAATCATTGATAAAATCTGTAAAGGTTATCTTGGCATAATAAGCAGAAAATCTGGAATAATTTCCTGCTTACTAGCAGGAAGAGAAACTTTGCAGGATTCCACAGGAACTTTAACACCCATTTTATTCATATAAGCTCAGCTCATGAAGTACAGTTCAAATAAAGCAGAGGATTATTTTTCTTTTATGTATAATTGATTCATAACCAATTATAAAATTTAATGCAGATAACTAAAGAAAATGTTTATTCAGGTCGCTACTATAAGACTGTTGATCCATATAATAGATAAATGACTCAACTTGTAAATTAGAACTTAAAAAAGCACCAAATTTTACTTTTCAACCTTTTCTTATTTAATTGTTTTAATAATTGATACCCACATAACAGCTTCCAAGAAACTAACAAAATATTCATATGAAATCTGCTGCTGCACATAAAGAGCAGCTCACTTCAGACACATCAATTCATGTGACTCATTTGAGGCTGTCTCTGTGTTGTTTTGCAGCGTGAAATGGCACAGTGGCAGTCGTGTCAGTATGAAAGCCAAATTAGAAAGAAAAAGGTCACCAACAACACTTTCACAGCCCTTTACTGTCAACAGTCTGTATTGTGAGTTTATGTTTTCCGAAAAATGATGTTGAGGAAGAAAACATATAGAAATGGAAAAAAAACCTACTAATTCTAATGTCCATCTCTTTTTTCTGATTGTAAAATTCAGGCTCATGTGAAAACCCACAAGAAATCAAAAGGAATTTCACAAATCCACAACTGAAGCAAATCTTTAAGCTGACACCTTACAGGTAAAGGACCAGAATTACTTGCTACTCTGGGTGAACATATGGTGACTGCCATAGTTTGTTATGAAACTTGTCAAACTGGAAGTCTAGAAAGTTTGAACATATTGATATTTACTCCTGGGCATGCATGACTGAAATCCCCCCTTCAGAGAGGAACATTTTGGAAAGAAAACATTTCAACAAAGAAATACAATTTAATAAGATCTATATAGAGCAACCCATAATAAGTGGGAGGTTTTTAACCAAATAAAAAACTCATGAATTTCATCTCTGTTATACTTTGGCTGTAAAGGGGTTGTGCATGCTCAGCAAGTAGAAAGATTCTTTATGGAAAATTTACTTTCCAGGAGATTATATCTTTCAGTTGAATGTCATCCAAAATGTGGTCCTGAGACAAGCTAGTAATGAGATTTTCAAGTGTCCAGGATGCAGTTCTGTGTTGCTGGAAGTTATATTTTGACTGACTTTTAAAACATTTCCAAATCCACATATTGATGCATAAAGTTTACATAAACAATAATATATCAGTTGATATACATATAAAGGATTAGTCATCTTAACTGGCTGTTGGAATGTTTATAACATATAAAACACTAGTTGATAATATAGTTAGCAATGTTAGGTGGTATTAAGCTGATAAGAGTTGTTAATGTAGAGAGAGTTGTGCTGGTTGTAGTCTAGCACAACTGGACTACATGTTGGAGGACTTAAGACTAAGTTCAAATAACAATTTATGGTTTCTGATCACACAATAATTTGTCCTGGTGATTAAAAATACCTACTGCTAGTCTGTTACTACTTTCTGACCTCGGCAGGCTGGGACTTGTGAGTCTTTATGCCTTTTGCTCTTATTGACAAGGACATTGTACTTACCTGCACTTGGATGAATTTTCTATGACCCCTTGAAATTTTAGAAACACTAAACAATGCGCTGCAAGCTGCTCATTAAGCATGGGCTTATTGGTGAAAAATGATTTCACATGAAAGTTCTCTGTTATTTCAAAGGTTTCTGTCAATCATCATAAGTGATTTTTTTATAATAGTATCTAACTATCCTTATAAATGAGGGCATTTAAAAGTTTAAATTTATAGTCACAAATTTGACACTGGAAATACCTTGAACTGGAGAGGCACTCTTGATCCCTCTCACGAAACCTCTTCAGCAACTTGAACTCGCACTCTGAACCACAATGATTAATATAATTACAGAAGCTGATCTGACCTGACGAAAACGGTGTGTCATCACTCTGTAGGGGAACAAGCTCTGAATTAAATACCAATAACAAGGATATGGCAAGGGGAATCATTGCAAATATATGAGCCTCTTGTAGCTAACTGGATAGAAATCACCCTCAAAGAACCATCTGTAGCGGTATAGGAGGCATAAATTACAGAAATAACATCTTATTGATGACTTACTATGAAGAATGTTGTAAAGCTGTGCTAGATGACTGGGAATCTCCAGGCCATTCGTGCCATATAAGCTCACTTTGTTCACCTTAAGTATTAAATTATTATGAAACTGTTTGCAACATCAGTGGCCGAGCCTGACTCAGACAAAGACACTGAATAAAAAGACTGCCTATTACCACCCACTGGGCAGTTTGGACTAAGGAGTTTAAAAATCAATTGGAATACGTTATTTCCCTTTAAGTAGCACTGATTCAAACTTTTATGATGGATATTTTATTATCTATTTTTTTTCTTTAGGATTCATCAATCAAGTTTTTCTCTTTGAACTGTGCTTTTTTCAATGTCTATAAATAATCATTTGAATACACTTTTATTTACATAGCATTTTAATGCTTTCCATTAATTAATGGATAAAAATGAAGAAACTAAAACACATGCTAAATAAATGTGCCTATGAACAGAGAATGGTCTATTAAATAAAAATAACTATAAACCATAAAAAGTTTGAGTTAAGTTTATTCTGCTAATTGTGGTGTGAATGATTACAAATAACATTCTGTATTGCTTATTAGATTTTTCCCTCAATGAATAAATGTACTCCAAATAAACCTTTTTCTTAATGAATTCTTTAGTGTAAAGTTATGTCACTGCAATGTTATCTACAAGTAGTTCAAATGAATGCAGAGGCCTTTTCTGATTATTGCTCAGACCTCTGACAGCTTAGGCAATGGTTACCACAGTCTTGTTGGTAGAAAGAAAGACTTTCTGATGATAGAACCTCAACAAGCCTCGGTCTTGTTGAGGACAGAGCTCTGATCTTAGCCAACTATGCAACTGGAGAACTGGCCACACAGTCCTTTGCACTAAATCTTAAAGAGTAAAACTTCACACAACTGTCAGACTTCTGTTGATTTGGATTAACTCTCGCTGCTATCCCAGTGATTAAGCAGGGCTGCTGGTAGCAATGACACTCAGTTCCTGAGGTTAAGGCTACTAATGACTCTGGTTCAAAAGGAACAACTCTTTCATGTCTCCTTTGATTAGTCCGGTTATCTGTGAGTCAGAGTTGGAAAACACTTTGGAGATAGAGAGAAAGTATTGGTGCTGTGACCTGTGTTACAATATCCTCTGTTTTTCAGCTAAACTGTCTGCAAAGAGCTTTAAAAGTCATAGTGGATTGGGAGGAGGATGTGTGCCAGAATGAATAGGAATTTCATCTTGTAGAAATATTATCTATGTCCTTTCTTGTACTTCCAGCCTTATCATTTAAATATTTCCATCCTGAAGCTCACATTTTCATCAGTCTGAATATTCTTTCATCAATATCCAACACAACATTGATCATTTTATTATAAGCTATAAAATTAACTAGAATTTATTTTCCAGCAAACACGATCTGCTGAGTTGACTGCAAGGACGTCGGCGGGGAGGATCAGAGCAATCAATGTTTTTCAGATTCACATTTCTTGGTATAGAACAATGTGTGCACTCACAGCAGGATCCCTCTGCTCAGCAGGTGTTGTTTGTGTGAATTTGCAGATTTTTCTAATAATTGGTGTTAAATAAGGAAATAAATGGTAAAGTAATTAAGGATGCAGATTTTGAGTCGGCGGGGTGTCTAAGAATTTGAGCAGAAGATAGGAGGTAGAACTTTTTCAAATTAAATTGTAAATTAGGTTGAAGTTTTAGTATTGTAATTTGTCCTCCTTTATGACAATACTGGGGGAAGACAAGTTTCATCTATTCCTCTCTTATGTTCAAATCTTTTTTCTCACTGGATTTACTTCCCTAACTCTGTTTGGGAATGAAAATGTAATATCTTCAACTGAAAAAGAAAGATTTAGACAATTTGGGGGATCTAAGGTGATTGCTGAACTCTGTATTTTGCAATACTCACAGCAAAAGCATCAAGTTTGTCTGTCTGACTTGTTCTGGTGAAGTAAGCGTAAGTTAGTATTATTCTCCCCACATATTCCACTTTTTTAATGATTATGGACTTAACATTTCTTCTTCAATTTCTAAAATATGTAGATGGATCAAATCTAAGATAGATTATTTTATATGAAGCAATTCATTATTTGTGGAACTTTAACACTGTTTGTGAAAACAGACAAAAAAGAAGATTCATAGTTTTGCCTAAAACATTGCACTAAACCCTGATCTTGTCTTGTCCACCCAATACTGTGAATGATCTCTTCCTGTGAAATGAATGTGCCATTATAACATATTAGATTAGTGTTGAAAGTGTAGCTACAATAAGCAGAAATTTACAGTAAGCCATTTAACTTGAGGACAGAAAGTGTCTTCAAGGTTGATGGGTTGAAAGAAGAAAATGAGATAAAAATATGGATTTGATCAAAGTTATTTCCAGTCTATAGAATTTAGTCTGTGTCACAAGTTTTCCAGAACCAAAAACAGGATTGTGGGCGGCCAAGACTAAATGATGCACGTTGCTGGTTATGTGTGTTTACTTCGCCGCATGGACCAGTTCAGAGTCCATGCTGGTCAAAATGTTGTCTGATCAGTGTGATAAACTAACAGTCGATACTGCGCTGTGTTGTGTTAGAGGCAAAAAGGAAAAATTCTCTTAAGAAAGCTGCAAGGAACCTCTACGAAACAAAACCTGTTAGCATGAAAGGAATACATTCCAAATACTCTGTATCATTGACTAGATTTTTTTCATATTTGCACTCAGACCCAGATTGAGTGAAAAATTATGAAACAAGAAGCTATTTCATAACATTTATCAGGAAAAAATGTGAGGTGCATTCAGCAAGTCAATAACATTCATCATCTCAACATCTACGCCGTTTCTGTGCACTTCACAAACGGAAATCCATCTGACAGCAAATGAAATATTTATGTTTCGATAGAAGGAGCACTTTGATCAATACATAGTGTTGAATGGACATCAATAAATTGTCACTGAAATCAGAAAATGAAGAAATGTCAGAATCAATTGAGTGGTCCATTTTGTTCTGGTAACGTTTGTAGATTTTCTTGTTTGTTTGTGTTGTACTGTCATTTATACAACTGAAGGTCAAACTGGATTCTTTTAGCACATGAAGTTAATTTTGAAAACTTAAATACTTTTAATAATTATAATCAATGGTCTTAGAATATGAAGTATAATTTATTTAGGTCCTTCTTTTAGAAATGAGTGGTAACAGGGACAATAACTTTATTGTGGTTCTTTTTAGTCAAGTAATGGGATTTCATGGGGAGTAAATTAAAATTGAATTATTCCTTATTACATTATATGCTGAGATTACTTGAAGTAGCAGAACAAATACTATATTTAATAGTGTCCAATTCATTCTCCTCTGGGCAATGAGATTGCATTGATATTGAAGACTACATAATGTAACAGATTCGTACCACAGCACAATAATTGGTTCCTCTTGAAATGCTCTAGGGATAAAGATAATGTATAACAGAAACACAGACTGTGATCATTTTGTGTATTGTTCTTGCAAATGTGTGTACAACACAGGTCAGTATGTGCATTTGTTTTGTTTACCTCTGCAGTCTCTCACAATTTCTGAACATCAGCAAAAATCTCTTTAGTTCTAAATATGTTTCCTAAAAAAGGTTAAAAACAAATTTTAAAATAAAAACAATGTTACCATTCATGTATCTTATGCTGTATTGCTAAGGCATATGCATATTCAAGACAACAGACTGTTGAGAAAAGTCACTCCTACAGAATATCTAGTGCAACAACCCAGACCTTTAAATTTCCATTTGGAAAGATTAAGGGAGCCAGAGTGCTGTTTACTTGAACTCTTACTGCTCTCATTAGTTGAATCACTGGAATGGTGTCTATGACCTTCTTATATCGT
Organism: Poeciliopsis turneri; assembly: GCA_922788865.1. Taxonomy (NCBI): domain Eukaryota; kingdom Metazoa; phylum Chordata; class Actinopteri; order Cyprinodontiformes; family Poeciliidae; genus Poeciliopsis; species Poeciliopsis turneri. The sequence goes on along the minus strand of CAKLNU010000717.1, from coordinate 1,411,375 downwards.
TTCACTTCTCCTCTGCTGATTTATTGTCCTTGCTCAGATGCCCCATTAATTGCTCAAATATTACTCAAACATAATATTAAAATACTGTGTTTGCATAATATTTAATTTGAAGTTCACCTAAAAATGATATCACAGATTGGGCAACATTGTTAGGTACAAATTTACTGCCACTGCTTTCAATGCACTTTCACTTTTTAGCACAGTATTTGTTTTAATCCAGGTTTCGTTGCTCATAAGTTTATGTCACACTATAAAATACATTACTTTCTATTGTTTTATTATTTTTTATTATCTCGATTGTGTTTAAATGCCACAGTAAAAACACATTTCCCTTTGGGGAGAATAAAATCTCTGAGTCTTTGAATCTGAATGCCGTACTGAGCATTACTCTTTACTGTCACATTGCTGGATTTTCCTCACAATGTGTTAGGGCTTAAAATGGGCTTAAAATGGAAAATAATATTTAAACTTTTTAAAAATATGTACATTTACATAATGCTTTTTTCATTTTGCAAAAAATTAACTGGCAATATGTATATTACAGTGAAATAGGATCTGCAGAGGCATGTCATTGTGTGCTGCACTTATTTTCAGCTCAACCCTACACATTTTTTAATTTGTTCCAGGTCTTGGTTCTGAGCTACTCTAAAATGTTAGTTCTCTTTTTATTGTAAAGTGGACAGAGTTTTTCTTCCACTTATTTAGCTCTCAAACCGGTCAAAAGAGTCCTTAAAAGCAGTTAAAAAGTTAAAAAATTCACAATTTCTTCCGTGTTTTAATTGAAATCTTTACCTTTAAAAGTTAATATTAAAACTCAGAGTATCTCCACACAACCCTTCGTATTCTTTTTATTAATGCAAGAAAGGCGTGGCCCGTTTTGTTTCATTGCTACATTTTGCTTCTTTTGTGACTGTTATAATGCCACCTTTACATGTTTTGGATTTGTGCTAGTTTGTTTCCATCAATATATAGTTAGTCCTGAAGAAAAAGATTATATGAGCTTTGACAACCCTGGTTGTACTTTAACAGTGGTCATTTTTTGATCTCTTGAAGTCAATGTTCCACAGCACAAAGTGTGATTAAGTAGTGATCAATACAATACAAACTCATTATGTGAATAGTTTTCTTTTCAATTTAGTATTGGATCTTAATCCCATCACTCACACTCAATATGACCTATCTCCTAAATATTTCTGAGACTTATTGACTTGATATATACCTCCAAAACCACTGAGCTCTAGGTAAAATTGCCTCGCTCTCCATTCTGCAGTCACATTTTGTGACAGGAGGAGATTTGGTCTTTCCATTACAGAACACATTTCAGGTCTGCTCACACAGCTCAGGCATAGTAAGAGTAAAACTATATTTAAATTAATTCTTAAAGCTTTCTGCTTTGGTAAATCTTTCAGTAGTATCTGATAGGATGGAAACAACAGCTGTCAGTAAGCCACACCCACACTTTATAAACCTCTTGTTGTAAATGTGTGGTTTGATAGGCACTGCGGGATGAACCTTTCTGGATCTTTGTGGGATGCATGTCAGCTCAGAAAGTCTGTCTCTGTGGACTAAAAACTAACTGAAGTGAAACAAACTGCTGAATGCACTTGGTGTGCTTCTCAGAAGGAACTATTGATTTCTTATTACTGTTTTCCCTCAAGGAGAGCCACAAGTGTGGCTCCACCGCCTATATTGTAAGAATGGCTTTTCTTTCAGAGATCCTTGTGTTCATTGTTAGTGACCAAATGAAAATATATATCCAAATGGCCTGTTGAGTTTAACTTTTTTTTAAATCATCATAATTTATATGAAATGTAAAGTATTCATATTCCTTGACATTAAATGTTATTTTGTCATATTGCAAAAATTATTAAACATGGTGGTGGAAGGCTGATGGTTTGGGCTGTTTTGTAATTACATGACCTAATCAGTGCATTCAACTTAAACTCTAAATATTCCATAGAGGAATGTAAACATCAGAACATTGGGTTAATGAGTTACAACAACATTTTATTTCTCTTTGGGATCAACAAAGTATTTTTGAGTTAAACACATTTATCAACCCCGACTCCAGCACTGCAGCCGCCTAGCGAGAAATAAAACCAATATACAGAAATAAGTATAAAGCTAGTCTTATAGATTGATGAATTTTGACATCTGCTTTTGCACACATAATTTCTTCATTTTAGAATAGTTTTTTGTGATTATTGTATTCATATTATGGCTACAATACAGTGACATACAGTCTAAATCCAAGGTTTTACATATAATTTTGCCTATAAATATTATGAAATGCAATCTTTTTGCAGTGAAAGAAAGAAGGAAAAAATGAGTACCGTCTTTTTTATTGACAGTTTTTGAAGAGTTCTTTTATATTTGGTACTCAGACTTGCTATTTGCAGGGATCTTCAAACTCTTAGTAAAAGTGTTAGAGTGCTGTCCATTTCAAACCCAAGACGTTTTCAAATTCACATCTCAGCAAATTTTTTCAACCAACCTCAAATGATGGATGTTACACCTAATAGGTTGAAATGAACACTCAGCTGCAAAAAACCAAGTGCAAATCCTTCAAATTATTCTGAGAAAATGACAGAAAGCTTGCATACTGTGCCATAAATTACCACAGAAATAACATGTGGAAGAGACACCTGTGTGGCTTAATTAAAGGCATTATTTATGATCCTAAAATGGTAAATCTTCTTCTTCTTCACGCCTGTGCTGCTTTTTCCCCCACAGATGACAGAATAACAGGGCTTTTTTTAGAAATGTGTTGACTTGGCATTTTGCATAATTATCCCAGGTTAAATTCCACCAAATGTTACACCAGCTGATTTCAATAATTAGCTTCCTTTTGTAAATAGCTTATTTATTTCTTTGTTTTTGCTGCTGGCCTTTTAATTTATTGACAATACTGAGGTTATGTCAGAGCAGGATTAAGTTTTTATTTCATTTAATATAATTTAATGCATAAATACTACAGAAAATACATCCTGGATCTCAAAGATTGACAGAGATAGAAAGAGAAAATAGTCCTCATTAGAATCTTATTTGCAGAAAATACTGATGCTAGTTAAGATGAAAAGCATAATGAATGCAGTGTGGATACAAAACGTCATCTTTGTTAACATACCTTTCTTAAGATAAATCATTTCAAAATGTTTTTCATTTTAATGTGGCATAAACTCTATACTATATTTTAAACTGAAAAAAAATCTGTAGTTTATAGTTATGCACATTTGTTTAAAAATTTGCATAACTATAAACTAATGCTATTTTGAATCAACTTTTAATTAAGTTTGAGTCTTGGTCTTCTGGGATGTAAATCTGCTATCAATTAAAGAGAATCTGATTAGCTTTTTAGCAGGTTATTCTTGAATTTGCTCATTTGCATCCTTTCTTATTCAACAAATGATAAAAGCAATCATTATAAAAAAAAAGAAATAGACTGGAAAAAGCTTGCAAAAAATTCTGGAATGACAGTGGCATTACTAAAACTGAACACGTCTCCAAAATTGATGAATGACAAGACAAAAACTGGCAAAAAAGCCCGCCTAGACTGTGGCAGTAACAATGAATGAGCCTGAGAAATTTCTGCTTGGCACTAATGTTCTACATTTGTTCTTCAATTGTCTGGATTAATTATTGGGGATGACGAACCAAAGCCTTTTCTTCCAAGTAAAACATCCAGGTTTGGCAAATGTCACCCAAAATCTGCCCAGTGAATATAAGTCATGGCTATAATCACTTGCAAAGAAGAAAAGGTATTATTGTAAAGGTTTTACTCTTAAACACACTTATTTTTTTAGTCTTCCTTTGTCTTTTAATGAAATTGTACCACATCAAATGTGGAAAAGGTCTGGAAATTATTTATCATGGTCTCATATTTTCTAATTACAACAACATGGAAGTTGTTTTTATATATTTTACCTAAAGTTTGATCTCATTACCAAGGTGATTGCAGCTCTGAGGATCATTCAGAACCACACATCAAGTCAGTGACAAGCATTGAAAGGTAATTACATGGAGAAACATTTAATGTTTGCTTTAAAAGTCCTCTGTTTTAAGGGCGTAGGAAAATTTGTAGTCAGATTTATTTAATGCTTCAGAGATGTATTTTCTGGTTGATATTTGATTTCTTGTCAAAATTGCTGACTTCTGCAAATAACAGCATCTGAACTTTTATGCAAAAGTTCAGAGAAATTTTGCATAAAAGTAGACAACACTTTTTAACAAGTATAAAGCAGTATAGTATGGATGATTACAATATATATATGCAAATGGAAAACAAGATGAAGCCTTAATAATCTCAGAAAGCTCTTGGAGGAGGTGTGAGTGTTAAATGTGTTGGTTTGCAATGCACAGCAGGTGTTAGAAGGGGAAGTCTTTCCACCATCTGTATTGCTCATTGCATTAACCAGAACTTGGCACTGGCCTTAAATATGTTCTTTTTGTTCATAATGATGTTCTACTTTAACATTAAAGTTTGAAAGGTTAAAGATAAAAAGCTTATTTTTTAAGTTGTCACCAAGGAAATGTGCTTTTTGGATTTTCATCACCAATAATCACACTCAACAGCCACACTGATGTGCATTAGTTCACAAAGCTGTTGGTTACATTAACTAATTGAAGAAGAAACACTAGTAGGCCTAATTTCATAGCAACACTAGTCTTTATTATTGTACACATCATTCTATGTACTTGTGTGATTCCAAACACAACAAGTACTAGTGACAGTTTCAACAGGTTTGTGACTCTTCTACCTGGATAACTCATTGGAAATTAAAATTTATTACACCCATTGCTGGCTTCTCAGGTCAGGAGCATGTCTGTGAAGAAAGATGTTACTTTACTTGATGTGAGTCAAACCTGCACTTTGGAGGGAAGTAGCACCTGTCACAGGGCTTGATGCCTAAGTATAGAAGGAGAAAACCCCAAAGAAGTCAGTCCATCTCTTTGATCACCAATATGTCAATTCACCAGCTGTTTTACTGCCTTTGGGTGCTTCCTTTACGGCTTTGGGTTTTAACTCATGTGCATCACGGCATCAGGACTGCAGCAAATGTACCTCTTTGTTGTCTGAAGGGAATTAGCTGAGATATCAGTATGTCTGCTTCTGATTTTAGATGAGTTGGTGTGGAGATGATAAAATACAGTACAGATAAATGTGTACAGGATTGTATTCCACCATTGCTGTGAGCAATGTACTAAAATGTAACTTTTTTTTTTTTTATTTGACACTTTTAACTTGTCTCAATCTGTCAAGATTGATATTAAAGATAAACTCTTAAAATATAAAATGATATAGATAAATTAAATGAAATGAAAATCTATTTTTGGGAGTAATTTTAGAAGTTTTTTTCCCTTTGTTGGATTCAGGTTTTGTGCTATGAGGTCAGAGTTGAGAGATGCTGCCACTACATGCAAAAAGTAATGCAAATGATTAGAAAGACATTCTTTTTTATAATGATAGATTTCTGTATCTCTTGTTAGGTTGTGGGTATGTCCAAAGAATGACTAAAACAAAAGCAAACACAGATCTTTAGAATAGCATTCCTCCACTAAATAAGGAAAGGAAGAACTACAGTTAAAATAAATATTGCATCTTTTAGAGAGATAGCCTAACCTAAGGGAAGACAACCATCTCAACAGTAATAAAGCATTTATACACAGTTAAATCTAAGCCATTTATGTTTAAAAAGGCTTGACAGATGGAATTTGGAAACTCAGCATAAATAAAAAAATCTGACATCCCCATCTGAACAAAACAAAACTCATCTGGAAAAAATATCTAAACGTCATATGTGTTGAGCTTCAGCGTTAATAAACAGAAAATCAGATAACATGAAGACATAACAGGGGAAAGTAAGAACACATGAATAAAATCTATTGGAGAAACTTTTATCTTACTTCAATCTGCCAGCAAGGATAAACAGGAAAGCATAGTTTGAAATAGAAGATATTGTTTTTCTGTAAGAAATGGTGGAAAAGAGTTAACTTATTCAACTAGCCAAGGTAAAGCTGTTACTGTAGTTTGTGTAAAAGTATTTACACATAGCAATTGTGAAGCAGACAGAAAATGACAAATGATATTATTTATAAAATATGGATTTCTTTCCTTGAAGTTGTTTGTTTGCTATGAAAAATATTCAGGCTTCAGTACAAATAATTATGCACATGTTATTGTACTCTAAATGATATGCATGCTGAAAATGGCTCACATTGAAACTTTTATTCAGGACAGGCAATGACAGCATCCAAAGACTCGCTCACTGTAAATCAGCATATAAAATATATCCATACACTTGAAAAATGGAAATTAGGCCTTAATGGTTTTAAAACAGTTTGGTTCCCATTGCACGTTTGAATTAGGTTTACTTTCCAGTGTGACAGGTTGAAGAAAGAAAACGTGCATTTTTTAATTTCAAACACAAAAAGGATTTATTTATTTTTGCGACATTTAAACGGCTTATTTCCCATCTTTTGTACTTGTATTAGCTTCACAGTGGTAGCCTAATTCATTGTTTTTATTTTTATATAATTTGTTTGTTTCCACCGTGGAGCTTTGCTGTTACAGATACAGATTCCAGCTGGCATGTGTATCATGAAGAAGAATTGGAACACTGCAGTTTTCATGGCAAGCTGTCAGACAACAAAGTTTTGGGTATAATTGAAAGTCCCTCACACACTGAGGCTGACAGATGTGGAGACCCAACCAAAGTATGGTACCGACTGATTCTGTGCTCTGGCTGTCCTTTGCACGATGCATGTAAGTCAGTATGTTGATGGTTTTGTCAATAGCAATTAACCACTAAGAGAAGGCTTTCTGCACCATTACTGTTTCCTGACTATATTTATTTTACATGCTGATAACAAGATGCTTCTCACTGCTGTCAACCACATGAACAGAGTCATTATTCCCTTCAAGAGAAAGAGGATATTCTGTGCTTTCCGCAGGCAGGTATGATTCAAACCTATCCATTAGGAGCTGTACTTACTGGAATAATTTATTCTGAGAAAATGAGAGTTCATTTTTTAGCAAAGTTTAAAGTCTTTCTGGCTGATTAACTTTATTAAGCTTAAGGTCAGCATGTGCTTCAAAAATAGTTTCTCTTTAGCCACTGGTGTAATTGTGGAAATTTAATGTCAGAACTAATGACATCAGCCTTAATGCTACACTCATGTCAATCTCAATAGAGAACATTACAATCAATCATTATATGTTATTATAGGGTCACAAAGCAGAAATCGTGTCTCCTGAGCACTTTGCTTGTCCTCTTCCTACGCACACGTTGAAGTTTTTGCATTCAGTCCAGAGGCTGATCAAAAGCCACAAATGTGACGGTTTAATGTGATCTTTCCTGCTCCACATTACCCACAATGACCTAATTGCCTGTGAAACATTAGTTGCAAACAAAGACTCTCACACATAGACACACCTTTTTCTGTTTCTTCTCCCTTTTAGTCTGTGTTATTTCCTTTTTTTACTTGCCATTCAAGTTCCATCTGTTATGTCATTAGATGATCCACCTCCATGAAACATGGATTTGTTAAAGTGTTGTGCATATGCAATGATGTTACAAGAAAAGTTAAGTTCTTGGCCCACATACAAAGACTTCATGTGTGATGGAAAACTAACACATCACATTTATTCCTATGGTGAAACATGGTGGAAGCAGCATCATGCTGTGGGGATGCCTCTGTTACGCAGGGACTTGGAATCAGGTCAGAGTTAATAAAAAAGATCCTGGAAGTAAACCTGTTAGAAGCTGAAAGTCCATCCATCCATCCATTTTCCGTCACCCTTCTCCCTAACGGGGTCGGGAGTTGCTGGTGCCTATCTCCAGCTGCGTTCCGGGCGAGAGGCGGGGTTCACCCTGGACAGGTCGCCAGTCTGTCGCAGGGCAACACAGAGAGACAAACAGGACAAACAACCATGCACACTCACACCTAGAGAGAATTCGGGAAGGCCAATTAACCTGACAGTCATGTTTTTGGACCGTGGGAGGAAGCCGGAGAACCCGGAGAGAACCTACACACGCATAGGGAGAACATGCAAACTCCGTGCAGAAAGACCCCGGGCCGGGAATCGAACCCAGGACCTTCTTGCTGCAAGGCAACAGCGCCACTGTGCAGCCCAAGCTGAAAGTCAATTACTCTAAATATACAAACTCAGAGATCAATGTAAACATTAAAAATGCACAAATGCATTCTGAGTAATTTCTTAATATGCATATGAAATGAGTAAATCTGATAACATTTTTGTGCAAAAAGGAATGATTAACACACAATTAAAAAAATTGTACAAATAAAATGATATATTAAGGTTTTTTGTACCCCTAACTTTTTATTCATAAGTACAGATGTATAACTTATATAACATGACTCATGCAAATTTAAGCAATTGAAAACTGTTTAGCTCGAGGTGTTGTTGCTCTTGAGCTTCTACTGCAGAGTCACACATCATTGTCTCTAACCACAGATAATTACTCCCATTGCTGCCCTTTATTCCAGTCTCAGCTTGATGGATGCCTCTGTCCTCCAACAGACAACAGCATCGTTTTGTTTCCTGTTCTGCAGCATTGCTCTTAAATCTTGCCATAACTCTTAAATCTAGCAAATGCATACCTGGAAAAGAAAAGTTGTTTCTGGAAAACACATCAAGAGCCAAAGACAGCACTGAATTCTTGTTACTTTTCTCAGTATTAAAACACATTAGATATGTAAATGACTTACACATGCACACATATTTCAATCCCAACATTTGCTTAAAAGGCTTGTTTTCCCATCTTAGCAGTAAGAAGGCATGCAAGACACATTTCCTGTTACCATCTCAAGTATCAGGTCTGTCTGAAGTGTACAAACACCTGCACTCACTATGTCAAAGGATATTTGAGAAAGACAAGCTTCCTGTTTCTAATTTGTCCTGCCTTTTCCTGATGAACTGAAAATATACTTTGAATTCTAAAAACAAACTGTTTTTTGCACTTTTATTTTGGCCGACCATCTCTCACTATCAGATGGTCTGATAGTCAGATCAGATCAGAAGATTGAAATCCCCTTCCCTTCCTTATCAGACTTTTTTGACACACTTAAATGTGTCAGATCATCAAAAACAAACATTACCTGTGCAAATTAAAAATCACTTTTCAAATTATGAGTTTTAGGAAAAGAGGGCTTTGAAAACCCACTGGACACTATGTTAAAAAGTGATTGTCCCCCACACCACATAACCGTTTGGTTACAATGTGAATCATGCAGGCCTTTTTGTTTGATTCTGTAGGTCCAGATATGAAATGTAACCAAGACAACAGAACAATTCATTAGATAAACTGTGTATTTTTTCTTGGTCAGATAGTAAGAAATACATATACAAGCTTAAGGCAAACAAATCTTGCTGCCTGATTCAGCCAGCATGATGTCAAAAGGAATTTCACTGCTGTAAAAGATAGAGCCATTAAGACTCCTTCTTTTAAGGTCAAATGAAAAATAAACTTCCATATCCAGGTTTGCAAATGGAAAAAATTTACATAAAAGCTTTTCATCATAATAATACCTTAGTAGGAACAAAAATTACAAATTAAACAAGTTTTTCAAGTTGAGGATTATTCTGTAATGTGATTTATATCCATCTATTAAAAAAAATATAGGTCAGAATATTTTGTATTTTGGATGTTTTCACAAAAATTACAAGTAGTTGGAAGAAGCTGAGTTTGTGTGAATAGAGAGAGAGAGAAAAAAAAGTACCTGGCAGCTGTGTGCAGTTTTACAGTTTGCAAATAAATAATGTAGACTGCTACTACCCTGTCTGTACAGGTCAAGATTCACTTTTCAGATTTTGGACAAGAAACCTGCTGCATCTCCCAGAGCAACACCAACAATACCAAAAGGAGAACTCTCACTTTCTCACTTCTTCTGCTGGGCAAATACTGAAAAATTTTAAAGGTTTTGCAAAATTTCAGAGGCAGATTGGTCAATACCATTTAACTGAGAATAACATGCCAGTGGCCTAATCCGGGTTATTCATGAAATAATCTTTCAAACTGCTGTTGCAATGACCTCTGGAACCTCAGTTTAGCTGCCACTATTGTTTGGACTTCTAGGTTTAATTTCAATGCATTTTCATAATTTGTGACTTTTTAGTTTCTATTTTGTTTAGCTATTGTTTCACTTCTTCCTGTCATTTTCTGCCTTTCATTATTGATTCATTTTTTCCCTCAGTTGCCTTAATATCCTTGTTCCCCTCCCAGCTGTTTTCAATCAGTCCAATGACTCATCCGTTTTCAGATCAGTTATCACTTTTCTCAGTATTTGTGCTCCTCAGCCAACCATTTTTGGATCCTCCTGTGGTCTACTTACCATTTTCCACGCAGTTATTTCTGCTCCTTATCAGTGGTTTATCCCCTTTTTCATGCTTAATGTTTGATTCTTCCGTTAGGATATTAGTTTTCTGCTCCAGTCTATGTTTTTCATTTTTTCTTATTAAACATTGAGTTTACTACAGTCATGGGAGTCTCTTGTTTGCTTTGGGTCATCCCTCAGAACCAAACATGATAACTGAACATCAATGTAATTCTCATAACCATCAGAAGTGTGTGATTAAAAAACACCACTAAAATATTATACTAAATATTTAACGCTCTGTTCCTTTTGCCACTTTACATAAATTCTGTAACTTTTTTCAACTTTCAAAGTAGCCTGGTTTTTGGTAAATTAAACTTAGCACCTTCTTATAACAGCAAAACTGAATTGTCATTCAAAGGCCAAATTTGGAGGTTAGACATACAAACAAAAGTCTCTGGTTCTGTAACTTATTTACAGCTGTCACTTTTTAAAACACCACATTCTAAATGCCATAATTGATGTGAAACACGTTCTGTTGTAGATCAGGTTTAGGAGTTTGTTGTTAGTTCAACATACTTCATTAAATGACATAACTTTGGTTTTAGATATAATTTGTAGGTGTTACATTTATGCAAAATACCATTTGGTAATTAATCTAGTGGATATAACTGAGTAATTAAACCACTCGCTGCATTTAGAACCACTCTGCAATTGCTAAATGTGACTCAGCAGTTTTGATTAGCCAGGCAGGCAGATGCTCAGCTGGAGGTCTGAATAGACAGAAAGATTCTGCTCCCTTCAAACAGCTACTTTTGTACTAATTAAGCAATGCTTCCATTAATTGTATACTAATTCTGTCTGCTCAGCCAAAAACATATTGCTGAGTGTCAAAAACCTTTTCTTTTCAGCTTGCCCTTGGTAAAATTAACATATTAAAAGGAAATGCAAGATTAGGTTGTTCTCTGTGTTCTGATAGCAGTGACAACACTCTAGAGAATCATGTTCAACTCGTACAAAGGCATACAGAATCTTTTTCAGTCAAGATATGTATTAATCCTATTCACAAGGTTCATTCACAACTTTTTAATCATTTTAGTCTCTGTCTTGTGTTGGTGCATCTTGGGAAAACATTCAGAATTTATGTTTAGTCAGGTCTTAAACACAAAAACAACAAGCTGAAACATGGATAGATATGCAGGCAAAAAGTATTTTTTCATATTTATTTTTATTCCAGAAATATCCGCACATGGAGGACACTTTATTTTCTAGACTATAAATCCTTATTTTCAGGCTTGAAAGTGAGAGTCATACCAAATGGGAACTTTTATTTTTGGGTAACTTTGCTTGCAGTTAATGTCATGTATCAAACTATACATAAAAACAGTGTTATGGCAGAATGTTCAAAGATTGAAAAATTGGTAATTTAAATGGAATGAAAGGCAAATGAGCTACATAATAGCAAAGAAAAAGAGAAATATTTGGAAAATGGAAAATAAATCAAGTGAAAGACCAACATTTTTATAACAGAGGGGCTGTATGTTGAGAAAAGTGCTGCTTTCTGAGACTAAATATGTTCTCTGACTCCACAGCCCTGCCTGCCCACTGTGTCAGCCCACACAAAGAGTGTCTGCTCTTCCATAGCATTCTTTGTCGGAGCACACAAACACACACCAAGTTCACATACTTGTACTGAAAGACTTGACTGCTCCTCTGACTTACAAGTTACCTCCAGCTTCCAGCAAGGTGAAAACAAGTGCAGGTTTTGTTCAGGGCCAGAAGAACTGCTGTTCTCCTTCACCTTTCCTCTCTGTATTTTTTTTGCTTAAATAAAATGTATAAAGTTTTTTTCAATTCTTCTTGATTGATCCCTTACTTAGTCTGTGTCTCTCAACATCTTATTCCATCGCATCATCAACTACTTATTCTTGATCTATCCTTGCACAATTGTCTAAGGATATTTTTGTTAGTGAGTCTTTCTTTAGAGTTGTTCTAGGAGAAAAATTCAGGTCAGAGGCATTTGCATTCATATGACTCTTTGCTAATCATGACCATATTTTGACTTTAAATTCTGCTTGAATTAGGATGTAAATCTTTACCCATTATGTGTAGTTACATCATTTTGAACCAATAATGCTAACAACTGTGTCTTACTTGATTCTGGGGAGAAATGATACAACATGTATCCTTACATGTTGGACAATTTGAAAAGGGCAGAGCATATTAGCAGTTTGGTAAACAACTTCCTAAGTTGATTTGACAATTACACCCATCTGCCTCAATCAGCAGAAATAATCATCACAACAGGATGTCAATTATCTGTCAGCCTGAAAATTATTATAACTATATATAAATAAATAAAAGCTTGCTGATGATTTCATCAGAGATTTAAACATTCATGCACCTAAAAAAGGATGTGGCTAAATCAGGACTTTGTGAAATGTGGAACCCGCAATTAATCAAAGACTTTTATTTTTGCGGGCCCCCTTCCTGTGTTATCCCAAACTCTCCAGCTTATTTAAAGCCCGCCTCCAGCGCGCAGTTTAAACATGCTTAGCTGTTTCATTGTGATTGTGACTTGCTGTTGGCGTCTTCGGCACAAACGCACCCAAATCTTTGAATACACTGATTTGATTGCTTGGTGAGGTTATTTAATAGCACTATTGCTTTTATATTTGAAACTTTTGCTGGATTGCTCATTGGAGCGTTGTTTTTAGAATTATTTGCACGGCTTACGTGGACCGTCACACTGGATTCTGTCCCAGCTGATTGTGGCTAAGTACGCCCCACTCTCTGAGAAGGTAACTCGTTGCCGAATTTTGTGTGTGTTTTGACACATTTATATAGATTTTAAGGCAGTGAAGTTAAAATGAAATTGATTAGAATGTAGCTACACTTAAGGTTGATTATTGCGTAATATATTTATTTTTTCCCTTTTTCTCACTCTGAGTATTTGATTTGTTTTAATTTTTTGGATATTTTGTTTTATTTGAATTATGGTTAAGTTAACCTAATTATTGAAATGTTTATGTATAATTAGAAATTATGCAATTGCATTCAACGTGCTTGAATTTAATTACTTCTTCATACATGTTTGTATATCATTGCTTGATAAAAGTACTTAATGGGTTTTCTGACCTTTTAGGTCGTTTTTTTTGTTTTTTTTTTTTTCCTCATGGATCAGATCCTCACCCGGATCTGAAGATGGTGAGCTAAGAACAAAAGGACTATGGACTTCATGATTTTGGATACCAATTTATTTTGAGTCAATTATCTTGTCTCCCTCTACTGTGCAATTGCCTGTTTTTATACAAATCACTTAATATATATACACAAAAGCCAAAAGGACTGTTTCTGTTTTTTCTTCCTTCACACCTCAGACTCCTTAAAGGGCCACTCTTCTAACGCTGCTTTTGTAGTCGCAGTTAGCTGCTTAGCCCATAACTGTTACATATGCATGCGTTAGTTCATGTCTTACAATGTTAGTGAATGAATATTTTCTATGCAACATATAGATTATTTAGAGTGTTTGGTGAAGAACATTATGACAGCAAACAGAGGGAAAAAAAAGTCTGAACTTTTCTGAAAACATAGAGAGGCATTTTTGCAGATTTGCTGAAATGATCATCATTCACTGAATACTGTGCTGAGCATATTTAACTCTTTGGAGCAACAGATCAAGGTTTCATTTTCTGTATCAAAATACATATTTAAACTATTTTTGAAATTCTTGTTGTCAAGGATGTTACTTGTTGACCTCCCCGAAAAATGACAACTTGCAATAACTTCCAGAACGATGTTGAGATTTGTAATTTGTTTTGTTTACATGTCATCAACTATTAAGGCTATGTTTGATCATAGGCTTGATCAAGGACTTTGTCCTTGGTACAGATCAGAATCTGTCTTACAAATGGGTAACTCCCAAAACCAAGGCCTACTCCAATAATTAATTAAAATTAGTGCAGCAAAATAACACATGAGTATTAGTACATAGCCCCAACAAGTTAATATAATTCTTAGTAACTTGCTTTTGTTAGTTTGCAAAGCTCTGTTTTTCTCTTTTCAGATGTGGGCAAATAGGTATAAGGCCATTTTACCTTTTAGATTGGTATTATTATTGTTGAAGTTGTTCTGTTGCCAGTAATTTCATCAAAGAAACAGCAAATCTTTCCTCAGTCCAGCTGTTTGTGGAAAAAACAGTCCAACTCCCTGTAAAAGATAACAGGATTGTGAGATATAAATAATTTATCGTAATATTTGCCACCTGTCCAAACTGAAAGCAATCACTCCTCAATCTGAAGACTTTAGCTTCTGCCTGATGCCACTGCTGCCTAATTAAGTCATAGCATAGAAAGTGGCACTTTCCATTTGTTTAAGAGTGAGTCTACCAGTAGATTTAAAAGTCCACATATGAAATTATACTATAAAACCCAAAGAGCTTTTTGACCAGTGCCAGCTTCAAAGCAGAGGAAGAGTTGAATAAATGTTTGAATCGGAATTGCTGAAAGAAAGTGTATGCCAACTTACAAAAGGCTTTCTTCTGAGAGCCACCATTGTAGTTCTAGCACAAAACATATTAAATAAAGCCACCTTAAAATGACAAAAGGAAACAATATTATATATACTTTCCATAGAGGCACTATTTTTTTAGCTGAAACCATAAGGCTTTGAATGGGGACATGTATCATTGCCTAATGAAAAATAGTTTTTCAAGCCTTTAAAATAGCAAATGCCATTTTTAGGGCTTAATTTGTGTTCTTAGTGTTTTGAGTTGATTTATGGATGCTTTCCTGGTGAGGTGTAGGTTTCAGAACTAGTGTGAAAGTCATAGTGTGATAGTAATAATAATAATCTTCCAGTATTACACAGTGGAGAAATAGAATTAGAAAAGTCATATCGTGGAAAAAACATCAAAACTATAACTTCAGATGAAACAAAATGGAGACCTATAACTAAATTTATATTGTAACCTTGACACCTCTATTTATTTATTTGCTTGTGTGCCTTTCAAATTCATTTTGTATTATTATTGTATTACTTTAGTCTGTATTTTCATTATGCCTAATGTTGTCCCTGTCACTGCAATTACTGTGATTTATATATCAATGGATGTTGCCAATGCATATAGGTTTCTCTTAATGGGACTAATGTCTTTTTGAAAGAAATGTATCTCTTGGACTTTCTCCTCCATCAATAATCCCTGGATATCTTTTGGCAGAACTGTAATTAAACGGCCTGTTTGCTTGGTGTAGGTGAAATGTCTAAAATGGTCTGCAAAAATAAGATGTAAAATGTGAGATGTGACAAGGGTGCACATGTGTTTATGTTGATATAAAACAGTTATTGAAAAAAAAAAGAAAAACAGAGGAGGTAGAGCAAAAAATGATCTATAATAATAGAAAATACTGGGAGGCAAACTAAGACTCAGAGACTGTGCAGAGACTCCAAGAATCAATGCAGAGGAGTAAAACCACATGAGGGTATGGAGAAGCAGATGGACCAACAAAGCACAGAAGGTGAGACAAGACTATACACACACCGAGAACAAATAGAAGAATGGATGAAACAAAGAGGGAGGGAAGGAAAGCAGAAAAGGGAAGCAAAAGCCATCTCCAAAATAGGACAACATGTGATAAAGACATGACAGGGGAGTTTGAACAGATGGTGAACAAGAACATGGGAGAAAGACAAGAGGTATTCTAAAATAAAAGGTTAAAGCAATGGAGAACAGTTCAATATACAGAAAATTAGCAAAATGCAAGCAGAAATGTTGGCTGTAAATCTGCGCAGTACTTTTGTTTGATTTGCAAGTTTAAAAATCTTGATTTTATCGAGATAAGTGAATAACTGATTTGTTTGTCTAAATAGCTTTGGCTGAATCCTATGACACAAAGTCGTCGGTACGTCTTTGAGGTCACTTCAGATTAAGTTTACAATTTACCTAGTTCTGTTACCGTGGTAACATATCCTGGAACTACAGATTCAAGAAAGAGATCAACACATGTAAAAGTCTCACTTCACATGCAATTCATATCTTAAAACAGTGGCTGTAAAGCTCTGTACAAAAAGTACAGAGCTTTTTATAAAATCTAAGATGCTTCTAAGCATTTTCAACAATAATCTGCCATCGCTTTTGGCATTTAGACTCTTATCATCTGAGTTTAGGTGGAGGGCCGAGCATCTCTTTTTACTCTCCTGCTGTGCCCATCATGGTTAATCTGTTGCTCTTTCCTATTACACCACATAGACTTTGTACTTCCCTTAAACTGTAGGCCATATTCTTTTCACCTTTTTTTGCCATCATATAATATATATTTAATATATCAAGCTGTTTCAACCCTTCTATCCAGATTTGCCTCCTCTGCTGCAATGCTCTCTTTGTAATATAATGAAAGCTAAATTACCCATGGCACTTACCATCAGAGCGTGCAACAGTCATCGGTCTCGCCTTATGACTACACGGCCATCCAGCTGAATATCAGGTCTACTGGGAAAGCCCTTCATAGCTGACAAACTCTTCATGGACATGACGGTGCACCCAGTTGAACTTATGCAAGAAACTGTATGCAGATGCAGTTTTATTACCTGTCTGGTCCTCTTTCCCATGGTAGATTAAAGTAAAAATATATGCAGACTTGTTCTGTAAATTAGCATATTATTGAAAAGCCAATTTAGGAAATGTACCACTAAGTGAAACACATTACACATTGTAGATTAATTACAGTGAAGCCATTTGTATCTGTTAATTGTGATATGTCCACTTACAGCTAATGAAAACATTACATTTAAAATTAGAACCAGAAATAAATGAATAAAAGCTGGAATTTGAGTTTGATGGAAAGTATTTTTGATACCTGCTCAAAGGTAGTTATTTTCAAAAGGTACTTTTAATCTGACAAACAATTCTCATTGGGACTTTTACCAATTTACTGAATGTTACTGTAGCCTATACACAACAAAGGCTTAAGAAGCAAAAAGTTCAGGAACCACTCCACTTCTGCTTCCAAAGAATCCAGTGATTATGAAAAATAGAAGTCTTCATCTTTGTGTGCAAGTCTGACTGAGTCAATGACACAATCTGCCGACAAACATCACGGTTCTCTTTTTAGTGGCAAATCTTAAATGCGAAGCTGACAACCTAATCCTCTCAGGCATTGTTATTTTCTTCCTGGCTGCACAATATTTTGAAGTTTGAAAACACAATTGCTGGCTAAAAATGTTGATTAAATATTAAATGTCCTTATGCATGAGAGCGTCTTTCGTAGAGTGTTAAAGAAAACTACCTGTGTGGAGTTTTTCATTTAATCACTCCCTCAATATTGTGATGTTATAGTATCACAAAATCCAATTTGTTTTCCAATTTAAATATAATTTATATAATAAGACCACTGCATCTTCTCCAAACTCCTTGAAGTGTTAAAATGGCGCTGTGTGTTGCCCCCTATGTTTAGCTCCTTGCACTACAGTCTGCCTAGTCTGTAGCTGTGGTATAATTATTTTCTCATTAGTGGAGAAAATAATGACAATTTTGTAATCTTGCTTGCCCAATTTCTTACTCCTGCTCATGCTGCATATGTATTTCACTTTCCCTCTCTCCCAGACCCAACCAGTGCCCTGCTGGAGGGAAGAATTCACAGCCATTTAAAAAAAGAGAAAGCAAACAAACAACAATTAGTTTCCTGTTGACACAGAGAATTGTAGACTCATCTCCTGCAAATTACCCCTGACTGAGGCATGAGCAACAGAGGCTTTCATTTTAGGTGTTTTTAATGAACCATTTATGGCGAAGGTAATCAAGAAACCAGAAAGATAAACCTGCATGAATAAGCAACATCAAGGACTAGGAGGTGTGTGTACTTGAACAAATATTTAGTGCGAGGAAAATCATTGTGATAAGAAATACGGGATTAAATTCATTCATGAAATTATTCATTTATTTTCTCATTCTTTTTCTTGCTGTTGAGAAGCAAGAAAGTATTTATGCAACCAAAGGAGAAACTACTGGAGTGCTGTTGTTGCTGTATCTTCTTTTATTATTATATTTGAGCCATGCAAATGAGTCTAAAATGTACTTAAAGACTTAAATTTGTTATCACATTTTTAAATTACATTTTTTCTGGACATAAATTGAAAAATATGTATATATCGATGTCTATATTTATGCAAAATGTAAATATTTTTCTTGACAAGAATTATTTTCACATAGTAGTAAAATTATAACTGTTATATTACTGTGAATCTAATGGTTGAATCAGATGTATTAATGCGTAAAATGTTGCTAACATTAATGACTGAATCAGGGCAGGAGAAACATGACAGAACTCAGGTATTTATTTGTTTGTTTTAATCAACAGTGTGTTACGGAAATCCTACAAACGCACAAGTTACTCAGTTCCCTTTAAGCAAATTGTTTAAAGTTTAAACATTATTATTCTGAGCCACTATTTGGCATTTTAAGCAAAATACAACATCAGAGCTTCTAACAGAAAGAATTGGAGCACAGAGATATAAAATTGTGTTCTGTATGTGTTCTATGAGTTAATGTGCAACTCATTCCCTGACTGCAGATCATCTATCCTCTGCATATTTAATCTTTTTTCCGCTTCACTCAATCTTCTTCAGGGCTTCTCCTCATCCTTACTGTTGTCAGCCATTCCGTCCCTTGCTCAAATTGCAGTAATGTGTCAGATAAAAGTTGCCCTTTGATCAGTCTTCGACTCGAAGCGCAGCTATACTCCTCACTTTTCATCTAATGGATTCACCATAGGCTCAGATACAGAGCAATTTTGAA
This sequence comes from Poeciliopsis turneri, assembly GCA_922788865.1. Classification (NCBI taxonomy): domain Eukaryota; kingdom Metazoa; phylum Chordata; class Actinopteri; order Cyprinodontiformes; family Poeciliidae; genus Poeciliopsis; species Poeciliopsis turneri. Next base: position 1,392,249 of record CAKLNU010000717.1, on the reverse strand, counting down.
CCAGCACAGAGTTTCTCATAAACTTGTTTCGTTATGAATCACTGAAAGTTAAAGACCTTTGGTCCTACTGTGGATTACTGTGACTCATAATAAGGCAACTAACTGTATATAAGTTTCAAATGTTTGTATATAAGTTTCATATGTTCTACCTATCATTCCAAACAACAAGTAGTTAAGCTAGTTAAGCTCAACTAGGTTAAAATAATTTTTTAGGAGAAAAGTTCTCCACGTCAATATTCTGAGACAAAATCTTTGCTCTTTTGTGAAATATTTCTCTCTTCTATTACAGTGTCTCAAATAAATTCTAAAAACATGTATGATTTACATCTTTGACTAATGTAAAAAAAAAACAAAAAAACAACACAAAACCTTGTCTACAAATGTCTGCATGTCTACAAATGGTTTATATCCATCATCGACCAATTTACAAAAAATGTCTTTATATGCCTCAATAACCAATAAGATTTATAATTTATTGGTGGGTTTATCAATAATTCTAGTGATGTTTAAATATTACAAGTTTTTCAAGAGCAGACTCTGATGTAATAGATAACAGTTTTACACAATATTTTAACTTCATTTATATCAGTCCAAATGTCGTTCTTAAGGCATATTATGGTTAAAAAATATTAGCAAAAGTTTTTTAACTTTTTAATGAGCTTTTTTTTTCTGATCTTCATAAAATAACATTTAGAGTTAAGTAGCTGGCTCTTACAATTTTATCATTTAGATCTTCACTTATTAGGTTTACAGAATGTGTAACTTTGGCATTTGAAAATAATAATAAACCCTAAAGGCTTTGGTATTATAGCAAGTACTAGATTCCATGACATGACTTTATTACATATTTCCATGTGTATTTTATTCCTATGCACTGGGCTTTGCAAGCTGGGATGGGGTTGCAGCTTGAAGCCTTCCAGCCCAGCCAAGTCTGAATGATGTATGATACAATTAAAAACAGGACCAGCATGCAACCATGCCTAACAGATTTATAATCCAAATAACAAACACTTACTATTCATCGTTTATTGACTAAATGCAGAATCATCCCCTATTACATAATGGACCTTTGAGATTAGAAAGTTTCTTTCGCTGCAAGGTTTCTCTAGTTAGTTGCAATGGTACTTCTACAAGATCAAATTATTAGAAGGACAATGATCTTTGGTCTAAACACTTATCAAAACCATAAAATCATTCATAAAATATGTGGATATATTATTGCTAAAACATTTATGGAAGTTAAATGAAATAAAAAAATTAAGCAATGTTCAGAAAACAGCAGGTCTTGGCCAAAGTGCTACAAGTGAAAAAGATTAATAATAAAATCAAGCAAAAATTACGTTAGATATATAAAATTAACAATCCACAAAAAAATGCTAAAATGTTGCACGTAGGCAAAATTGGATAAATTTCTTGTTTTAATTAATATTCCATTATTCAAAGCTGTAATAAAGAATAGAAGAATGTGCATGATGTGTGTAATATCAGCAATAAACTATGTCCACATTTACAACAACGCAATTAAAATCGGGAATTTCAGTGAAAAAATAAAATCTTTCAAAGCCTTTATCAAAGCAGAAACCATCAACTGTGGTGCCATAAATGTATGATTTTTTGATGTGCTGCTGCCGTCCTGGCAACGCTCCGCCCCATGTGTGAAAATGAGAACACAGATCTACATCCACCCACATGAGCAAAGAGACGTTAAAACCTGCTCATGAATAAGAATTCATTCATTTATGTACCAACGCTTTTACAGTGTTCCAAGATAAATGGAGCTCTTAATGTACTAGTCCGTCTGAAATGGTGAGTGCGAGAAGCAATTGGTTATTACATGTACTAAATAGTAACTACCAGTATTTAATCTCACATTGCTTGGCATTTATCCAAGGCTATAACACAATTAATGTAAGTAAACCAGTACAATATTAGCAACTACAATCTGGATTGTCCCTGTCAAGGGGCAGATCTTACAGAAAAGTATGTAACGTGCTCCTCCTAAGGTGAATTTGCTGATATCAGTGATTATACTGGACTCCTATAAGATGATAACTGAGGTCTTCTCTTCCAATAACTCCCATTTCTCTGCAGTTCTGGGGTGAATAATGTCACAAATAAATTATGCATTCCAGAGTTTTTTGGGTAAAGTCATAGAAAGAGGACATACTGAGGAAATATGAGAGCACAGAAAGATATCAAGTAAGTGTAGCCTCCAGCATATGTGATCAGCATGGGTCAAAAATCAGGATACAGTGGGAGAAAATGGTACAAATGATCGATTGTAGATTCATCTCCAGAAACAAGAAAAAGTTTTAGAACACATTCTGCTGACATTTCACTGTGCAGAGTTCTTGTTCTCTCTTTCTAATATAAAAATAAAAACCCCAAGGTATCCTGAAGTTTCTTTCCAAACTTTGAACGACTCAAATTATCTATTTTATGCAGTATACTATTTATACATGGCAGCAACGTTTTATTTTTGTTTGATATTTTCCTAATCCAACAGTTTTATCATGGTAGAAATGTCCTCAAGAGTACATACAATAGGACCACTAAACTAAACAGGGTAATCTCCATTTCAACCAAAATTTATCCATTATAAAATTAATACAGACAAAGTGATATACCTCTATCATCTATTTTGGTTGATTTTTGTGCTCTGGTTCCCAGAACATTTGAATATTACATAAGACTTTTGCTGTTGTCTTTTTGGCTCATGCCTCCAAGGGGCTGCAGCAGCACAATAGCATCCCTCTCTCCACAGCTGCAGGCTGAGGATAGACTGGGCAAAGAGCTTGTGCAGGATGCCTTTGCAGACACATTCAAAATGGGGACTTCTAATTTTTATGAAGTTGTCAGTTGTTTATAATGTCTATAGGTTGCTGTGGCAGCTATAGTACATTCAAATAATGTGTACACTATAATTATCCTCCATGTTTAGACATTACTTTGGTTTAGCTATTTGATACACATTCACAACTTTTATTTTCACACATAAACACATCAGAGTTACCACAACCAACATGAACCACATTATGCTACTGGTCAAAGTGATTCCTTGACCACCTAATCTTTCATTTGCTTCAAGCAGAGGTTTGCATTAAAGAGAAGCGACAAGGAGGAAGGATCTGTTCTGCAAAGGTATTGGAAAATTACAGCCTGATGCACACAGGCAGAGAGTGGATAATGTGCTCATTTCTCAGAATGAGATTCTAAATGAAATAGATAGGATAAAGAACACTAAAATAGGAATGTGATCAAAATCAGACAGACCATTCTATTTACTATGAATCGATTTAAATTTTATTTAGTTCCTAAATGGAAAGCATTTGAGAACTTCCTGAATTATACAATCACTGGCATTGTTCTGTAGCTTTTAAAATACTTAGTATATTCTTTTTTACAGTTTATATATAGGATATATAAACTAAGATCAATTCTTGGCTGCAGAAAATAAATTCCCTTCTCCCCCACTGCGGGTGGTTCTTATCCTCCGAGCTCGGGTCCTCTACCAGAGGCCTGGGAGCTTGAGGGTCCTGCAGTATCTTGGCTGTGCCAAGGATTGCACATTTCTGGACTGAGATGTCTGATGTTGTTCCTGGGATCTGTTGTAGCCACTGCTCCAGTTTGGGGGTGACTGCCCCGAGGGCCCCGATGACCACAGGCACCACTGTGGTCTTCACCTTCCAGGCCCTCTCTAGTTCCTCCCTGAGGCCCTGGTATTTCTCCAGTTTCTCGTGCTCCTTTTTTCTGATGTTTATTGCTTTTTTCATAATTAGTTTCTGGATTGTGTTTTATGGTCTAAAGCACTTTGAACTGCATTATTGCTGAAATGTGCTGAACAAATAAAATTGACTTCACTTGACTTCATTAACTGAACTACACAATCTTCCTTTAACGAGATTTCATGCTGGTTAATTTAACCTGCAATAGTAGCTGTTTATTTTTACTGTATGAAAAATAAATATTTCAATGTAAAAACCTTACAATTAGACAAATCTTACACCCATTTTTTGGCAAAGATATTCTCACATAGAAAATTGGCAATTTCCTTTGCTTAGCAGCAAATTGAAAAACGCTCTGGAGCATTTATCTGATCATAAACCTAGATATAAGAGAATCAGCAAAAGTATTTTTTTAATATATTTAAGTTATTCAGGGAGGACAGGATATTTAGGTGAGATCTATTTAATTAATAGGCTGACGTTCAGACATAATCCAAATTCACTTCTTAGAAACGGCACAAAAGTTACTTTTAATTTCAAAGATTTTAATTTTGATTTTATTGAAAAGTCTGAAAAGAGATTGATGGCATATTACACGATGACTGAGAACAAAATGGACCGAATGGACAAATTTACAACTCAGGTCACAAAATTATGTCTCAGGAGAGGCTGATTTTTCTCCTTCTAAGATAGAAAATTGACTCCAAGAAAAAATGGGTCCTGTAATTTTCATTTATGACAATGGTCCATTGGGCAATGTGGGAGTAATGACAGAGAGAGGGACAGTTTCAGCAAAAGAGTTAAACCTCATTATAAAGTCTGAAGCAAACATGAGTCTGAAGGGCAAAGAAAACCTGGGCTGTCTTACAAACTGATTCTGCCCTGGAAAAGGCCTGACTTTACTAACCAAACCCAAAGCCTTACAGAAGAAATTCAAAGAACTGTCCTTGCGCAGCATAGGCCCATACTCAAAAACACCCATTTGTAATTCCTTGTAGCCATGAATTACATTTTTTTCATGAAGGTTTTCAAGGCATTGGTGTGGAAAACCGTCCAACGAAGTATAGAACATATTTAACCCTCTGATGCGTTAGTGACTGAATGTACAGTCTTCAATGACTGGGTCTATTTTGACCCGGGTTACAATCAATGTGTTTTTTATGCTATTTTTGTCATTTTGGTTCAAAATAATGTTTTGTATAATACTTTCTACTGTGTTTTAGTTCACAAAGAATTATTTCATGTCTGAAATATTTTAATTTTCCGCTTTTTAAAATGATTTTGGAACAGTTTGTAGAACATTTTTAAAACAAAATGACACCAGAAATTTTACAACAGCAATGATAAAATGTCCATAATGGACAATGTCAACATCCATTATGTGTTTGTGGTGTGTGTGGCCATGGGGAGCGGGTGTGAAAGAGCACATTTCTTGAAACTCGCTTGCTAACATTACTGTGTATCATACATGTGAGTGTATGTGTGTGCATTTATTCATCCATCCAAACACCCATCCATCCATCCATCCATCCATCCATCCATCCATCCATCCATCCATCCATCCATCCATCCATCCATCCATCTTTTCCCACTTATCCGGGGTCGGGTCGAGGGGTCAGCAGTCTAAGTACGGAGCCCAGACTTTGCTCTCCCCAGCCACTTGTTCCAGCTCCTCTGGAAAATCCAAAGGCGTTTCCAGGCCACCTGGGAAACATAGTCCCTCCAGCGTGTCCTGGGTCTTCCTCTGGGCCTCCTCCCAGTGGGTCGTGACCGGAGGCATTATAACCCGAGCCACCTCAACTGGCTCCTCTCAACGTGAAGGAGCAGCGGCTCTACTCTGAGTTTCTCCTGGATATCTGAGCTTCTCACCCTATCTTTGAGGAAGAGCCCAGATACCCTACAGGGAAAAACTAATTTTGGCCACTTGTGTCTGTGACCTCGTTCTTTAGGACATGACCCAAAGTTCATAACCATAGAGGAGGTTAGAAACGTAGATTGACCGGTAAATCAAGAGCTTTACTCTTTGACTGAGCTCTCTCTTCACCATGACAGATTGGTGCAGCGCCCGCTTCACGGCAGATGCTGCATCAATCCACCTGTCAATCTCTTGCTCCAGTATTTCCTCATCCGTGAACAAGGTCCCGAGATACTTGAACTCCTCCACATGGGGCATGACATAGGCACTCTATTCTTTTCCAGCTCATTTATTTATGCATTTGTTTACATTTTTATTCATTTTAATTTTATTTATTGAAACGATAAAAGAAAGAACCTTCAACACATTGATCAACACATTGATCACTCAACTCACTCTCTCTTGGTTTTCTTATCCAAAGTGTCAGACACACACACATGCACACACACACACACAAATAATACACATGCACAATAAAGTATAGGCGGTAAGGTAGCTAGTTAACTGATTGGTTAACTAGTGTTAGCTAACTTTGAAGAAGGCAAAAATGTTGATTTGTGAGTACTGTGACAATAACACTGTCACATTACTCCTGTGATACACACACACACTTGCACATTTATGAGGTAAAAAATAAATACTTATATGTAAGAGTTCTTGCTGTGTAACATATTATTACTCCAGGATGAGTAATAATATTACACTCAATGTGTATGGTTCACAAAAAATTGTTTCCCTGACAGTCACAGTTGGTAAGAAAAAAAGCTTCCCATTAAATTCCATAGGAAATGAATATGGAGGTAATTTTTGACCCACTCACAGAAGAATGGGGTAGTAATATAAAACATGCTATTTCTTGAAATGTATAAAAGGTCAATTAAAATTTTGAATTGCATGATATCAGTAATTTTTTGAGGAATACCTGGAATATGAAATGATGAACACTTTTCACAACAAAGATATTGCAAAAAGATGACCTCACCGGGTCAAACAGGACCATCTTACACATCAGAGAGTTAAATTAAGCTGATTGAAAAGACTCACAGTGTTGTTTCCACTATAACCAATGATCTGTTAGAGCTGAGATAACGGTCGGCCATTTTCTTCCTTTTAATGATCAGGACTTGGAGCTCTGGCCTCAAACACTACTAGGTGTAATGGATCCACAATTCAAGCCTGAAGCTACTGTAGGAACTACTTGGACTAATTGTTCTCAGAAGTGGACCCTGTGCCAAGTAACTATGTAAGGAAGGTTTACATTTTTGATTCTGTGGCAACATTAGGATCTTATTACTAGAATAGTGACCTGGACTGAGTCACTGATACAGATTAAGGATTCCCTATGGATTCCACTTAGCCAACATTTGCTCATATTTCTCCATCTGATTCAGAAGCATTTGAGTTAACATGATAGGCTTTACACTAACTCAGCTTGATGGCTCCACATCATTATCATTATAATCTGAGACTCTGCACCATTTTGCACTGCTTATTAAACAGTGGGTGTGGAAAATTCCCTGCCCACTTTAGGCAGCAGAAGCAGTGTGTAGCCCTTCCTCTACCAAATGGTTAATACAAAGACTGAGTTGTCTTGATGACCATTTACTACTAGCTCTACACAATCCTGAGCTCTAAGCCTTCAACCAAAATCAGCTAAAAAAAAATCACTGAGGTAGTGAGTTGAGAATGAATTGAAGTCTCTAGTTAAGCTCTGGGTTTTATGATCTAGCAAAGTGCAGAACTAAACAACCAAGATGGACAATCTGGTGACCTGGTGGGTTATACTGCTACTTTGGAAATGTGGCTTGATGAAAAGAAGATGTGAAGATACAGAAATATTTTATTTTCATTTTAATTATAATTTTCTCTTAATAGCTGGAAAGAATATTTTAAACCAATTTAAGTAATTTGACAAAGTCTCCAAAGCTTTAAATAGCATGATAAAACCACCATGCTATTTAAAGATAGTCTAGTAGGAAATCTGAGGAAAGAAAGAATTACAGCTGTTGTTTACAAATTTTAAACAGTAATTAAGCTCAATTACACTAAACAAAGAACGCATCAAATAAAGCTAAACAGAGACACTTGCATTCTCTCTGATTCTGGGCTTGGCTGTCTGTCACTTGTCTTCCATGCAATTGTGTGTTTGGGCCACATATGAATTTTGAATTTCATGTTTGAAACATATGAAGTGTGCCTGAGGTCAGTGAGATTGTTGAAGGGAAGCGTCAGGTGGAATAGGTGCAATCAGGTAAAAGCAGTTTGACACAGCATGTGACTCTAAAATGCATCTCCAGTGTGTACTAAGAAAAGAGTTTCTAACTATCCAAATGGTTCCAAATGGTCCTCCTACATCTGTCCAGCATCCAACCTATATAAACTGGTTAAATGTTAGAAGAGTAATTAGGGTACTCAAAATGACTGTCTCCATAAAATAGAAGCTTTCATTTAGAAACCTACAGATATTTGAACCTTTTGCTTTTTTTGCATTTCTAAAATATGCAAAAAAAAGCATATTTTTTTTGCATATGCTTAGGTATAGCTATTTTCTATAGCTATACCTAGCTATAGAAAATATATAACAACTGTAGTACCACATACATATTGAGCTATTGGCAGGAATAGATTAATGAAAAAAAGAGAAAGTAATCAAAACAATAATATAAGAAGAAAATAAAAAGTATTTGAAAAATGTTGAATGCTTTCCCTTTCTGTGTCTATGAAGGCAGCCTTGGTCTTCAAGACTAGAGCAGAGGTTTCTCTCACACATATCATGATTCACAACCCATTTCATTACCTTCTAAATGAGTTGTTCGATAATAAAGTCTGCAGTGTCAAGGATAACTAGTGATTCTTCTGTGTAAACAAGTCACTGTCACTTCTCCTTTAGAAAGCTCTTTGTTCGATTAAGGATGCACACCAAAGAAGTCTCGAGGCTATAAAGTCAGAAAGCTGGAGCAGCTTGAAATTCACTTCAGTTAAATTTAATTGACAGGAGAAACAAGGAAGCAAAGACAGAATATCCACTTCAAAGAAACAAAGGCTGCACACAGAAAATCGTTGGAGTCTTTCTGTGTAGTTTTGCTGTATTTTAGGACACAAAAGGATAACATATGGTTCCTCCAACAATTATGTGGGAAAGCGACACACCACGTTGCCTTAAGTTGTATGGGAACTCCAGAGCTTTCCATGTGTGATTTAAAATATTCAGCTTTTAAGTACAAAATGTTATAGTTGCTTGATATTCATGATGCAAACAGCTGTCTTGACTTCCCTCTTTTTAATTTAGTTGTATAATTCAGGATTCCCTATTGACTAGCAAGCAAAGTATTCCTAACCTTCAAAATGACAATGTCTTATAGATGAAAAAGAGTTTGTCATTGCAAAAGTATTATATTGGACAGGAGGCTTGATTGGTTTCAAGGTTTCAATGCCAAGCAGAGAACTTGGCCTAGATGGTAATTTTGCATAAATGAATAGAATACATAAGGGTCCAAAGAAACATTTTTCAACAGTTATTCATTTAATTTTCTGTTGCTGAATGTTAGAAAGAGGCAGAAAATGTTCCACTCTCATCTGTTTGAAATACATTTGCAAACTAGCTGAAAGGTGATGAAGATGTTGAAAAGTTTAAACTTAAAAAAGTTAGACTGGTTTAATACATTAAAAACATTGTTTTTAATGAAAATAAGCCTTTATTTGCCTAAACTAATAGTCTGTTCTCTTTTCTCGACCAATTTTATGCAACCAGAAATTATAGCTTAGGATTGTACATCATACCAGCAGGAAGTTGATTTTTTTAAAAAGCAGGAAAAAAACTCAAGATGTTTCTGAGCTGTTTACCAGTAAGGCTGAAAGAATTACACACATATTCAACTGACAGTCATATACAAACAAATCATAGCTATTTCACAAGCAGTTTTTGTGTTGTGAAGAAATGCTGCCCTGGAAGCGAAGTGATTTGTTGTAGCTGCTTGCAGTCTTGCTTGGGTAGATGAATTTCTCCCTCCACTACTGCAACATCTCACGTTCCCATTACCGAACCACACTTTGTGATCATATCTCGCGCTTTATACACATTTGTATTCAGTATGACAGCGTTATGTGTGTTTTGAGGTATTTTCTATACAGAATAGTGCAAATTGCCACACTCCCAGCTGAATCATAAAATGGTAAACTTATATGCACAAGAGAGCAGCTGCAGAAGCTGGGTCTCTTCTGCAAAATTACACTAACAATTTCAGCTGAATATCCCTCCTGCCTGTGCAAAATCTCTGATAATATAAATATGCAAGGAAATATATTTTCTTTCATTAAGTGAGAGATAGCATAGAGAACAACTCAACAGAATTCAATCTACAAGTCATTATCAGGCCCGGTGTCCAGAGAAATGTTCCTCTCTCGAGACGTCAGAATTTAATTGGTGAATTTGAAACAGAGAAAACACAGCTCCATACATTTTATATTAAACATTGTTTACATGCAGAAAAATATGACATCTCCAGTTTCTTATGATTGTAAGTAAAATATATTGACTGGATTTTCTTTGGCTGTGTTTTTTTTTTTTTTTTTGGTTTTCATATTTTATGGATATTGTGACATGTGTAATAGAAAACATTTTTTAGAAATACAAGAAAAGTCATGAGACAGCAGCAACTTTGAAAAGACTTCACACCCAATATTCTGATTTCAATCAGATGTAGCAAAAAGGAGAGGATTCACAACATTTGGACATGTAAAACCAAATGTTCTTCAAATACTGAAATGTGCGTCTTCTCACACAGAAAACAAAATGTTAACTTGGTTTGCAATTACAGTGTCGGCTAAAATATGTAAACTTTCAGTCCATGGTAACAGCAGGAACTCAAATGAAACAAGATACTCTACTTAGTATATTTGTATTAAAAAAAGAATTGTTTAATTACCAGAAAACCAATTTACCAAACCTGACATTCAGTTAGTTTTATTTTAAACAAACTTAACAATACATGCAGAGGCAACATAATATTCAATGTTCTGTTCTAGAGAAATGTCTGTGACTATTCATTTGCTGTTTGAAGAAAATGGCAGAACACGTCTGGATGGCAGAGAACCCACATGCATCCAAATATGATATTTACAACTTCTTGGATGAGAGTCAGGAATTGTTTTTCTATTGTATGGGGTTGACAATTCAGCATGTAAAGTCATGTTTGTAGAAGTGGAATACCAAGATATGTGTAAATAACATATCAATATTTACACTGCAGAAATTGGAATGTGTTGCTTAGGATCACATTACAGTCAGGCTGTAGGAGAATGCAAAAACACTTTTTTTTGTTTTTGGGGTTTTGCTTAGGTGTGTGTCTGTCTATCTTCTGGTTGATTCACAATCATAGCAGACATCTATTGACCCTTGCAGTGTCCCAGGGTTGCTAGTGCCCATCTCATGAGGCTAGCATGGTCTCCTTTCGTACAGCCATAGCAGCATTTAGGTCAAAAGGCCATGCACACACACCCATATCTAATCTAGTTAACCTGTGATAAATATTTTTAGACTGTGTGAGGAACCCACAGTACCAGAACAGGATTCAAACCTTTCAACCAAGCAACAGTTCTAAACATGCAATACATTAATCACATTCTGTTGCAGGAGCAAAGAGGAACAATTTCAGAAGCATCAGTTAATGTTAATCTCAAAATAGTCTGTGTAATCAAAGCTTTTTTTCATGGTGCCCGACTGAGCATTTGTGAAACTGTTCATCTCTGGGGATGTTGATGCACAACATTTCTTAGATTGTACTCAGAATTGTGTGAAAAGCATTGGAGAAACTGTTCTGTGGACTGAAACACCTTGTTGAGGTCATGGGAGAGTGGCCAGATAATTCAGCGCCAGCAGAAAAAACTAACATAGAAAAGCTCTCAGAAAGTGGAAGGAAGCCCCTCTCTCTCTCTGAACAGGACAGACATCTAAGGCTGGAACAAAAGCAGAATAAACAAGATATTATGAATAAAGAATACAACACAGTCACCATCACAAGTTAACAATATTGCATTGATGATCCCATTTTAGTTAGTTTAAGCTTGCCTACCCAGATAGCCTTCACCAGTAAGGTTCAGAAAAAAATCAACACAGGAAAAATGTAACATAAAACTCAGCAAACATGTATTTTGCTGCTGCTGGAGGTTGCAAGAAATGGTGAAGAATTGAGCCTTTTGCTAAATGTTAATTTAGCAGCATCAATGTTTGCATTGAGGAGGTTTTTTAGCGACTCTACTACACACTCTAATTGCTAGAAAATCCTTACACTTCCTGCTATAAAGAACAGAAAAAAATATTTGCTTATTAGTAAAGTTTTACAAAGCTTTTTTTCTCTAATTGAGTATGAGTGAGAAAATAAAGAGCTGAAATAAAGACAAGCATCCTTTGGTAAATGCAGTCTCAGCCAAAAAACTGTCTGATTAAATGACTTGGTGCAATGCTGGGCACCTGAAGAAAAGTTTATGATTAATGCAAGTTCCCTGCTCCTACAAGCAAGTGCCATCCCAGATTAACTTGTGTACTCCTGCAGAATAACAAGTTCCCAAAAATCCAAAAATGACAGAGTAGTTTCTCGAAGGAGGTTTTCTACTCACCCAAAACAAAAAGCACTCATGGAGTTTTCTTGTTTCAAAAGGAGTGTTTTCTTTACTTATAAAAATAACAGAAATATTCTCTGAGTTGACTCACAAAAAAAGGTAAATATAAACATTAATTGGTGGTAGAAAAACTGTTTCACTCCTTCACCAAACAATCAGATCAGAGCAGCTGTTTCTGCTTGTTAATCACAGCAGGAGGCTGATTGACAAGGAGGAGGGTCTAAGCAAAACAAATCAATAAATGAAAAACAATTCACATAACCTCAGATCAAAAACATTAATAATTTAGCAAAAATAAATTAATCTAATTCTTAATAGGCTCCAACAGTAGCATAAGAATCAATGATGCTGTAATGATGCAAGAATTTTACCCTCATTAATTCGCAACTTTTCTACCCAGCTTTCTGTATTTGCTACTTGTCTTATTGCACAGGATGATATTTAAAACAAGGCTCAAAATAAATAGAAAAAAAGTTTCATACAGACAGACAAAGTATTTTTAAAAAGATTGTGTACATCCACCAAATAATTGATCAAGTTTGTAATAAGTTTTGTTAATTATTTTTGGAGAACAATAAGATGGATCTGTAAAGAGGTCTGTGCTTGGCAAATTACTGTAACACACTGTACATTAACAGCATAATGCTTCCTCTTAATGTATTGTTTTTATTGCGCAAAAACAAAGTTGACTGATCTTATCTACTGTCAGCAACACTTGTACAACTGACAGGTATGTGGTGCTACTCTTCATCACGTTTTGTCAGCTACTCAGCGGTGTGACTTAGTGCAGAAATGCATAATTATAGAGCACAAATCCAGCCAGCGACACGTCACAAGCAGCACTTTTCAGGGCAATTCTTTTGTGCGTTCCTAAACAACCTGAACTTATTTCTCTTTCAATGAAATAATGCAACATTAAAGTTGCAGTCACACTGTTTGTTATCTTGCCTTATATGGAAGAGGAGTCTATAGTGATGGGTTTCAAATGTTAAGAAATAAATGTTGACATAAAGTTTATATTCTGAAACATCATTCTGCTGCTTATAGAAAGTATGTGTCGATGTATTCCCGTTTTGCCTTGTGCATCGGATGAAGGTGTGCTGACTACTGAAATCAATTAGCTGCTGTTACGCATCTGAGACATCATGCAAAGTGGTCACAAACTGTCTCACAAACCGACTCAGGGGTGATATGCAGCGATTATGGGTGGCAAGGTGGGTGGCAAATTTAAAGCAAAAAAAAACTGCTGTGACAGATCAAATTTGAAAATGTAGTTGCCCATCACATGTGTAGTGACCTATAGGTCCATTTAAAACTATTTGAATATCATGGAGTTCTACAGTAATTTGTCTCATTTCATAAAATTAAACTCAGATATAGATTTGTTTTATTTTTAGTAACTCCCATAATGGTTTACAGAGAGTGAAAACCCAAAATTTACAATAAAAAGGTGGGAGTTTTATACTTTAATAAAATCTCTCGTTCTCATATTGTCATGTGTTTGAACCTGTGCATAATGTGCTCTGTGGGTATTTAATGCATTTTCCTAGACTTGCTTTCTACAGCATGATTCCATATATGTGAAAATTTCATGAATCTGGTCAGCAATACAAAAAGAAAAAGGAAAAAAAACATTTTGAAATGAATGAATGCATGTTCACATTACTCTGTTCTAATTAAAGAAAAAAAATAAGGTATACACAGATCTTCTTAGAGTGATAGAATTCAATAAACTTTAAAAATGTTGTCCAGTTTACGTTTCAGTTTCTAAGTATAGCAAACATATGTTTGGTTGACATTGGAGCGTCTTTTACCTTTCCTCCCTTATCCCTTTGGGCCTACACAGGACGTGAGAGGCCAAGAACAGTTTTGTGACCCAATTCTCTACCATACTGGTTGCCCAGTGGAGTAAAGAGTGAGAATGGTGGTTAAAAAGTTCAGAAGCACAGCCTTAATGTCCACGTTGGTAACAGACTTCTGAGCAGAGAGGTCAAAGGAAAAGAAAACAAAGGTCTTTGAATTGGCCTTCCTCCAGTGCTGTAATTTGATTCTTGTTTGAGCAGACATGTCCTCGGCCATATTGCTAGCTCCATATATTTTATTGTGGTGACACAATAAAAGTAAAAATGGAAATTACCTGTGCAAACAAAGGTCCACAAGTAATGTGGGGATAATGGGTTTAAAATCCCTCCAGGTGTTTGGTCAGGTGAGGGTTGTGACATGGAAGCCTTGAGGAGTTCATTGAATAATAATTGGGCACAGTTTTTGATTGATTATCTTTTATCTCGATGCAGAAAATGGAAAATAAAATACACCTTTCAGCTCAATGCAGTTCATATGTTGTTTACATACTAAAAATTATAAGTTTTAGCCCTGCCATGTTTGTGTAACTTTTAAGAAAATAGCCTCTGGCTAAAAAAATAAGTCCTCTGTGACTAATAACATCAACTGATGTTTAAATCATATTTTTTTCGGTTTATGATGGCTCCTGGCAACATAACATTCACCACAGAGAAAATATTTAACTGTCTCACAGATACTGAGGTATGAAAACATGGTAAGAACATGACATATTTTTTCCTCATAAGTATCCCAGAATACAATAGAAACATGATTGAGTGCCTCTAATTTTAGCAGGAATGGGTAAGGTGTAATTAGATGTAATTATGCAGTGATGCATTTGTGGTTGTGTGCCATTTATAGTAAAAGCTATTAGCATATTCATACAATATTTGTCATAAAAAAAGAAACATTCCAGTATTACATATCAAGCATTATCATTAAACTTTCTTTATTATCTTTATGATGCATCTTTCAGAGCTGAATACAGATTATGGAAAAGAACTGACATTTCACTCATTGAAAAAATCTAATGTATAAAGATCAACAATAAATCTGAGCTTATTGCTTATTGTTTATAATCCACTATGATACAAATTTGATCATGATGCTAGGGCATAACAGAGGCATCATATATGTTAAAAAGAAGATTTCAAAAGTTTTATATTAAACTCTGAAACAAGTTGAAAAGCAGTAATCCATGAATTAACAGCATATGAATTGGAGATCTCTAAAATGGTTGCAATTATTGGCCAGTAATCCTATTGTTATCTTTAGGCAATTTATAATTTAAGTGTGTAAGAAAACTAACTCCTAATTATATTTAAATGCTTCTGAAAATATTGCCAATGATGGAAATTTATCTGTCCTAAATCTCACAGTTTTAGGGATTTGGTTACCAAGGTGGCAAATCTTCTTCAAAGGCAGCATAATATGACATGGGAAGCAAAAGACTGAACAGTCAGTAATTTGGAGGACATGGCTGAATATTTATGAGCACTGAAGTTGTGTTGTAACAGTGTTAATTTTGATACAGACTAAAGCCCTATCTGTGAACATCAAAAAGCTTCTTTGAATTTGTAAAACCTACTTTCAGTGTGAGAGCAAAAATGGAGAAAGGCTATCAGCATTTTCATCAGAATATTAACAGCGTGAGGGTTTCCTGTGCAGATGAAACTCACAGTAGACCTTGTTATTTTGCACATTTTGCAATAAGGCCTCCGTGTATCTTTCAGGAACTGAAGTCCATTGAGAAGTTATGAACTCCATGAGCTGCTACTCTTTCTTTTTCCTCCTCACTCTATATGACAATAGATTTGAACTGCAGCCTAAAAAAAACTTTTTTGTGTGTCTATGTGCAGTTTAGATGTGTGTCTTTTTCTTCCCAGCTGGGAGCTCTTTGCTATGTGCAGTGCAGTGACCACCAATCTGCATATGCAAAGGACTGAAGCATAGTCAAAGTTTTCTGTTTGATCTGAGAATGTATACTGCTAAAACTCCTGCGCGAACTCATTGTTGTTGCATCTAGAGTGGGTTCTAGAGCCAAAATGCACTGTAATTATTGTGCATTTCAATAAATCGGCTTTTTTGTCAGACAGCAAGCTTTGTGTAGGTGTAATTAGGTTGTAGCCTTGGTTGATCTGCCTCCAAATTCTCTGATGTCAGAGTAACACAGGTGCATACAAACCATGCATTAATGATAAGCTTCTACTGCTTCCAGGTAGGCTCCTCCACGCAGCCCTCGACCCACTTGCTCTGTCACCAATGAGCTGCAGTAATCTCACTTCTAAAGTATGTGGCTGAAAACAGCTGCAAGACTCTGATTCAATAATTTCCAATAGATTGTGCATTGCTTACTGTATGCATCCCAGAATATCTCACCAACAGCAGAGAACATCCTTTTTTTTTTTCCATTTTTATAATCCCAATAACATATAAAGAGTTGAGCAAAATCGACTGACGAAGATTGATTTGTGTCTTTACTACAAATTTTCTTTATTGTGATGAGTAAGAACATAATACTGGACTTTGGAAATGGGTGGAAAGTTTATCAGATGCATCAGCTCTTATGAGTAGAAAACATTTTTAAAAGTTTCACTGGTCTTTGTACCTCTGAGTATTAATTGCTAGTGGTAAGAGTGGATTGCTTAATTTAAAATATATTTTGATGAATGTGAAAATTTCTTACTCGTAAGTGTGGAGTGAAAGGGGACTAAATAAATTACAACCAGTAAATAAAAGTTACAAGCTGTTAATAAAAAAATGCATCTGAATTTTAGTTCTTTTTTAGTTACCTAGAGTATAGATAATTAATGTAGAACACCATACCTGGTGGAGAGTCATTTAAAGTTATGAAGATTTTTAAGTGAGAAGTGACCATAACAAGGAAAATCAAATGTCCTCTTTGATGCCAGAATTTGTTTGGTTAACCTGTTAGCTCTCTGTTATTAATGATTTAAAAAAAAGTGCAGAAAATATGATTTTTGTTTTAGAGTGTGATCAAGAAAGATTCCAAATAAGGAGTGCTAAATTGCATGAGCAAAAGAAAATTGCATGTGCAGTAAATGGGCATGATGCAGTTCATGTATGAAATAGTGCTACTGTAGTGTAAAAACAACATTTTGAACATAGAACATGAGCCATGTGTAACGTTAGCTTGATGAATTACAGAATTTTCCTTTTTAAAAGTAGATGATCTGCAGTACCTTATATAGAAAATATTTTTCTTGAACACTTTCACTTTTTCACACTACATACTTATTTTCAGTGTTCTGTGTTTTCTCTGGTTTAAAAAATATAAACAGTAATTAGCTTTGAAGTATAGATCATTTTGACATGATAAAGGTTACATCATCTCTGATTAATAAACTGGGAAAAAGAACATTTAACATCAACATTTTTCATATTAATTAAAAGTATAACAGGGTTGTTGAACCAGGTTTTACAGAGAACAGGCACACAGATGCCCAAAAGTGACAACAAAAAAGGGATTATGTTTTTGTGTTATCTCATGCAACATTCACTGCACACACAGTAATTGTTATTTTATGATTTTTGTGTCTGCAGAACAGACATTATTCCCTTGTCTTCTCATGGCTTATGGTTTCTTGTAGAGCTCTCAAACATCCCACCAATAACATTTTGGGATTAAAGCAGTATTGCGGCTGAGGCAGTTCTGACAAGGCGATAGCACATTGGTCACACTCTCAGCGCTGCACTCTCATCGCCAGACATGGGTTCTGGCCAAATGGTGCTATTTACTGGAGCAGGACTGGCACCTCTCCAGACCATCGGGGTAGCAGGCTTGGCAACGCAGATCACTGATGGACTCATTGAAGCGGTTCGCTAGCATGGACAGCTTGCTGCCATGACACAGGGAGCACGGAGCGCAGCCTGAACCACCACAATGCTGGCAGCTGTCGGCCTCCTGGAGACAGAGCAAACACATTAGGGGAGAAAATAGGAGGTGGGAGAGAGAAACTGTGAAGTAAGGCAAAGGGTGAATAAGGAGTAGAAACGGCTGGATGGACGGGGAAATAAAATTAGAAGCAGGTAAACAATTCAGAAGCAAAAAATGGGAGACTCTTGAAAGATCAAGGATAGAGCAATGCCATATGATTTGTTTTTATTACAGAACTTGGTGTGGTGGTCCTGCTTTTTAGTTACTTGAATTCAGTCTGTGGTTTAGTGCTTTTCAGTTATCTACATCTGTCCTCTATTCCATAAACTGACGCAGTTATAGTTTTACATTTTACAGTTTGTTTTACAGCTGTTTCAGAATGGATTAATCCCAACCCCAGGCCTGCTCATAATTAACAAATGTTAATACAGCTGCCCAGTCTGAGTGGCCCGCCTTCAGGGAAACTCAAGGAAACTTAATGACTTAATGAGATTTTTTTCCAACCACATTTTTAATCAGTGTCTGTCTTAAATAGATACGTGATAGGAAAATGCACAATTATATAGCAATTTTCTTACTTACAACTACACTGTCAGCAAATATTGAACAAGTGAAAAGTGTCCATGTAGATTGACTGACAGAGCAAAGAGGTTATACTCCCCGCTAATGTTATTTAGCACAAAAAAGTTAATAAAATGCATTCAAAACTTACTAGGATAAGTGGTATAATCTGATAAAATTTATAATACAAGTCATGCTTGAGCATCCTTTTCAATATACATACCTTTAACTTGCATGTTACTCATAAATATCATGAGCTCAAAGTCTGAGACAACAGTTCTCAACGGAAAGAGTGGATTTGTACCTCGGAGTCAGGGATTAATATCTTCCTCAAGCAGAGACGTTCAAGGATCTTGGTTTGTTGTTTACAAATGGTTCTAGTGCGAGACAGATGGATTATTGTGGCCTCATTTGCAGAAATGCTTCTTGTCTGAAAGACTTTTAAAATTCTGAATTTGGGTTGCAAGTAACAGGCTAATAAGTTGCAGCCATAACAACCACATTAATGCGATGTTTGAAGTCATTTTAGGGGGCATTCAGGTCACTTGAGTCACAGGCGCTATCCTCTACTTGGTTCATGTTTGTATCATTATCACTTGACGATCCAAACATGTCACATCACATGTTAGACAACAATTATTCTAATTACATGACATAACATTTCGCTTTATAAATTGTTAACTATTAACAGCTTTCAAACTTGGGCAAACATAAACATGATAAAAGATTATCTTGTGTCTATGAAACAAATAAAGCACAACATGAACTTTCTTTCAGATGCAGCAAAAATGTGGCAATAACAAAAGCAATGAGCAAAAGATGGAGCAAGACGGTGGGGGAAAGAGCAGTAATCAGCCAAGAGAGGGAGGAAGTAATAGCAAGTTGGGTCTCCTTGCTGGCTTGTAAGTGGTTAGCAGATGCTGCAAGGGCAGAAGAAAACTGTGGACTCATCACTATCTGTTCACAGTAGACAGATAACAGCGGGACAATTGGTTAACAGTCATTGCAGCAGGAAGGTTGGCATAAGAGGCGAAAATGAAATACAACTAATATTCCTGTTATAAGGTAAGAATGTGATGTCCACAGATAAACTTGCTGACATTTTGTAGGCAAACATTTAAAGTAAGATTACTGAAAACCGAGAATAAAGTGAGAATTGATAAGAAGAGAGAGGACAAGTGAGACTGAAAAAAAAAAGGACTAAAAAATGTGGTGATAAAAACCTGACCACACCACTGAGAATGACTTGGCCATGCATCATTACCTTGGTATCTTCATTTTTGATCCCATTCTCCTCTTTTTCTACTTCCTCCGGTGCCTTAAGAGCTTTAGCCCTCTTCCGACTTTCCCTATCCCGGGCCTTTGGACATCCCTCCAAGTCGAGTGGAGGGATGGAGTGCTGCCGCATCATTTCATGCTTCTTTGGTGGTGCTCTTATAATGCGGAGATTGCTGGTGTAGATGATTATTTTGCCAAAATCCAAAACTGAGGACTGAAGAAATGTCAACTTGTTACTGAATAATTACAAAAGTTTCATAAAAAGACAAAAGTATTTTTTTTTTCTCTAAAATTTTGAAAATATAAATAATTATAGTAATTATGAATGATTAAAAACAGGAAGTGTTTAGTTTGATTTACAAATGGTCATCTGTCTTTTTATCAGCTGTGTGTTTATAAATGGTTTTAATTGTGTGTGTCAGATAATGCAATAAAACAATTTGCATTGAATTTTCAAAATAAAAATTGCATTTAGCATCTTCCTTTTGTCATAGGAAGATTAAAAGTTCTAAGAGGCTGAATAGTCACACCCTTGTCAAAAACAAAACAAGCTTTGTTATTGCAGCTCTGCTAATTAGGCTTTTGGTAAATCGAAAAGCAAGTAATCCTCTATTAGAAAGCCTTACTGCAGTATAATTAGATTTTAGAGAAAACCTTTGATCCTTAATACTGACAACAATGCTGGATCCTTATATCTTTAAAATTGTTTATTTATTCTATATTCTGCACACATATTATGTTATCACGGGAAATAGACAATCAGAGATAAGGGGGAAAAGTCTGTGTTGCGTGCAAGGTTTTATGGCTGCTTGTCAACAAAGGCTCAGTAATTACAAATCATTTAAAGGTCTTACATTATCTTCTCTAAATCCCATTATGAAAGAACAACTAAAGCATTTAAAAAATATTGCCGTACAGTCATTACATGCCAGCGCAGTACTGCTCTAAACTAATAACACACTGTAAGAGTTCTGCCTTCCAATTTCAGATCAGTTCCGATGTGGTCAGTTGGACTCTGTGTGGATCTGTGTGTGTGTTTGGAAGATGAAACAATGAAAGTGACATGAATCCAGCAGGCCATGCACTGCAGCTGACCTCTGTTTCGGACTGATGCACTAATGAAGCTGCTTTCCCCAGCAGCTCAGTAAAACTGGTCCGATTGAAAGATAGAAATAAAAAATAAACGAAAGAGAGAAAAAAAAACCTGTTTTAGCTCAAAAACATTTAGTTTTTAACAGTCCCTGAGTTACATCCTCTGCAAAATTGTAAAACTAATGAATATTGAAATAGTTTTGGCAAGTCCACTTGTGTCTTTCTTTTGGGTATCCTCTGTAATAACTGGCACGAAGTGGGTTTTCAGTCATCTTTACAAAATAAGCTAAAAAAAAGTGCTTAATGTTGCTCAGAATAATTTAAATGTAGATTTGCATACAGACAAAAATTGAAACTGATGTACTGCTTTGTTTGAGTGGAAATATAAATAGCCTTTATGTTTTTGTGGGGTTTTTTTACATTTTGTAACTTTACAACCATAAACCTCAATGTATTTTCAATAGATTTCAGAACACAAACCAACTCATGTGAAATTTGAAATAAAAAGAAAATAGTAAATGACCTAAAAACAGGATTAGAATGTAGACCACTATCCCAAGCTTTGGACATCTTCAGTGGTTTGATCAATCCATCATCAGATGTTGGAAGAGTATGTGAGATACTCTTCTCACAAGAGAAGTGGTGAACAGAAAACTACAGCTAAGAATCCCATGGTGTCTCTGGAGGAGCAGCAAAGGGAACTGTCAGTATTTCTCCATATACCTGGCCTAAAGAACAGTGACAAAACAGCCATAAAAATTTCCTTTTCCACCTTGGCACACCATGTACAGTCAGCCTGGACAACATCAAAACTTTAATATTACTGACAGTCCAAAGAATCATGTTATTGAAACTGATATATCTGCCAAATATATGAATACTTTTGACTCTATTCATCCATAACTGTTCAATGAAATAGTTCAAAGGATATCAATGTGTTAGAGCTCAAAATCAAAACTGAACTTTGAGAAAATCAAAGTTCATTTTTGATTTTGAGTAAAAGTGTAAAAGTTATAGGTGTGTTAGAATTTTTTTACAGCACTATACATGAGTCAAATTTTAAAAATAATAAATTTTTTGATTCCTCCCTGCTCTTTGACTTTCATCATATTCATATATCAAATTATTTTTATCAATATAACACCTTCTAATAAAGTTTCGTCTGACAACACTTCCACTTTGTTGGTTTGTTTGTTGAATTTCTAGTGCAACTAAATCTGATTTCATTGGACTTTGATTGAAATGTCTTAAACCACTTAAGAAACTTTTGTAAGTTCCAACCAAAGATAAATCTGCAGTGACAAATTCCTCCAAGGAAAAATAAATCAAGAAAGTGCTTAAAACTTTAGACTTTCAGGCAAATAAGAAATAGATCTTCCATTTTCTCATCCCAAACAGCAAGCTTTATTACCTTGCTGTCACCCTCTGTTTCCACAGTCTGACCACCTGCAGGCTTGTAGTTTCTCAGCCCTCTGTATACATTTATTCTTTGGGCAATGAGTCCTGTTGTTGGATAGAAACCTGAGTGAATCAAACAAAACAAAGGGAAGTCTTAGGATAACTCAACTTGCATCAGAGTTAAAAATTACAGCTTCACTCTCACAAATCCTAATTTGCCTCTTGCTATTTAGCCTTTAAAAATATCTTATTTAATTTTATTAGCCTCGACTCAACCAATGGAATATTTTTCGGCCATCTTGTTCTTTTAAGAAGATGAAGCTGTATTTAGTAAACTGTGTGGCATTCTGGTTTGGAATAAATTAATAGGAAACATGAAGATCAACAATAGCAAATCAGAAAGCAATTATTCAGTCCTCAGTTTGCTGCTCTGTGATCACCTTTTGTATGTGTTTTCTATTTAAATGTAAGGAGCCTTTCTTGATTGTTATGAGTATTATTTACATGAAAAGCACAATAAATTGACACAAGGTCATACTTCTCTTACTTTTGGATTTTCTTCATTGGCTCATTCAAATCAATTTGAAGAAGGTGATATACCTGTAACTACATCATGTTTTTCATATTTTACAAGCTCAGAGCTTATCTGATTAATTATCTGGAAAAGATACTATTGGTATAAATTTATATTTTCTTGAACATCGAAAGTTTGAACCCCGAGTCAATCACAGCAGATGGTTGTGACTTGTCCCATCTCACCTAAAGGCTAAGGGTCATCTTTCCTTTTGACTTTTGCCATATGCTTTCCTGTGTATGAGGGGAAACTTGCAGATTTAATGACATGGTGCAATCAGATCTCTCCACATGTTTGTTCAAGGGAATAACTCAATGCATTCAGTTTTTCAGAAAAGTTTATTGATACAAGATCTAAAGTGCTCTTTTTAGAAAAAAGCACATTTTGCATTTCATTTGGAAATGAAGATCACATATTATGAAAGGACTGAAGATGCTGAGGTTGAGAGTAAAAGTTCAACCATCAGCCAGGATTCCACTGATCTGCCATCTAACTTGAAATCGTAGGGTTCTTAATGCTTCCCTTTTCTGACTGATTTTCTTTTCCAGGCGGACTTGGCACCTTTCCAAACTGTAAAAGTATCAATACTTGCACTGTGCTTGATTGGCTCGCAAATTCATCTGACCCAAAACCCACAGAAAATCTATTGGGTGTTCTCAAGAGAAAGATTAGAGACACCAGACCCAATAATGCAGACAAGAGGAAGGAGGCTATTAAAGCAACTCTCAACTAAAGCTGCCTTAACACCTCTGCAGCAAAAATAACAGCATGATCACCTCAATGCCACTCTGCAATACTCTGCAGTAATTCCTTCAAAATCCAAGTTTTAAGTGTACAACACATGGAGATACTTTGAATTAGGTTGACATGTTCGTATAAAAGCATAAATATTTTCATTTTTCAAATTGAATCATTGAATAAAATGATTCTATCAAAATCTGATATATTAAAACACATCTGTGTTATGCTGATCACATCGTTTTAGTGTAAGAAACCTGAGACTAGGGATAAAACAGACAAATTATAATTTGTTTTGTTTTCATTGTGAAATCCATCCTCCATTTGCGGTATAAGCAGAGCTGTAAGGGAGCAGATGTCTCTCTCTCATATTACTTCAGTAAAAATTATTCTCCTAAGTGATGACAGCTTGTTTAGCACATTCTCATTGACGGTCGTGGTTTGCGATTCAGTGAATTTGATCTACTCCTGCCATTGATTAATTTTAATTACTTACTTTTTTCCAACGGAAGTAAGAATTAATTTATTAGGTCTTAAGTTTTGCTGCACTGAATATGCAGATTAACCAAAACATAGAAAGTGTAAAATGATTGCCAGAAGTCTTTTGACCAGAGAGCTTGGAGCATTTAGAGTTCAGTTTACATCTGGATCCTTCTAATCACTTTTGATACGAGTCTGATGGATCTTCGACAAATTGGTTTATTGGCATAATTAAAAGTATTATTATGAGGCAATAATAATTAATATTTTAAGATCAACTGAATCTCACTGTTGTTTTTTCACTAAATCTGGATTTAACTACACCACACAATTGGATTTAAATTGGTCTGAATAAAATTTAACTGGAGTCTACACAATTTGATCACAGATACATGGAATTGTTCTTGAACTGGAAAAGTGTAGACGAATAAAACTCAGCTGGCAAATTCTGAGTTTGCCAGCTGAGAACATAATGTTCATGTTGCTCTAAAAGTGTATCTGTCAAACCCAAGCCTGCACGCCAAATGTGGCTTGTACAATAATAATATTTGGCCTGTGAGGAACTTCCAGATGTCTGTATTGACACAATGTAGAATAGATACATGATCCAAGTCTTTTCAATCTGTTTCCAATGAGCTTTTGTTAATATGTAGCCTCAGTTTCCTGTTCTTCACTGAAAGGTTTAATCCCAGAAGTGTTTTTTCCTTCCTGTTTTAACTACTGTTCCTTCATATCTTCTTGAACCATCATGTCAAATATCCTCTGACATCTGACATGCATTTTATCTATTGATTTTTAACTTTTTAAAGATGTTGTTTGGCAGTAGTGGCCTTTATTCAACAGTAATCTGACAGGGAAGAGGCTCAGACAAGGGAAGAAAGACATGTGGTAAAGGTACCAAGGATGCTGGAGACGGCCGCATCGGTCTGCAGCCTCTGTAGACGGAGCGTCCACTCTAACCACTGCTCCATTCGATGCCCGATGACATGCATTTTGATCTACACAACAGCTCACTGAATATTTTCTCTTTTTTAGAAGAAGCTTTATGAATCCAACAGAGGGTTTTGTTCAAAGATCCCAGCAGATCAGAACAGTCAACAACAACTAGGCCATGTTCAAAGTCACTTAAATCCCGTTTCTTTTCCATTCAGTTCAGTGTGAACTTTGGAAAATTGCCTTCGCCAAGTCCAGATGTCTAAATACATTGAAGAGCAGCCATTTAAGTTAATAAATCACTGCTTATGTTAACAAGCAGTTGAACAAGTGTGCCTTCCTTAAGTGCAGAGTGAATATTTTGATTATAGGTCAAATACAATGGGAATGTACTGTACATCATTCAAAAGGTCAATAAATGAAAATCAAACAGCAAGTAGTGCATGTGCTCCTACATGCAAACCATTTTTGACTAAACAGTATATCTGTGGTTTACAAGCAAACTAAAATAGAGTCATAAATATGTGGCACTAATAAAACCCACCTTGTTCGTCCCTATTAGTCTCCTCAAAGCTGCAAAACTGCTCCATCTCAAGGTGGCTGGGTGGGATTTTACGGTGGATAAAGCTGTGAGGGTATTTTTCCTCTGGACTTTCCAGCTCCTGACCGTCCTCATACACGTGTTTCAGCACCCGACCACTGTAGGATGACGCGAGCTTGAACCTCACCTACAGTTTCAGGGAGCAAAAGGTGTTATTATGCTCCTCTGTTCAGCAGCTTTTTGACATTAAAAAGATGCAGCATTAGCAAGAGGCAGCCTTAAAATAGAAGAAGATATGCGAGTGAAAAAAAAGCTGTTTGGTCTCTGAAGGAGGAGGGGGTCCGGGCATGCACACAAGGCTGAGCTTCATTTCTCTGTTCCAATTAGCATTTTGTCAAAATCAAATACAAACAGAAATTAATTCTTAGTCACAATATCAAGTATTTCTTCACTGATATTTTAGATCTGTTAAATTATTTTTCAGAAAAAATAACAATCAGTTGAGCTTATTTTTTACTGTGACAGAGTCAGCACTTCAAACCTATAAAGCTGGAAGAAAGTAGTTCCATAAATAACTTGCCTTTCTGGGCTTGGTGCCTTCATAGCGCTGGTTCAGCTTCCTTTGAAATTCCTCCATGGCAGATGACTGAGGATGAGGTGAGGAGAAAGCGTCAGTCCATCTACGAAACCCTTCTTGAGTAGAATGGAACTAGTTTGACACGATGTTGCCTTGGGGTGACTGTGTGGACTGATGGATTAAAATATTGGACTGAGAGTCCGGCTGAAAAGCCGTGTGTAAGGAGTGGGTGGATGTAAAGTTAGGATGAAAAAGGCTCTGTGTCCTTCCCCCAGAGTTTGAGTGTACCTACTGTTTTAAGGGACCCACCTTTTTAGCTCCTCATGCTAAATTATTCACTGCTAGATCATGTGTACAAAGGGGTGGCTGAGAAACTAGAAGCTTCATCATCAAATAATTATGATCATTAAAATAGAAAGTATGCAGGACCAGTGTGCAGTTCTGTGTTCTTATGGGTGTAAGAAAGAGAAATAGTGAGAAAATCTGTGAATTTGTGCATGTGTGTGTGGGAGTTAAGCACTTGCAGCACTGTCACTGGATCAGAGCCAAGTGCATTAGTATTGA
Source organism: Poeciliopsis turneri (assembly GCA_922788865.1). NCBI lineage: Eukaryota > Metazoa > Chordata > Actinopteri > Cyprinodontiformes > Poeciliidae > Poeciliopsis > Poeciliopsis turneri. Next base: position 1,365,515 of record CAKLNU010000717.1, on the reverse strand, counting down.
AAAATAAACATGACATTTCAATCTAGCTGCTGTTTTATATGAAACATTTGAATTAAGGAAAACATGTTTATCAAGACCCACTAAATTAAAATATCAGTCTAGTAAGAGTTTTCTTGTTCAGATTTTGCATGTACAGAAAATAAATACGCACCATGTTAGAATGTGTATTTCTCAAAGGTTTGTCATTATTGAGGGATTGTGAGAAACAGATTGATTTCAAAAATGATGAATAAAGACAATGGGATGGGTCTAGACCTTTGCCATCATGTTATTTCAAAACATACTTCAGTATTAGTTATAGATGTATTATCTAAACCTCTGTTACTCCCATTTGGTCCATAATTTGGAAGTAGAAGCATCATAATTTCACCATAAACTAGCAAAGTATTTATTTCTGTGTAGTCAACTTTTTGTTTGCTTTAATTTATGAACTCAGTGTTTTTTGGCCTGTATGTGTCGATTACTGGGTTTGTGACTGACATTTGCAATCAATTTTATGTCACCAGACCCTTTATTCATTGTTAACCAATAAAAAACATCATTTTCTTATGAGGTCCTGTGGGTTTTTTTAAAATATTTATTTAAAAAACACATTCGTGAGATTCTCTGACAAATGTTAAAACAACTTAAATCAAATTTAGAATAAGCAATATTAAAATTCATGTTTCAACAATTTTCATCTTAGATGCTTTGCAAGAATTTGACTTTTATCTGGTTATACCTTACCAGAGCAATTACAAGGTTTATGCCATTACGTTTCCTTCAGTAAACTTGAGAAAGATTCAGCAACGTAGAATATACCAAAACATTTTACAAAATTGGAATACCGAAGCACATTTCAAAGAATCAAGAAATGGACTGGAGTCAAAATATAAAACCACAGTAAATGTAATTAAATCTGTTGGCTTCATTAAAGCTCCAATAATAAACCTGGAAATTGATCATTTTTCAGGTAGATTTACTTTTCCTTGCTAGGGATATGATGTCTCTTTTTCTAGTAAGTCATTTTTATTTGTCGCTATAATAAAGACACATGTGTTACCTACAATTAATGAGGCTTCAGTTCAATTCATGTGGTCTACTGTTCCATGACAGTGTAATAAAGGGCACATTATATGCAATGCAAAGCCTCAGAAATTGAAGAAGGTAAAATAGATGGCTTCATTACAATGAATCATTTGGTATGAGAGCATAAATAAGAGTAAAAAAAACCCTGATCAGTAACTCAGCTACACACAAAAGTAATGTAAGCCATTTAAAGTAAGACTGTTTTTATACCACCCTGTTGAATACTTGTTTCAGTTCTGTTACACATGTTGCAATATGTAATTTCTTGGAAATACAGAGTCTCTAAAGGGTGAGTAATCACCTTTGAACACACCATCAGCTGAAGAGTGATGGCAAGTAACATGTGGAGTCTCTCATTGCACCACCTAACGCCACCTGAAGACAGAAGAGCTCTACAGATCATCTATATAATCATGCTCTTGCACCGAAGCTGGCTTTACTTTAAAAGCACACTATATGCAACTGTTTTCCTGTGATGACACAATTTATCTGCCTGTAAAGGCTGGTGGCAGTGCTTCTCTTCAGGCCCTCCTAAATTGTCTTAAAGTAGGAACATGATTTGAGATACAATTTCTGAATGTAAATCCAAAGACCTGATCCCAGATGGTGATAATCGTCTCATTTGCTCTTTACATTGTTAAACTGTCCTGTTTGTTGAAAAATCTTTGAGTCGTTTTTGACCACCTGAGTCAGTTATTTATGCATTCCCTCATGAATAAAGTTTCTATATGAAAAAATGTTAAAGTAGTAACAGATTTTTGATGATCTTTCAAAGAAAGCAATTGGTATCTTTATCCTGCAGACCATTTTAAAACAACAGTTCTCTTTAAGTGATTTAATTACATACAACAGTCACATCTGTAACTTTAGATTGTCACTTCCATAATTACCTCAAGGCACAACAGATCTGACTTTTGCTTTGAGTGGTGCTGCAAGTGTAGGTCAACTATTTAAACATTCACGTTGGGTTTTAGCCTGTTTTTTAATTCCTAGTGGTGAAAGCTTTTAGATCAAATGAGGACTGTTTAGATTAGAGTCAATGCATTCCTCTTCACTGTATACTACAGTATGCTGCATGCACACAAAACCCCTTCCTACATTCATGCATTATGGAAATATCCAATTAAAAATGGTTTACAAATATTTTATTATTTTATTATGATATTAATTTGCCATTAATATTAAAAGCAGCTAAGTAGTAGTTTTCATCCATTTCTAATAACCAATTTTTCAGAAAAAAAGTGATTCACTACATGCATGAAGAGTTAAACTTCAGTGTTATTGTTTTAGATGACAGTTATTAAAATGAGTGGGAATAGAAAGTTTGACAGAAAAAAGGGAAGGGAGAGGAGGTGTACTGAGAGCAGGCAGATACAATCTCCTGTCTCTTTCCTGATCGAGAGTCATCTTAATCAGATTGCCGAACAAGCATGTATGGCTACTCAGGCAAGAAATTGTTTTGGATGCATCACAGAGAAGGAACTGTTTAATGTGCCGGATTCGTGCCGCTTTCGGTTTAATAATTGCTACTAAATCTGGCTCTCAGTGTCTCCACATTAGCAGTTCATGTATATTCTATTATCTCCATTATTCCCCCCCTCCCACCTCAGCAGAAATTGTAATATAATTTTCAGCACCCACATACAGTACATTTTTCACACCAGGTATTATCCAGTCATCCCCTTTTTTTCTTCAGTGCTCTGATAGCGCAGTTGAACATATTGTTTTCAGTTATTAGTTTCAATAATGAATAAAAATTGCTTTATTATATATATAAAAAAATAACTCTAAAGAAATCTGTTTTCCATGTGGGTTGATGTCATTTCTCTGTCATTTTCCCTGCTGTGGTCATTGATCCATACTCTTGGATGTTTGTTCAGTTTTAAAGTAAATTTTTATTTTTAATAAAAATCAGTTTGACTTTGCTTCTGCAGTTTAAACAAAAGCTGGAAACAGTTTGAATTCTTTGGGATATTGTGTGGAATCTGTTTTGGGAATACAGAAAGCAGTGTTTCCATATGTAGCATTCAGTCAGACGCCAGACTCATGAAAAGCCCCACCGTCTTTCTTGTCCTGGTGGTTGTTTTCATAAATGAGAATTCAACGCACAGCTCAGCGAGGGAGGCTTCCTCCATGGGGCTCAGCGGGTCACATCAGTTCACGTGGCTTAGAAACCTGATAAGGATTCACTATGTTCTCTGTTCTTGAGACGTATGCAGCCAGCTGGGAAGAAGGCTTGGAGGACAACGCCAGAATCTCTGAAAGGTTTGGATTTTCAATGATCTTTTTCACAGGAAGAACTGGAGGACGCTGCTCAAGATTCACAAACTTGTGTGGCTCATCTCTGCTTCTGTTAACATGGCTTCTTTCCAATTTCAAATTTCCACATTGTCAAAATTTTCTGAAACACTTTAATGATCACAAAATTGAAACTCTTAACATTTAATTAAATTAGACAGCTGTCCCAAAACATTCTCAGTGTCAGTGTTTTAAATAGAACTGCTAACACATTCAAATTTCATTATCTTAATTATGGTGTCTATCAAATGATGGATCCTGCAAGTCACAGGCAAGTTAATATTTGATATTTCAATGGGACTGGTTTTCTATCTCATTTTAATTAGCTTTGTGCTAATGACAATGGGTGAACAGCTCCCATGAAAACTTAAACGGTATGCAGAACTAATGTCTGAAGTGTGACCAAAGCCTGCTCTTGTGACCACTTCAATCCCCTTTAATTTCACCTGTAAAAATAAATTCCTTCTCAGAAATAATGCTTAATTGTCTCGACAAAGCGTTAAAATGAGGTTCAAGATACAAACACAGGCAGTTAGGCCATGAAATTCTTGACATGAACTGTAACTTGATGCAAAATCTGTTTTAATACGGTTTCTAAAGTGACCACAGTTAAAAACAGCCCAGTTTGAATATTTTGCAGATACTGAACTGACCACACCCTGAGCATGTTTAAGTATTTAAACCTGTCATAGGGTTTTTGGTCTTGTACTTTACAATCATCATGTTAATTTGCATATCTAAAATCAGGAAATATGTGAGAGAGAAAAACATGTTTTATTAAAATCTGTTTGGAAATGAAATAACATAGAACCAAGATTACAAATGTTTTTGTTCCTGAAATAATTAAAATGTCATATTATTATGCATATTTTCTATTTTATTAAAGCACTTAGATCATATTTTACATTTTAGTTTTGGTGTCTCAAGGTTTTTGTGAAACTCATAGCAGCCCAAGCTGAGCTAACAGCACAGCTAATATACCAGAGCTGGTTTTCAATGGTGAGAGAAAATACTTAAATCACCAACAGTGAACATTTTCTGTTAGGACTGCACTTCACCTATTAATGTTGAATATGATATTGATGATATTGCTTACCCCCATTTCCCCAGCTTCATCTTCCTTTTTCATTATAGCAATTTCCCCAAGATTCTCCATAAGCTTTCTGATCTTTTTGACAATATCTATACAGCAGTTGGTAAAAAGGACAGTAAAGGCCCATCTAAGTGGCAAAAAACAATGAAGAGAGACACAGTTTTATAGCATGGCAATATATTGCATCCAGGCCAAGCAGCATATGCTACTGCAAATACTGCAGATATTGTTAATGTGATGGCAGTAGGGACTTAATTTATTGCACAGCTCTTTTTATTGCACAATAACAAGGACTCTTGAGACTTAACAGACTGAAGTCACATGTCAAGAGTATTTTTCCAACATCTCCAGCTTTAAAATCTCAAAACAACTATAAATAAAACTCCACTGCTCCTAAATTTGAGTTTTCAAGAGAGAAAGTAATTTTTTTTAAAATATTTTATTCCCCATGCACTTGGTGTAATGAATCAGGCAAAGAGGGAATATATAAATCTTTCCTGTTACCATGATAAAGGATGGCACATACAAATGCACAACTCTGGGTAAATCTTGGAATTAAAATTTCTCAAGCTGGGAATGGCTTTGAATGTAATAGACGGGGAACCTGAGCAATGAGGTAGGCTGTGAGGTATGTCACAATGTACAAGAGCTTCATAGAAAGAGAAAATTGGATCAGGCAGCAAATAGAAAAAGAAATCAAAACTTATTCAAATCAGAGCTCAAGTAGCTGAGCTTGGAGAAGAATTTAACAGTTAGCACTTATTTAGCAGCACATGCATGTGCAGGTGGGAAGGTGAAGAGAAATAAAATCCTAGAGCAACAGTGCTCTATTTATTTTGTTTACAAATTTGGTTGAATTGCCTTAGTTTATGTTACAGCCATTTTGGCTGTGTCTGTTCCCATCTGATGGTTTTCTAAGCCTTCAAGGAGCATTTCATTTCAAGAGACTCTGGCTGCATCGCAAAGAAAGGGTGGCAGATGTCACTCGAGTGGAGGGAGTTTATTCTTTTCCACATAGACGATCCTTTATCCAATACAAACATAGCAGTGGCACGAAACAAGTTACAAACCAAAGGGTGTCAAGCAGTGTGAAATGAATAAATTCTAAACACCAGAACCGATTAGTCTGCATTTATGCTTCTTATAAAATGATCAAAATCAGTCTTACTGTTATATATACACACGACAAAAGATTGTGATTCTGAAAAAATCCACTCAATCCTTCAACAGTAAAATAAAATAAACTCTGACAGCATTCCAAAACAAAACAGGTGAAAAGAAAAGATAAAAAACAATTAATCCCCTGATTAAAAAGATCCGGTTTTAGATTAGTGCTTGTTATTGCCAGTGATGTTGGTGGTCTAAATATTACCTGTCCATTGAAATCAAAATATCTTTCTGTGTATTTATGTATTTAAAAATAGGAGTTGCACCCACACCCTCCACCTTCATTCGACCCCCCCAATAAAATTATACAAAAAGCTTTCAAATGAGACCGTCTTTTACTGCAGTAGTATAATTACTTTTACCTTTAATTTCAGTACATGCATTCAGTTGTTCTGACAAAACCACACATATTGCCACACATATTGGCATCTCTTTCACTTTCTTTAAGAAAAATGTAATGAGAGCATTTTGTCATTTCTACTCTGTACTCTATTTTTAATTTGAATAGAGCTGTTGGAAACTTTTTATGTGGGGGTCACATCTGTAACTTTAGATTGTTCCGTAACACTTCTATATTGTTTATTTAAACTGACACTCGGTGGTTAAATGCAGGTTTTACCACTGAGTGACAGAGATATTCAGTACAATACACAATACACAATACACAATACACAAATAAGATTAAAATTATGCCTGATTTTTTATTTTAATATAAAAGAGAAATCCACCTAAAAATAGATGAATTGTTGGAGAGCATATATTTCATGAAAAGCTAAATAAACACAGCAAAATATTTCTATGAAGGTCAAAATTCAAAAATAAGCTTCAATTTTGGATATTTGGATCCCTAAAGCACAGAATGAAATCCCTGCTGATATAAAAGAGGCATCATCTTTCACTTTAGTATAAAAGCTAAAATATAGATTTTTAATGCAAATTGGTGTTATGTTCAGGGTTTCATGTCAAAGAAACTCTTACCTGAATAAAAATATTAAAAAAATAAGAATCATTTAACACAGATAAGGATTCCTTCACATCTTTCACAGACTTCCCTCTCTGCTGCCAACTATTTCCTCCCATATAAGGCAGAAGAAAAAATCTACTTCATGATTTTGGCAATATTTTTTTTGTAAATGAATTCCCTGAGGTGTCACTTCTGCTGTTCAGTCTTGCTGTCGTGCTGAGTCTGTTTGCCCTGTTCCCATCTAGCACAGTAATTGGGCTAATAATGGAGTTTAGTGCCTTGAGTTATTCACAGGGCTTCAGTCTGTCAAAAGTTTTAGATTCATATAAGGAGGACTTATTGTGTGCTCTACTCAAGGCCTACGTATAGTATTATTTTATTTCTTTGTCCTGCTTGATATTTTCTTTGCAAAAACACCATCAATGAAAGTCATGCAATAATGAATTTCTACATTTACAGCCACGACTGTCTGAGGGCAATTGAGAAGAAAATGCAATTTCAGCTATGTCACAGATCGCATGCCTTTGGCTGTAATGGGCCACAAATAAATCCACTGAAGATGTTTAAAAGGACATTGTGGTACTTGTATCTCACACCCAAGCACAGCCAGAATAAGTTAGAGAAATAACTAGATAAAGAGCAGCCTCAAAGTTAGAGGCTATTGAATCCTATTGCTCCAGGTTTTGATTAGAAAAAAAACTCTCAATATCTTTATCATCTACAATGCAGCCGATAGATTAGTACAGAGGTATTTGTTTAAAGCGGTAGGAAGCAAAACGTTTGGATTTTCTGGTTTATCATCATACCAGTGCTGAAACGAAAGAAAAAGTATTTCAGCAAACCAAATGCAGTACCAATTTGCCTGCCATAAAAAAGAAGCAGAAGCAGTAACTATGAGGCAAGAGCACGGAGATATGAGGCAAGCTATATGCTTTTTGCAATTTTGTAACCCGCTAGTTCTTTTCCTTGTTGAACCCTCAATTTTTCTTTTCTTTCCAGTAAAACAAAAAGCAGCTTAACATCTCTCAGCCTGCTATGTTGTCTGCCTGCACATTTTGCATCTTTAGCCTCTCCATCGCTTCCTGAATCCAGTGCGATAAGCTGAGAACAAGACGCTGAAGCCCCTAACACACAAAAACACAAATGTACAAAAACAAAACAAGAGGGGCAAAATGTGTAGTGGGAGAGACATGAGGATGAGGATTTAACAAGCTCAACAGTAGAAGGCTGAAATAAGATGAAGGAATCATGAATTTTTATTTATTTATTTTTTTGGTAAACATGTAATGAAGGTCTAATGCAGAAAGTTAAGCCCGGTGTAAAATAAACACAGATAATTAAAAAATGTAGGACTTGCAAAATTGTGCAAAATCTGTGTAAAACAATAGAAAACGCCATCATGTTGAAGGGGAAGGATGTAACACAGCTGTGTTGCCATTTTTAACATCTGCTAAACCACAGATGCCTGCTTGAACATGTGGATTTATTTTAATGTCTGTGCTGATGTTCCTGGGAATGTTTGCGCTTCAGGCAAATTTGAAACATGTTACACTTTAAATATCAGTATGGTTAGACTGTAGCACCTCGGGTTTGTTTACCCACAAAATTTTCACACAAAAAAAGCAGGAAAATGTAGAACTTAGTGTGTAATAATTTCAACAGCACAGACAAAACTATTGGCACTGTATGCAAAGTGTAGTGATTGGTATTGTTAATCTTGCTGCACAAGATGGTCAAATCTTGGCAGCAAAATCAGCAAAGGCTGGCTTGCATGGACTGATTCAATAGATCACATGAAACATTAAGTCTGTTAGCTTGGGAAGAAAAAGCCGTATATGAACAGAAAAATACTAAAACGTTCAATCTGCTGCTAAGCTAAATGTTGGGTTAAGTGAGATTTGTATTACATGACAATATCCTTAACTTTAGTTTCAAGAAATATTTTGGACAATAAACGCAGAAACTGAGTTCCAAGCTGATTCTGATGTTTTATCTCACATTTTCTTTCCTTTATTTTCATTTTCTCAGATTTTCTTTTCTCCAATTTTTCAAGCCCTTTCTAGAATCACTAAATCAAGTCATATAGTTTGGCCAAGCAGAGACCACCACCGTACATGTTTGTCAAAGCTTGATGTAGGGGGACTCTGTGCTGCAGACGACCTCCACCAGATCAGCTTCCTGAGACTTTAAACTCACGGTAAATGAAATTCAGTTCACATTCCCAACCTTTTTTTAACAGAGATTTTTTCTCCTATTTTTGTTTTGTTTTGTTTTTGACCAGTGTGAATCATTTTTTGATTCAACAATTACCAGTGTTAACGCTGCAGGCAGTCAGAAACAGATAAAATACAGTCGCAGTGTTTGTTGCTGTAAATGCTGCTAATGCTAGTGCAAATGGTTGCTCCAGTTCATTGTGTGATTCCATTCAGACGAGCAAAAAGGAAGAGCAGCACAGACTTACAAAAAAACAAGGAATCTGGTCAGTGTGGGGAGCATCTGATATGAAATCAGGATTACAATTAATATGAGACTGTTGTGAACCTGCCCAAAAGGGAAATATGCCAAGTGTCAAAGTGAAAACAATTATTGAAATAGGGGCCAAGCTAAAGGAGAGCAAGTGCCATGGGAGTCGTATATTCCTCATCAAATGGAAACGTCTTCTGCTTCTCTCATAAACATCTTTTGTGGAAAAGCAGTGCTTGTGTGGAGGACTTTTCTGAAGATACTTAATGATGTAGAGTAGCGTACTTTAAGTAAGATAGCATCACTGCAGGTCTATTGAGTTACTTCTTGTAGGGTGTAATAGGAGAATTGATGCACAATCTGCATGTAAAAACTATGTTCTGCTCTAAATGAGCTTCCTGCATTTATACTGCTGCTTCCATAGCTTAACTGTTGAGGTTGAGATCATCTCATTGCTCTAACATCCACAAAATGTCTGTTGAATATTGCAATTACCCGAACCTGATTCCTTCACATTGGACAAAGATAATAAGCCTTTCAGAAACACCAGTATGTGTGGCAGTGATGTTACAGCAACTTTACAAAAATGAGAAACGATCATTTGTTTTTAAATAAATTTTTCTGTAATTTTCTTCTCTTCTCTAAGAAAGACACAGAAAATCTTATTCAAAAGAAAATCTTTCAATTCTGTTTCTTAGACCAACTCTGCAGACATTGAAGTAAAGTTATGTAATGTCTGGCACTTCAGAAGCAACCAAATCACCAAATTAATTGATATGGCAGCCCAAGATATTTACCTTTTTAAATATAGTTAATTATTAATCAACTCTCCCTTCTATTGAATAAATTGTTGACAATTTATTTTTACTTTAATCAAATTTGTGACACTGAAAGACCAAAATGTTTCAAAAGCAGGTGGATGAGGTATGTTGGGCTTTTTTAAGAGGAAGAACAAAGATGCTGCTGTAGGAGAAAAAATCAAAGAAAAAAAAAAGTTGAAGATACAAATAAATGTGACAGGATGACAGCCAGAAGAGGCACACCAATCTCACTGTGAACAAAGGCAGAACATGAAATATAACATACAGAGGAAGAATGACAGCTGACTAGTTGCAGGTTGTGAGAACCAAACCTGTGGCATGTGTGAGCAGAGACAGAACAGCATAAGTAGCTGAAACCAGTATGGCACAAAACTGTATTAACTAAAACATAACATTTCAAATCACTGAAAGAAGCAAGATATTTACTAAAATAATAAAACTCAAAAACTTTGAATATTAATTTTGACAAAAATGTTGAATATTTAACCATTTAGTTTAAAAAATGAATACAAAGTGACAAACCAGACTTCGCTAACTGTATATTAAGAAAAAAACAAACAAACATAATGACAACATCTCTGAATTTAATGCTTTAATAATTGTTTGATGTGTTACATGCTACACAATGCAACCTCTTATCTATGCTTGCTTTTTTAAGTCTATTTCTAGGGCGAGAGATGGGAGAGAGAGAGAGAAAGAGAGAGCAGGAGAAATAGAGAGAGAAAGCTAGAGAGAGAGAGGACTATCAAGAGAGAGAGCAAAGCTGATGGATTATTCCATTTTCTGCAAAGAGATTTCAGCAGCTAAATTTTTAATTTTCCCAACCTTGGATGCTGAAGTAAATTGTACCATCATGCTGCCATCTCGCCAAAACAAATGTTTGTTTTTTTTCCTTATCTGAATTGTTAAGCAATATAAGGGAAGAAAATTCACTTAAGTGATAATGTGTGTTAAGTAAGAGTTGGGATGTTTGTGAAACAAAGCAATGTGACCTCATGGAGGGAAACGATGAGTCAAGATTTAATGTATAATTAACAAGAAGGCTGATATGTTGTTAAGCATATTCCAAAATATAAACCATCTGAGCTTGAAATGTTTGTTGACAGGTGTGTTTGTCTACTTAACCTTTAACAAACAGAACAACACAGGTCTTTGCTGGATGATTGGAAGCACTGATCTTACTATTTGCTGATTCAATAAATAATGTCCTTGGACGTTTTTACTGAAGGCTAAAACCCCCAAAGCACTTGCAAGTCAGCAGACAATTGGTTCCTCCTTATTGCCTTTAGGTATTGGTGAGCCAGGGTGTATCCAACTCTCACCCATTCACCACAGGTATCAATCTGCATGTGCTTGATGGTTAAATGTAGAATTAACCATCAACCAGATTTTTTTTTTGTTTCACTTTTGTGGATAGGTACTTGTAGTGACTTATAATATCCCAAAGCCTTAAATATTATGATCAAATCATTACCAGTCTGGTATCAGTGACTCTGCTTATTTAACTTTTGTTTATTTATTTTTTATATATCAGGACATGATTATGCTTTCTGAGATCTTCCAGATTACTTCATGTAGTCAGACAGGTTTTGTTTAAGTGTGACAATCTGCTCTAAACCCAGAGTGTAGCTTGGGCAATTGATCTCAGCTTTCCAAAAGTGGGGCACTTCTTCTCCCTAACATTTCATTGTTACTATTATTACGGTATTATGAATGAAGGGAACTACTCAAATGAACAAAAAAAAAGGATATCATAAGGACTGAGATATCTCACCAGAGTGAAGAGTTTGAAGTAGGATTTTGGTGTATCATCATAATTTCAACTTGATTATCCCTACCACCCTCATGTCTCAATTTTTTTCATCCTTTTTGTCAGTCGTCTTTGTCTCTGTCTGTCTTTGTCATCCTATTTTTAAGCTTGCATCTATTCTTGTGCCCTGTCCTGTCACTTTTTAGTCTTTGACTTCATTCACTGTCTTTTCACAGCTCTCGGTTGAGCTAATGAAAGCTTAACTGATGTAGGTGTTCGCTGAGAGATGGAGCCTGTCATTTATTCCCCCATTTCTACAGGGCTCGCCTCAGGCCAGGCTCACCTCGGATACTGACTGAGTTAACGTGAGAGATTTTAGTCTCCCACCGACACACACCTTTATTCCCACTTCCATTTGTAAACTGCAAGCACACACATGCACACACACACACATTTTTACCACCCTGCTGTTGACAGGCTGATGTTTGCTGGTATTCCCAGGAGTGGGAGTCAGAACAATAGTCTGTAATTGAATACCTGGTGTCAGTGTGCAACTCACTTCCTCTTTTTCACTGTGGCAACAGTTACTTACTGTCGATCTGCCTCTCAAGTGAAGGGATTTTTTGTCACCCTTAAATATCACCCAGCTTTGTCTCTTTTCAGCCTCTACCTTCTATTTTAAATTTATGCTGCTTTCTAAATTCTAGTAGCTACCACCACTGTGAGCATGCATGAATGCCACATATGTAAACCAAGTTATTATAGATCCAGTTCTGAATATGAAAACACATTGCTGTGTAAGCAAATGTCTTGCTTATATGTGTTATATTTGTACAATGACCAACACCCCCACTGGTCAGCATTCCTTTGTGACTTGTTGATCCTCGTTGTTTTCATGTTCAACTTGCATATTACCCTCCAAAAGATTTTTGGAGGTCTGGATTGGACACGCTCGCTCGATCTCAGCCAAGGCTCTGTGTTTCAAAACAGACAGGCAGTTTGATTCTGGTTTATTTATAGTCTCCCATTCTTGTTCACACTCTGCAGACTATGGTTTGATTGGACGTCTCACGCAGCTAGAAAGCTTGGCTCCAGTGGTCTAACACTGTATTTATGGCTACAGTGTTCACTCATTGGTGGTGTTCATCAAATCGAAGCAATTCAGGACAATTGTTGTAAGTATGTGGGAAAAGAGTAGCATATCAGTCTTCATATTATAGTAAATATTGCATGAAGCCAAATTATGAGCTGTTTTCATTTTGTCCATCCATTTTCTTCTGCTGTCAAAAAACAAACAGCTTCCGGTATGTTGACCTTGCTATGAAGTTTCTAAGTAATATAAATAATTTTACCCTCTCACACTATTGCATGTCTGACTTACATTTAAAAGATAATGAAAGACGCAACACCTTGAGTAAATTACAATCCCTGTTCATCTGACAGTGTAATATGTAAAATATTTACACCAAATAAACTGATACCACAAATATTTGTACATGCCAAAAGATTGCATGTTGCATAGTTGACACACATATGCTGTGGATATTCTGAGACAGAATGAACACAGATTCTAACCCATTGTTCCTGTAATGATCTGATAATTACTTCATCTAATCTCCTCTCATGCTTCACAGACAGTCTGTCTGCACTCATGAAGGTTCATTCTCTTTTGCATACCAGGGAGAGAATAAACAATTTCAATACAGTGTGACCTACTGTTCAATTAAGCTAACAATTTGTGGCACTAATAGACTGCCATCACTCGATGGCTAAATGATAATTAAGTTTTGGGGGAAAAAATACATCACAGCAAACATGATTTATTATGTCCTGACTTCTACAAATTTAGACACACCTAATGAATTAGAAATCACATCAAATGAAACACATATACACTGCATAGATATGACAGGACTTGACTGATAAATGCTTCATTTATTTCAAATTTTGCAACCATGCAAACCTGATTTTTATGTATTCCACCTTGAAAAATATATTTAAAAAATGTGGCAAAAGCTTTTGGAAAAATTTGTGGTCGATGGACCCAAAGATTTCTTGGACTATTAAACTCTTTCTGTGTCAGAAGTCTTTTTCTTATCTCCCTGCCTATTACTGTTAAGATTCAACGCAAAGACATTGATCTGGGGGCTCATTCAGTGCATCATGATTAATTTGAAGCTTTTTGTACATTCATGGCCGAATGTTCACGCACGGAGATCAGGATGTGAGGCTGATCCACTCACATTTATTTTCAGATGAACAGTGAATTTAAGAAATATCTCTTCCAGGGATAAAAGATATAAATCTTTTTTCTTTGACAAAAAGTTTGTGGCTCTGTGGAAAATGTTGCTGTGACTGAGTGATTTCTGTGCATAGCTTTGAAACTGGAGGCTGCAGATCTTTGATCTTTGAGGTGGGAAGGATTACTCCATAACCCTTGTTTTTGGTTCCCTCTACTGTGTCTGCATGAAAATCAGCTCCAGCTTTGTCCTGTCAAGTCAAAATTTCGTTGGTTGTGTATTTTCTTTTTGTAATGTTGGAAGGTTCAGTGGTGCTCACAGTCAAGCCTTTCATTTTACATCTTATGTTTTATTTAGCCAGTTCTATTTTTCTCATAATGCAGGTGCATGGTGCAATGCAGCCATGCATGGTGCAATGGCTGCACCATTGCACCATAGAATCTATGTTCTTAATATTAAAGCATTTTTCTTTCCCAGTCTTTGTGTTGTTTTTGTCTTTGTTCAGGTTGTGCTCAGTACAGTAGCAAGTGAAGTAACTGTTTTATCATTTTTAAAAGTGGCACAAACCCTACTTTTTTGCTAAAAACCTTCTGCAGTCTGATTCTCAAAGCATTCTCATGCACTGATTTTGTAATCAGTTGTCAGAGTGCATATGATATGTGCACTGCAACAACTGAGCAACCAAGTTTTCTAATTTATTATGCAGAAGTACTAGACTTCTACATAAAGTAAAAAATATTTTAGAATGATGAATTCTCCAGACATCATATAGTTCATTTGTTGTTCCGTATTGGACTTGTTGTATAAAGATATGGGGCAATGCATGTAAAGCCAACATCAAACCTTTCTTTGTTATGCAAAATTAAAATTTTATTTGTATAGAACATTCCAACATTAAAGTATTTAAATGCTTTACATAATAAAAACACAAAAAACAACAATTTAAACATGACATTTTTTCAAGTCATCATTATGCATCAAAATGTTGGATAATGAAGAGAAAGCTATGAGAAGTTTATACGGATGCTAGAGACAAGCAAATTGTTTTTGCAATCAAATATCTTGAAGCTAAATGATTTGGTTAAATTAAAAATCCTTAGTTATGTTTAAAGTTAGAAAGAGATTATTGCCAATTAATTTGCAAAAGTTTGACTCTTAAGCTCAAGTGACAGAAATGTCAGAAGGAAGTATGATTTCAAAAGTAAAACTGTGTATAAAATTATGGAACGTTTTGGATGAATGAAAAAATGCTCTACTTTAAACCAATTAAAAATACTTTATGAGAAAATGATTAAGTCCTGTACAGTTTTGAGTTAAGAATGAGGAGAATATACATCGTTTGCAACTTTTATTGTTAAGTTAATGTATGCGGTCAAGAAAAATGTATTTTGTAATTACTGAGAAAGGGGCAGGTTTCTACTACATTTTTCTTCTTTGCACTGTAAGAGAACGTATTGGTAAACTAATGATGTGAATTAATGATGAAATTTGTTAAAGTGAGTAAGTAAACCAATTGATTGATTGATTGATTGATTGATTGATTGATTGATTGATTGATTGATTGATTGATTGATTGATTGGAACAATAATCAGTCCATCATACAGCTATTTCTGAAGGATTCTGATCATGACTCTTGCAGACCAGATTAGTTCATCAGCATAAGAGCTTTTAATGCAAATAATCATGTTATAATTAAGGGGGTTAAAAATTAGAAAGAAGAAAGCCTCCATGAACTGTAAAATGAAGGTATTTGCAGTTAAAATGAGCTATTGATATGCATTGTAATGTCTCACATGATCAAAGTTCACCTAATTTCATCGCAGTCGTGTGCATGTCAGATCAAAATAGAACTTCAAAAGGCATCTGTTTGACAAGTAGCTTTATTTCATTGGACCTGTGTACCTATATAACCTTTTATGCATATAACCTTAGCTAACGAAGTGAAGGAAACTCCCTCGGCTGCAGCCCCTATTCTGGTGGCTCAGAGAAATGTCAACCTAACTTAAAACCTGCTTATTAAAGCAGCACTGATGAACATGTATCTTTTTAAAGCAGTGAACAAAGACTTCTTACAAAACCTCCTCATACACTCCAGCAGACATTGGTTTATAGGATGAATGGTCCTTGGCAATAAATGCATCAGAAGCGAAGCTATCCTTCTGCTTCAAGTCTATGGTCATCATTCAGTATTTCTCCCTACGGACTTACAGGACCCACACTGAGTTGTGCCAATACAGAGTCTTTAACATCCTCTGGAAAACCTTAAGGGGGGGAACCCACCTCCTTTGAAGGTGTCATGATGGCTTCTTGCTTGTGAAAACTTCAAAGTGAATGTTTAGGTCGTTCTTTCAGTTTGCCAGAAGGGCTTGTTGCCATTTCACTTTGCAATAGGATTTCTGTACAGCAGCCATTTCAACCCAGATACCCCCCATTCACACCCCACACACACCTCCAAGGCCTCTGTGTTTGGTGTTTCCGTTCATAGATGTACAGCACCACCTCTGATGAAAATTTTCTGCCAATCACTGAGCCAAATAGATTTTATTTTTCTAAACCTGGAGGATCCTAATCTGAATGCTAGGATGGAGATTGAGATTCAGAGCTTATAGTATAAAGAAATATGTGATTGAACTTCCTGAACTATTCTGATTTTATTATGGACATCTTTTTAGCCTTTTAGTTTCTACCAACAAAATACATTCATGAATATAGTAGATCTTAAATAAATGAAGCTTTCTGAAAGAATTTGCATCATCCACCATGTTTATGGCTGGTTGATGTGACATTTGACAGTAGATAAGAAGCAACTCTGACAGTTTTATGCCTCATTTAAGCTCTTGGGCTTTTGTTCGGTAGATGTTTTAGAACGCTCAATGAGCAAGAGTATCATCAGTCTGTCAACCTTTGTTCAGTCAGCAGCTTTTAAATACATCAAGTCCGTTCCAGACGGCTTTCTGAGTGACTGACAAAAGCTATAATGTATGACAAACAAAACAACGAAAACCAGTTTTGATATCAACCAACCACTTGTGATTTAGGCAGTGGAGAAAAAAAGAACAGGAAGTATTCATTTAAATTCCCTCTTTCAGCTTGGTGGGATAATTAAGATGAAATATTCAGACTGTCTTGATTTTGTAACCCAAAGTTTCTATAAACTCATCTGGTGAGAGGCTCATCACTGCATTATAAAAGAAAGAACAGTAAAACAATACATGAAGTAACAAATAATTGTAAATATTAGAAATCTCACGCTGCCTTTGTCTATGTCATCACCTATGAACCAGAAAGGTCCCTCTGGTCTGGTTAGTAAATTTAAAATGCTCTATAACATAAAGACAAAGTTTTACTTCAGTTTTTTTTCAGAGATAAATCTTTTAGCTTTGCAGGTCGTCCATTCAGGCGCTTCAGGGCTGATCGAAGATCAGGGGTTTTATTGTGGGATTACTATTTCTATTATTCCTGCTGCATTTTGACTGTGCTGATATTTCTACAGTAGTGTGATATGCAACGCTCGCAGAATAAATAATAAAAAAAAAACGTATAAGTCTGGTATTGCAGTAGCTTAACCATGCACAGAAAATGTTTGAAATTCCAACATTAAAGCTCTATTGTGGAGATTTGTATAGACAGGGTTGCATTGCATGAGCAAGTGTTAGAGATTGTTAAAGTGGGGAAACTCAAGGACTCCTTAAATGAATATTGAATGAATCAAAGACTCTCTGAGAATGTGCTTGATGATGGAATAATAACATAACATAATATGTAGATATATAACTGTATTATTTTGTTCCTATTGGATAAATGTACACAAATAAAATTTAAAAAATTGATTTTTCTTAAAAAAAAAAAAGCATAAATGAGAAAAACACAAAATTCAGGCTGAGGCTGTGCAGTGCATTTTTCTTAAAAAGTAATTTCTAACATTTTACAATTTATCAGCCGATCCATCACAGCCTAGCCTTCTAAATAAACTCCCACCATAATATATATTTTAAAAAATGTTGTGTTTATAGTCTCATCATGATGTTCTCTTGTTCAGATTTAATTTTCTTCCGCCCTGTGCATGAATCTCTCAAAGACAAGCCCCCGCTTTGCTGTCGCCTATCATCATCCTTTGGGCTGTGAAAATTCCTGCAGGCCATTTTCAGTCTGTCAGTCTGTCACGTCAGTTTCACTTGCTGTGTGTCTCCCATGTTTCTCCACACAGATGGACCTAATCTTCGAACCTGTACTTATGCTGTAAATATAACTGATATTATATGAAATAATTTTTAAAAGCTGGCATGTGTTACGTAATGTTTTAGAATCTATGTTTGCACATGTTTCTCGAGGTTCTAGTGTTGATGTGGGTGCTGTTCGCATCTGCTGTTCAACTCACATGCGTGTGTGTGTTTGTGTGCATGTGATTACGACGTGTCAAAAGGCTGCAGTGCAGAAAAATGTGTAGGTGGGTTCTGTGAAGCCAGTTGCAATGGTGCAGTGAGGGAAAGGAGAGTGTGAATGAATTAAAGTCTTTGGAATTCATCCCCTGCATCCTTCCCTGAGCTTGTTCAGCCCTCCCTCATTCCTACCATTCAAGACTTTGATGTAGTTTTTTTTTTTATCATAACTATAAACAGCAGTTGAATACTAATAGTTAAAGAAGAAAAGCATCTGACTGATTCAGTATCTACAGTTGCTGATGTGATGATTCCATTAGAGTAAAAAATTATCTTTGCTGCATTGACTTGATATCTACATCTTTATTCAGAAAAGTACATATGGAAACACAAAAGGGAATTAATTAATTCTACACTGAAACATCTCACTACATGATATATATATAAAAAACAACTAAGTTTGACTACAATATGTGGGAGTGTTATTTGAATTACAAATACCTCAATATATGATGCATTCCAGGCAACATCTGACGCTTGTCACTTAAATGGCACATCCATCACAACTCTGTGTCAGAGTAACATCATCCTCCATCACTTGGTTACAAAATGAAAACCATCTCCCTGATACAACTGATACACTTCTCAATAATCACTGAGGTTACAGCTACATCGTTTTGAATGAGATGACAGCTGTCAATATACTCTGTGCATGTCTTGAAATTTGATCGGTCATGCACAGAAACAAATCTGGATATATTTTTCCACATTTTAGGCTATAACAAGAACATAACCTATCCATCATGAGCTTCTGTTTTACATTGTGTTATTTTTGATAAAATTATTATCTGGGTAAACATATCACATATGAAACACGTGCACAAACATATTTTTTAACCTGCTGTAGGAAACATTGACTGATGTTTGTCAATTAATCTTGACTTTGATATACTTCATAAAAAACTTGTTGCAATTTTAAAATTTTTAAGACAAATTTAACTTAGATTCTGGGAAAACCATGTTTAACCAACTGTTAAGATTTCACATGTTTAATGATTTACCCATCATAACCTTATGTTTCATCTTCCCTCTCCCTCATCCATTCATCCTTATCTCACTCATGCATATTTTGCATCCAAATGATGCAAAGTAATTAATTACAGTCAATTAAATCAACTTAGTTTGGTTTAATTAAACAATGTCATAATATCTGATTAAAAACCAGCAGTCAAAACAGGTTCAAAGTAAATCTAGGTGCATCTGGTGAAATTAAATCAAATTGATTTTATCACAGTCCAGTTTGATTTTGTCCCAAATCACTCACACTCATTATGCATCTCAATGGTATGCAAAGGAGAATTAGCAACTTTCCTCGATATCTTTTCTGCTGATCTCATAGTTTATCATATGTAGTTTGATCTCCAGTTAAGCTGGCAGTAACATTGTCTTTGGACACAGATATTGTGTGACTACATCACAACTTTGAGACGCCACAAAGTTTTAAGTTCTGTTTTTAAAAGTTTTTGTGGTCTACTGAGCTTCTGCCTCTGGTCATCTATAGATGTCAATTTGGGCCTGTAGATGAAAATATTTGCTAAAAAACTATTGTAAAACATTTAATGTCTTACAATTGTTAATAAATAAGATCTCCAAGGCTTTTGAGAAAATATTCTATGACCTGATAAGACATAATAGCTTGGAAGTTTACAAAATTTCAGAAAAAGAACACTGAGCCAATAGTCAAACATTGCGGTAGTAACTTGGTGATTTGAGCTGCTTCAGGACATAAAGATCTTGCTGTAAGTGATCAAACAAAAGATCCTGCAAACTAGCCGAAAATCCTGAACAAGAACAGGAGATTGTTGCTCCAGATGATCAGATCAGACCAAATGGACAAAACAAACAAACAAAAGCACTGGTGTTACAAAAAAATGGTTTATTCTGTCCTGATTTATACTGTGCATTTTACTTCACCCATTACACACACAGTATAGAAAACAGGATGCTCAAAAGTGACGCACATGTTTAAAGTATGTTGGGACTTATGTTTCAAAAATGTTGTTCCGTGTGGTTTAATGAACGCCAGTCCATTAAGATAGCATTACTGAAGTGTTCAGTGATGTAATTCATGTAGGAAAAACAGAAATGTCTTCTGAGACATGAACACCGTTAAAAGCATATTAAGTTCTTTTCCTGTCTTACAATTGTTAATAAATAATGATGCTATTCAATGGACAAATACAAATGTTCCAGAAGCTCAAGATTCTTCAAAAAGGTTTAATGAAGCATTTATCTGTATAAATTAAAAAGTAGATATCAGATATTAATTTCCTTTCTCTTGTTTTTCTCACTCAGCGTTAATATCTAGTATTCAAGCCCATTTAGCCAGTATTTTATGTTTTTCAGACTGTCTAACTTATTTATTTATTTATTTATTTGCATATTAAATATTCATACAATATGACAGTATCAGATTTACTTCTTCACTGAGATCAAGCTGCAGCTTGCCTTTTCTATTGCTCATTTGGAAATTGTGTGGGATAGTAAAAATGGAAGATTAGTCAATTAGTTTCACAATTTAAACTCAAATGCATCTTAATTAGTAACAAATAAAGTGGCAATGTATGTTTATGTTTGTATGTAAACAGACTGAGAATTAAAGAAGACAGGGTACATGCTGCCAGTTGTTCTAGTTTTCAACAAGAAAAAAAAGAGAATAACATATCAAAAGAACACAAAACTCTGTGGAGCTCATTAAGACACACAACTACCCATGCACAAAGTTCAAAACCTGTTTCATTAAACTGAATATCACAGGTCCTTCTGAGATGGACATGGTTGTGGACTTATTGTTCCTTGTGATGCAGCATCACATTTATTTAGTTTTTCAGGTTACAACTGTTCTTCTCTGTTTTGTAAGCAGACCATCATAATGCATTAGCTCTATATGTCAGATGCAGTTTATTGAATGTTATGTAGATTTTTTTTGCATAGAACAAGCAAAAACATTTAAAAGCCTTTGCAAAACTTCTCTTCTGAAATTAGACCCTAACCCTAACCCTATATTTGAAAATGCCATTTTAGCACAAATATGCTTTGACCAAATTAATTCCATTATAGCCTTAATTGTAAACTGTGAACAGTTCCCAACTTCTTTATTAATGGTGCATTCAGGGTCATGTACAATTTTATTTTTTCTTAACAAATGACATTTGTTGGCTAAGCATTTCAATGCAGGTCATTAATTCATTAATGACCTTATTAAATTTCTTGTCAGTTGAGGTAGATTACTATGTTTTTGTAGGTTTGCTGTTGTGCCATACTCCATCCACTTTCAGATGATTGATTGAATGATGCTCTATGAGATCAATAAAGCTGAACACATATTGGTTTGCAACATAACCCTGCTTTGAGTCTCTCTACCTTTTTCCATAACCTCTCTACTGTGTTTCTTGCTAGTTAAAGTTCTCTGGTAAATTACTGAGGACTTTGCAGAACAGCTGCATTTATACTCAGATCAAATTATACCAGAAATTTTGTGTAAGTGTAGAAACTGTATTTACTTTCTACCTTCACAATGCCCTGTCTAAGAAAAAAAAATCTTTGCGAAATTTATTTAGGTTTGTGATTGTATTGACAAAATCAACTGATTATTACTTTTGGAGATCAGTGGAGTTGACAGAAAATTGAATGATGAAAGTTGGTTTCCAGTAACCAAGATGCCAGTCCATCATAACAAACAAAGTACATTATTACAAATCTCTTCATGACGTGTGACCATAACATCTTCCAGGAAGATTGGTCAGGTTTTGTATATTAAACCTCATCTCTTCCACTTATCCACATGTTGCAATTATTTCTCTCCCTCAGTTAAAACCATTAGCCTTAAGATTTTCTATAAACTCCAAGACAGTGTTCTGTGAGATGTAATTACAGAGATTTTCTTTTGTAAAATGGATTGATTTTAGCAGTTCCCATGGAGACCATTTATTTTTTAGACACAATGAAAAGTGCTCACAGTGAAGTCTGTGGATCTTTATAGCCAGTGCACAATGATTCAGTACTTGGTGGGGTTTTTTCTGTTTTGTAACAGAAATATTCAGTCAAATGCATTAATAATTTATGTTATAGTCAGATTAAGTTTATAAGAAAATAACTTTGTGATAAAAAGTAATGGGTAATTTTTCTCCAATTATCGACTAACAAAAGCCATTAAAGTTATTCTTTGAATTTAGATTTGGAAATTAGAAAATAGTTATCATTTTATTTTATATTTATTCAAACATTGCAGTTAATTGGCCATCTTCAAAATAAATAAAAAATAGTGACCCAAAAGAAAAACAAAACAAACAAATTAAATATTTTCTGGCACCAATTTTAAGGAATGTGTGTTGTTTGTTAAGATACCGTGTTTTAAGGTCCTGTTGTAATGTGTAAATATATGTTAAATATAAAGTATTTTTTTTAAATACAGGGTGTCATTATGAGACTATTACTTTACATTTTGTCACTACATGAACATTGATATAATGATCAAAACTGATTGTTTTTTGGTGAAGAAAAGTTGTTATTGCAGCTATTCACAGAGGTAACCACTCCTGAGGCATTTCCTATTTTCTAGTGTTTTTATTTTGTATTTTTTTGAGTGCTTAAGATTTTGTTTGTAAACAGTGACTAATTATGCTGCTGTGTAACTAAGATATGACATAGTAAAACAGTTGATCTTAACTAATCTTCAAAGTAGGAAAGAAAAGGGAAAGTGCCATTCTAAAAAGCCAGATGTTTTCTGCATCATCGTAAGACAGGAAATGGTTACAAGAAAATTATCATAATCACTTTTTATCTACAGTAAGAGGAACAGTTAAACAGTTAAAAAACAAAAACTGGAACAGTCAGAAACAAAGCTGGCCAAGAACCCAAGTTCATTTTGCCAACCACGAACAGTGAGGAGGGTGGAAAAATAATTATATATAGAAAACTAATTAAATTTAAGAAATTTTATTAGTTTTTTATGGTAAACTTAATATATTTCAAAGTTTTTTTTTTTTAATTATTTTAATGTACTTTACTTTCTACTTTTTAATGGCTTGGCTTTAAAATACATTAAGACAATGCATTTTAAAGCTTCCTGTGGACTTTAGAAGTGGGTGGTGACGTGACGTATTCTCCTAGTTTTGGTGAGGACACAAGCAGCATTGTTCTGGATCCGCTGCAGCTTTCTCAGGCTGACCTGCGAAGACACTTGCAGTAATCAATCTAATTGAAAATAAATAAAATGAAAGAGTTTATCAGCTGTTGATCATGTCTTTGTGTCAAATACTGTATATTTGCATACATCTCTGAAGGATCAGAGCTTATAATGAAGAGGATTATTAGTAACATCTAATTATATAATCTATATTCACAAACTGTCATATTTTAAAAACCACTGACAGCCAACCTGTGTGTTGGCTGTCCCCCTAGAAAATAGTAAAAGTGGAGAGAGGACCCTTTTCTTCATATTTTAACTTTCATTTCAGTACAACAGAAGCCAGCAGCAACATCACTGCCTCCTCCTGCTCTCAGGCTTAGAGCAGAGAATGTGATGATTGGAATATTAAGCAGAATGAGGGTTTAAATTAGAGGTGCTTCCTATCTCTTAAAACTGTAAAGTGCTTATGCAGCAGTCACTGTGCACCTGCACAAGCACAAATAACATTTTAACATTTTATGATTGTGCATGTTTTAGAGGCTCTCAAATTTGAGATCCAATGAAAAAAACTACAACTTACCATACCTGATATTGGCACTGGATGAAGTTGGCGACATCTTGTAGAAGCACCTGAACCCCTTGATTTTATTTTATTTTTCTTGTATTTTGTCATTTTTCAGCTATAAACGTCAATGTTTTTTTTAAGGAAGGAAAAATTATTTTATAGTGATTTTGTGTGCTTATATAAATATTATTAAAGATGTTTAGATATTTATCTATTTTCCATCCATCACTACACTGGAGAAGAGTTGGGGTTCACACTGAACAGGTTGCCAGTACTTCACGTACCCTATTTTCCTTCTACTTAAAAATAATTTACTACTTAGTGTTAGTCTATTCTAACAGTCCAAGCGGTATGAACACTCTTGTGAGGCATTGTGTTTCTGGTACAATCTCTTCTGGGCCAGACTTTGATAGGCATGTGAAATGACCTGACAGAAGGAATCAATTTTATAAAAACAATATTAAGAAATATTTTGAATAAAAAGAAGTTGTATATTTAAACCAATTTTACCAAAAACAGGTTGCAAAGAAATATTAAAAACAATGTCAATGGCCTTACTCAATAAATTGTCAATTGCTCTGATGCTCGCAAAACAATTTATTTTTCTAAAATAAACTCATGTAATAGAGTAAGATCCATGGCAAATTTGTAAACTTGGCTCACATTTGTTTATTTTAATCAATGCTGGGAGACGTTCTGAAAATAGACAAAAGCCTCAAAGGATGCAGAGCTTAATTAATCCAAAAAAAAGGGGAAAAAAATCCTCTTATGTGAAGAAATTAATTTTCGGGCTGAAATTTGTTTGCAATGTATGGAGTCCAGAAGGCAAAAACAGACCGTTTTGGTTTTCTCATGTTTTCCCAAATTAACTTATTTCTTCAATTGTCCTTAAAAATAGAGCAAATAGATGAATTATCCATTTGCCATTAGAAGTGGAGCAGTGCCAAGCAAGTGACCATGAACACATACAAACCAAACCAAAACTGCTGGAGTCAAATGGACAAAGCTTCCACAGCCCCAGGCTAAAGTGCAGCTGAACATCACATCAGCAAAATCACCAACAATGATGCTATGTTAAAAAAAAGACCCACTGAAAATCAGAGGAAGGACAAGGATGAGGCAAATGTGGATCAGAGACACTGACACGACTGGGGACTGGAGGGAGGAGAGTGTGGGTTTGTGTTATGCAAACCCCAGGTGGCCCTGGTTAGATGAAGTATCATTGGGCAGAAATAAAAAGAGGAGGGCTTTAGAGAAGTCAGGTTTAAATGGAGAAATGTTATGCACAGACAGTAGAGATAAATGTGCTGAATTTGAAAAAAAGGAGAGAAAGAAGCAAGAAGTTTGATGTGCCAAAATAAATTTCAAATTATAAATTCTCTATTACTTCACCTTTGGTTTCTTGTATGAGAGAGCACATTTATTTGGCAAATGATGCCTTGATCTTTTGGTTCCCTCTCTGTGCGAGTAACAGTTTCTAATGAGCACAACATCAAGAAACAGCTCTCACAAATACATCCCCCACACACACCCACACGAAAAACTCAACTCCCATGGGGGCTGTTGTCGATAACAGCTTGTACTCTACACCTGATGCCTCTGTAGGGATAGTTGTCTTCATGCTGAAGCAGCGGGAAAGAACATCCGCAGAGATATTTTATGATGCCTGTCTGACTCCTGACTTAGGAAGGGCTTCACTGTTCCAGATCTTGACCTGGCTATTGCTTTGGAAATCCCAACTCTGACCTCACATCAGCACTTAAAACTGATGTCACCCTGCTGAGCCATTGAAGGATAGAAAAGAAGCCGGCAGCCAGATCTAGGGCAACATTGCCCCCTAACGGTTGAGATGTGAAATCATATCTGAAAGAGATGACGTAAGCCTAGTATGTAGACAATTCATGGTAAAGATGCAGAACTTAAACACAGTCATTATTCTGTAACAATTTCAAAATGATAAGCAAAACTTATCTAAATTTGTGTCAAATTCTATCATGTGACTAATAAACTAAAAATTACAAAGTATGTATGGTTATGTCTTAATAGACCCTAAATTACATAGTAGATGAAACCCAGCAAGCAAGAAGAAAACAGCCCAATTGATCTTATACTTTTTCTTTTTTTCAACCCAAGAAATAACCTATTGGTGCACCCTGTACAGTTTGACAAACCTTTCTATGTATGCAGAAGCTAACTTCAATTCGTTGAAACTAATTTTTCAAAATCTGAAGAAAAAATGTAAAAAAAAAAAAAAAGAAAATCATTGGAGGACTAATTTTCACATCAACATTAAATACAGAAATGAATTAAACTCCTCTTGCCGTCTTGATGTCTTACAACTTTTGCCCATCATTGTGTCTGATAAATTAAAATAGTAAACTTGTCTCTCCTATCAGGTGTTTTATCCCCAGGCTTTGAAAACAGCAGTTATCAAACGGCTGTTAAAGAAAGAACAATCTGTAGAAATCACTTCTGCAGAATTACAGAACAATATCTTACCTTAAATCTATAAAAAATACAGGGAAAAACTGTGTTTTAACAGCTAAACAGCATCTAAACAATGACCAATTGCTTTGCTGTCTACTGGTCTGCTCTTCTTGTTCAACACATTCCTGACTGTATTCAATAAACATAAATATAGACTGTAGAAGAATTTCAGCGCAGCATTCATCACTGTCGACTAAGACATATGCAAGTGACTGGAGAGCTGGGTTGGATTCTCTGGTCCAGTATTTGACTGGTTTGAATCTTATTTCTTTGAGTCAATAAGTTATATCTCATTGAAACATATATTAGTCATGTGTGGGGTACCACAGGATTCAATCCTGAGGCCCCTTTCATATACTGTATGCTCCCCCTTCCTAAGAGTATAACAAGTAATAAAAAGACTGGGTATCATAACCACGCAGGTGATACACAGTTCAACAATACAATGTCTCCATGTGACTCTGAATCCATCCAAGCATTGAACAGATGCTTAGCAGATCTATAGATCAGTGCATAAATATTTGCACATTTGTGAGTGTGACTGGGTGGATGCGTCTGTAGTGTAGCTTAACGTGGTTAGTATGAGTGAAAGGAAACAAAAACAGCACCATAGGTGTAAGGTGCAGTCTTTAACAAACTCTTCCATTTTGCTGTGGTATATTTTTAATAGTTTGTGTTCTCTACATGCTGATTGCTCTTCATTAACCCTCTTCCAACATGTAACTGGTGTTCTGCCTGCTAAGTCTCTGGTCAAAGATCTTCATTATCATTTGTCATCTCTATGCTTAGATCCACAGCGCATCTCGGCTGCAAATTTGCAGAGATGAGCTCAACAATGATTTCTTAAAGTAAATGCAGCCATTCCTCTTTAACATTCTAATGGATGTAAAAGTAATCCATAATGAAAAACAAACCATGAAAATAAAACAACAAAAAATACCAAACTAATAGAGTGAAAAAAGAATCAACTTTTCTGTTTGAAGTTACAAAAGCATCTTGATGATAATTTAACAGTTAAAAACTAGAATAGTCTTGATGAAGCTAAGACCTACCCTTACACTCTCTAATGAATTTAACCAATTTTAAAACTTTTACATTTCATCACACAGAAATTAAAGCTTTCCACCAAACACAATCAGATTTATATCTTTATCTTGACTTAAACCCAATTTTCAACTTTTTCCCATTTTATTCACAAAAGCTGCCAGATGGGAGACTGACTGCAAGAGTTAACAAATTACATATTTGCCCTTTGAGGATCCATCTGCCTTTGTGAATAAATAACATTTTCATATCCGCTCAGTCTGGTTGGCATTTCAGGTTCAGGGAAGCAGGGCAATCAGGACTGGATTAATAAAATGATTCAATGCCTATGGATAAATCAAGGAATGCATGTTTAAAGGAATAACAGGGATAGAAAAACTGTTGGTTTTTTTTGTGTTGGACTGCAAAGGGAATGGAGGGTAACCGTACTGCTGGTGCTGCATACAGAACACAAGTAAATCTGTTACAATAGTAAGTAGGCCTTCTGATAGAAAACCGTATATTGCAAGTTCATTTACAGTGTTCTAGATCTGTCCTCTGACATTCAAACAGAATTTATCATTTTGATTTGTAAAGACTTCCTGTCAAAATGAATTATCTGCTCTTTCCTGTCCTTCATTGGAGTGGTGACCTTTACTTAATAAAGAGAAAGAAGGTGTCAGAGAATCTAAAAATAAAAAGAATTTCCAATTTATTTTAAAAAATTTAAATTTACAAATTAATTCAATGAAGTTAGAGAAAAAATAAGCAATGCAAAGTCAAAGGCATTGCTTTTGGGGAACATACAGACTGGCATTCGCGTCTACTTATTTTCATTATACGCATATGAGTCAATTTATCTTTACAACACTGGGTACACAATACAGAAAATTAACCTTATAACTCACATTTGTGTAAGAAAATGTTCAACTGCACCACCTGCTGATGAAGTTCTGTAAAGTAACAATTATTACATTTGGGATTTTTAAAAATAAATTTAGTACTTAAAAATAAATCAGCCTAGAAAATGACTTGATCAGTGCCATAAAATATTACTGTAAACAGTTACAATAAAATGTGTACTTTTGAAAAAGGACAATTAACTTTTCATACAAATACTTTGGGTATTGAGAACAGAGTCAGAATAAAAAGGTTTTTAATGAAAAGGCATATACAATGTAATAAAACAAGGAAAATACTAACCGTTTTTTAGCTTAAAATCTTATCTAATCTTGAATTTTGTGACAAGTATCTCACATTTGATTTTCTTTGACAATTTAAACCACATTGTAACACAAGTGACAAGGTCAGTTCAGATGCTGCCTGAAAAAGTGCTAAGAAAAGGTCTAATTAGGTTCAAAGTAATCTGAAAGAGGGCATTGAATTAACAGAACCATTAAGTTGTAACGTCTTATCTTTTGTAGCAAATAAATCTTAGATTTTGAAAGCAATGGCATAAGAGTAAAAGCTGAATTATAATGGTGATAAATGCAATGTTTAATCCATTTTAAGGATGACTACAGTGTGTCAGCTAATATGCCTACATGGTGAACACAATAACAGGACTATTGTTTTTGTAAGACAGGTTTAACTGTATGCTCTTTTCTTCTCTGTGTTTGATTAATTTTTTTTACCAGCTGCTTGGAGTTTGTTTGATGTCTGTTGGAATTGAAAAACAGAAAAATCCTTCATCTTCCCACCTGTTTTTCATACATATGCAAATGTGACCACAAAATCATTTCTTTCAGAGAAATAATTCAAGCTATTAATATTCAAACAGCAATTACAATGTTTTTTTTTTTTTTTTTTCTCTTTGTATTTACAAATCTTATATCCCTCAGTGGAGCTTTAAAACCTGGACTTTTGGCTCCATTGTTTCACCCTGTTTTGATTTCCAGTCTTCACATTTTAGATCAAATGTTTTCAAAGGCTCTAATCCTATGCCAGTGATATATTATGCTAATCTGTGTTCACTTCACTGATCCGTGTTACAAAGTTAAAGCAAAGGACACAGTTTTGGACAACAGTTTCTTCAGGAAGACTCCTTCACTATAGACACTTGATATGTCTGGGTCTTCATCCTCCACTTCATCTCTCTTATCATTTGACATACAGCCAGAGGGTAACAGCAATACACTGCACTCCAGTCCTCACACACACTTCCCTGTGGGTAAACATGCAGGACAACAAGGAGCAGACATACAGCACATGCAAGCAAGAGGAGGAAGCAAACAAAATGAACACAGAGAGAACACATTTTTAACTACAAAGGCATAATATAGAAAACATTCTCCAATGCACATTTTACTTTTAAAATTGTCAATAAAACGCTGAATAAAGTTTCTTCAAAAGAAACAAACACAGAACTATGTACTGCACTCACCCGAATCTTGTAACGTTCCCTGATTCCAACTCTGATGGCAAAAGTGGATCCTGGTAGGAGAGGCATGCAAAGACATTCCCCAAACTGCTGGGCTAAACTCAGATCTAAATAGCACGGCACCAGCGCCCCAATAATACCTGAAAGCATGTAACAAGAAAACAAAAGTTTCTGTGTGAGAATTTCTGAGTGTTTTGCTCAAGACATAAATCCGTTCTTTGAAGGTGTTTAAGAAGTAGAACCAACTAAAATACAACAGAAACAAATGTGTTTCGCTGATGCTTTCTTTTTTTATTAGCTGTATTTTGTTTTACACTTTAGTTGTTTTAACAGATGGAATTTGGGGAAACCAGAATAGAACACAGCCTGAATGAATGAATGAATGAATGAATTTTATTATTAACATCAATGTTAATTTAGAAATGTCCTTTAGTGTAGTGTGTGAGTGCCTCTTACATGTTGTCTTGTCTCCACAGACATTAAAAAGTCCAGTGCTCCAGTCTCCCCCTGTTTGTGTGACGGTGGTGATGGTTGTAGCGATGCCAGGCCCAGGCTGAGTTACCACTGGGCTCATCGTCACAGGGAATTCATTTGACCTCTGACTATTATCAGTTTGTGTGTCAAAGCCTTCCACTTCTTCATCTTGACACATCGACGCTGAAACATTTTTGACTGAAAGTTCTGATCTAAAAAACAAAGAAAAAGCAGCTATAAATGCAAGCTGATGCGCTTTATGCATAAAAGGGATATCATCTAAAGGTCTAATTTATTCCTTGTTCATATTGTTCACAAAATAGACACACAAAAAAACACACAGCATTATACAGTTATTGCAGTAAATATGATGAGAAAAACTTCTCACTTGCACACCAATGATATGCAAAAATAAGTAAATCAAGAAGTGATACTTAGGATGTGGTGAAACTGTTGCCTTTAATTACATTGTGCCAAGTACTGGGAACTTAATGAAGCAGTTTGGAACAGCATAAAACACTTACTGGTCAGTAACTGTCGTTTCTTCCATTACTTGCTTCTACCAGAAGCTCCTTGAGACGGGTGACACAAGGAGGAGAGACGAGAGTGGAGCTGGGAGTCAGCAGGAAAGAGGAGCCGAAGTGACACTCTCCCAGTGAGAGGCTGTGTGTCGGAGCAGATAAACCTGCAGTCAGAGGGCTCAGCCAGAAGCTGCGTGACTAAGATAAGTCTTGCTGTCTTCAGTCTGAGACTTTGCTGTGCACCCTGCTAATACAGCAAATAAAGAGAGGGCAAATGAACGTCAGAGTGCAAAAAACAGAAAATGTTCAGCATGGGAGTACAAGGATGCATTCAAGTTAGAGGATATCTGATAAAATTTAAAAAGAAAATGTATGCAAATAACAACAAAAAGAAATTTAAAACGAAAAAAAATCAAACCAAATAAATTAAATCTAACACTTTATCTGATTCATGATATGTAGTTATTAATTTACATAAATTCTTAAACTATGAATGCAACACTTACCTCTGAGGTAAAGAACTCTTGTATGAGGTGCTGAGAGGGAAAATCTTGGTTTTTGAAGTCATGAAACTTCTGCGGTTTTCATTTGAAAGGGCTCATTTCCTCTGTTCTAACAATGACCTCTTATTTAGATTGATGCACTTTGTACTTGACTTAGTAGCTGACAGAAAAAAAGGAAGAGGAGCTTTATACGTGCTGAAAAGTCATGTAGTGAAACCAAGAGGTTCAGAAGCCATGTTCCAAATTATAATGCAAGAGAATATTTTCTCAGATTCTCTTCAATCGTCAATGGAAGTGATGGTCATCAAGTCATTATTACAGTATAAATCAAATTTTACAGAACAAAGCAAATAACTGTTTGCTGCTTTGTGAGGGCATTTTAACAGTTGCTCTCTTAATCCCATGGATTTGTCTAACAGAAACCTTCCTCATTATGCCTTTATCTGTACAAACCCATCTTTGTTCTGAATCAGCCACAAATCTCTTCACAGAACAATAACACTTCAGTTTTCCTTAGCTATCTAATGTTTCCATGCGTTGTCATACGGCACTACACTGTCTGATGATTTTTGTCAGCAAAGATCCTTTCTCTTTCCCATATTGCTTGAAACCTGTGGCCTGCTTAATAATCTGGAACATCCTTCTTCATTAAATTCCTTTAATTGAGCTCACCAGACAAACTGATCAACCAGCTCTCTGAAATTAATTATAGCGCTTCAAAGAGACCTGACACACAATACCATCTATAAATTTGATAGCTCAACAAAAAATTTAATCTTTATGACACTTAAATCCAATTTGCATAATAATTTGGAACACGGCGTATAACACACTCCCAAAAAAGCTCAGCAAAACAAAGGGCAGAGTAAAGGTTTGACAGACCCATCTTGAGGATCCCAACATGTGAGAAAATATTCTGTGCACCGATGAGACAAAAAGTACACCTGTTTGGAAATTGTGCATGCTTTTATATCTTGAAATTCTGAAATCTAACAGAATTTCAAAAAATATAGCAGCAACCAAACGTCTGAGTGAGTGAAAAAATACTAAAAGAAAGTGTTTGAAGTAGCCTAGTCAAAGTCCAGAGTTAAATCAGGTCAGTTAAACAGCCAGGCTGTTCATGCTCAAAACTCCTCCAGGTTGGCTTAATAAAAACAAAGTCATAAAATACTTCACACAGCACTTCTTCGGTCCGAAAACGTTCCTTTGAAAACAAACAGGAGTCTGTTTTTGTTTCTTTGAATGCATCCAGAAAATCCCTTTATTGCATTTTAAATAGAAATTTTATGTTTTTGGATAAATAATATTAACAAAACAAAACATTCAAACTGTCTTTATGCTTCACATAATATCAACAGGCATATCAACTTTATGGCTAACATTAAGGAAGGAAACAGGATTTTTCAGAAAATGTATTCACTTAAAAATGCAAACCTAATGCTGCCAGTTTAGTTCTCGTGGAATATTTTTCTACTATCGCTTAGACTGTATAAACAAGTAGAGACAAACAACTTGAAAACGTTCAAATATTTTTTTATTTTTGTGGAAAATCCAGACAAGCACAACTGACAGCTAGAAAATATAAAAGCTGCCCAACAAGCTGAAGAGACATAATATCCCTCACATTTGATGTATAAAATAACACCAGACACATTTCCATTTATATGACATCAGGCATTTAGAGCACTGCAGGAGCTGCCTGACAATGAACACAAGTGCCACCCTGTGAGGAGGTGGTGGTGGTGGATGGTTTGTTCAGTATAGATCTGTTTAAAAGCTTAAAATTGCAAAATACCAGACAGGAAAAGACTGACCATTTACAAAACTGCCAAACCTGAAACCTCTAAAAAAGACTATTTGATACAGTAGAGTTTTGCACTAGTACTGTGAAACAAATGCTAGATTCTGGTGTTATTTAGTTGTCAATTCTAATTAACTGTAGGTGTCCACAAATTAAAAAGAAAAGCGATCCCTTTGACTGAAAAGGCTTTTGTTCTAACTGCAATAGCTTTTGAAATTTTACAAAGAAACTGCTGAACCTGCTCCTTTGTGCCTGTGAGACAGCCTTTTGTACGTTATTGGATAAGATAAACCAAAGTATCTCCAATGTCTATAGTGAGGCCGTTGTCAGCCAGAGTGACCTTCTTCTCATCCAGATTTATGTTGAACACAGATTTGCTGGAGATGGGCAGCTTGCCTTGCTCCTCCTGTCCCAATATGGGCACACGCCGTGAGCCTAGCACAGGATCCTCATACCTCATCAGCTTCACTCTGGACAGATCTAGTGGTGAGGTTGAGAAAACAAGAGTCAGGATAAGCAGAAAATTAAGATAAAAAAAAAAAAAAAAAAAAAACACAGAAAAGAGACAAAAACACAATCAAAGTATCGGTTAAAGGGGAAACGTTTGGAAGGAAGTGAAATAAAACAAAATGTGGTCATGAACTGGTTGACATAATCACAGAATTCATATTGATTTATAGGAGCTTATTTTTCCCCAGACAGAGTTGAAGTGTTGTGCAAGATTACAAGAGTGATCATAAAAACCCCAATAAAAATATGACGGACATAAAAGAAACCTTTGGTAAAAAATGAAAGAAAGGACTTCCAATTCAAAAAACACTATACTTAACTTAATACTGTTAAGTACTAGACAAATACTTAACAGACATGCCTAAATGTTTTTTAAATCATAGTGATTAACATGAACACAAGTGAGTTTAGTTGTTTCTTAACGTTTAAGCTTTGTGTTTGAGGAATTGTGAACCCATTGTGATATTAATAACAAAACAGGAAGCTGCTTTAATCAGAAAATTTGATGCCTGACCATTTATTGCTTTTTGTATTTAATAGATTAGAAAATGATTGAGCAATAAGAGACAAAAGCCTGAATGGTAGATTCTGAATTACATCCATTTGAATGTTATGATTTCAATCTACAACTTGGTTGTTGCATTTATAGTCCAAAAATTAAGGATCTTTACTTAAGAAAGATAAATATATATATATGTTTTAATATCAACAAATTAAGGAAGTTCTTCAGTCCAGTAACAAAACATACCAGATTTAGCCAAAAAGGCTAACTGTTATTTGCACTACCTGTCAGGTTAATCGTATAAAATGAATAAATTACAAAACACAAAATAATGCAGCACAATAAAAATTTTTTTTAGACTGCATGCTGTTCTGGCTTCATTTGACCTAATCTAACTAAATTTGTAACAGCTGGACTAGGCACATCTCAGGGGTAATTTCAGCAATCAGCATGCATCTAACTGCAGTTTAGATTGCAAAAACGTCAAAATACTAGTGAATGAGCAATTTTCGTTTTCTACATTTCTATACTGGCAGATGGCAAAGGCTCAGAGAAGTAATTTCCGAGGCAGATTTGTAAACAACGTGCATCTGAATTTGCTTATCCACCAGGAGGTGTGACAAACCAAAAATATGAATCTGCACAACTCCGAAGTTACTCACTGGCTTACAGATGATTTTATCAAAACAAAGTGAATACGTTTATGCTCTCTAAAATACAGATTTATAATAAGACGTTTTTGGGCTTCAAAATGATAAAATCATGTTTGTAATCTGTGTTGCTAACCTTTTATGAGTCTGTTGACTTTGGCTAGTCGACGGACAACGGTGTCTTTGCTGTCTCCCTGCCGGATGTCAAGCTTTGTGGAAAACAGGCCGGTGAATGGTTGAGGGTTGACCAGGGACACAGCTACTCCAGGCTTGGAAGTAACAACAAAGTTTATTTTGTTATTATTTTGTCAATCATCAACATAAAGACAACATGATGCATCATGTACGCAAACAAACCTGCAGTTGAACATAAAAATAGTATCTGCTGACATTCATAAAACATTCAGAAATAACTATACTGCTCAAAAAAATAAAGGGAACACTCAAATAACACATCCTAGATCTGAATGAATGAAATATTCTCATTGAATACTTTGTTAATGAATTTGATTTCCATTGATGATTTTTGTGTGATTTTGTTGTCAGCACATTCAACTTTGTACAGGACAAAGTTTTCAATGAGAATATTTTATTCATTCAGATCTAAGATATGTTATTTGAGTGTTCCCTTTTTTTTTTGAGCAGTGTATTTTGTTTCTTTTTTTCCCTTTTTTTGCATCCATCACACATCAGGAGCCTTTACCTCTGATCTAAACACACTGAACGGTTTCCCAGGGCAACAATCCTCCTTCACTTTGTCATCAGCCTCTGATGCAAATAAGACATCAATCTGCTCCAACTGTATGGGGGGGAAACAGGAGAAAACATATCAGTGCACAGCTGAGCAGACTATCCTCAACGGTGCTTTGCTTAGATGTTTTGTGTGTGTTTGCTCTACTGGCACAGACCGGCAGTGTTAACTAGACTCCGACAGTAATCCCAGACTTATCGCCTGGTCTTACACCAGAATATCACACATTTTGTGTATTTTTGGAGAGAAAACAGCAACTGGAGGTTAAACTAAATGTAAAACAGAATGATGCACAACAGAATTTTTTTTACTATTATTATTATTTATTTTTTTTTTTTTACACGATTTGCTCATTTAGTTTCCTATGCAAAGCACGCTGCACCCAGCATGCTTTGCATTGGATGGAATTTGGCCTCTGCATTTTACCATTATTTTTATCCATGTAGACAGGCTGGGAGCAATCTTCGGCCACTTTATTACTTAGAAAGCATCAGCTCCCCAGTGATCTGAGTTCAGCAGAAGCCATTTTATAGCAGCAAACTGAAGTCATTTAACCATCTACACCTCTTCTCTGCTGACTGTTTTTCAGTGAAGTATCACTGATGGGACCCTTGTCTAACTACTGGTTTGTGCAGCAAGAAATACACCACATAATATCCAGTCCTTGAAATGCACAAAAATTCTAGGTTAGCCTTTTAGTTTACTGTGCAAACATATAGGTTTAATTTTTTTAAATATGTGTAAGTTTGTAAAAAAAATATTATCTGGAGTTGTAGGTTTAGTTATTTGTCAGTACTAAGCCTTTTAGGAGAAAAATAAAGTTGGTTACAGATAAATATTACAGAAAATCATTGCTAGGTTGGTCACAGAAGACTGAAAATGATTAAGCATTGTGAACAACAACAGATACAACTTTGTGTTTGTTGAGTCTGAAGAGAGTGAAGTGACAGACCTCCAGAGAGTTTGTTAAGTACACCAGGTTCTCTGTGAGAACCGCTCGCTCATCAAACTCCAGCTCCAGATCCAAAACCCTGGGTCCGTTTTTCTCCAGGTTCTCCTAAAAAACACAAACGCAATCAAACAGTTGGTAGGATGCGAGTATGATGCTAAAAGTACTAAAAACTTAGCTGCAGAAAATAATTATTGGAAACCGGACTCTTTACTCTAAATGTACACCACCTGCAGGATGAGCTTAAAAGACGTAAAGAGCCATAAATAAATAAAGAAGCTTATCATGAATATTACCAGGGTTATTCTGTTTGATCACCTGAATAAAGACTAATGCACCTAAGAGAAGTGACTCATACATTTTTAAAAGAGAAATGCCTTTGATCAGGATTATTATTAGCTGCTGTAATCAAACTGTGTATATATATATAGTTAAGCTCTAAATGAGATAAGAAAAGCACAATCTTTGATGACATTTTAGTACAGGTATTACATAGTTATGTCCACCATTGAATGATTCACACTGACTATGCATTATACAAAACATTAGCTACCTTAACCCTACCACAGTTCAAAATGGGAATATATCTTAATGATGAAAAAATACATTTGTAAGATAATCTTGTGTTTGTGACCGTTTGGAGTAATTTTCACAAAAACTGAACAAAAAAATCTGCTAAATTCTACAGACTGGCATTAATAAAAAAAAAAAAATGTAGTTTTTTGTACATTAACAGGGATAAATCTCATGACTGCATCTTTTCTGAAATATTCAATCAATCAAAAAACCCTACAACATGTTGGTCTCACATTAGACGTATTTGGCCTTAAAACAAAGAAGAGAAGAACTGGTCAAAATCAGAATCAAAAACTGGTATTTGCCAGAAAAAGTCGCATTAGTGCTCTTTCAATGTAAGCCTTAAAACTAACAATAAACACCTTGATCATGGCAACAAATGGCATGACTCTCTTCATGTACTTCTTCAGCTCTGGGAGGCCTCCCAACTCGCTGGCTATGACTTTGTTGTCTGGCAGGATCCCGTTGTTGCTCTGGTCACAAACACAAAGAGGTGCCACAGATTTCAACAAAAGCTGAGTGTGAACAGTCAGATGACAAGGACAGCTGGACGAGTCCCAGCATTAACTTGCACTGAGTCTTAAATACAACTACATAAAAAATAAAGAGCAAAAAAAACATTGTTCTGTGGAAGGTTTCTTTTTTATTTATTTTTACCTTGTAGTGCTTGCCGAGCAGAGATAAGGCGCTGTGTTGCCATGGAGGGTAGCTCTTAGCCACATAAATAGTGCAGTGGGACGGCTTAGCAGGGGGCTTAGAGTCACCTTTCTATGAAAGGAGGAAAATGCATTTAAGAAAAAAATAAATAAAAACAACCTTTTAGATGTGATTGATTTGTTGTTAACTCACAACACAAGGTGGTCGCAATGGAATACAATTTTGGTGTTACTTACGATGATTATAAAATACATATGCCTTTTGATCCTCATAGGAGAGTGATCTGTTCATTTAGTTTACAAAAAGATTCATAGTAGAAATATAATTTCTATAAAGTCACATGGGTTTTAGCTCAATTAATTGTGCATAATTTACATTTAATTGAAACAAAAGATTTGTTTCTAGCCATTTTAGTCATTTTTAAATAAGCATGTTAGACAAGTGACAGATGGGACCTTTCAAGGTTAATACAAAATATATTATCAGAAATCTCTACTTTCTAACAAAGATTAAATATGAAACCATATCATAAAATTTAAGTCAGTCCTTCTAGTTGTTTGTTTCCCTCTTTTCCTATTCTCTCCCAGTTCTGCCCCTGTACTTCCAAAACATTGGTAACAAATCAATAACTTTGGCCTGGAAGCCCAAGATATCACCTGTCTTAGATAACATTGTCAGTACCTGCTTCGTTTTTCCCTCTCGGCTGCAGAAATCCACATAATGAACAGACAAACTTTTCCATTGTAAACACAAGACTTAACACTTTTGGTTTATCTAAAAGGATAACAGATGTTGCAGGAAGCTCGACATCAATAATCCACACCTGCTGCATTGGCATGAAGCACAGAGAAATAAAGAAAACCCCAAAGCAAAATTTGTTTCATTTTGCTTCTGAAACCAGTAAAAACATGGTACATCCTTTTTACCCTGATGGTCAAGAAAAAAAATTCTCATTTGTATAAAAAAAAAAAAAAAAATCTAAACAAAAGCCTTCTCTAGTCTGAAGTGGTCTTTTTTATTTTTCATTTTTTCCCCATTGTTGTGCTTCCTGTGCAAACAATAATGAACTGTGAAACATCTGTTGATAGAGAAAAAACACTCCAGTTTCTGACTGTTGGGAGTTTTTGTGCACAAAGGTTTGGTTTTCATTCAACAAGGAAAAAAAGAAACTATGAAAAGAGTGCGATCAATTTTAAAATTGATTTTTACTCTTACACAAAGCCATATCTACAATGTAAAGAACATGCAATAGCTTTGACATGTTTCAGAACGTTAAATTTAAATGTGAAACCTTTTCAAGGTCCTCGAAATTTAAATTTAATATCCATCTGAATAAGACATTTTATTCATTGATAACTAATCCTTAATGACAAACAACATAGGTGGTTTTGATTTTAATTCCCTACCAGACGTGTTGCGTTAGTTTAATGGATAAACTGAAAACTCCAGAATTTATGAGAAAGTGATCTACAAAACAGAATTAAAAATATGCAACTAGGTGGATTTCTCACTAAAAATTGTTTCTGAAAGCATAAAGGTTCACTGAAGAAACCGTGAATTAGTAAGCATATGGATTTAGGACACAACCAAACATAGTAGACATATTATACCTTGTTTTTGGGAGGAAGCATGTATGCTTTGAGTCTCAAACGGAGGTCGTGTGCTGTCTCCATCAGGTACTGAGAAGAACGAATCAGAACCTCATCGACGGGGCCGGCCATGGGCCATGATGCCTTCATTAGAGAACCAGTCTGTGAGAGGCAAGCAGGAGAAGAGTGAAAGGAGATTCTTATTTTTAAAAAGTAGAAACAAAAACTGGTCTCATCAATTACATAATCAAAAGCAACAGTGCTTATGTAACGCCCCCTAGTGTGCTCGAGTGTGTGGAAAAACAACATATGATTTCAGCTTGTGGTACCAAGCGCAGGATGAGGGGAAAATAAAGGTAGTTGAGGGGGGCTCTTTTGTTGTTGCTAAGCAACAACTGAAAAACATATCTCCAACACAGCAGCACTCCTTTATATTCACAAATTTGAGTGTTAAAAATATTCATGGCTCTCAGTGCTACAGGAAGCATGTAACAGTGAGTGCACTTGCTTCATGGAAACGGCTCAGTGTGAAGACAGGCTCCCAGCAGACTTGGATTTCACCAGTGCGAACTTGTCAGTAGCCATTTCACACCAGTAAATGAGCAGTGGGAACAAGTGCTACTGCGGGCCAGCCATGAACCTGAAAGTTTAAGCTTTCCGATCCCAGGTGCTCTTCATGAATGTAAATTAACACATTACGATGACCCGTTTTGGTTGGCTGCATTTCTCTGTTGTATGTAAAAGTCTATGATGAGGAAAAAGCCCGAAGAGAGGATGGGAGGAGAGAATCACAGCCAGATTTATGCCCTGAGAGCACTCTGTGAACACTAAAAGTAGAGAAATACGCAAAGTCTGTGTTACATACCTTGCCCAGTAGACTCCATGTGTATTCACAGAGGTGTGGACAGATGGGGGCCAGCAGCAGTGTTTGTCTCTCTATGAACTGGAAGACAAGATCTCTGTGCATGCCTTCGATAGCCAGCTCACGATACTTATCTTTAGCCGCCTAAAGCAAAAACATGAACAGTTTTAAACTTCCACATCAGTTACAATATGCACAATGCTTTAACAACAAAACAATGGCACTATCCCTGATAAGTGAATAGAAATGGATACATGAAAGGGTAAAAGAAGATGAAGAAAAACAGATCAGTAAGAGTCAGTGTATACTGTAGTCGCATGATCCAACAGCAACAAAACAAAATAAATGTGCTTTCTGTCAAAGCTGATCAGACTTTCACATTAACTTAAATGACTTCTTAATAGAATTGTGTTTAATCAGAGCTATTCCTCTGATGCATCACTTTTTTTATATCAACCAAGAATTTCATGAGGCATTCCTTTAGAATCAGCATCAATAACAGCAAGCATGTTCAGTTTAGAAGATGTAAACATTTACTAAGATTAACTATTCTCAGTACTGGTAAGGTTTTTAATATAAAGCAAACAGTATAAAGAATCTAACATATTTTAGGGTCGCAAATAACAGACTAATCATATCACAGCAGCCGGACTGCTTCATCTTCTTTGAGTTTGTAAACACGTCTGTTATGGAGAATGCTGGATTTGAAAATATTGGCAGAATTTTAGAAATTTGAGCTGAGGAACTTTAAGTTTTTTATCTAGTACATAAAGAGACTGCTGTGTTTGATGTCAGTACAAACCACACTAATAATGAACAGAAGAGAGAAATGTAAAATTAGTTATCTTTTAAAGGTAGAAAAAAAAAAAAACATATTGTAGGCTAGATCACATTGAGAACTATTTATAAACACCTCTTAGATCTTTAAACCCTTGCCTTCCAAGTTTTAATTGCTATTTTTTTATAAATTCAGAAACAATTACAGAGATTTTAATGGTTCATAACACTTCTCATAATAGCGTAATCTCAACGCTTTAGAGACATTCTTATTTTTTGAGCTAAAGACATTTCTCAGAAAGTTAATGTACTCACCTGAAACTCAAAAAAGCCGCTCTTCAAAGCCTCCTTGTACATCATCCTCTCATAATGCTGCTCTGTCTTCAAGATGCCTGCATTCATTTCACTGGAGAAAAGATAAAGTCCATGTAATTATATTATATAAAGACATAAGAATAGCTGAGCTGTTGCTCTGGAGATAAAATGCTCATTTTCATAAAACCTCAGTGTTTCACAATGCAGCTTTTCTAGGACATAAGAGTCTTTTGTGTTTTAAGGTGAATTTTAATCAAATTCAAAACAATTTTTTTAAAAATTAAGGGAAAACAGAATTATTATGAAGACAGATTCCAGATAATATGAAACGAAATGCATACCATCTAGTTTAACTGGAACATTTTATCGAGTTCTTGATCTTTACAAACCTCATCATTACTTAGTTCATTTTACTACATACCTTGCAAACACACGATCGTTGAACGTGTCCGCAGGCCCTGTCCTCAGGTTGTTCTGGTTGGCAATCATCTCCTTCACCCACTCCACCCAAGTGTAGAGACGAAGAATGCCAGCGTCAGCCATGGTCTCCACAAAGTTAGCGTCTTCTATCGTGTCCCCAGCATCAGCTAGAGCCAGACGCATACCTGAAAAGAACAAAGCGATGCAAAATCCACAGAACACAAACTTCACTTAGATTATGTAGTCTGAAAAATGGGTTGTGTTTAAAACAAATGTGTTTTGTGCACATAGCACTCCTTAAGTTTATAATTTGCTTTATTTAAACTGGGGATGCAGGATGAATTTGCATCAATGTCAGTATTGCCATTAGTCATTTTTTTAACATATGGGTGGCTGTTCCATTAATAAAAGTGGGCCGCTATTAATAACTGATTTCTATTTTTCTCTTGTTTTTACTTATGTACGTGTTTCCAGTTGAGGAGGGGGGGTTGGTTATGTGGTGTTTGTTTGGTCATATGACAGTGATGCAGCACAGGAAGTGGAAATGTTTAATTGAAGCAGAGAAGCAATGTTGACGATATGGTCATGTTTTTCAAAAGGGCTTCAACAGGGTAGCATTGGTAAATATCAGTTATAGGTCATAACAGCACTAATAATATTGAATATTGATATAAATATTGCAACTTTTTGAATTGGTGCATCTTTGATTTCTGTTTTTCAAAAGGCTTTGGAGAAAGAGAACCTTGTATTTCAAAAAATATTTTACTCAAAAATATTTTAATGATGGTCTAAGTAATACATGTAGTAGTTCACACAGACACAGCACAAAAGATTTTTTTTTTAAACATATCCAAATGAAATCTTATTGGTCCCCATGATAATCCTAAAATTTTCTCTACTTTTTTGTTTCTATTTTGAAGATAGCCTCTTGAGTCAACTATGTGAATGCATAATTTAGGATTTAGGATACATAATCTGACTACCCAAGGACAATAAAAATTAGTTAGACCGCATGCATCGGGCATTATTTGTGGTTCTTTTAAATGTTTTATAAGAATATTCAAAATTAAGCAAACTCTAAAATACTAACATGCTGCAATTAAGAGTTGCTATAGGCTGTTATGAACAGCTTAAAAAAAAAAAAGCTGTGTTTCTTAAAGATTTTCATAACAGCCTGGAGCAACTCTAATTGTAACTTGGGAATACAATTGTGCTCATGTTCAATTATAACCACAACTTGGACAGAAAATGTTTACAACATAATCCAGTGGAATACCCTATGTAGTGTAAATATACATTGTAATGGAAAAGAAAACTCTTATAAGGAGAAAAGAAGAAAAGATTGCAGATGATACATAAAATGCAAAAACATCCAGAATAGATGAAGAAATTGACATTACCGTCAGCTGAAAACTTGCTGATGGCTTGGCTGAGAGTGAGAAAGTTTCCTGTTGATTTGGACATCTAGTAAAAGAACAAAACCATTTTTTCCATACAAGTTCAAAACAGATGCATTGAATTAGAACTCTAGATAGAGATCACCATCTTCAGATGACTAAAAAGTAGGTACACATTAAAAACAGAAATACTAAAAATGAATTGATTTTTGAATAAATCAGTTTTTTGCACCAAAGAGTTAAGAATAAATACTGAAGCTCTTTCAATGTGCATATATTTGAAATTTTAAAATGGCATTTGTGACTGTATACAAAATAAACCAGAAATTATTGCAAGGTAAAGCAAAAGAAAACTTTTCCTATGTCCTCTAGAGGGCTTTGTGACAAACTACTTCAAGCTTCAGTCATAAAAAACAATTAACTTAAACAACAAAACAAAAATGCAGAATGGTTATTTAAAGTCTGAATTGAGCAAAAAATACATTTATTTCTAAATCTGTCATAAAAACAAAATATTTTCTGCCTTCACCCAAAGAAAGAAAAAAAAAAAGCTTTATATTGTCTTCAGGTTTTAGTATCACTAAAAATAAAAAAAATTATTATAATCTAAAAATGCCTGACTTACCTTTTCCGAGTTAAGGAGCAGGTGTCCGTTTGCTCGAACTGCTTGAGGCCACTTTCCACTGTAATAGAAAAAAAAACATTAATTCTATTAATGTTGGCTTTCCAAAATGAATTTCCTCCCCGTCGTTTTGCTGATGGTGGAGAGCAACATCTGAAACTTTGTTGAAAAATATAAAACAAAAATACAGTTTAGGCTCTGTTAGCGCTCCACGCCCCATTATTCAAAAAGTTTCAAGTCATTTGGAGACTTCATCCCCCACATCAATGGCCCTCTAAGAAACTTCTGTAAAGGATAGAAATGTTTTCAGCACATAGGCATTACAAGGAAATAAAACGTAAACATTGACTCAAGTGTGAAGAACATTCACAACGGTACACATTGGAGTGGCTGAAATCTGTAACAGTTCGCACAAACCATAACAAAACCTGATATTGTTTTTTTTTTTTAAATGCTTGTAAATTTTAGTCCAGAAACATGGACAACATTAGTCTCACAAGAAAAAAGATGGACTGCAACAAATTTCGACTCGCTATCCTCCAGCTGCAGACCTCTAGTGTGTGTAGAACTTGATCAATTAAAAAAATATATATATAAAAAAAAATAAAAATAAAAATAAAAATCTTGTCCACTGTCTTGATGTACAAAGTTGAGAGAGAAAACAACCAACAGCAGCAGGTGAACTAGAGAATGATTTCACAAAGCACAGGGCTGAACACACACCACACTAAAACCAAATTTCTAAGACCAACTTGACATTTTTTATCCATTTCATAATTTTATATTCCTTTGCATTGGTATAT
Source organism: Poeciliopsis turneri (assembly GCA_922788865.1). NCBI lineage: Eukaryota > Metazoa > Chordata > Actinopteri > Cyprinodontiformes > Poeciliidae > Poeciliopsis > Poeciliopsis turneri. The sequence continues at coordinate 1,320,946 of CAKLNU010000717.1, read as the reverse complement.
TAAATTAAATCCCCCAAAACACAACAGTTTATGGCATAATGTGGCAAAATGTGATAAAAATAAATAAGCAAGGGTATTTTTGAAAGGCATTGTATTCATTCACATTTTTCATGTGAACTATAACTCCCAACTTTAAACTAAATAAATAAAACTCTAAAAGTTTAACCCACATTATACCGGCAGGTCAAACAGGAAAAAACTCACCTGTCTTTGGGCCACATGGCTACATGGTTATACAGATAATAAGAGAGGTGGTTGGGCACCAGATCCTTTCCAGACACACGGACATCCACCGGGTACCAGTACTCAAACTCCCTCCGCAGCCTCTGTAGATGCTCCTTAGGGATGTCGGTCTTGGGAAAAGGAGACGACTTAAAGAAGATAAAGTCCCACACCTCTCTAGTCATCTGCTCTGGCCTGTCAAAGAAGGAAAACATGGCTAAGGGCAGGAGGAACAGAATACTGGGCTTATGTGCATTAAATGCATATAAGCTTCAACGAATCTAGTATTCTACTGAGAGAGCGATGTATTTAGGCGCTTATGGCAAACTTCAGTGATACAAAGTTGTGGATTCCAGCACCAGTTTTCTTCATTTGTTACATGTTAGAAGATGTTTTTAAAGAGTCTGCTCTATTCTAACTTTCTGGAATAAAATGTCTGGTTGATTGTTGCAGAGAAAAAAAACAAACGAAGAAGACAAAGAGCGGAAAAAACAAAACAACAGACAAATAGCTTCAAGTTCTATATTTGCTTTATGTGCAGGTCTGTGTGTAGCGAATAATTACTTGATGCCCAGTGGAGAGTCCCCTTGTCCATTCAGCACACCTCCCTGGAGGAGGTGGGCTACAGTGTAGTAAGCCATATAGATTGTGGAGTCTGATAAAGACTCAATCAGCCACTGCTCGTCCCAAGGCAGCCGTGTTCCTATGGTAACCACGGGACAGAGTCACACACAGACAGACAACCAAAGATACACAACAAAAATACTTTGAAAGATGAAATAATATTTATTACTTTGTACTGATTAAATGTTTAAAACCGCTAATTAAATAAATCAACAGTCTTGTTCCACTTGGTTCACATTCAGACAAAAGAATTCTTGGTAGATAACCAAGGATTTGGATTGAGTTGTGTAATCCTTCCAAAAATAAACAGCGATGCAATCTGGTGATGCCAGAAGACAAAACCACAAGTAATCTCTAAACAGCTGTTATGACAGATAACCTGGATTTCATATATTTTAAAAAATTTGCAATGGTGAAGAAAAACAAAAACCCATTTTTAGTTTGTTTTTAGTTTCAGATCCTCTTGGCTCATCTTTTTGTATCACAAGTAATAATGGGAAATGATGGTATCAGTTACCATACTAGAGAAAAACAATTAGGCATCATGTGATAATCAGCAAGAAAGTCCAACTAATATTTACAACTTAAAAATCTGAATGAATGTTTGTTATTTAAACGTTTTGAACCATTTCCACCATTAGTTCCTGGAGGGCATGCATAACTGCTGTATATATGCTTCAAAATATAGCTGATTGCAATTATTATTTTTAGAGTACTATTTGTACGTGTTAAGCAGTGACGCATTTTTAGCCAAAAACAAATTTTTTAGATTCTTTTTCACAGTACTGAGATTTTAATAAATGCAACCTCTATTATTTCTCTATTATTTCAGAATAAATAACCTCTATTTATTCTGTATTAAATTTTTTATGTCCTCAAATTATAAAACTCTAGCTGTAATCACACTTATCAAATATTTTTTTTATTTTTAGAAAAAAAACTTTAATAAAACATTGAATCTACAAGAATTCAGAATATATTTAGCATTTTATTGAGGTTCCATACTGCATCTATTCTTGCAGGAACACAAGCTAGTGCTAGATGCTCTGTGACCAGGCCTTTGTCTCCATCTGTAGACAGAAAACCTTTACACAAACAGCAGTTTGAAACTTTCAGGTTTCACACCGTTTTCTTCCATCTTTTACATGGTTGCATGTCAGGTGAACAAGAAACAAAGAATAAATAGAATTATGGGGATTTTTTTGTTGTTGAACATATTACACAAAACTGTACACTAGTCTACCTACCAAGTCCATAGGTGCGAGAGCAGGCATGTTCCTGTAGCCAGGCTAAAGTTGCCTCAAAGTTTCTTCTTGTCTCCTCACAAAATCTAGAATTTTGTACACAAAAAATACAGAGTAGGTAAATTATTTTGACCTTGCAAAATAAGGTCAATGTTTTATCTTTTCTTCTAATTTTTTTCAGCAGTTTCCAAAAAAAACCTAAGAACAATGGAGATAAATATGGATTTCCATTATAGCAAACAAGCATTTCTGACTTGTTATATGACCCCTGAGAAGTGGGCTCAAACCACGGGAAACAAATAAAAAAATATTTAGATAATGAAGTCATTGTTTTTACGTTTCCAGTGACTTGAGGGCTGCACTGGTCTGCTGCTTCCACTCAGCATCCCCGTAGTCCAAATACCTGTCCAAATACAAAAACGATAGTTTTATAGATCTTTTTAGAAACTGAAGCAAAACACAAATCTAAAATTCTCTACAATGAATGACTAAATAGAGCATGTATCTTAGATGAAAATTCAAAACACTCAATACCCAAAATTAGAAATAAAAATGTATTTAAATGACAAAAATACAATTCTATATAACAAAGATTGCTCTTACCACTGGTCACAAAGCGCCACCACACACTCATCAGCTGAACGTGACATGACCTGTTTCTCAGGCTCCATGTAAATCAAGGCCTCACCCTGTAACAAATAAACATTAAAGTAATATGAAAACATGCATTATACAAACACCCCAAGCTAACACATCTCTGCACAGATGTATGAAAAACTAAATCCTGATGAAGTTAAGCATGTTACCTTCTCAACCATCATCCTCTGGATCGGCTTCTTCACATCTTGGACCTTCTGCCCCTTGTATCCCTCAACTAGCATTATCTAAGACATTTATTCACAAAAGTTCATTAATATTAATGAAATGTAATTATTTTAAAACTTCTTGCATCAATAAGTGGGCAAGAATTTCAAGACAAACCAGAATTGTGTGCAACAATTTATTAACATGACAACTTTGTGTCATGAAACAAAACAAGCTCTTAAAAGAAAAAATAAATAAATCAAAACCAGTTGAAAGAAATGGAAACATCAGTGGACAATTTTATATTCAACCCAGTATTTATAAAGAAACTTTTCAAACTTCTCATAAATCCTCATGTAGTTGTTTGAAACCTACCCCTTCATAAAATCCCTTCAGGTAAACCTTTTCTTTGGCTTCAGCCAGTTTGTCTTTGTCATTTTGGCTCTGGATCTTCAGCTCATCACAGACGAGAGGGGCTGAAAGGTTTCCAAAGCCTGGGATTTCAATGATGGGGACCTGAGGTGTAGGCATTTAAAAATTATAAATAATGTTACACTGGGAAAGTACCATTAAATAAGTATGTTCAGTGTAAGTGAAACCAAAATTACTTTCAAAAGAGTCACTTACCGGCTCAAAAGGCAACACCATCTTATCCTCAATTCCATATTTTTCCCTCAGAGCCTTAGGGAAATGCAAGAATTAATTATTTATTTTATTTTTTTCCAATGAATTCTCAATTAAATGCACAGCAGACATTATTTGAGCAGAAAAAGATTCACATAGGTGTTATTCTCTTAGAGCAGAAGGTTATGTCACCTGCTTCTTTTTGATGTCCCTGAGAGCAGCAATGTCATCAGGAGCATCAGATGGCACACTGGTAACAACCCCAGTACCTGGAGACAAAGAGAAAAAAGTGCAAGAAAATGCACAAGAACGAAACTAATTTATTTCATTCTACTTGGTTCCAAATCTAATAAATGCCCCATGCTGCCACATTTCATTATCTGCTGTGCAGCAAGCACTGGAGCAACAAACGAACTGTGAAAAAGGACACACAAACATGATCTCATTTACTGTTGCTCATTACACTCCATAACCCTTCAAGACAAGATGACAGATTGAGCATGAGAAATTCATTATTATTCATATGGATATTGTGACATTTCGGTTTAGTGATTCAGAAATTCAATTTATGAATATTTACAGAAATCCATCAACAGGGCAAAGAATTACTTAGGAGAAAACAGCAGCTTTTCAGCAATAAATGCTAAAAATAAAATATTTGCAATAATAAAGGTTTATTTGGGATACCAATTAAACTCCAAGTGAAAAGAAAAAGAAAAACATTCATTATCTCATCAGGACATCACTATATACACTGACTTGTTAAAGGATTCAAACCCCTTCAAATTTGTTACATTAACTTGTGACGAAAATGTTTCGGGCATTTGTAGCCAATTCCTCTTACTTGACTGTAATATAATCATGACATTTTTCATCTTATTTATAAAATATAAAGCAAATTTGAAATATAATACATCTTACCCATTGAAAAATTGCAAAAAACAACAATGTTCAACAAAGACTAAACAAGCCATTGATAGCTAAACTGCCTAAATACAAGAGATCTAGAAATTTGTTATAGAACTGCAAATTTTTGCCTTTTAGAGCAACACTGGCAAACGACTGATACAAATAAATGCAGTAAGAACTGTGTTCATAAATTTTGAAGGACTCATACCTTTGTCCTCCTTAATGGTGAGCATTGGCAAAGCATAGATGATCTTATAGGAGGTCAGAGGAGCACTTAGGGCACAGCCAAGGATGTCCTAAACAAAGAAGCAATGTTATGTCAGTGAAAACTTATGCTCCTTTAAGAATCATATTTAAATTCAGATTCAAAGTTCATGTTTGTAGGAAACTCAGAAACAACTGACAAGCAGCAAATTATTATGCTTACATCAATAAAGATTATATTTTAGATGCACTTACATTTATACAAGGCTGCTAAACATTTTTGAGCTCTTATTAAGGACATTATGAGTGAAAGTTACAACCTCCATGTAAACCATTAACTTCATAAGTTAGAGAAGTTTTCAGCTCTAGTTTGTGATTGTAAGTTTCATTACAGTTGCTGAAGGCAAGTTTTAGCCAGGTATTGAAATCTCTGCCTCAAAAGGCAGATGTTAATAAATACCATCTTCCTTGACAGAAAACTTGGTAGTGAATGAAGTAAAAATGATGTTCAGATTCCAATTCCCCTAACAACTATAACCCAGTTTCAGGAGCTTCCATTTCCCATCCATCTCAGTCCCAGTAACAGACTGAATCCTAACCTTCTCCACAATCTTTCTGAAGGGGCTATTTGCTGCTCTTCATCATAGGCATGTGGTTTTTTCACAGCATTTCAACACCAGTCAGAACTACGTCACACAGAATGGATGATAACCATTCGTGCAGTCTGAGAGGAAATGTCACTCTGACAAGGAGCTGAATCCTCTGAATAGACCGCAGAGAACAGCCTGAAATTGGTCAGTCTGAGCTTATCGCAGGTAGCCTTTTGATAATTCAAAATGTTCTTCTCTTCAGCCACGTAGAACTTTTTTTTCACTCTGAATAAATGTGAAAACAGATAAGTTCATCATTTCATTGCTTCTTTTGTATAACTGTTGTCCTGGAGTTATTTTGATCTAGAACATGTCAGATATTAAGGCTTTGTTTCTTAATTAAATAATTTATCTCTCAAATCAAAATGCAAATTAGTCTGGCAACCTGTCAACATTCTCTCACTCGTCTAGACTTTTCATTATTATCTTAGTATCTCTTGTGTTTATTGGGTACAAAACATAACAGGCTCTCTACCTGCCCAAGTATTTCCATGATCACTGGCACCACTCCATTCTCCTTGGTGAAGCCCTGGAAGGACATGTTTCTGGCAGACCTCCTGGTGGAGATGAAGACGTCGCCGTTGGCCGTTTCAAAGGCGACATACTTCATGTCGGGTCTTATCCAGCAGTTGGTCTGACCGAACATGGTTTCCGGTCTCAGAGTGGCAGCAACCAGGAAGATGTTTTTGCCTTTCATACCACTGTGGGGAGGACAGCAAGTATTCAAATCTGACTTCTTTGTGAAGAATTAGTATATTCAGTAATATTAGTTTCAGATTTATTTACATAAACTTGATTAAAAAAAAAAAGAAATCCTAGGAAATTGCAAAAAGAAAAAAAAGGAGTCATCACACAACTCAGTTCAAACAAGCAATTTGGCAACAGGAAATTATTAGATTATGCGTTGAAAAGCCAGTGCAAAAAAGAAAACAAGAATTACTTAGTCAACAATACATATCATAGCAAGTAAGACCATAGTCATGATATTTTACCTGCTGTAAAACACTTTGGATTTAAATTTTGCAGTGTAAGGTTCAACCACCTTCATCTTGATGAGTGTGTATTCCTGAGGTCCCACACCCTGCAAAATTTCAAAAATGAAACAAAATGCTACACTTTGGTCATCATAGTGTGAATAATGTTACATTTGATGTCTTTGAATGAAAAAATAGATTTATATGGAATCACAAGCCTTCAGTTTAGATAAACTGGTGTTAGAATATAGCTGAATATTTTAAATGCATAGTAAATTGAATAAACATTGTTTATGCACACTACAACATTTTGAATTTGGTGTTTGATATTTTAATAAGCACAATGTGCATACCTCCCCAGTTTGCCTGTCATGATCCATGCATGGCTGTCCGTCCTTGGGAGAGTAGATGGTGTACCTGTAGAGAGGTAAACAATATTCATACTAAACTCCACTGAAACAACTTTAAAGTAAGTTGTCATCCTTTATTTTTCATATACACTCCATGAAATTAGTTTTACATTCAATTGGTAACAAGGAAGACAACATAGAACAGGAAAATATGCTGCCTTACTGAAGTGTCCACAACCCCGGAGCAAATATTTTGACATTGAAGGATACGTGGTTTTCCACCTTTTTCTAAACAACTGAAAATCTGAAGTTTGGTGTACACTGAATTCACGTCAGATTTGTTGTGTGATTCTGTCAACAGATCTCTCCAACTCCACAAGAGTTACCACCATCCTTTTGGCTTCTTCTTTACATATCAATGTTCTCTCTCTGCAGCTTGTCAGTTTTGATGGACAGCCATGTCTTGATAAGTCTGAACTTTTTTCCAAATGTATCATAGTAAAAAGAGTTGAACATAAAATGCACTCCAAACTTTATGATTTTTAAAATTAAAACATTTTGAAAACACGTTTTCATTTTCTTCCATTTCAAAACTATGTTCTAAATTTTGAAATTCATGTACAATATGATAAAAGTTTGTGGCTGTAACCTGACAAAACATCAACAAGTCAAAGTGGTATAAAAACTTGTGCCAAGCAGTAAAATTCAACTGATGTAAGAAATAAAAACTACATAGGTTTATGCAACTAAACAAATATACTACTGTTCAAAAAGCCCCAATTCAAAATGTACCTTTTGCCAAACTTGATCTTCTTCCTGTCTTTCAGGGTGAGAAAATGCCACCTGATGAAAGAGTCATAGAAGGGGTTCACATCAGTAGTGATGAAAGACCGCCTCCAATCCACCTACGGAATAACATATTATTAATTTTCTTTTAATTTTGATGAAAGGGATTTGCATCAATGATACGACAAAAAAAGCACACCAAGTTCAGATTTATAGAAATCTAATTACCTTGAGTATAAACAAAATAGAAAACAAGCAATATTGCAAGCAATAGTTTTATATGTTCAGTCACCTTGACTCCCATTTGTTTGAGGTCTTTGACTGCCAACGGAGGGAAGTACTCCAGCCAATGTTCTGCATGAGCAAACTTGGCAATTTCATTGTCATTCAGACCTAAAGACCTCATGATGTCCCACTGGTATGTGAAAGATCCAGATTTGGCCACCGCTTTACTCTGACAAAGAGATTTTCAGTCAGTGAAAACAGTTTACATGAAAGCAGTTAAAAACATACATACAAACACAAACATAGAGTACCATTCCGTTTACACTAAGACACAATTTCAATGTAGGAAATTATTTCAGCTGTCAGATGATCCCAACCTTTTTGCCCTTTGCTTTGTCCTTTATGATGATTTCATCAGCAGCCTTGGGTTTCTCCTTTTCCTCTTCATCCTCGACTGTGAACAGGGGAGGATTTCCGTACAGCTCCATCTCTCTCTTCAGCTTGTCTGCACAGGCCTGATAAAGTAAAAAAAAATTATGAGATATAGCATGTGGGCGCTTTAAAATAGAGTTGGTGATGGAAATGAAGATCATATTATTGACTGATTTAAGTGGAACACACAGAGCAGGAATGCAAATGTGATGTTATCGCAACCTGCTTTCATAAAACTCTTTAATGAAAACCATCAAATTCAACAAGTACTTGTTGCAGAATGCAACTTACATTAATTTTCTGGTGGAAATTCTTATACTATTAAACACTTTACTGTTTAAAGTAAAAGCAAAGATGGATTGTAGTTACTGAAAATGAAAATAATAAGAAGATGCCAACCTTGATTGGCATTCCTGTGCAGTGCAGACCAAATGGGAAGAGGCATTTCTTCCCTTTCAGAGACTGGAAGCCAACAGCAAACTGCAGGAACAAATCAGAACAAGAGAAGCTCAGAGGAAAAAGTGGAAGATCTTTCAAGCTACCAGTGGTAGAGCATCCTGGAATATTTTTTATACAATATATTATTTCAACCACAGGCACATCAATACATTTCTTAGGATGACACACTTCTATGAACAGTCCATTAAACATTAAACTAATAATTCTCAATTAAAACCAAATTAAGCTCAGGATTCTGATTTGTTTTTACATTAAAATTACACTGATTTTTTTTTCTTCCATACCTTGTTTTTGAATTTACAACAAGTAATACGGTTGTTTAAAAAACTGCTAACAATTTCATAAGTGAACAGAATGAACTTAATTTATCTATGTTCAACTTAGTCCAAGTATAAAACTTACCTCACACTTTGACAAGCTGAAAGTATGGCCAAGATGCAATCGACCATTCATATACGGATAAGGAAAGGTGACAAAGTACTTGTTTTTGCTGCAAAAAAAAAAAGAAAGAAAATTAAAGTAAAAATAAAAAGACCTTTTAGACTGTAACTGTTTTTGTAACTGGGGTTTTACACCAGACAGTATCATATTTGTAACTGAAGAGGCAGTTATTGATTTTTATTCTGAAATGGAAAAAATGTCACCCTAAAATTTCACATTTTATGGTGTTTCTCTAATTTTTCATTTGATCTGGGTGTCATGTAAAAGTTTGTTTAATTGGTTTTTGGTGAGAAATTGTTTGTTTTGACATGTTATTTGCTGACATACCTGTTTGATTAAATGTATTTAAATTCTCTCTGTACCCATGTTCTCTTTCACTTCAACAGGCATCATAATATAATAATGAGAACATATTCATTACAATAAGTTAAACATCTGCAGAAAAAATAATGTATTTAACGTGCACTGAATGCTAAAGTGTCTATCAAATATGACATCCGTTTTGTTTTCTCAACAAAGCTAATTTTCAAGGCAAACTAAATGAGTGACAGCAACTACTCACGTTGAAGTTTCTCCCACAGTTGACGGTGCGTCATTCTCAAACGCTCTCTCCTTCTCCCATTTCTCCTGGATTTCCAATTCAATCTTTCTCAAGTAATCCAACTTAGCTGTTCCCTTTCGTTCCTTGAATACAATGTTAAGCAAGCATTTATTTATTGGAGAAAATTTTCAACTGTTTAAAATATCAGTAAACTCATGTTGATAATGTAATAGCAAACATAACGACACTGATCTCATTTTTGCCATAAGATTTAGGCAGCTGGCTCGCCAGCTCATGCTAGCTAAAGTAGCATTCAGCTACAATAAGTTCACACATAGAGATAGAAAGTGTTTTCATTTACTCTATAGAAGAACAAATCACTGAAATACATGCTTAGAACTTACCGTCATTGTGTAACAATTTGACAACCACGTGCTTTTCTGTAGCTTACAAAGAGGAAATAATAGAAAACTCTACTGACAAGAGAAACCCACGCCACCGGTGTCTGGATGATGACATCGACAGTCAGCTTTCCGCAGAGCATTCTGGGTAATGAAGTCTCCACGAGGTCTTAAGCGTTAACTTTTAAAAACAGATAGCTAACCGTTCGATTTAAATATGGAAGGTTTTGCTAATGTTCAAACAATATGTGAATCTGCTTGTGTCAATATTTAGTCATCATTTTCAAATCGACGCTTTAATTTTCAATATTACAACGTCCCTCGTCAGGCCTACGTTACGACAACTCGACTCGTGTTGCCATGCCGTAAAACAGTGCGTGCGACCTGCCAGTAGAGAAGACAGAAGGCCTAAAAGCTTATAAATGTATAGACGATGAAAGTAGGGTTGACGAAGCACATTTTCTATTTATAGGCAGTATTAAAGTCCTTTTCACAATGATCATAGAAAATGTGGAAGCCTTCAAGACGTGGCTGGCAAAGCTCCTGGAGCCGATGTGAGTATTGAATTGAAATGACATTTAGCTCGCATGCTACGTTAGCTGGCGAGCCTGACCAAAGCATCATTGGAGCCGTGCTATAATCAGGGCCTTTGAAGGAAGAGACCAGCTATAATCCTTGCTCACTTAGCTCAGGGAAATCCACGTTTAACGTGCCTCATTTGGGGTAGTTGTATATGTTTTCTTCTCCGATTTTGTAATAATTTGGTTTTAGATTTGGAGCATAAGCGGTGACTTTATCACGACTCTGTAGGATATTACTAAGCTTCAAGGCAAGACATATAACTTGTGGTTGTGTTTCTACTTGTGGCTGCAGTACAAGCTAGATGTACATAGCTGCAGTCCCCTTTAAGCTAGTAACTTGACTTTTTGAGTTACCATAGTTACACACTCGAGTGTTACATGTAATTGTATATACGCAGACGTTTTAAGGGTTTTTAGAAACGAAATGAATCTTGTTGGCCACTTTAGTCGCCATTGCTACGGTTTGATTTTTTTTTTTAATGTCTCTATGGAAACGGATGTTTCTAAAAAATTTGAATAATTGTCTGGAAGAGTCAGGGGTGATGGATATTAAATTCATCCACTTGCAGATTGATCATAGTTCTGTGGAGTGCCGAATGTTTGCAAGTTGTTTGCATTGAATTTTGTGATTAAGTAGAGTAGTTTTTTTCAGAGTCTTTAAAAATACTGTCCAGTGATCTGTGTTGCTTTCTGCTACAAACGTTCACTTACGAAAAAAATCCTCCATTTGGTTAACGAAGTATGAATTTTTACATATGCATTTCACAACATAATTGTTTTTAAAATGTGCATTGAAGAAAGCAACTACTTCTGGTTTGTGTTTACTTGAGTCAATGACATCACAAGAGACATCCGAGCTAATCAGCTGTAAATACTAGTAAACAAACTAACTGGGGTTTTTTTCCATTCCCACAATATTTGCTCCTCTGTTCTTGAGCTTTAGCATCTTGATCCCTAACATCTTGATCAGATGTCATCTCAAAAGGGACCAAAAGTTCATCCAACTGGCCAAATACATCACTGGCATAAAAAGTTTGAAAGTATGAATAACTGATGTTGAACACCCTCATACATGTTGTTTCAAAGCAGTTCTGTTTTATTTGCAATATTGCAATCATTAAAATTGCGATCAAATTTGTGACTTAAGCTGAATTTTTTTGATAATGAAATTGAGAGCTCACAGTCCTAGTCCACTTCATAAATTGTTTCCACATTTGTCTTTAATTTTTGTTAATTCCATAAAATGTTCTCACATTTGACTTGAAAATTTTGCTGCAGCGGTACACCATACAGATGAATACCTTTTTAAAGGAGTGTCATATGTATATATTAAAAAAACATTTAAATAGGAGGGAGGATATTCCATATGTTTTCAGTTGTTGGATTCTGAATTGTTAAAGGCAGGAACAATGGATAATTAATGTAAATTAATCACCCATTAATTTAGATTTATGGGTGACTGTATGTGACTCTAAAATACCTTATGCTTAACAATTTGGATGTCAAAAATGATCTGAAAATAAGCAAAGATGTATTTGTTTCTTTTAAAAGTAGTTTATATTTTTTACCTGAAAGAATAACAGAAAGATAAACATCAAGTTGGTTTTGGTTTGATGCTTTGGGGTTTGAGAAAAACTGATAGTTCTTAAATATTTGTTTAGTTTGTTGGGCAACTGTTTTTGTGTGTGTTTGGAAAGTTTAAACTGTTGTAAACAGCTGTGAGTCAAGATGCTTTGGGTCTGTTTGTACTTGTTGTGTAGATGGAGCGTATTTTGGACCCTTTCTTTAAACTGTTTTAAAGTGTAATCTTGTTAACCCCTTAACCCTCACCCCAGGAAAAAAAACAATGGAAACGGCACGTAGGCATTCTGCTGCTGTGGTTAATTTTTATATTTGCATCTAATGATCTCCAGCCTTCCTCTGTCTTAAATATCTGGCTAATGCTATTGTAGCAAGCTTTATTTCAAGCAATAATACAGTCTAAAAGTATGGATACAAATGGGTGTGCATATTGGTAAATGATTTGCCTGTCTGGTTGTGCATTACCAAACAGGTGACTGGTACAGTTATGTTTTTTCTGATGCTATTATGGAAACAACCCATCTCAAGTTGTCAGATTCCTTAGTTTAAAGTTGAAAATTTTCACATCTTCTTTTTATTTTTCTGCAACTTGTTAAAATCAACATGACATAAACCATTAATCACTGGCTAATCTATTAACTTTACGAAGAAATTGCCTAAGCTACGTGGCTCAATTTAAACATGTTTTTAGACTTTTTGAATAAATATTCCATCCTTTCTCACTTGCAGATGTGATGCTGATCCTGCAGCATTGGCAAACTACGTAGTGGCTCTTGTGAAGAAAGACAAACCTGAGAAGGAGCTGAAAGCACTTTGTGCTGACCAGCTTGATGTTTTCCTACAAAAGGGTAAGACGTTTGCATTAAAGCTTCTTTTAAGCTGATTGGTTGCAGAAAGACATCCTTTTCCTGTTTAAAAAATGTGTGTTGCTTTCTCAGTTAGCTGGAAATGGAAAAAAGAAAAAACTAAAAACAATCAGCTTAGTCTTTCACCCCTTGTGGTCCCCTGCTCTATTATGATGGGACTCAAGTAGGGAAGTTATAGTTTAAAAAATAGTTACAAATGTATATTAATTCAGTCATTAAATGTTGATTATAAAAGAATGGTATGGTCCCTTTTCAGAGGTATTAGTTTTTTATAAAACACAAAATGAACTTAACGCTAAAATAACATAATAGAATCTGCAATTTGTTGTTGTGTTTATGGACTAAAGAAGTAAAAGTTGTCATATCTTGATGCACTTGGCAGGCAGAGAAATAAGAGTTTTCCTTATTTGACCTTCCAATCAAAGGGAAATTTCACTGGTACATCACATGGCTAGATGTATTTGGGTCACTTTGAAAGTATGGATTATTTAAAAAATAATAATTGTAACATATTGCTTGAGATAGTTTTTGATAAATTGGTTCATCCAGAAAGACATATCAAGCGATTTACATAAAAAAAACAAACTCAAATATCATATAACATTACAGATATTCACCAACTGCTTCTCCAGTGGCTGAAAAACATGTTATTGTATTATCTAGAATTTTTTGTATTAGTTTTATTACATTTATTTACATATTCACATTGTTTTCGTACTATATGACATTGTAATGTATTATACTGTGCTATACTGGGATAAACATAGAAAGAATAGAATAAAATGATTGGTTTCTAGACAATAGACATATCATCAATGCAGAGTATTATTCAGTCCAACTATATAACTGGCCACACATCTAACAAAATAAAAACATTTTCATTGCTTTTATTTTGCTTTTCTAGAAACCATAGGATTTGTAGATAAACTTTTTGAGTCGTTGACAACGAAGAGCTACCTGGGAAACCCTGCTGCCAAGGAGGGTCCAAAAGAGGAGGTGAAACCAGCGACTCTCAAGGCTGATGTTGTTGAGGTAAAAACAGTGGACAAGGACACGTTTAAAAAATTAGTTTAAAGTTCCTTAAAGAGAAGAGCTACCTTATCTTTTTAATATTTACATCAAAACAAATTTCTATTTGAAATGTTGATTTTTTAAAATCTCTTCCTGTGTACATAATTATTGTTTCCCTGAAGGCTGAAACTCCAGAGGAAGAGAGAGAAAACAGACGCAGGAGAAGTCCCCTGAGAAACCGCGCTGACTTCAATGAATCCAGGCAAGGCTGTGGCTTCAACTGTATTCTTCATATGTTGTTATATTTCTATGGCTACTTCAGAACCTCATGAATATAGAGAGGTGTGTGATTATATTCAACATCTGCAAAACATCGGCAGTCTCTTTGACATAAATGCCAAGTCGCCACCTTTAACTCCCTTTACGACAGGCATAAATAACACATTTCTGTAGTAGAAATCCCTATTGATATATATATATATATATCTATATATATACCTCCCTTAAAGTTTTTATTAGCTGTAATCACAGTAAATAAAGTTTTCAGAAATGAATACTAAATTGAAACAACTTTTTAACTGCTTGAGATACATGCCAACTGGATTAAGACCCAGAACAGATTAATCTTGGATGGAAGGATGACATTGTAATTATTGAAATGCCCTTTTGATAAAGATATTAAGACCTTTATCAAAAGTCTTTCCTGTTGGAAAATTGCTTGGCTAACTGTTTCATCCAAAGCAGTTTCGGCACAGATAAGTCATTCAAACGTGATCCCTCTAATGAACCCTGCAGGAGCCGCGAAGACAGGAGGCGAGATGAGCGCAAACGCCGAGACTTCGAGCGGCACAGCAAAGCTGGTGATGCCCACCGCGAGCGAGAGCGTCATGATCGGCGCAGAGGCAGCCCCCGGGGGAGGAGCTACAGCCGCAGCCGCAGTCGGAGCAGGAGCGGCAGCCGAGGGAAGAGCAGGGACCGGGAGCACAGAGGAGGCAGAGGTGAGAGAGGAACAGAGCAAGTGCTCCCACACAAGCCGAGATAAAGTCACAGGGGACCAGACCCAGGTGTGGAGCTGCTCTTTAACTGTGCATTAGTAATGTAGAAAAGCTGCCAGGAGCACTGTGGAGCTGAGCTGCTTTGGACTGTTTAGAGAAGATCGAATGTAGCGGATTGTATTGTTTTTAGTTGCGTTGTCGAGACTCACTAGGACAATGTGGACAGCTATGCAGTCACATCATTGGGGATTCCACAACATGGGTTGGAATTGGATAAATCATCCACAAGGTTCAGCTTGTGTATTGCAAGAAGTTGCTACTTTCAAAATGGATCTTTAAACCCTTCAGATTTAGATTAGTTTTATCGATAGATTTTTCAAATGTTTCTTCTTGTTTTTAACAGATTTCAAGTCAAAGTTTGATGTGGAAAGAAAGGACAATGATGGATACAATGCTTCGCAAACATCTGGCCCCCAGCAGCAGCAGCATCCACCGCCTCTACTGCCCCTTCCCACCCCTCCGCATCCCTTCTCCTCTGCTACCTCGTCTGCTGCGGTCTCAGCAGTTGGAGGGGTTCCTGTCGTGACGCCGGCTCACCTGCCCGACAGCACTACAGACAGCTGGTCCAGCTACTACATCGCTCAGCGGCAAGATGGTGTCGGAAAGCCCTTCGGCAGCAAGAATACTCCACTCAAGCAGCGCTGCAGGGACTATGACGGTAGGAGCTGAGTTTATGTTTTTGTAAAAAAAAATAAAAAGGAGGGGGGGGCATTGAAGGTCTTACTTAGAAAAGTTTAGCTGTATTAGGTTAGTATAAAGCTGGCGTTTCACTTTCCCTCAAGGGTTCAGGCCCTTGTTGAGTCTCTTTACTAATGACCAATGTTCAGCTCTCTGTCCTTTGTCCCCAGTGGGAGGTAGCACACACACAGGAGAGTTTAAACTTAAAACCTCTGTCCCTGCAGCTCTCTGCTGTCACAGTGCTCAAACAGCCACTGGAGACCTGCTGCTTTAATGAGGCTGTGGGGTAAACTCACACTCGATGTGTCAACATACCTTTGACACATTTTCTTTTTATTTAGTCACCTTGGTCAGTGTGATTACTTTTGTGGTGGATTTTAAAACCTGTTGGGATCATGTTTTTGTGTTTTTTTTGCTCAAACAGAGAAAGGATTCTGCGTCCTTGGTGACCTGTGTCCCTTCGACCACGGCAGCGACCCTCTCATTGTCGATGACGTCACCTTGCCCAAAATGATTCCTTTTCCGCCTCCTCCCGTCATGCCTCCTGCTGGCTTGCCCATGCCCCCCATCACTGAGCCACCCCCCTCACTTAGGATGCCAGCAATGCCCCCCTATGCCCAGCCACCACCACCAGGTGTCTTCCCAATGACAGGTGAGTTTTAGTGACACTTATTTTGTATCTTGTCTCCTCCTTTGACATTTATTTTATTTTTTTTATCATGACAGCATCATGTGTCTTCTTAAAAACAGTTTCTTTGTGTTTAGCCCATCTACAATTGCTCTCTCTACCCTGGTATAAATAATCATCTTGGCTCATCAGAATTTAGTTGTAGTAATTAGATGAGCCTAACAATCCCCCTTAACACCTGAAGCCAATGCAGTTAGCGGCTTCACATGCAAATAAACTTTATTCACATGTCAGTGTTTGCTGTCAGCTGAGGATCCACTATGGAAAGCTCTGTGGATGTTTCCTAATTGTCTCAGATGTATTCAGTCACTTGATCTATGTTATTATTCCAGGATTTCTACTCAGTTTGGAAGAGTCTGGAAATGTCTGGAATTTGGTTTTAGTAATTTCAAGATCAGGATATTTATCATATTAAAAAAAACCCTGTAAATATTAATAATTCCCGGTTTTGTTCCCTGTCATTTTACCCAAATGTTGTGTTCCTCCTTTTGTCATTCATTCTTTTTGTCATTTTCTTTCTGTTATCTTCATTTATTTGTTCTTTATATTATTATTTTTCTACTCTTTCCTGCTTCTTTTTCCCCTTCTTTCTATTTTAAGTCGTTCTATTCTTTATTCTCCGTCTTTCTGTCCACTTCTTATCTCATTGGTTGTCTATGCTTCTTTATTTCCTTCAATTTTCCTTGAGTACTTGTGTCCTTTCTTTCTTTGGGCCTTTCCTGCCTTGTGTTCTTGCTTTCTTTTTGCCTTCCTTCCTTTCTTGTCTTCATCATTAATCTTTTCCTTTTTCCTCTTATCATCCATGCTTCCTTCATTTCTATTCCTACGTCTGTCCTTCTCTGCTTGTGTCCTTCTTTTCGTCCTTCTTTACATTTCTGAATCATTTCTTCTGTCCTTCCAGTTGCATTTTCTTCAAGGTTTAAATAAATAACATTTCTCCTCTGCTATAAAGTAGTAGTGAACTTTTTTTTTTCTTATTTTCAAAATAAAGTAAATGATTCAGGCTACTATAAAATTAAATCTGTGAAACTCTGGAATATTTTTCACATGATTTTGACGAAACCTTGTTATTGTGACATCAACACTGTTAAAACTAATTTGAGTTGTGTTTTTGTGGTGTTCTTTCCACAGCTTATTAAGCTCTCAAAATTTAAAGAGCTTAGTAATGTAGTAAGTAACAGATGCACTATGAGAGAGGAAGACAATGAGAATAAAAATATGAGGCTTTACTCAGTCACTAAACCAAAAGGACAACACTGCCATTCAGCAGCTTTTCCAAACATCCATAAACTGACTACAAATTTCACATATGGAGAGACTCCATCTGCTTTGCATGAGTCAATTTTCAGTCCAGTGTTTGTAAATAATGATATCTCCTCAGATGAATGTTGCAGCCAAGATGTGAACAAAAATCTTTTAGACTTGTACATTTTCTTGAAATGGAAAAAGCCTTTTTGAGTTCTGGTAGATTTTTGGGTCAGTTCTGTGCTCTCACTTATTGTTTGTGGTTGCTACTTTTCATGGATCTTCTACTCTAGGTTTTGGCCCAAATATTTAGGAATCTTTTAAAACTTTAAAGAGATTATACCTCTTATTTCTATAGATGTTTTTCCATTTGTGTGTGTAAATTTTATGTAAAAACTATTGCCCATATTTCTTGGTTTTTGTATAGAGTGAATACATTTTTCAGTGTAGAAAACAATCTCATACACTGTTGTTCATACGATACATCTGAGACATTGGATTGGACCTTTGTCTCCTCCAGGACCCCCACTGATAGCTACCAGTGGGATCGATACCCCCAACCATCAATCTGCAATCACTTCTCCCCCCCCCATTGGACCACCAGGAGTGGGGCTCCCACCTACTCTTCCTCCTCCTCCTCCTGCTCCTCCTCAGCCTCCTTCCTCGTCCTCATCTGTGTCTCTGCGGCCCCAATATGTCCAGTCTGAATGTAAGCAGAAATGCTTTTCCTATTCAGATTGGGACTGTGTGGCTTTTTGTTTCAGTTTCCGTTCTTTAATTCTCTTCTTTTTCTTTATGTTGACTTTTCTGTTCACACAGTAGATTTTTCTGCTGACTAAAGCACATTTTACATACTATGGAGATTTTGGTTATTTGTTTTATTATATTGTGGATGAACTTCTTTGCATGTTCTTTGAGTTTTGTAGTATCCTTTGCTGGCCATAAGGTGGTGGTGTTTATTTCTAATGTGACAGTTTGCAGATTACTGATAGTTGTACAAAATATCTTTTTCTGTTCCAGTTGAATTTATTTGCTTTCAGATCTCTTGTTTTACTTCTACCACATTAAGTTGCAGCTCACACTAATAATCATTAGCATTTTCTTTTAAATAAATTTCTTTTATTTTATATGCAGGTGTTTTTTAAAAACTTGGGCATATATGGAAGCTCCAGCTTTACTTTAGATTTTAATCAATAAAATATTTCAATCTTCATTACTTCCAGTTTGTAAATGAATGTTATCTCTTTTTAGATAACTATGATCCGGAAGGCTACAACCCAGAATCTCCAGGACTGACGGCTGCGGGTCGTAATTCTTATCGCCAGTTTATTCCCCGAGTCCAGACCCAACGCTCCAACCTCATTGGCCTCACCTCCAGCGAAGGACAAGGATCCAGAGGTAACAATTGTGGTCTTGCTAAATGACCCAGTCTTCAGAAAATCAACTTTATTCCACGTCATCCACATAAATCCTAAAATATTATTACTGTGTCTCCAACACAGTAAATATGAAATGAGGTCAATGCATTTCATCTTTTGATTTCTCACTTTTTAACTAAAAAGCATGTCTTGTCTTTCTATTTCCTCTTCAAGCGGCCAACATAGTGATCCAAACAGAGCCAGCAACTGCATCCAATTCTCCTGGAAATAATGTGTCTCGCTTCAACGCTGAACAGGACAGCAGGAAGAGGACGATGGGAGGCAGTATAGCCGATGGTCCAGCACCTAAGAAACCCTGGATGGAGAAGTAAGGAGTCAAAAGATTCACATAAACATGAAGAAAATGTAGAATAACAGAATAAGATGAACACAGAAGCCACATTTTCCCTACTTAGGTAAGGTTTATTTAAAAAACAAAAAAAAGATTTTTAAGATTCTTAAAATTACTTACCAGACACAAAGCTGCTACATCTTCCCTTATTAAGACCTTGGACAATTTAGTCTTGGTGTTTGTAGATTATAAAGCATAGTGCAAACATTTTAAAAAGGTTTTCTCATTAGTTTGAATTGCTAGTTGTTGTTTTTATTTCTTGAATATTTCATTGGATCATTAGGATATAAAATATGTTAGAAAAAAAAAAACATGCTGTCATAGGATATCAATTTTCTTTTCACCCGAGTATATTTGCAGATGCTGTATTTTGATATATATTACAACTTATTATAGAGCATAAACTGTAATCCTGACTACAGTAATCTGTAATCAAGATTACATAAACTTAATTTTATATATACATTTTGAATTTTCTTTAGGTTCATTTGTTCTTTTGGTCCCAAAAGTCAGCTCTTATTTTACATGATCAAAACTAAGTTATTTGTTTTGTTGCTATTTTTCTGTTGTTTTAGGCCAAATTTTGCTGGTCAGGATAAGAATATTTTTCCAAAGAGAAACCACTATGTGAACACAAAGCTGGAGGTGCGCAAGATTCCACGGGAGCTGAATAATATCACCAAGCTCAATGAGCATTTCAGCAAGTTTGGAACCATCGTCAATATACAGGTGCGGTTTTTATTGGATGCAATGAAGCAGATGAAAAGCAATAGAGAACTTTATATTCTGCTGACCAGTTCACTTTCACACTCTATCTAGGTTGTGTTTGGCGGTGATCCAGAGGCCGCTCTGATCCAGTACACAAAGAACGAAGAGGCCAGACGGGCCATATCCAGCATCGAGGCCGTCCTCAACAACCGCTTCATCCGTGTGTACTGGCACCGGGAGCCCAGCACCAACACCGCTGGTCAAGAGCCCACCTCAGGGAACCAAGGGCCCGGGTCGGTGCCAGGCCAAGGCCTGCCGCACAGCAACATGCATAAGGTTAGCTTAAAGAGCTAACACTAAAGAATCAAAAACACTTTCATCTCAGAAGGAGAGACACAGAGCATTGAGTACAAAATACAGTTTTATACAGCAAAAGTTGTGTATAAACAGCGGTCTGTGTGTGAAGATTCCTACCTTTGGTCAGAGATTTCCAAAAAACAGCCAACATTTCCAGGATGATTCCTAACAGATGGAGGTTGAATTTTTTTTCATTTGTTGAAAAGACATTTATGTTTTAGTATGCTGGAAAAGAGTCTCATCTTTTGTTCTTAGGCCTGTTTAAAAACAGCGACACCTGGCGGCGAAATAAAGCGAAAGCAATTCAGCAAATGAAGCATAACTCATGGCAGTAGCAAATAAAAATCCATACGATGTGGTCATTTTAACCTGCTGCTGATTTGGTGATGTAATTAATGATTGCATCACCATAAAAATTATCATACACTTACATAAAATTATCATTTTTAGCATCACTTATGCAGCAAAAGTACAGCTAAGTTTTTTGTTAAACTGAATTAAAAATTTTTTTTCCAGAAATACTTTTTTATGTTTGCACACAAATTCATCAACATGCACGGTGTATTTTGCAAAACATCGCAGACTGGAACAATGAAATGCATTTCAAAGTGAAGCTTTTAAATGCTACTGATTTTCTGACAGTGCTGTTTTGAGAAAAGCTGCAG
Organism: Poeciliopsis turneri; assembly: GCA_922788865.1. Classification (NCBI taxonomy): domain Eukaryota; kingdom Metazoa; phylum Chordata; class Actinopteri; order Cyprinodontiformes; family Poeciliidae; genus Poeciliopsis; species Poeciliopsis turneri. The sequence goes on along the minus strand of CAKLNU010000717.1, from coordinate 1,299,851 downwards.
CAAGGCAGAGTGGTGCAAATGCTTGAAGCCTGGGTATGATTATTTTTAACAATGACACTCATTCTGAAAATGCCGTAAGTCTTCTTACCTTAGAAACAATTTCCAGATCAAATACTTGTGATTCTTCAACTCAGGAAAGTGTGCAAATGTTTCTTTCTCTGGTAGAGAGTTCATATCTGTCCACAGAAAACTGACAGATTTGAGTTTGCAAACAGTCAGTCAAGAAAACATCAGCAAACTGTTGATCATGCTAATAGTCATCCAATTTCAGGTTGTCAGTTGATTTCTGTTTGAATTTCTTAAAATTTTTAATTGTCTTTTTTTTTCTTTTTTTTTGCCATTTGTAATTTTTCTGCAGGGGATTAAACAACACAGTCCAGGTGCCTACGTGCTGAACAAGACTGTACCCAAGCATCACCTGAACGCAGCACCTGGAACCACAATCGCAACAAAGACGGACGGCATGAATCCGAACTCTGACGCTCTCATTGTACGCTTTTATTCTCATCAGTATACAAAAATAAGTTTGCTGACGTTTTTTTGCGTAAAAATATATCGTTTAACTAATGATGCAGCTTTATATGGGTGTACTGAACCACAGTGGTACTCTGGACATCATCAGACATCATGAAGGTTTGCATATCATCAAGTTAAGTGAGGTGTGATGGCAAAATTTAAAAGATTTTATGTCTTTAATATTTTTAGAATATGTCATGTTGTGGACTATTTTAAGCTCCTTATGAGCCATTTTTTAGGATTGCATTCCAAGCTGGTGGTTACAGGCAAAGCCTTCTACTGTGACCAAAGATTTACAGCCATGTGTATTCCTGATTTGATGACCTATATGGTTCTATTTCTTTTTTCTCTTCTTCTTGTGACACATAGGTGGCACCAAACACCCAGAAAGGCCCCTACACACCCACAGCTGCCAAATCGTCCTCAAAGAGTCTTGGGAAAACTGGAAAAGCATTGGAAGTGCAGGAAGCTATTAAAAAGAAGCAAGTAAGTAGCATATATATTTTTATTTGCTAGCGTATTCCAGAATAGATGCAAAAGATAGAGTATTTTGTTTGTGAAATATTTTTTTACTGATAGCTAGTAGTTTACTAAGGGCTTGTTTTCTGTTGTAGGAGGCGATGAAACTCCAACAAGACATGAGGAAAAAGAAACAGGAGATGCTGAAGACGCAGATCGAGTGTCAGAAAGTAACATACCCTCTTTTGTCTTCTCTCCACTGGGTTTTGACATGACCTTTGCTCTAAGGTTTTCTCTTGCCTTGTGTTCTTGATTGGATTCAATTCATTTTTCTCTCACTGCTTTTCCTGAAGGCTCTGATCAACCGCTTGGAGAAAAACCGAGCAATGAAGCCCGAGGAGCGGGCCAACATTATGAAAACCCTCAAGGAGCTAACGGAGAAGATTACCCAGCTGCAGAATGAAATGAACCCCACCTCTCAGGTCTCAAGTGGCAAAACTAACCACAGCCAACCTAAGACTAAAACTGATGTAAGTTTAGAAACACATGTCTATGCTGTACAAATAAGTTTTAAGATATACTAAATAAGTAGTGCTACTTTGATAATCCTTAAAATCTCTTTTCTTTTTCTTCCGTTGACTTACTTTATTGAGTAAACAAACATATAATCAGGGTGTTTTCATATGTCTTGGTTTTCTCATCAGGCCCAGAAGGAGTTGCTCGATGCTGAATTAGATTTTCATAAAAAAATTAGCTCTGGAGAAGACACAACAGACCTTAAGAGGAAACTGGTGGAGCTACGGGTGGAGGTACAAAAATTACACTGACATCATTTTCTAAACACAGTCCTAAAAGTGCTTATATAAATCAACCCTAAAGGATTATTAATATCAATCTGAACAACCAGAGAGTTGCCCCATATATATTAACGTTCCCCAAACAGGGACCACAAACACACACAGACATCAGACATTTTTGGTTTTCACAAGCTGAATTTGAGGATGTGATTCTTAGAAATGTCAGAGAGGAAGTTTACTGATAAGATTACTTTTTTTTTTTTTTTTTTTTTCCACACATGCATAAATATGCAACAAAAGTAAACATTTAAAGCAAAATCCTTACACAAAATAAATAAAAGAGCTGGCTTGGTCTTTATTGAGCTCTTCAGCTTCTGTCAGACATAACAGCTTGTTTTGTGGATGTGAAAAAGACGTAATTTGAGTCGGTAATCTGGGTTCAGTTAAAACTTTAGCGGAAAGAGAGAGAGAAAGCTATTGGATCAGTATGAGACTGGAGCTGTGATGACCTTGAGTGAACATGCTACAGCATCCCAGTATTGAGACGTACAACAAAAATCAACATGATCAAATTACTTTTTTCACGCAAATAAGAAAAGCAACAGAAAAACCTTTACTTCTACAGGAGTACAAAACAGATTGCATAGTAGGGTGCAACATTGATTTTCATCATCATTCTAATTTGGATAAACAAGCCTGAAAGGGAAAAATATGTATGTATTTGGAGTGATCCTGGTGTAACAAGATGTCTTAAGTTATGTTGTCAGTCTATTTGCTGATATAATGACTGACAGTTTGTAGCCTCTAGCTGCTGTTTGACTTCTTTTAGTTTTCCAAACTGCAGAGTTCAGTAGATGCAGTTCCAACAGGGTTTGCCAATTGCTGCTGCCACTAGTCTGAGGGAGTTGGAATGTGACAGGGGTGTTCTGTGGGTGGGAGCTGAACCTCCAAGGCAGAGCTTTAGGAAAATAGGAACAGGCTTTAAGACACCCCCAAATGGTTGCCATGGGAGATTCCAGGATCCCCATGAATGAGTCAAAGTAACACTCTGGATAGGTGTTTGATGAGAGAATGATGGTATAAAGCTAAAAAAAAATGACCCTAACGCCTGACTATTAAAAAAGTGTAGTTTTGCACTCATGAGTCCCGTTAATTAATTTTGATTGGTGCACTGCTTTAGTGCACAGTGCTTTGTGTATATTAAAACAAACAAGCATAAGCAATGAAACAACAAGAGAGTGTTTAAGACAAGTGGGGTGAAAAATGCCAAGAATCTGCAAAGCTGGAATCAAACCTGTTTGGAGCTGCAGTCAAAAACCAACTAATCAGAACATTCTTAATTCTTAATAATTTGTTTACTGCAACAAATTATTGTTTTCTTTTTATTCATGTTAGTGTTATCAGGGTCCTCTTTGGTCACTTTTCCCTGACCATCCAGAGTGAGTGTACATCTAAATGTACTGTAAATATAGACACTAATGGGCTTCGTCCCTCAATCAGCATAACATCAACTTAGCTTTAGTTTGCTATACCCTATGTCCCTCTTCCTTGCTTCATCCCAGCGGTCCTTAATTAACTGGTTGTTAAAAATGCATATTCTCTGCCCCCCATCCCGCCTCATCCATCCAAGCCCAAACCTCTTTCTGCACATTAAACCGCAGCCACTTAAGCAATCCCAGAGGAGAAGCCGCTAACGAAGCCAAATCAGACACAAGTCCTTACACTGATGTGGGCCCGTCTCATTAAAGTTTGAGATGCTGGTCTGTGTCGGAAAATCGTAGAATGACAATTAAAGGCAGAAGTACGGCAGGGACAAACGGAGAAGAGACGGGCTGTTAGGTTGCGGAGTGGTTAAGAAGTGAGATGTCATATTAAAAATGGAGGAGGGACAACTAATGGTGAAGTGGGAGAGCAGAACGCTTACAGGCCCTTCCAAAAGTATTTACACCCCTTAAACTTTTTCTTAAATGCATTTTATTTGAATTTTTTGTGATAGGCAAAGTCAAATAAGAGCTTAATTGTGAAGTAGAACGAAAAATAAATCCTAGGTTTTGATAAAGTGTGACATGCTACTACCGGGTTTGGACAGAAATAGAAATTTCTTCTCATTTAGCTTTGCTTTGTGCAGACACTTGCAGTCAAATCTGACTGACCTTGAGCTATTTAGCCACACATTCTTAATATGATTTAGTTCACAACTTTAACTAGGCCATTCTAACGGTAACATTCTTTGAGCAGACCCCTTGTATTGCATCTCTGGCTCTATGTTTAAGTCTCTAGTGGAAAATTATGTTTGAACCTCTCTACAATTTCATCCCTGATCTGTCTGCTGTTAGTGCTCCTAATGATGCTGTTTGTTTAGGAATATTCTCTGACACACTGCTTGCAAATGTTGGGATGAAGATCCAATGAGAGGTCACAAATCGATCATTGGGGGGTCTTCAGATCCTCTTCAGAAATGAAAATAAATAATGAGAGATAAAACATAATCATGCTACTGGTTAACAAACAGTATTTATAAGTAAATTACTTAAATAAATGTAATGACTGTTGATGCTGCTTATCCTATTGTTATACCTCTGTTTAATAATTTAGTAATATACTTATATGGTATAATTTTGAAAACTATCATCCTTTTTTCCAATTTAGTTACTTTGTGCCTTGAAGGAAATAAGCAAACAGTGTCTTTATTTTCTTTAGGCGAAGCGACTTGGTCTCATCATCCCACCAACAGGTCGAGGCAGAGGCCGAGGGAAGATGGCGCTGGATCCGGGGGTGATGCACGCAGGCCGCGGAAGGAGCCGAAGCCGAGAGATGATGGCTCGCAGTGGAGTCGTAAACCGCATGGTTGTCGACCACAGGACGAGAACGCTCGCTATTTTAGGAGTCACGCAGGAGGAAAAGGAAGAGCTAATGCTTCATTTTGTGGTGTGTAATTACATAATTTCACAGAACTAACCGCAGGAATTGTCTGTAATTGTTGTGCTAATCTTTTTCTCTGTCTTTCAGAAATTTGGGGAAATTGAAGAACTGCGTTACCAAGATGCCAACACTGTCATCATGACCTTTAAGACACGAAGCGAAGCGGAGAATGTAAGCTGCATGCTCCAAATAATGCCAGATTCTTTGTCCTTTTTATGTTTTGAAAATAATCTGTGTATTTTGTATTCTAGGCAGCAAATCAGGGAGCTAAGTTCAAAGGTCGCGTTCTGCAGATTTCCTGGTACAAGCCCAAGTCATCATCCGTTATGTCTGAACCTGAGGCGGAAGAGACTAAAGACGAGGAGAAGGCGGTACGGCACGTCATACACACTCAGTTCAGGCCGAGCTTTTGTGCTTTGACACATTTTTTCAGAAAAGTTGCTGAACTTTTCTGAAGTTTTAGTTAAATTCACAGGTTGGAGTTGGATGTTTTTAGTGCTTGTGAATGTTTCACTGCTGCTCCCAGAGAGGGGGAACCTCTCTGTGCTAAGAGCATTCCAGCCTCTTGAGTAAATCTGCATTAAATCAGGTGAAATCCTTCTACTATGGTTTCTTTTAGCTGTTTAAGAGTGGATTCCCTTCCGTATCACTTTAATGTGTTTTGCTCTTTTTTTAAGAAGGGTATTTTTATATTTTTTTTTTTTTCCGAGGTTAGGTTTGTTTTTTAGGATTCATTTAGCTGTCACTATATCTCCTTAAGTCTGCATACAGTTGGTCTTCTCACAGAGCCATGTGCAGCATCCAGGGATATGTTTTTGTCTGAAACGGAAATTGGTTCAAGACTTTTCCAGGACCAAGTGTTGGGGAAAAAAAGAGAACGAGTTTGGAAAGAATATTTGTATTTGTAATTATTCTCTATCATATATTCTAAATGTTTTTCTACCCTTCCTTTAATCCTTCTGTGTTTCAGTCATTCCTTTCTTCCTTATGACCTGTTATCCTCCATCTTTACTCCTTCTTTTTCACTTTCTGCTACTTTCCCTCCTTCAGTCATGTTTTCTTTTTCGTATTTCTTTATAATTTCTTCCCACATTTCCTTCTCATTTGTGTCCTTCCTTCCATCCTTCTGCCCCCTCTCTTCCCTCCTTTTAATCCTTAATGTCCATATTCCATCCTTTTTATGTGTCCTTCCTCCTTTACCTGCACATATTTTCTTTGTCATTGGTTTTCTTTTTTCTTTCTTTCATGTGTTTGTTTTTCTTTTCATAATCGTTTTGTGTCCTTCCATGCCTCCTTATGATCTTTCCTTAGGACATTTTATAATTTTCCTTTGCTTTATTTACAAAGCAAGGAAACATAATGTTCTCAAAAGAACTGTAAAGTTCTTTGAGAGAAACTTCACAGTTTGTGTAAAGTTTCTCTCAAAGTGAAATGCTACATTTCTAAAATATGTTAAGACCAGAACAGCATAAAGATGCTTACTTGGTGTTTTTTAACTTGAACAGAAGGAAGCAAGCTCGTTTCTCCCAGGAAACGAAGAGGGGAGGGAGGACGAAGAGGAGGAGGAAGATGACGATGAAGACGACGAGAATGAGAGCCGGTCTTGGAGACGATAAGGAGGCCGATGTCTCCCTGCATGCCCTCCAGTGGATTCAGTTCTTTTTATTATTTTTTCACCCTGCATACAAGGAAACAGTTTTTTTTATTTACATTAATTTTAGACTTGAATTAAAGGAAAACATCTTTTCTTTGTGATAAACAATTAAAAAAGCTTAGAGGGTCATTAGTTTTTGTATCCCTCGATGAAACATGTACAACATCTCACTTTTGCTGAGAGTGATAAATGTTTTGCTCTTATAGATAGAAAAATCTATGTATGTTGTAGTGTGCTTATCAGATGACTAATATCAGTAATGCACAACATTTGTGTCTACTGTGAATAGGTATTTTTATACATACTGTATTTAAGCTTTTTCTCACCAGTTTTTTGTAAGGAAAAAAAAAAGATAAAACAAAACAATCTCACCCCCAGTTCAGGGACAGCCATTCCATCACCAGTAGAAAGTACTCTGTTGCTTCCAGAGAGAGGTCTGTTTATTTTATTTTTTTTTGTCACCACATCGATGCACTGTGTTGTACCTGGTATGGTTTTCAATTTCACTTCACTCTCAGTGGAATTTTTTGGTAGTAATTACGCAGAAAAATTTAAAAATCTCAAGTATTTTTGATTCCATATCCTTGATTTGGCACGCCCAGCACATCTCTCTTATGGTTCTGTTGGACCATAAGAGAGAGTGTGCAGGTACTGACAGATCCTGGTGCAGCAGATCAGTGTTCACAAATTACTGTTTCTGTGTCAACTGACAGATTTGTAGCATATATCCCCAGTTTTTCCCACTTTGATTTTCTTTCTCGCTCGGTCCAGTGCCACTCTGTGTGAAAAAAATTTCCCACAGGCGTTTAGGAGAGGGTGGAAAATTCTCACTTGTTGAGCTGGTCGGATCACCTATTTTCAAAATGTGACATCCATAGACAGGTGTTTGAATGTAGTACTGAACATTTTGATTTTAGTATAAAGAAATATATATAAATGTGTAATTTCTTTGCCTTAAACTATCAGCTCATTGCTGAGTTTTTACAGGATTTGTGATTTACTTTTGTAAATTTTGTAAATGCTTTGAAGAGAAATTACTGTTAACTTTGGATTTTTTTCGTCATTTTTGTTTCTCATAAATGGATTGTATATCAGGTAGAAGAGGTCAGACATGAGTGCACAATTTTGCCTATGTGTTGAACAGTCCACCCTGTTTTGTTTCCTTTTACTCCTCATCTAAGTAGAACGTTTGCTCTAACCCAGTTCTCAGAGCCGCTCTGAGTTGTTAAAACACTTTTGAAAGACACTTGAGTCACGCAGCACACCCTAACTTATTTGCATGAGTGCAGCGCTTCCTCACATCGTGAGACGTAAAGCTTAGGTGTGCAAGTTTGACAACTGAAGATTCTGCTTCCTATTTTTGCCTTTTTATAACATACTGCGTTCCAAAGTCATCTGGATGGGATGAGCTCAGTTTGCTCAAATAAAAGCAAGATGACTTTAAATGCCCCTTCAGCAGACAATTGTTTACATTTCGATAATCAGAACTCAACTTGGTTAAGCATATCCAGAATGAAGCCAAGCTAAAGGTGAGATGAACTCATTAGCAGGCATAATTTTGCCTACTTGTAAATACATTAGCTCCACACAAGAGGCACAATTTAGGAGGTTACAGAACACTTTTAAACACATTTCAGTCTCAGAGAAGTTTGATAAGAACCTGATGTGTTTCATTTTAGATCTTTACATTTCACTTTGCCACAAAGAGGTTTAAGTGTTGTGTTTTTGCTTTTTTTTTTTTGTCTTCTCTCTTTTGAGTAAATAGATTCTGAGCATCTCCCAGTTTTTGTACAACCTTCTGTAATGCTACTATCACCCAATAGTGTACAAAATGTAAAATGTTTATTGGATAATAGTTTTGGATTTGTTACTGTTTATATTTGCGGGATGTGTGTGTATTTTCTTCATGTATTTTATTTGTATAAATGGATTTATAATTTACTAGCATGTTTGCTTTTGCCAATAAAGACAAAGGAATGGGGTGCTTGTAAAATGATAAAACAAAAAAAAGAAAGAAATATAAATCATTGGATTTGGAAAAGAAAAAAGTAAGTTAAAGAAAATTGAGCAAAAAGATTAGAATATTGGCCATGGGGAGATAAAAGATACAAGCAAAAGCATTCCAGAAAACATTACCTTTAAAATGATGTGTGGTCTCCTTCATTGTATTTTTTTATTTTTTTTATTTTGTTGCTTCCCATGCTGCAATTATGAGCATTATCACCCAACTATTGATGTGCTTCCACTTTCAGACATTTTAAAATGATTGATAAAATTGGTAAAGTTCTAATGTTTTGTAAATGTCTAATGTTTTAGCTTTAATGCAATGCTAAAACACATTAGAAAATGTGACATTCTATCCAAAATCTACACAAAGTGAGAAAAAAAGGCAACAGATTCTTCCAAGTTTTTTTTATTACAATCAAGCTTTTACTGTATTAAGTTGAAAAAGCTTGAGAATTAATCATTGCTATGAAGCACTGACCTAATGTTTACCTGTGTAACCAAACTTTAAACACCCATTTCAAAGACATCACATCTTCAGCATATGGCAGCATGATGTCTTGTATATTTAGTATCGTTTTTATATTGTAAAAAGGTATTAAATATTCATGTTAGTGTGTGAATATAAGTTACATGCACTAACTTTGAAAAGAAAAAGGGGGTGGAACCCCTGCTGTCTAAGTCCCACATAATTACATAGATTTATTTATTTATTTATTTTACTTTTTAAATTAAAATTGTGCTATAAATATTCTTTACTAATAGTGCCTGTGAAAAAAGTGGCTGCTAATAGTTTGGGAATTATGATATTTGACCTGATCCATGACCTCTGCTTAGCAGTGAATAGAGCTGGCTCTACAGTTTTAAAAAGAAACAAATAAAACTTCTCTTTTTAACACTACCTCCAGAGTTTGCAGATCTGATATGCAGACATTTTACAGTTTAATAAAATGTTTTTAAAGTAATTGTAACTTCTCGGAGCTGCTAAATTTACCAAACACTGAAAAGACTTGTCCTCAAAGAGCTGTATCTCTCATGAATAAAGTCAAACTTTATTCATTTTCTGTTCCAGGCATATGCAAACAATTAGATCAATTTTATGGCAGACAAAACTTAGCATTTTCTTTTAGTCACGTGTGTATTCACCAAAAGCTGAATCAAGGCTTTGTCAAACCCTGTCACGACCGTGTCTCTCTGAAGCATGTGTATAAATGGGTTTATGTTTGGCTGCAATATGTTTGCATGGTGAGAAAAGGTTGCCTGTTTTAATCTGCGTAATGAATGAGAAGATGCCACCATGGTAATGGATGCCTGCCACCGTGTTGCTGAATTATTCACAGTCTGGGGAACTGGAGAGGCGGCTGGCAGGATCAGATGGACCCGCTGTGTCATCAGCTCGGCCTCTGTCCGCATGGCTCCTCTTTCGGTCTGTCCATCCGGGTCTCTGAGTTTTAACCAGGCAGCCACATGAGAAGCTCAGGTCTCTGGAGCAGTAGCTCCAGAGACCTGAGCATTCACGTCGAGAGGAGCCAGGCCAAGGCCATCGGGTCAAGGCTTGTCATTAAAGTGCAGGCTTACACAACAGCACAGTCTAAACAATGAACATTTATGTTCCTCTGCCCTGCCAATACAGTTTATTACAGTTTGCACAACAGTTACTGTTAGTAAGATGGTTTTTCAAAATAAAAATATCCAAGAAGTGTAAAATGATTTTTTTCTATTCAGCCATCTTGAGTGAATACTCTTTAGAACAGCCTTTGTTGCATTTACAGCTGTGGGATAATTAAGTCTCTTACTCCACAGCAAACTTCTTTGCACATAGAGGTAGAACTTTTTGAGTCAGTCAGTTTGGATGAATGTCTGTATTCCCACATGTTCAAGCCTTACTATTGTATTAGATTTAAGTTTAGACTGACTGGGACATTCTAACATTTGATATGTTTTGTATGTTTAGAGTGGAAGTTGAACCTCTGCACCAGTCTAAAGTTTTTTGAACCTACAACAATTAACTTCTGAAGGTGATTGTTTTTCCTGAATTTTTAGGTTTATGAATGAAGGTGGCTGCGTATAAAGACATGCCACACCTTCCAGAGTTTGCCTTGTAAAAACTATTAAAAACCATTTATGATTTTCCTTCCTCTTTCTACTCATCTACCACTAGTTGACGGTCTATCTTAAAATCCCAGTAAAATACAAGTTAATGGATGTACCTGTGGGGTTGGAAAGGAATTACCATTCCTGCTGTACAAGGACATCTAAAAATCAGTTGCTGTTGTTTTGTGGGCTTATTTTTTGTTAATTTTAATGATTAACAAGGCCAACATATCTATGGCCAAAACCGCAGCCCTAAGATGGGGTTTGTCCACCCTTAGCCAATTCAAGAGAAAACTGCTTATATGACAATTGTAAACATTCACTGAAAGCCTGAACGGGAGGTGTGGGCTATACAAGGTAACTCCTAAACATAAGGGTTTGTATCACAGCATATTAATGTTGAGTGGAAAACAAGGAATAAAACTGCAGCCCTGAGAGGATTTGAAGCAGAGGCCAGACAACATTTTAGCTGAGATTCACAAGTGACATCCTAGAGACCCAGACAGATGTTTCCAGGACAAAGGCTGCAGCTGCAGCCTGTCAGGTGTCCAACCATACCTAAACCAGTGACAACAGCTGGAGCGTCACAACAGGGCTAGAAGAAAAATAACTCCGGTTCAGTGGTGCAAGTTCGATGTTCTGCTCTGTCCATGGTGCTGAAATCACTAGACTGAATTAGATTCGCCAAATTCTCTTCTGACAGATCCTGACAGATGTTCAGTATATTAACAGAAAAAAAATGTCACCAAAATATTCATATTCTCGTCTATAAACAGTTTTTGAATTAAAATATATTAGTGATTTTGACCAGCAGTATGTTTGAGTCCACAGGCCAAACGGTTGCAACCTGTAAGTTGAGCAAAGGAGCAGGTGGGAGGGAGGAGGAGGAGGGAGCCTGTAGGGAGGAGGAGGAGGAAGAGGAGGAGGATGCCGGGAGGCGCCCTGGCTGTGAACAGCCTCAGTCTGGTGACGGAGAGCACAGGAGGCTCCCGTGGCTGCCCGCTCCTCCCGGCTCGTTTCATGTCCGGGGCCACACTGCTTGCAAGGGGCCTGCTGGGAGGATGACGATGATGACCATGAACGGCAAGCAACACTTCTCCATGCACCCGGCCCTGCACGAGCCCAAATATCCCGGCCTGCACTCAGGCTCGGAGGGCATGCGCAGAGTCTGTCTGCCGGCCCCGCAGGTACGTTCGGGTCAGGGTGGGAGAGAAGGGCCAGCGCTGCTGGGTGAGAGGAGAGGGGAAAATATCACACTGGAAATGTCTGTAAAGTTGATTTGACAGGACTTTGTCTCTCTCTCTCTCTCTCTCTCGCTCTCTCTCTCTCTCTCTCTCTTTCTTTTCTCTGCACCCCCTCTCTCCTCCCCCTTTCCCCTCTTTCATCCACATGTCTATTCAAGCAATGCTCTTGCTTTCATATTAATTTTTATGACCTGCGCTTTGAGGAGGGGTTCTCTCCTCTCCTCGGCGCTGCTTGCCTTTGGAAAATGTTTTTTAGATCCTGAGAGCTGCCTGACAGAATTCCCCACTGACTCCAGTATGCGCACTCTTGCTTGCAGCTGCAGGGCAATATATTCGGAGGCTTTGATGAGAGCCTGCTGGCACGGGCTGAAGCTCTGGCGGCTGCTGACAGCATTGTCTCTCAAGGCAAGAGCCACCCGTTCAAACCAGACGTGACTTACCATACCATGAGCAGTGTCCCCTGCACCTCAGCCTCCTCTTCCTCCTCCACCACCGTGCCCATCTCCCATCATCACCACCACCACCACCACCTGGGACAGACTCTGGAGGCTGGGGACCTCCTGGATCACCTTTCCACCAGCCTGGCCGTGACCGGGATGGGTGCTCCAGAGCCCCCAGGGATGACTGCGACCTCCACCACCACCAGCACCCGCACCACCACCTGCAGACCATGGGACAGCTGCATCAGGCGATGGCCACCATGGCTCACCCTCACTCCCTGTCGGTGCACGGAGGCATGGCCTGCGTCAGCGACGTGGAGTCCGATCCACGGGAGTTGGAAGCGTTCGCGGAGCGCTTCAAGCAGCGCAGGATTAAGCTCGGAGTGACCCAGGCCGACGTCGGCGCAGCATTGGCCAACCTCAAGATCCCAGGCGTGGGGTCGCTGAGCCAGAGTACTATCTGCAGGTTCGAGTCCCTCACCCTGTCCCACAACAACATGATCGCCCTCAAGCCGGTCCTGCAGGCCTGGCTGGAGGAAGCCGAGGCTGCGCACCGGGAGAAGAGCAGCAAGCCGGACCTTTTCAACGGCAGCGAGAGGAAAAGGAAGCGCACGTCCATCGCCGCGCCGGAGAAGCGCTCGTTGGAGGCGTACTTCGCCATCCAGCCTCGGCCCTCGTCGGAGAAAATCGCGGCCATCGCCGAGAAATTGGACCTTAAAAAGAACGTGGTTCGAGTGTGGTTCTGCAATCAGCGGCAGAAACAGAAGCGAATGAAGTACTCCGCGGTGCACTGAGTTCTTCCCACCAACATCATGAATAAAATAGCCTACTACATTTTTGATTGAGTGATTAATAATAACCCGAGCAGCCCTAACAAACAGGGATTTATCAGCATCTCTGGGATCGTTTCCAAAAATGACTTTACCCATTTTTGTGTCACTCACTTTGCATTGTTGCACTTTTCCGGATTCTGCTGTTCAGATGGCATATTTGTTTCTTTTAAAGGGATTTTTGATGTTATTGATATTGTAGTCTGCGCACGCTGAGAAGGGACTTTTATTTTGAACTATCACATTTCTTGTCATTGGAGCCCAACTGGACTTTTTTCCCCTTACAACAAATAACAAAACAGACTCTATGATCTCCACTTTATATATCCATAAATACCCACACAATCATGTCTTCCCCTATGGAGCCTTTCCGATATAAATGTTCCCGGGTTTCACATTTTAACCACTGAATTCTTCAAAAGAAGCAGCTCTCTTTGTGAACTGTGAGTGATCGTGATTTACGCACAAAAGTGAGTCCTCATCACAAGCTATCACACTCTGTTCGTCTTGAATTATTAAGAAATGGAAATGACACCGTCATTACTGGGAGCACAACCAACGTGGCTGCTGCTATATTTTAGTATTTTGATGTGAACATGTTTTCCAGAATCACAGGTGAGCTGTATAGATGTTTATTATATGGCTTTTATCACCTGTTAAGTATTTCTTTTCCTCACTCTTGATTTCACTTGGAATAAAAAAAGTGTGAAATTTAAACTGAATAAATTATTGGTTATTTTCTACAATTCTCACTATTATTATTATCATTGTTTTCTTGAATGAATGGATTGTTTTGATCCTCAGGCCCGAGGCCTCCAGCAAGGCATATTAGATCAGCTGCAGATTATACACTGCAAATTGTTTATTGTCAGAATAACAGCATAGCTCAGTGGCTTTTCCTGTGAAAGGACATTTTAGCAAAGAGCAGCTGAAACAAAAATACAACTTAAAAAAGATGCAAAATCTTATTTTTTTTTTCCGTCTGAATATGTAAACCCACCAAAATAGCCACTAAAAAGCAGAGGAACAAATTTCTATGGATTATATATAATGTATTGTAATGAAAAAAAATATTGACGCACTTAACACTTGTATTAGGTATGCTGAGTCAGTATTTTAGTTTTCCATCATCAGTGCTGTCATGTTTTCCTGTAAAAATCTATAATTTACAGACCTACTGTTGAATAAATAGAATACAAGCTGCTGTCAGTGATTTTTGTAATCCGTATCGAAGTTTAACTAGTGCTTACGTAAAGAAATGAATAAAAAACTTAAAATCAATCAAAAATGTTCCCTCTAAGCTAAGATCAGAAACCTTTTTAATTTTAGGATGCAGTAGATGCTCCTCATCCCACTGAACTATTCTTTAAATTACCATCACTGTGAGTGTGGCACAAATCTACAGCAAGGTGTAAAAACCGTGAGTATTTTAATTCTGGGCATTCTGACGTAGCTACTGGGCATTACTTCAAGAGAAATGAACTTTGGTGAATACTCCTCTTGTTTCAGTCACTATAACAAAAATGTTTACAGTGTAAGAAAAAAATGAGGGTTGTTTTTAGAGGCTCTATTATTTATAGACCCTAGAACTCTGCTGGCATTAAATATGAATTTTTCGTATATGATACAAGCAGAAGAAATAAACACAGGGAGGGCCCTTGATTTTCACAGTGATTCTCACACCGTGGAGCGACAAGTGCGCGTCCTGGCCCCTTCCTCTCTAATTAGCGCACCTTCAATTATAAATGCCCTCGTGTTACCGGGTTGTGTCATGCATTCGGACAGAAATTATTAAGTAATGACGATGCAATATTAATTATATATGTGTATAAAAGCAAGTAGTGTGGACGAACAGGCAGCAGAGGCTTGAATGGGAACTCCAGAGCGACTCATGAGGCGCACCACAGGTTGGACGAGGAAACAGGGAGAGTTGTCTCTGCCTCGCTCTCTTTTACTTTATTAATATTAGGATTTTGTTATGTAAGTATTTTTAAGCTTTATTGTATTTCCTTATTTTTAATTAATTAAAATTATGGGCGCATGTGACCTTTTAGTATCACTTTTTAGCTTTATGCATTATTATTATTATTATTATTATTATTATTATTATTATTATTATTATTATTATTATTATTATTATTATGCATGTTCTGGGTGCATTGTAAGCTTGAAGTTCATTTCCACAGATGTTTCTACTCAGCAAAATTAAGATGCATAAAAATGCCACAATAAAAATATCTTAAAATAATCATTTCCGCCAGTGGAGTCGGTCACCAAACATCCATCAGATGTTTCTCGAAACGAAATGAATAAATAAATGCATTAGAGGCTAAATTGAGACGCTTCTGCCGGGATCCTCCCGCAGTGGTCATGGCTTGCGGCTGTGTGATTTTTCCCTGAGAGACCGTGGGCCGGTTGTTGGATGGGATCGATACTTTGCAGCTTTACGCGGAAACGTTTGTGGCACTCATGAATATTCTCTTTGATGGTGAGTCGATTTAATTCTGTCTAATTTATGGTGTTTAATGGATTTTTTTTTTTCAAAAGGGAGAGACGAATCCTAATTTAATTGTTGTAATGGATCCTCCCCCGTTGGATGAGTTAGACCGTTTCAATGCGCGTTTTTAAGTTTTTTAAGTTTAGTCAGAAATAAAAATGCAAACTAAGACATAAAAAGTTGAATTTGTGAGAGTTTTCTGGCCTGAAAGTGAGGTTTGGTCTTGTGAATAATTGATTCTCATATTACCAGCATTGATATCATAACGTGGTAAGTTGAGCTGAAGGCCTATGAGCGTCAGCGGCATGTGGCGACTGAGGGCACTTCAATTATTCAGCAGAACCTGAAAGGTATATTGCTGTTTCTCATGCAATAATCGAGGTGCACCGAGAGGCCAATTTCTGCTTTATTTTTGCGCGAAACTTTGATGCTTTGTACATGAAATGACATAGTTTGCAATTGACGCAAATTAATGCAAGGTGCAGATTCAGAGTGAAACACTAAAATGTGGATTGGAGGAAAGACAGCGCGGAAGAGAAATTGTGTTTACTTTGGATTTTTTCATGCAGCAGAGAACATTTTTGACAGAATGAGGATGGAGGCTCCGTCTAATTGCTGAAGAATGCATGCACTTTACGCACACGCACACACACACACACACACACACACACACACACACACACACACACACACACACACACACACACACACACACACACACACACACACACACAGGGTGGCTGTCAAGTAGACTGAGGGAATGTGAGAGGAGAGGTGGGAGCCACGACACCCCAGACTCAATAATTCATAGGATGCCAGTAGCAACAAATGAGAATGTGACCACAGCGAAAGAAGACAGCTACCTCCCTTTTAGTCACCTTCAGTTATCGTCAGAAGCCAAACCAGCACGGGACCAAGTCATCCTGCAGGATGATACTCACATGTGAGGTGCAGACATAGACATGCATACGCTCGCGTGTGCACACACACACAAACACGCATACACACACACACACACACACTAAAATAAACAAAGTAAGATGGAGTTACGCTGTATAAATAAAAACTACGTTTTTAAATGTCTTAATGGAAGTTTCCTCATCACTCAGCAGGATTCACTTTTGAAAACAGACTGAACCTTTTTTTTAAAAAATGATTTTGGAGTTATTAATAATTGAACAATTGAAAAATTAATAATTTGAAGAAAAAAAAACACCTGAATATTAATAAATGTAGTTTCAATCAAGAAGAATAGGACCAGTCATATAGTCTTCATTCTGAAGGACCCAACTACTGTAACTTTCAGTCTTACTCTGTGGTTTCAGCCATGAATTTATTCCCCACCAGAAATCAAATTTCTAATTAGATTTCACAGAAAAAATAGAATTGTATTATTTATTCAATCACTTAATTTTAACAGTAGCGTCAATGTTAAATATTCATAGGTCCAAATATTGTGTGCTATCACACAGCTGCACCTCTTAGATCCAAAGACATAAATAATATTAATTACCTGTGAGTAGTTTTTTTTTTTTTAGAACTGACAGTGTACTCTTTCATTTTCCTTATTTTTGAGAATATTCTGGGCAAAATATAAGTGAAAAATCTGATAATTTCCAAGAAAATACTCCTTAGATCATAAGAAATCTCAGACAACTGAAATAACTAAAAAGTATTATACTGAAGATGTATGGTTTACTGGAATCAAAGTGTAAGGAAGTGAATAGTGGTTTAAATAATTTTTAGGTGATGAGTACAATAGTTATATTATTTAAACCTTTATCAAGAACTAGTCGTCTCACAGTGATTTATTCGTCATTGTGTCTTCTCTTTAGAGAGACTAAACTGCCTCTCAGATTAGGTGTTTGTTCCAGCAAGGAGTCTGTTTAGTATCACAGCACATTAAGCGCTATTAAGAATTGCAGAAGTTGAAAAGAGATAATTGTCTATGTCAATATATATTCATAGTTTTGGCCACTCCTTTGCTTATTAAGCAGTGCTAACAAGAAAATTTGTTTCATTCCCTACAACATACATTCAGAAACGTCTCTTATGTGCACTTGCCTAATTCATTCAGCGAGTTTGAAGAACAGTATTATACACTCTATTCATTATTCAAATGTTCTCCATTATCAAAGTGCCCAGAGAAATACGACTAACCCAGCCAGAAATAACTCAGTGTGGCGTGATTTCTCCCTATAACACACTTGGTCAGGTGCAATTCCTAAGCACCAACTCAGATGAGAGTATATGGACAAAACCATCTCAGACATGTGGATGTAAAGCAGAAAGAAGAAAATTAAGAAAAAACAAGAGATGTAAAGATCGAAAACACTAAAAGACGAGGACAAGAAAACGAAACAAGTCTTCCTTAAACTAAGATGGGTGGTAATCACTTAGTGGGTTACACACATATTGTTACACCCTGAATGTTTTCATATCATATTCATATGATACAACTACAAGCCTCAAACCATTTCACTGGGATATTATGTAATAGGTGAACATAAAGAAAGGCAGAAATGTGAAGTGGAATGACAAAAAAAAGTTATAGATATATATTCTTGTCCATCGTCAGCCTCTGTCCAGCTTACTTGCTCTTACCTAAGATGCATCCAACTGCATGATGCTGCCACCACCATGTTTGTGGCGTGTTCAGAATGATGTGCAGTGTAAGTTTTTTGCTTTGCATGTTTAATTCACAGAGAAACTTTACCTAAAGAGAGATTAAGACACACACATGCACAACTGAATGTCCCCTGAAAGCAGCTGATTAATCTGCATTTCATATAGAATTAGAATAAAGGAAAAACATACAGATCAATGGCAAACTTCCAATTTTGAAAACCACGTAACCTTCCGTTTCACTACCATGTGAATTCATTGTGTGAATTACTGAAGTTTGTGGCTCAAGGACTCCATGTACATTTCTAAGCCACCAAACATTGAGAATGCAGCAGTGGAGGATGGGAGAGAAAAGTAGTGGATAAAGTAGATGAAGGAAGAAAATACATATAAAAGAAAAGTAAAGTAAAAGAAGAGCTATCCAAAGAGAAATAAATTACTTATTTTTGTGAAAGAGAATGAGTTATGTAAAAACAAAAATGTAGAGAAAACACACAAATGTCAAATGTTGATAGTTCTGTTATATTTGACTGTCTGGATTTAGTTTTTCTTTTCTAAGTTGGTCTCATCAAGGTGAGTGCTTCCCTGCTGGTTTGAAAAATGTGAAGCTAAACCCCTGTGACAGCAGCCATGCCAGATGATCGGCTACAGAGAGGATCAGGAGACACGAGGAAGCTGCAAAATGGACATTATCCCGTTCAAAGTCCTGCCTTCTTAGATTTTCAAGGCCTATTCATTAGACCTTTTCTCTACATGTTTTATTTATGTTCCCAATTTATGCTTATCACAAACTACTGGGCAGTTTTACTGTTAATTACTCCCTTCCTGTTGCATATCTCTGATCCATGGGGTCACTGCATGTGTGGGCAAAGGATACAGTTATTTTGTGTATTATTTTGGTTAAACTTTAATTTTGAAATAATTTCAACAAACATATAAAATGATGTTTCAGTTTACGTTGGGTATTTTTAGAGCAGCCTGGTGTCAGAGTGCTGTTACACCAGTAGTGCTTGCTGAAGGCACTTGGGAAAATAACAGCAGCAGCGTCGTCGTCTCTTCACCATTCTCTCTTCTCTCTCTCTGCACCGGGTTGTGCCTTTGAAGATAGACATGAAAACTGAGCCAGGCCACAGTGGGACCCCCTGAAGAAGGTCCCCTAGCAGATGCAGCCACCCGCCCTTCCCCCATTTGCTCCCACCGGTCCCAGGCCCTGAAGACAGCCCCGAGGCTAATCGACCAGGAACACAATAAAGAAAGCAGCAGAGGTTGAAAGCTCGAGCACGTATTCCTCTGCATGTGTCCAGATCAAGAAGAGCTTAACAAAACGATGAATTTATCAAGCCACCCTAAATACAAACAGTGATCCACAATGGGCTCCTTCACACTTTAAAGATTTACATGCCTCTGCAAGACTGACTACTTGGCACTTTCTGTGAGCTGCAGGAAAGATGTTTTTCATTAAAAATTGTGCATCACATCAGAGCAGCTAAACAACAAAAGCTACTCGTAGTTTCCTGGAATAAAGGATGTGATGGACCATAGTATAAAAGGTGCGTTGATGTGAGCATGCCAAGCAAAAGAAAAAAACTTAGAGGGTTTTTTATGGCTTAAAAGATAAACAAAAATATACTTTCCTTAATTCAAGCTAGGTAAAAACAAGTATTTAATGACAATAAGTAGTAAAACATGTTAGTTAACATAATTACACATAAAAAAACCCCCAAATATTTAAATCACATTCAAGATGTCTCAATAGATTCAAATGAAGCACATCATCCAAATTTAAGAATAGGAGTCTGTAATAAAATATATCACTAGTGATGAGGAGTTATAATTATGAATATTAAAAACAAAAAAAAAAACAATTTCTGGAACATTACATTTAAAATCATGGGTCATTTTGCCTCTACAGTTATGCACAAAAGACTATACAATTGTAAAGCCCAACAAAATATGTCAAAAAGTATGTTGATGTAACAAAATGTGAAAAACTTAAATGGTTGCTTACTTTTTAGAGTTTTTTATAGTCTGAAGAAGAACAAACTATGTGTTTTAATGAGTCTCAACTGTCCGGCTTATCGTGCTTTGTAATGTCAACATATCAGTTTAAAGAGAAAAGAATTCAAACATTCAAATTAGGCCAATGTTACATGTTTGCTGCCGCCAGGAAAACAGATAAGTAAAGTTTGTCTATTGTGTGTTAATTGAGGAATAAATAGGATGTTAAGCTCATCCAAGGCTGATTTAATGTAATAGCTCTTTTGAATCACAGCATTTCTCACTAGAAGGAATTCTGCAGTGATCAGCCTATTTTTGACACACACGGCAGTGATCTAAAGCATGTGCACAACTTTAACTTTTCTTTATTTTACTTTCAGCTGCTCTGAGAACTTACCTGCTCTTTGAAATTTTTGCAAAATCTGTTTATTGTAGAAAAGTATACACAAAGAGGATTTTTTTTCCCCTTAACAGTTCTATAAAAAGCAATGCTGAAAAGGAGAGTGATTCTCTTTATTAAGTAATGAGGAAGCCACGGTTCAGTAGCATAGATACACACAGCTGAATGGCACACAGAGTCCCACCATGAACAAGCCTCCTCCGTAGCTCTCACATTGCATCAAGTCACAGAGTGACAGGTACATTGTCTCAGGCAGGAGGGAAAAGAGTGGTGAAACATGTTCCTCTCAGAGACAGAACCAGCTCCCCACAGCCAAAGAAGAGCATTTACACAAATGCATTTCTGGAGTGCTGCGATTAGCTGAGTGCACTACAAGAGAAGAGGGTTCCTCCGAAGTTCGTTGTGGGCTGAATGATTTACACAATCATCAATATTTGAGTTATCATTTGAACTTCTAAACGTTCCTGCATTGCTATTTCAAGACACAAAACAGCCTCTGAGGGCAAATAACATGTAATTGTTCCCTCTGGTCATAACAAAAAAAAAGATTGTCTTGATTTAGTCCAGTACAGGCAAATCAATGTCAACTTTTCACCATTTTTCTTTTAAACATTTTGATAAACAGAAAATCTATCTTTCTACAATCCATTTCTATGGGTTTGACGAGAGTTTAAACAGGGCATTAGTATAATTATTTTAGGGTTTGATGAGTTTTTAACTCGCCTTAATGAAAGGAATGACAAAACATTAACATATTTACATAACTTTCCACAAAATTATTTAAGAAGACTTTTACTTCTGCAGGTTCCTGCAACGTTTTTATTGCCTTAAGTATTGACCAATCTGTGAGTATTATGAAACAAATCCTTTTTGTGGTGGCCAAAAGAAACTACCAGGTGCAATTAGTTATTATGACCATGTTATCTGCGGTTGACCACATCAAGTTAAAAGACAATTCATTATGCTTAGATTATAGGTTGATTATAGGTTGTCTATAAGGAACATATATTTTCATATCTTGCATTTTTGTTCCTGTCTGGGTTAAAGACAGTCGACAATAAACCAATTAACACCAATGTTTTATCAATAGTGCTATTTGGAGTTTTTAATTATTTTTTATCCGTATAATCTTGTTATAAATAAATTAATTAGTTACATATCAGAAAATAACACATATCTTAACTCAGTTTAATTTTAATTCCATCCTCCAACAGTAATATAGCAAATAGTCTAGTAATATTTAACTTTTTGTAATTTGACAACTTATTTGACATATTTTCTCCATTAGATGTGAATAATATAACTTTTATTTTCAGACCTGTATATAATACGATCAGTTGTTTCACTCAGAGTTAAAGTCATAGATAAGATTATTAAGAATTAATAAATACTCAAAAAATAATTGTCCACACAAAACAAATACAAAATATATAACATTTTCTAAAATATCTTGCTTGTAAACATTCATTTGCTCCTAGTTAAATCCAGAATTAAATTTAAATTTTCTTTCTCACATGAAGCCCTTAATAATAAAACTGAATATTATACCAGAGATCTGGTTGTTCCAAAACGTAGAAAGGGGCAGGGAAATATTTTAGCTAAGAAATTTAATAACTTATATTACATTACAGTTGACACACGGCAGATTGACCACTAGGTGGCTGCCAAAACTTATTTTCTTCTTACATTAATTTTATCTTAATGCCCACTTTTTCTAGAGGCCACATCCAAATCTCTAGATAATACTTTTGTAAACACCGTTCTACATTTAGCCACTACATTTCAAAGTGTTAAATATAACTAGTTTAGGAAAAGAGAAAAACAAATAACATTGACTAACACATAGTCAATGTGGAGCAAATCCATCCTGAAGCCAAAACCCTCATTAGACACTAATGAGGGGATGTAAACTCAATGAACTGTTGCAAAGCTTCAGCAGGTTCTTATTTGTTTGAATATTTTTAATAGGGCATCAATCTTGCACTGCTGCAAGAGACATTTGTACAGATATAAATCAGAGGAGCTCTATGGTGCTTTCCTGAATACTAAGAACCTTTGTCTATGATCTTGCTCACCAAATTAAAAAAAATGTCATGCGGTTTGAAAATGAAAGTGCGATAATAGTGAAAAAGGAAACTTTTTTTGCTACGGATAGAGCTGAGTCAGAACATACTTCTTTTTTTTTTTTTTGTCAAAGGGAATGAGTGATGTACAATGCAGAAGTAACTATTTGTCATCCAGATCTCTGAAATATATATTTCAGAGATATATTTGTAATTCTGGAAAATCAAAAAGTGATATTCATGTCCAAAACCTAGCAAACAAAAGACTTATAAAATTAAATTAAGGCCATCTGGAACTCTTTGAGTTAAATTGCAAAAAGTAAACAATAGTTATTCAGCATTAGCCTGACCAAGTCATTAACAGCAGTTTGGGCTTTCTCTCCTTGACTCAGATTGTAGGAGAAGTTGTGAAAGATGATGTCGACTTTCTGCTCTGTTTTAGAAGTCTGTAGTCTGCCTGCAGTTTTAGCATTAGCAGCGGAGTAAGAGAACAAAGTTGAATTAATATTAACAGCCGCCATATTCGAACAGGTGTTACAGAAAAATCTGTGACCCACCATTTTCTGGGGGCAATAGTATGCAAATACTGGGTAAATACTGACACAGCTGGGACTGTAAGATTCATGGCTTCTATTTTACCATTGCATTGACAGAAAAAATATAATACTTTGTGTTTGAGGCTGAACAATGACCATCACATCGAATGGATCACACTGGTCACAGATTATTCTGGCCAAAATAATCTGTGACCTTACTGTACAGGCCTGTAAATAATGTCAGAGTTTAAAACAACAATTTTTCAGAGGTCTACCACTTAATCACAACAATTTGGGTGTATTTATAATCATATTTAACCCTCAAATAGCTATAATACTAGTCACAAATTATTCTGGCCAGAATAATTGCACCATCGTCCCCTGCAGTTAGAAAATGATGGGTCACTTCTGACCCACCAGAAATGTAACACCTGCACTTTATTTTTGCGGTGGAAGATGGTTGTTTAAAACACATTACATTTCTGCTAATGTGTTACATTACAGTTGACAAAGCGTCGAATTGGCAAAATACAAAGGCAAACATTAGCAATTGGGTGAAATTTAAAACCTCAAGAGGCCATATGTCTAGGAAGCAATCGTTTCTCAAGAGCCCAGACTCTCTGGAAAAAGCATATGGCAAAGGACAAGCGACTAGTTTTCAAAAAGGCTAAGTCAGCATACAAATTAAGTAAAAGAGATGCAACTATACCACCATTCTTGTACATACAATTCCGATTAAGATTAGCTGCTTTTTGTATACAAAATATTATTTTGTGAGTTCTCCATCCCTCAATTGTAGTTACCTTGGTGTTTTATGACCTATACAAACTTGCCCACACAAGTCAATGTCCTTGACCAATTTTAAAACACCATGCATAATTTTATCACCAACAAAGTGATTCCCAAAGAGCTTATGGCTGAGCATGTTACATATGGTGTCCTATAGTTCAAGGAAGAAGGGAATCCCTCCAGCAATGTAATGATTTTCCTACTTTGTATTTGTTTCATGCTTAGCAGTTGTTCCTAAGTCACAAGGACAGGACAAAACGCAAGATATAGAGCACAATTAAGTTTATTTCACTCAAATCAAAAAGCACTTTACAAAGCAAACAAATCCAATTCATTGCAAATTTGTTTAATTCAGTTTATTCCAATACAGATAAATCCAACAATCAAATTAAAATAGAATATATAGCACAGTTCCATCCGATCATCTGAAAGTAGTCAGTATCTGCAGACTGTAAATGCCAATTTGTAAAACATTTTCTCCAAAACTCTTTTTAAGATCTATAATAAACTGACAAATTATACAGAACAAACCATTTTTGCCCGAGAAGCCTGAGAAAGTCATGAGAAATAAGTTAATGTTCCATAATGCTGATTTTAATACTGTGAAATAAAATTACAATAAATAAATTGTCTTATGATAAATACAAAATAAATAAGATGGAATATCTTAAAATAAAAGCAACTTTTCAACTAAAATTCTGCACAAAAGTTAAACCACAGCATTAAACTTAATTTTCTCATATCATGCTGCTCATTTTAGAAAATTTAAAAAATTTATAAGACACAATTACAATGGATTTGTAGATGCAGATAAACAAATGCCGAAAAGGTTCCTTGTGCTGAAGTTACAATCCCCTAAGGTTTTTGTTCTTGCTACATTTGCTGATGTTCTCCAGCAGGACAGTGATTGGCCTTGTTACAGTTGAGTTTTTCACCGTCTTCAGCACTTCTGCACAGTCGATCTGAATAACAAGAAATCCAGTTCATTCAAGCTGCACAAAAATGTTGCTCACCCTAATTTCTGCAGCTGCATCAGTCTTTTTGTTTTTGTTTTTGCAAGGCTAAAACAAATTGACAACACACATAATCTGTTTTTATATGAAAATCCAAAACTCCAAAACAAATTAAAAAACTTACATGTGCATTGTTGATGTATGCGCCCAGGTAGCGCACAAGTGATTGCTCTTTCTTCTTGGGTTCTTCAGACTTCTCATGGTTCAACAGAATCATGTGCACTTTGCAAAAGAAGTCACTCTATAAGGGAAATAATTGAAAAGTATGTAAGCACATTTTCAACATTCTTGAAGAAAATTTAAGTATGGTTCAGGTGATGAAGCACTCTTCTTACCTTGCAGCCGGCATCAACCAAATCCTCCACGTCCTCCACAAACAACTCCTATCACAAAGAGAAGATAAGTTTAGTCAAACATGCTGCCAGCTTTTAAAACGGCAATTTAGTCGTAAACTGTTGGAAAAAGGAAAACTATGAAGAGAAAACTCACTTTGGCGAAAATCTCTTTACTTTTGTGAGCCTCCGCAATAATGTGGTTGAGGTTGAGGTGTGTGGGATTAGGTGAAGTAGGAGCAGGGATGACCAGCTGAACCACAGCAAACGCCAGCAGAAGTATTGTCATCACCATGGTTGCTTGCAGGTTGAGGACGTCTCGATAGAGGCTCTGAAGTCGTCTTTGGTTGTTCAGCTGTGAGCTTGAAGTTGCTCTGACTTAGTGGTTGGTTTTATACACCCTTTGTCCACGCCTCTAGTTATGTTTCTTCGCTGCTAAAATGAGATGTCATCTGCAGTGATTATGAGATAAGTTGTGGTTTGACTATTTCTTTGAATTTGATGGCTTGTTAGCTGTTAAAGTGAAATATCTTAAATGAGTTTGTGTTAAAAAAAGAGAAATCATTCCAGCTTTAGTAATTCTGAAGATTTAATACCAGACTTCTGAAGATGAAACAAGGAAATTTAAACTGCAATGTCTCAGATTTTGAAGCACAAACTATCAATGCTTTCTATCTGAAAGCATTTGATCATTTAAAAATGTTCAATTCTTAACAAAGGCATGCTAAATTTCTTTAATACAACTCTGCAATTGGTGCATCATGCACAGCCATGAAAGTCATTGATATACATGTATAACTTGTACTTCCAGTTTCTTACTTTGTGTTTTTGACATTTATTCAAATAAATTGAAAAAAAACATTTTTTCAAGCTCTTGTT
Source organism: Poeciliopsis turneri (assembly GCA_922788865.1). Classification (NCBI taxonomy): domain Eukaryota; kingdom Metazoa; phylum Chordata; class Actinopteri; order Cyprinodontiformes; family Poeciliidae; genus Poeciliopsis; species Poeciliopsis turneri. The sequence continues at coordinate 1,273,759 of CAKLNU010000717.1, read as the reverse complement.
TGGATGATAGTTAACTATAAGAAAATTTAAACGGTTCACAGCAAAGAGAGGATAAATAAAACACAGTGTGAATTTTACCAAATACAACCAAAGAATGAAATGTTACTGAAGACCTTCAATGCCACGCAACACAGTCAGTTTTTTAATGGAGATAAGACGAGAGAGAGGAGATGCTGCACTTGTTGATTTCGGAGTTCTGGTCCTGGTTCTTGCGGATTCGGTAGAAGTTCTCGATGTAGCTGGAGCGGCCCAGGAGCTCCACAAAGTCTTCATCGTGGGTGATGATGAGCAGCTGAAAATTGCGCTGACGAGAACGACTCTTGATGATTCTAGAGAGCACACCACAGAGATCAAGCTTCAGTACAACATGCTGAATACTTGCAACTTTAAAAGCAATGCAATGTTGATAATCTCTAAGGTTTTTATCTAAAGACAGGAAAACAGTGATCAGTAATTGCTTTGTTGAAAGATGATTAATGTTGCGCAACTCTTATTCTACAGTCTTGCACATTTGCAATCTTTAAAAAAGTGCCTGTTTCGCAATCAGAAAAGGTTGACACTTAAAAAGAAAAGTGCACGTGCAGTTTATCAAATCTAAATCATTCCAATATCAATGTGTGCTATTACTAAGCACGACCTGGTTTTAACACTTGGTTTGTCACTGTTGTATTCAAAGAAATAGAAAACGGCCACCTCAAAATTGTAAAGGGATTTATTTCCATATCTGTTAAGACATTAAAGACTCTGCCCATTACTTTCCAAATGAAATAAAAATAAAACCTGATCTAAACTGTTAACAAGTAACTAAAGGCAAAATATTACAGTTTCAGCAATTATTCTGCTGAAAACACTAATGTCAATCATGTTGGTCTGGAATAATGATGCTGCTCAATAAACTGTAAGCACTTTATAATGACTTGAGGGCTTCCTGCTGGTAAGCCGGACTACTATTATTCTGAACACAACTGTATACACCATCAGTTGTATGGATTTTCACTGCCGCTGAAGTCTTCACCTGATACAGACTATAATGCAAATGCTAGGTGGAAAAATCACAAGGACAGAAAAGAGAAGAATGAAGAAAATGTGAGTTAATTTCAACCGATCCTGTCACTGCACACTGTTTGGCAGTTATTCTGAAGCTCTACTAGAATTAGATACAGCTTCAGGTACGGATTTAGAGTTTTGCAAAAACATGAAAAGCACTGACTCTACAAGGGCATGTGCCAAGGACTCAATGTTCTCTCTGTCCAGGTTGGTTGTGGGCTCATCCAAGGCCAAGATCCCACAGTTCAGACAGAAAGTCTCTGCCAGGGCAAGACGGATGATCAGGGACGCCAACACCTGCACAGGAATGGCCATGATTGGGAAAAAGAGGAACTGATTATACAGAGCAGCTACACTGATACAACATAATGGTTCTGTTGCTCTTGTGTTGATTAGATGCAAACTGGTTGCAAGTCACAATTTTTGTTGACACTTAAGTTTAAATCCTACAGAGTGGAAAAATAATTATAAATATTAAACAGTCAAACACACAAACTATATGAGTGTGCTATGTGTTTCAAAGGTAGAGTCTTTGTACTAATAACTTAAAACTTTCAAATCAAGATTTTATATTTATTTCCAACTTGACCTATAAAGTGTCCAAACAAATATTTTAATTAACTGAAAGGCATATCTTTATGTTACAGGAAAGCTAGGTTTTAAGAAATGATGAGGAGTGTCTCAATTAATGCGACCCTAAATGTATGCCAAATATGGGCAATAAGGGAGTGAAGAAGAACGTCTTTTTAAATATCAAAGCATTTTGAACAGTGGTGACAGTCTTTTGATGATGGATTTGTCATCTGGCGGTTTTTACTTGTATTCAATGCCTGCATTGTGACGCACCAGCATAAATACATGGACAGCTACTGATTGACTGACAATGTTCTTGTGTACATTTTATACATGTATAACTTTTAGCCATGCCAGCACAAATACAGAATTGGCATTGTCAGCACCTTCTGGCCAGCACTGCAGCGTCCTCTCATATCCAGAGCTGTGTCTCCTTTCACCATCACTACTCTGTAGTTGTAAACCCTCCTCTTGACTCCAGCTGATGAATTTTCATCCACGTCCGACCTGATCTCCACATACTCAATATCTGAAGCAGATGAGACACAAGACAAAAGACTTAACAGAGGAAAATATTGGCGAGGAACTACTTTGTATAAGTTTGAAAAAAAAAAAAAAAAGATAGAAATATATATATATAATCGTAAAAGAGAAGCACCTTGACCCCTATAGGTGCTGCGCCACAGGTCTCTGATAATTTTATTGATCTCATCCATCTTCATACTGTGGAACCTCATGATGGTTCTGTGGAAAGGAGAAAGAAAACAACGGTGAAACTCAGTATGAAAGGGGATGCTTTATTTGCACGCTGTCTTTGTTAGATTGAAAATACCAAAATAAGCTCAGAAAGACGTATCAAGTATATTGTCAAACACGTGTTTGTAAAATAAAATCCTCTCAACTCAAGATGACAAAAATGCACCATTAGCAATTTCTAAATATAAGTTAAACAAGTTCACCGCTGCAAATGTGACTTTCACATATCTTGGTTACAAAATGAAAACTGCAGCAACATCTTTTTTTTTTTCATTCAATACTGATATGTTAGATGATATGTTTTTGTAAAAAAGATACGCAAACAGAAGACTGAATGCTGCCTTCCTGGATACCAAGAAATATTTTGTCTATCATCTAGCAATTTTATGAAAAAGTCCAGTGTGGTTAAACAGACGAGAGTGATAATCACACAAAACACAGTTTCTTCCTATGACCATATATGGGGGGTAGATGAACCACAGAGGAGAGTTGAAACCAGAAGGTTTGGAGGACACCTTATCAAACAATCTGACCTACTGCCTTATGTACGCAGCTGCTTAGTCAACAGATGCAATTACTGACTTCCTTGCAGAAACAGCATACATCTTCCAAAAAAGGAATTCTATGAATTCATCAGAAACTCAATAAAAGCAAATATGAGCAACTTAAGCTGGATTCTTGTATTAGGATGTTAGGAATGTTGCTATAGTTCCTGTTGTTGTTATCGTTAAATACATTGGTTATTTAAATGTAAGAGTGATGCAGCTTTTAAAGTGTTCCCAATCGAAGCACAAGTATGGTGCAGCACTATAAAAAATACTTAAGAAAAACTACTGACTAGTACGGATCAATGAAATAGCGCCCCCTCCTCGCTTCATTTTAACAGACATGTTAAAATGTCCAGTGTGGTAAAATCTGGTGCTTCATCCAAAAGCTCAAGTTTTGTCTCAACTGTCCAATGGACTTTGACTCATCAATTGTAGCTAATTCCAGTTTTGCTTTTTCATTATTTGTCGGCCCACTTGAAGTCCATTTTGACTCAAAAGACAACATATGGTGTGATCTGTACCTCAAACTTGGAGTTCACCTTTAAAGTCTTTGTAATGTTGTTCAGGGCTCTTTATCTTTCTTCTCAATTTGCCATCAATTTTCTTCTAGACTTCTCTAGACCTCGGCTACGGTCCACTGAACTCTAAACTTCTCAATAATATGTGCAGCTTTAGTCACAAGAGCACCAATGTGCTTGAAGATTGTCTTATAGTCTTTACCTTGAACATAATTGTCTATGATTTTCTTTCCAACATCCTGAGCCAGTTGTTCTTCACTTTCTATGGTTCATGTTCAGTATGGTACACATCATGTCATCAAACAGCACACTGACAACAGCACTCTGTAAGTAGGCTGCCTCACTGATTACAAGTGTAATGTTAATAAGAAGTCTCACTTTGTATGCCAACGGTCAAATTATTTTCAGTACCATAATGTTTGTCTAGCCATTTCATTTGCTTTTTAAAAATTGTTTAGTTGAAGCCAATTTTAAAAGCACCGTCTGATTTTTTTTTGTTAATTTTCAGTAAATTTTTTATTAGTACTGCTTTTATCAGTTATTTCAGTGACGATTGTGGGTCATTAACAGCAACATTTTGTCCACGTGTATCAGTCGGTCACATTGGTATAAGTGCCTACAACGCTTTATGCCTGCTGATGTGAACTAGGTCACAAAACTGACGTAGTGCAGTACCAATGCAAACGATTTATCAGAATAGGAAAGGATGTGGTGTGCTCAAGTTCAGCCATTAGTTAAACTAATACAACACTAAAAATAAATCAAAGTAAAATATTATTTTGTGAACTCGATATTTATAATACACATCCACATATTCATCCATCCATCCATTTTCCGTCACCGTTCTCCCTAACGGGGTCGGGAGTTGCTGGTGCCTATCTCCAGCTGCGTTCCGGGCGAGAGGCGGGGTACACCCTGGACAGGTCGCCAGTCTGTCGCAGGGCAACACAAAGACAAACAGGACAAACAACCATGCACACACACACTCACACCTAGGGAGAATTTGGGAAGGCCAATTAACCCGACAGTCATGTTTTTGGACTGTGGGAGGAAGCCGGAGAACCCGGAGAGAACCCACGCATGCACAGGGAGAACATGCAAACTCCATGCAGAAAGACCCCGGGCCGGGAATCGAACCCAGGACCTTCTTGCTGCAAGGCAACAGCGCTACCCACTGCGCCACTGTGCAGCCCCATCCACATATTAAAAACTAATAAAGTTCAGTAAACTAAGTTTGCAGAGGCTATAACTCTGCAAACGTAGTGAAAGAGAAACACAGACAAGACATAAAGGTTAAAGGATATCTTCATGTCAAAATAATAAAACCCTCTAACAAAAAAATCTAAAAGTATAACAAACATTTTAGCATCCTGCACAAATCACAATATAAGTTTAAAGTAGTTTAACCTCCAACTAGAAACGATGACTTAAAAATGTCGTATCTAGTCAACTAATTTTCATAAGAAGATCAAAGCATCTTCCGAGGTTCAGAAAAATGCTCAAATTTGCCACAGATTAAAATGCTTCTCTTGGGTGCAATCTGGTGCCTCTGTGACCCAATTACCTCTTTATTTAGTTTCACTTTCCGAGGTAGTACTCAATATGCTCTACGCAGGAACATGTAAAAGTGGTGAAGTGTGTGTATTACCAAAACACATCTGCGTCAAGCAGTAGAGGTTTTTGAGATATAAGATTGCTATTATTAAGACGCTATTACTAACGGCTCTTTAAGTCTTTTGAAATCTAGAACCCCCTAATTGTGGTGTTCATTTAGAAATTTCAATTATATTAAATGCAGTAATTATAAATGTAATTATGCAATATGAAAAATGTATTGAAAAAAATAATAAATCTAAACAGTCACTACACTGAGTACTTGATTTATGTCAGTTTTCAGAGACATTTTTAAGCATGTCTGATAGTGGAAGCTTTTAAAAACTATCTAAATAGTTTCTAGTTGGCCATTTAAACAGCCAACTGTAAAGTTTCATTCACATTTTGCCACCAAATGTCCCATTTACCTGACATTATTACATTAAATATCTCAACTTCAAACAGACTGCTTTGTGTTCACACAGAAACTGTGACATGAATGTATGGGCTGCAGAAAAAAGCTTTTTACGCTTGCTTTGCATCTTGATTAAACTGCACAATGATGCTCACAACCCACCCACATGCATGGGTAAATTGTGTGATTGCTCATTTCTCAGATGTTATCAGAGTCTGCGAGTGCAAACCTCCTCATATGTGCTTCCTTACCAAAATTTACAAATTTGAGAGAACCTCATTCTTAGGAACACAATCTTACTAAGACTGATGACAAAGAGTGGTACAAGAAGCATTTCAATGAAGTCAGATAAGGGGGGAACAAAGAGTGTATGATGCCCAACTTTTTCCTCAGCTAGTAAATGCATTGTTGTATCCATCTTTTAAAATGTAAAACAAGATAATTCTGTTGCTCAAGTTTTATTAAACCAATATTTGAACATTTCTGAAATAAATATTTGAGGTGACCTAATTTTTCTTGTGACTGTATTAAAAAATGTTACATTGACAGGAAATCTAAAAATATTACTTGGTAATTATGTTTCTGGAAGACATTATTAGCAGCGCTTTTACACACATCTATTGAATTAAAAACAACAAACCAAAAAAATAGTATTAAAATAAATATCAAAGCCATGCGCCGTGGCAATGTGTGTGAGATGCAAATGCAAACGCCACACAAAATTCTTTGCTCACAAAGATATGTGGTTTCTGATATGTGCGACATGGGGAATGGTCCAGGACGATATCACAAGATCTGGTCATTTTCTTCAAAAGACCTGAAGAACTGTGGAACTTTAGACATGTAAAGTTCCACAGTGTAAGCAGTTTCAGCATTTCTCACACCTTATTCACATTTAACAGCAGTCACTAATGTTTAAAAGGATAAGGTTGTGATAAATGCCACTGGTGGGAAAAAAAAATTTGGTAATTCAAACAAATCAGTTACTTACTGATCAAGGGCTTTGTAGTAGAGATCGAGGTCCTTAATGACTAACTCTGTGGTCCTCATGGTGATCATCTTGTTTTTGTAGCGCTCCTCAGCTTTGTCATACTGATCTTCTCTCAACTCTTTTCTGTAAAAATTTAATTAAGAAAAAAAAAGTTTTAAAAAAATACTAATTTTGAAATAATTTAAAGAGTGATCTTTCTCTTTTTAAAATTGCAAATATTTTACCACTTAATGAGTACTTGTCTTGGAGCTATATCATGCTTTATTCAGTAAATCCACATAAGTAATTCCAGAAAAAACCAAGATGCAGTGCTACTCTACAGTGAAGAATATCCAAGCTACTAAGGAGCTTATATTTGGGTTCCACAGATGCAAACTAAGTGGTATGATGATAAACAGTTTGGCTGATACTGTTTCAATTCAGTTTACATTTATGTCTGTTTTACCTGTAATGCAGAATCTCTTCTTCAAAGCCTTTCTGCCGACCGAGTGCGATGCTCCGGTTCTTCTTCAACTCTTCTAACTTACGTTCTGCATCACGACGTTCTCTAAAAAAAGAACAGAAAAGAAAATAGAGAGGTTTGAATCACTAAAAACATTCCACTCAAGGGATAGTGACAAGTCTTGGCCTATCTTGAAGTGGTACTGTATTTGTTTTTCAACAGATTAATACAAATTGTGAGGTGCTCTTACTGGCGCAGCTGCAACACCTGCATGTTGCCCATGTCTTTCAGAAGAGTTTCTCGTTTAGCTACAACCTCCTTCAGTTCCTCAACTCGCTTCCTTAATGTCAGATTGTCCTGTAACCAGCGCTCTTGGACCTGAAGAAATAACAAATATTTAAGAAACAAATACATAATAACACTGTTAAAGAAAAATATCAGAAGCGGAATGTTGCGGGCTCAATTCTGGTCTCCAGATTTTTTGTCAATTACATATTTAAACCAATTCTTTTATAGTTTTTGGAACTATGATAAGAAAAAACTTGTTTAAAGAATTTGAAATATAATTTCCAACCTTCTGGCAATGAGCTTGTTATTGATTATTGATATTAGAAGCAGAGACGGAACCATACTGTGCATGAAAGAGCTGTCATTGGCAGATAAAAACAAACTGATCATAGAGCTGACACTTTTTACTGCCTTTAATATATCATATAAGTGGTTACCATTATTAAATCAGAAATTGTCATGTACATTCTCAAGATAATCTAGGTCCTAAATTAACTTATATTTTTATAAGGCTGCAAACATCTCCAATTCTAATTCTGCTGCAAGTCTTGTTCTATGGCAGCCTGAACGGATTACAGATAGAGCTTTATTTGAAGGGGTGTGCATAAGACTAACACAAGGACTTTTAATCCAACAAGAAGTTTTATAAAAGGTCCATTAAAGGTATTTACCTAATGACACTTCATTGCAATAGGCAAACATTCACATTCTTTTTTAACACTACCATACCTAAATAATAATACTAACAGTAAAAATAATGAGCCAAATATCTGTACCTTTTGGGTATCTATGTCCTGACGAATGTTTCCCATCTCCTTACTAATTTTTTCTTTCTGCTTCTCAGCCTCATGGAGTTGAGTGTTGGTTTCTTGAAGCTCAGATTCCTTTTGCTGCAGCATGAATAAACAGTTGTTTGATGCAGTTAAAATTAAAAGTAAGAATGATCGCTAAGGTTTTTTATGTATTAAAATAAAAAGATAATAGTGAGTGATTACTGTGCTTTCAAAAAAACTCAGGTAAGAAATGTAAAGGAATGTTAACCAAAATCAGTGAACACATTACCTCTTTATATTCCTCTCTACCGTCATCCATGTATTTTTTAATATCTCGTTCCAAACTGGAGACAGACTTTACCCTCTCTTTTATGCCATTGATCTGTAAAAAACAGTGATTGCATTGTAAAACCCACAATACTTTAAATGAAAACAAGGCTGAAAATATAGATGTGTTTTTGTGTTTGCTTAAAGTGTTAAAGATATTTAACTTGAGCAGCATGCACAAGAGGTTAGAAGTGAAGTTTCTTTTAGTACATAGTACATGATCAAGTCTTAAGGGAAAGCAAAAACACATTGGTAGGTGACATGACAGCATTACTAAAAGCAGAAAAGGATGAAACAGAAAGCAGTTTAGAATCTGCTTTGTACATCATGTACAAAGAGACAAACACCAAGTTTGGAGATGACTGAGATGAGAGCATGAGTAAGCATCAACCTTTTCTTGGCCTTCTTCTTGTTTCTTTCTTTTATGCTCCATTAACTCTTGTTTCTCTTGTTGCAGCTTTTCCAAAGCAGCAGACAGAGGTGACAGTTGTTCCTTTGCTTCCTGTATGAATAAAATGTTGTCAAATATTACTGGAAAATCAATTCTTAATACACAAATGTCAAATTGTATTGTCACAAGAACAATATATTTGTTTTTTAGAAAACAACATTTACACAGATCTTATGTTTCATTAAGCCAGCATTTCTGTATGAAATATGTTTTTAATAAAGAAATGGTCTAATATAATATTCTAACCTAAAATGTGATGTTTTCGTAAGATAAGTGAAAAATAATCATAATTAAAAGAAATAAACCTTAAAAACATTCAACTGTGTGTATTATTCTATTTAATATGCTTGTCTTATGGAATTGAGTTACTGAAAAGTAACTTTTCAATAATATTCGGATTTGTTGAATTGGTCTGTATGCACAAAACGATGTGTTATCAAAACTGTGAAGAGTACATGAGAATAAAAAAACATGAATATTATAATAATTACCCTAATGTCTCTGGTTAAAGCCTGAATCTCTGCAGTAAAGTCAATACATTGCTCCTCCAGCTGCTGCTGTTTCTGCATGTCGCTGCTTAGCTGCAGCTTCTCTGCTCTTGTTTCATTTACGGCACCTTTCAGGATCTGAATCTGGTCCTGTTGGTCTTGGATCAGCTTACGTTTCAGCTCCATTTTGCTAGAGGCTGGAAGGAGACAGTGTCAGAGACAAAGTACAGAAAAACAATTTTAAGACACAATGTGCTAATGACAAAGAGTTGAATCAAAAGTGGGTCAATTTTGACTTGTAAGGCATGATGCTAATGTGCAAAAAAAGATTCATCAGGTTCTGCTTCAGAGTATTGTTTAAAAAATAAATAGATTTAATTGGTATCTGCATGAGTGTACATTTCAAAGAGGATTCTTTTAACTAACACATGTGTAAGCTAAATGTCTTTTTCAGATACTAGAAAAATTATTATCAAAAATGTTCCTTTTTAAACATTACTCTTGGAATCTGTCAACATGTTTTCCTTTTTAGCAAATTATGCAAAAAAATATTTTTATTGTTTTGTTTTTATACTGTATTACACAATACTCTGTATAAAAAAGTATGACTTGATTAAAACTGTGTGTGCGTGCTTGGGGTTAAGCTTTGAAATAGTAGCTGAAGTCAAAGCAATTAAGCTAAGATTAAAAGCAAAACTAAAACATTAAAACTGTAATGCACTGTGGAAGTTTGTGAATGAGGAAAACCTACTGGTATCCAGCTTGTGTTGGGTTTCTTGTTTCTCCTGACTAACTTGCTGAATGGTTCTACTCAGGTCTATTCCCTGGAGTTTAGCTGCCTGCTGAGCAATTTTTCTGTCCAGCTCTTTAAGGTCCATCTGCAAATGTACAAATATATGAATTGGCACACGATTCGAAAGTCTGCATTTAAAATTAACAGCCTATATTTTAAACAAACACAGCTTGGGAAAATCATTTTAACAGTCAACATTAACACAAAAAAATATGTAAATATACACATTTAGGCCATGGCATTCTGACTGAGAGGTTGAATGCATGACGCTCCTTTTCTTGTTGAGTGGCATATTCTTGTTGGAAAACCTGATCTGTTTTTCGTATAATGGAAATGCAGTCAAACTTAGAACCAGTTTTGTTTCAACTGCATCAGCGTCAGGCCCAGTCTATAAAAACTGTTCAACAACGGCATCACTTTGCTGTTTGTTATTAAAAAATAGTGATGGTTGTGGAAATCAACCCTAAAAACTAAAACTTTGAAAATGTCAATAAAATACGATATGTTGCGCTTACCTCGAGAGAAAGGCAAAGAAGATTTTTTTGCTACTTTATTTCTAGGACTGAAACAATTAATCTAACTAATCATAAATAAAACTATTATTGAAATAAATAATTGTCAACTAATTTAGTAATCGAATCATTGTTAACTGGATATGCAAATTCAAAAAATGCTACTTGCAAGAAATATTACTTCAAAACTGTACAAAAAAATATATACAGTTTGCATTTAAGATAAAAAACACCTTTGTCTATAAATATGTTCTACTCAGGATTCATTGAGTGGCATAGTTTTAGCTTCATGCTGTTTAAATTCTGTGAAAGTAAAGACTCCTATTAAGTACCTTTTGCTATCCAATTATTAACTTGGTTATTAAAATGCTTTTCCTATTTAAAAAAGACACAAAAAGCAAGATTCAAATTAAATGTTTAACATTATGAAGTGGCTCTGTGGTGACTGGCTGGATGGGAAAATCAATCTGATCTAAGAAGACTCAAATAACTTCAGTTACAGACACCTCATATTAATCTTGGTTGAGTCTCAGAAGGATCAGATCTGCCCTTGTAGCAAAAGACTTTCATGTAATGTAGAGAAAGGCTAGAATGTTTTTATTAGTTGTTGAGATTAGCTGGGCGTCTGTCAGAAATGTGCATGAACCAGTGAGGTGATGAGGTGATGAGAAGATGCAGAGGGAACAGTGGTACCAAGTATCTGTCCATGAGAGAGATGTCTTGCAGACAGGCCTTGGCTGTTTCCTCCTCAGACATTAAGGTACCAAGCAGAGTCTCCTGTTCTTCTACTTCTGCCTTGAACCTCTCGATTTCTCTGTTCACAGTCTGAAGTCGGTTTCTCAGCTCAGGCAACTCCTTCTCCTGAAATTGTACAATGGCCTGTCTGCAAAAATAAATAAATTAGTTAAAAAAGAAGTATATAGTATTTCTTTCAAACTTCAAATTTAATATCTTCTCAAATTAGCAGCATATTTCAGAAATATAGCTGAGTAACAGGTAAGTAGCAGTTGTGTGGATTAAAATGTCTTGATAATGACAGAATAATGGGCAGGCTGGTTGGAGAAGACAGAAAGGCAAAGATAACTCAAATAATTACTCTTCACAACCAAGGGGTGAGAAAGTAAGGTAAGGTAATTTTAGTTAAAGCACATTTTCAGCAGTAAGGCAGTTCAAAGAAATTAGTGATTGTAGGAGATTAGCATCATAGATGTGCATCTGACCAATATGCAAAAAAGTTTTTAAAAACTTGTTGAATCAATCAACCACAAGGAGTTCAACACAACAGTGATCCAAACCAGTTTTTAGCAAGATCTACCTCATATAGAGTTCAGGAAGTGTGTGCATCTTTTAGTTTCATCAGTAGCCAGAAAATTCAAACAAAACAAAATAATTTATACAAAAAACAAAACAAAACTGCTGGGTCACTGCGTAAGAACACAATTCAATTAGTCTCATGGGGTAAAACTTACATCCTATGAGAATTTAGCTCCATCTAGTGGAACTGGCTGGAACTTTACTAACTGTGCTGGCCAATCTACTTGGTTTTATTAAAACTTAAATTAGTTTGAAGACTGTTTTCAACTATAATACCTTCCTGTGAAAAAATAGTCATGGAAAACTATGATGAAAATGAAGCTTAAGGACAAAAATTGTTATTTTCATTTCTATACATTGACGACACTGATTAATATGCAGATATTTCATTTTCAATGAGTCTCATATTGTGTTCCTTACTATCCTATAATTGTATGGACCAACCAAAACAGAATGGTGAAAGCAGAACTAAAAGTCTGCAACTGCATAAATAATGCTACTTTTAAGAAAAATATTCATCTCTGCATCTGTAGGTAAAAAGATTATGAATTCATTCATTTCTTTGAAGCAATAAAAAATTACAGCTTTACTGCTTCATTTATGGGTTTTTTAAATCAGCATACCTCACAGGTTTGAGTGCCATCATTTCATCCCTCTTCCTCTCCTTCCTCTTCAGGTCCTGCTCTGTGTTCTTCAGTTTGTCAGGCACCAGGCGTAGCTTGGACTGCATGTCACTGATAACTCCCTGCAGGTCAGACTCTGAAGGAAAGGTCCGCTGGCACACAGGGCAGCAGGGCTCCCTCTCCTCTGTCAGCTGGCTGATGAACTGAGTGTACACTGCTGTGGCTCCTGCTAACATGGCTTTATCAGGACAGGTGGAAAAAGAGAAAACATAACATTTACACAACAGTGGTAAATGCACACACTTTTTTCAGAGTAGGGACTTGGCTGCCACCATGGCAGTTGGTTAGGAAATTAAAAAGGCAATTAAATACACAGGTCGGGGGAAACTTACAGATACTGGCCTGATTTGGGGAATAGCTGCAAAGAAGATAAACTGAAAGTCTGCAGAAAGTACCAGGACTGTACTGCAGAGGATTGAGGGAAAGACATGTACAACAGCTATATAAAGATCAAAACATTGACATTTGAGCCATTGTCTGGAAACTACTTGCATTTAAATCCAATCAGGAAATTTGGGTTCTTTCTCCAAAGTCTAGAGAAAACAAGTCTCAGCAACCTCCAAAAGTTGATAAAACAAGTATCAGCCACCATCCCTACAATAAATAAACTGTTTAGTGTAGATGTGTAAATTTCAGCTCATGTCCAGTTACCTCTTTGTTTGGATACTTTCTCCAGATCTTCCTGCAGCCTTCCCAAATCCTGCTCCAGATCCTGACTGCCACACAAGCTGAAGAACTTCTCTTCATCGCTGCTTAGTTGTTGTTCCTTCTTCCGCAACTCAGCAGCAATATGGCTTTTGTTCTGCTCACTTGATGCCAAGTCCTTACTGAGATTCAGTAGAACAGGAACAGACAAATAGGTTTCCAAACTCTTTTAACTCGAATAGGTTTTTCATTTAATAAAATAGACCCCACTCACTTTAATTTGGCGAGTTTGTCCCTTGTGCTATTGATTTCCTTGGACTTGGAATAGATCCAGTCTTCCAGTTCTCTCTTGTTGGGAAAATGACCCAGGAGGGACGTGAGATCCTCGCCGTGACGAGCCTTGGTTTTCCGTACCTGCTCCTCTTTCTCTGTCTGGAAAGGTGAAGAGGAAGCATGAGAAGAGAACAAAACAGCAACAACATTTGAGAAAAAAAAGAAAGACCAAGAAGAATGTAGTAAAAATAGAAGATTAAAAATGGTTTGATTTGAACAGCTTACCATGATTTAATTAAGCGACAAGCACAGAAAAAGAAATGAAAGGACTGAAACTATGTTGCAATGTGTAATAATTTCATACTTTATCTTTCTTCAACATGTCCATCTGCGTGCGTGCAGTTGTGTGCGTGTTAAGAATTTGCATCTCTTGATCGAGCCGTCTCTGTGCCCGGTCAAGCTCAGTCTTTTCTCTCTGGAGTTCCTCAATCTCAGTCTTCAGCTCTTCAACATTGGAGCTCTGAACAGCACGTTCCAGCTCACGCTCCTGATGAGGAAAAACAACACACAAAATGGAGCTGATAAGTGTGTGACTGAAATATGGCAAAAAACAAAAGTAGACACTTTATGTTACAGAAATATTTTATTCATGACAACTTAATTATTATATTTGATAGTTCATACAAAATCTTGATGTATACTCAAATAAAAAACTGGGAAATGGTATGAAAAAAAAACTGTAACCAATGAGAATAATATGACAGCAGTTCTAAAAAAATCTAAAGCTGTTGATTATTTTTTCAAGTAATACAAGGCAAAAGTTGTAGTGCAGTCACTTCTCAGTAGATAAAAAATGACTTAAGATGTGTGTCATCAAAGTGTATAAATGTGAGGGATCTTACATTTTTAGCCAATTCATTTTCCAGCTCTTGCAGTCGATTGGACGACCCTTCTAGTTTCTGCAGCTCCGCCCTGATGTTCCTCAGTTCCTGCTGCTTCTTTCCCTGCATGTCCCTCTTCAGCTCTACGGTTCTCTCCAGGCCAGCCTTCTTATCCCTTATTTCGTCGATAGACTGCTGCTTCTGTTGCTCCTTTTCCTGCAGATCTGCCTACAACACAATAAAAAGAACAACAAAGAAAACTGTCAAAATTCTATTTATTTCAAGTGAAATTTAAGTAAAGTTTGATATTTTACTTGTCAAACATTATTTAAAGTTTCATAAGTAAAGTTATCAAACATTAATCATCAAAAAAACACAGCAGGAAGTACAAAGGTCATTGGTCCAAAAAATTGGACAGGAGTGTTATGGTTTCAGTCCAAGTATTTCTTACTATAATCTGACTGAGTGTCTCTTTCTCCTGCTCCAGTCTTTGTGTGATGTGACGATGAAAGCTTTCAAGCTGCAGGGAGGTGAAGGGGGGGCGGTCGTAACCCTCCATCTCCAGATGGGATGACAAAGAGCGAACCTGTGAGATGTAGAGGATGAGAGAGAAACCAAGGAAAGCTGTTGTTTTCTTGGAGCTTTTGTTTAATTACAATACCAGAACAAATTAAGATTATTAAAAGTTCCTAAACCCTGTAAAGTAGTGTAACATTTTTTAACTCGCTGTGGAAACGCCAACTATTGCCAGCAAGTCAGTATAAGAGTGCATTTCTCCATTCTTCTTCTCACCAGAGTGTCACGGCCCTTGACGTTCTTAGTATGGCGATCAGCTTCCAGCTGAAGACGACCTGAGATGAAAATAAGGAGCTTTCATCAGTTATTGCAAAGGTTTTACTCAGGCTTAATCAAAGCAACAAACTCAATGCAGTTCCGTGTGAAATTCATGTGGCTTATATTATAATAATATAATTATCCTGCATGTTGAAGGAGAAACTAAGAATGAGACAAGGGAATTGGTCTTCAACACCAACAGTGTCTCCCAAAAGCATTCACAAACTGAAATGATCAAATTTATCTTTTTTCTCTA
The DNA here is from genome assembly GCA_922788865.1 of Poeciliopsis turneri. Taxonomy (NCBI): domain Eukaryota; kingdom Metazoa; phylum Chordata; class Actinopteri; order Cyprinodontiformes; family Poeciliidae; genus Poeciliopsis; species Poeciliopsis turneri. The sequence continues at coordinate 1,258,358 of CAKLNU010000717.1, read as the reverse complement.
TTTTACATTTTGTTCACTTAAAAATAAAACTACAGTTTATTGTATTGGGGTTTTATGTGATGAAAAAACACAAATTGCACATATTTATGAACTGGAAAGAACATATACATCTTTTTCAAAAAGGTACAAATTAAAACTGACTAATGTGGCTTGTTTTTGTTTTCACCACCTTTTATTGAGATGACACTAAATAAAATCTACTGCAACCAATTCCCTCCAGAAGGCAATCGGACCAATATCTTTGGACGAGAAAGGTGATCCAGAGGGAACAGCAATCAAAACAATGTTTAAAACTCCACAGTTTAGTTTAACTTTGATCAGTCACATGTAAAATCTAAAGAATGTTAAAAACACAACTATTCAACAACAACAACAAAATACTTAACATATTTTTCTGCATAAAATCCATGAATGCAACTTTAAACCAATACTTTTTTGATGCAAGGCAACACTGCAAACAGCCATGTCACCATGCAGCCACAGAAAATCATTGTAAACAAAAGCTGATAAAGATTGTTTTAATTTACATTTTCATTACCTTGCTCGACCAAGAGATCGGCCTTCACTCGGTTGAGTCTCTGACATTCCCGACCGGCTCTCTCCAGTTCTCTCTGGCAGTCTGTCAACCTGCGCTCCTTCTCCTTCACTGTCCTCTGGTGGTTCTGGTAAATGTCTTGTAGCTCCTCATCTGAACCCTGAAACACCTGCACCACAGATGTTCACTGGTTTAAAGTGAATCTCTACATGAACAAGCACAGCTCAGCATTTTTATTCAGATAACAATGGTTTCAATAAAACAAAACATAATTCTAATATATATGTGTGTATGTGTGTATTATAGCTCTAACAGTTTGAAAAGTTTTGAAAACGTGAAACAGAAAAAAAAAGTACATTTATTTTAGAAATGTTGCAATTATTCCTCTGTAATACACAGCCATCAAAGAAGAAAAAACAATTTCACATTTATGGCAAGTGAGAGACTCAGGCTGTTCCATTTCTCCAACATTTGTTGAGTAAAATTAACAATTAAATACAAAGAGATACTTGCAGTCCAAAATGCAAAGCAAAACATGCACTTCAAAGGTGAACAACACTCGCACAGTAAATGATCAGACACTTGTAAAGCTAAATGAGTAAAGAAGAAAAATAAAAGTAATGGGTTTGCAGAAGATCACAGAACCTCAACTGACTGAATGTGACATTTAGATTATGTCACAATATCTTTGCTTTGGAAGATTGTTGACACTTCCTAAAATTTCACAATCTCATATCAACATATTGCACTCCCTCAATATTTATTTGCAAAACAAAATGAAATCGAAGAAAGATAGGCAGCTTTAGTGATGCAGCACTTGGTGGAACAAAAGCTCTCCTTGCATAGCCTGTAGTTAAATCTCATTTATGGTTTATGACGTGAAAAATATTTTATGTTAAGATACACTTGCTGAATCTGCCGCCTCTATGAATTCACCACACCAGCTGCAACTCTCCAGTGCGCTCACAATAAAACTGATATTTCTTTTTAGTTATTAATATTTAAGTACTGTTGCTTTACCTGTTCCATGGTTTCCCCCAGCTCTTTGTTATCCTCCTCCATCTGTTTCTTCCTGCTGTCCAAAGCCTTAATGTCATTGTCCAACTTCATTACCTTCCCCAGTTTCTGGTCGAACTCCATCAGTCGATTCTGACAAAAAATTAAGAAGACTGATGAAAAGGGAAGAATACTGACCCTCATTTACCCTCATTTATGCCGATTGCTATTTCTGTTAGTTTCAGTTTAAAATGAACAATTCACCCACCTCGAGTGGCTCAATCTGGCTCTCCGTCTGTTGGACACTGTCTTTGGAGGCCATCAGCTGAGCCTCCTTGGTGGCCACAGTCTCTCTGATCTGCTGAGCCTTCTCCTTGTTTTGCTTCAGGTAGCGTAACTCCACCTGGCATTCTTTGACTGTGTGACTCTGTTTGAGGCGCAGCTGACGCATTGTCTCCAGTGCCTTAATATATCTACACAATGTAAATAGTAATAATTAATTATATTGTGTTACTTGTGCTATTGTGATGTGTTATGAAGATTGGAAGCTTGGCCATTCAATGAAACAGAAATATCAGCTGGACTCACTTGGTTGCAGCAAAGATGGAGTCAAATTTGTCTTTGAGTGCTTTGCCCTCACTAAGTGGCCAGTTGGAATCTTCTTGGTGACAAAAGATGACATGATTCAGCACCGGCTTGGATACTCCTAAAGCAGAAATCATCTCCCGATCCAGCTCACCACACTTAGAAGAAAGGCTTACTTTTTCACCATCTCTGGGAGAATTAAAACAGGAGACAAACGTTCTCATTTTAAGTTTTCAAACACTAGGTAAAAGACTGCAGTAGGTTATTGAAAGTGTCTTACTTTATTCTAGTAATGACCTGCTCTAAGCTTTTGAATGAATAGTTCTTTGCTTTCTGTGTGCAGGACATTGAGCGCTGGATGGTGACTTTCTCCCCATTCACATCTGAGAACAAGAGTCGAATCTGAGCTCGTACGTCCGTCTCATGGGCATCCTGCAATGGTACATGATCACTTTAAAAATACAAAAATAAATTAGCAGCAACAGACAACATCATCTGACAAGCCAGAATAGAATTAATTTACTAGAAGAAATTTCATTCTGGGAAATCCAAAAATGTAACCATCTTTAATTACTTTTTTCTTCAAAAATCTTAAATAATCCTAAAAGGACTTTAGGGAAATTTATAAAAAACAACATATTTGTCTTTAAAAATCATTTGAATCAAATCTGGCTTTTGAGAAATCTAAATGTAATTAGATTTGAGGCAATGACTAATAAGGTCTTAAATGAATAATTAATGATAGTGCTTTACAGCTAAATTTAAAAATCCTCTCTAAAAAAATGATGAAATATTCATCGACAAACCTTTGGATCATGAACAAAAGCCCCTCCTTTAGATCCAGGGGGAAGTTCCCCCGATGTTGCATACTTGAGGCATTCAATAATAGTCTGAAAACACAAAAACATGTGAATCATATTGTACAAAGAGATTACAAACAATTACAAAACATACCAAATGTATTTGGTAAACTTCCGCTTAGCTATCCTCTATTGTGGAGCTTTAAAATAAACCATGGCCTTGCTTAATAGTTAGGATTATCTTCATGTTTTCTTACCGTTTTCCCTGCTCCATTGGGTCCCACCAGAACAGTCAAAGGAGTAAAAAAAGAAATGATTTGTTTGTCTTTATCCTCAATCCCAAAACTCCTCACGCCAAGGATGCTCATTTTGTCTATCTTTGACATTTTTGCTTTATGAAAGAGAGAAAGAACAAAGGCACTTAAAGTATAAGACAAATGCTTTAAAGATGAAAAAGTCTTGATCCATGGAAGGATCAGCTAAAACACAAATAAAACAAACTTAATGTTAATAACTAGTAATAGCTGTGGGTCTCTTTTGTTTGTTTACTTATAACAAAAGTTAAAAAATAAATAAATAAATAAATACAAAGCTGAAATGCCCCAGTCAGGCTTTTTATTGCCAATTGTGATTTCTACTGTCTAATGTGTTGATTATGACATTTGTCACACATAAGAGAAAAAATAATAGATGTGGAGTAGTTTTGAATTACTTACAATTAAAGTATTGAAAAATTTGTTTCAATCATGCATCAAAACATACACCTCTAGTATTTTAAGTTTTAATGCAAACATAGAAAAGAAAAATACATTTTAGAATATTCGATAGGGTCATTAAAAATGAGAGTCAATCAAAAGAAATGTGAACCATCCTCATCAGAGGATAATTGACTGGCGCAACTAATAATATAAAGTACAGCAATATTGTATTGAATTTCCTATATTTATTGTACACAATATCTGAAAAATATAAACAACAAAATATTCTATCAGAGATTCTTGAGAAGAGGGACAAAACAAAAACAACAATGTGCTCACAGGGCACATTGTTGCTGAATTTTCTTTTTACTTACTTGTTTGTCACAACCTTCAGTTCTGTGTCAACTCCGTCAGATGGATTTTGTTGTTTTTTGTTTTAAATAATATTATTTTGTTTCTTAGAAGCATTTGTCTGTAAAATGAGTAAAAATATCACTAATAGGGTCATTAAAAATAATTTTATATTTATTTTTGTCAGATGGTGATGACAAAGTTCTGGGTCAGGTTCTTTAAAAATGTAATTTAGAAAAAAATGTTGCAACTGGGATCCTGCATCTTGGCATCTTTCCATTTTCAAAACATTACTTACACTCATATTTAAATACATGAGCTTGAGGAATAATTTTGGGGGGAAATGTAAATCCATTTTGTCCCACTTCTCAAGAATCACTGCTGTAACAAATAATAGTTTCATGCACCTTTTCTGTTAATAATTTTCTAATCAATTTCTAAATAGAAGAGACTATTTCATGCTTTATCACCAGATTTATCACGTCGTAAATTCTGTGAAGTAATAAACAGAGCCTTTGAAGTTAACGCACGTGTTCATTTTAAAGCTTACGTTTTACAATAAAATTACGAATTAAATATTACACAACTCTGCTTGACACAATTGCAAAAAGTTACTTTGTTTTCAACTGAGTTTCGAGTCGACAGATACCTTTAAAAGTTTACTTCGTTCACAACAAGCTAAAAATATTTACATGTTAGCTAACAACGAAGTTTTGCGGGACTGCTGCTTTGCGGTTTAACAGATAATAAAACTCATTTCGAACTATTCAGATATTCAGTCTTAGAGATACACTGACAGTAATACGGTCAAAAGGAGAGCTCCCTGAACATGTACATAAACAATTCAACCCGATTACCTTCGACAGTAGCTGCACTTATGGCCAAACTAGAAACTACAGTTTTCGCGCTGGAGGGGAAGTGACGTAATGTTAGATGCTCACTTCCGGTCTATAGACCGCCCATTCAAACAACGTTTTTTCCTTTTTTTTTTGCAAAAGTAATAGATTAGAAAATGAAATTGTTATATGTTTTTATAAATACAGTTTTTTTTTAATCTGACTTTGAAAGTAAAGTAAAAAGGTAGCATTAATTCAACTTGAATGCTATTAACTTGTTTTTTATTTAGTGTGTGATCATGCTGATAATATGGCTTGCTCTTTTCCTCCTTTCTGTCGTTCTTTATTTCCTTCTTTCTTTCTTGGATTTTTGCAACTGAATTTGGACCTGATTCAAAATTTATTTCAAGATCTGGAAATCACAGACATGAACTTCATATCACATTATTCAAGGCCTGTGTGAACAATGATTGTCATCTTTGTTTTTGACCGAGGAGAGACAATGATTATATCAACAGAACGACATTGAGATTGGAGTCGTAGGGTAAGAGGCCAAGGATAAGACTGAAAAGGAGATTGATGAATGTGGCCAAAGAGGACATGGAAGTTATTTTGTGTGAGGCTAGAATGAATACTAATGGCAAATTTTGGCTTTGTAAGGGAAAAGCCGACAAAAAAGAAAATCTGAAAGTGGACTGAATCTATTTGTCTTTCTAAATAAACTGAATTAAGCTGCAATCAAACAAGTGTCTTTTTGTGAAGTCCAGAACTCTGCAATGCCATGTTAGCTAAACGTTGTCACATCTTTGACCACAAGATGGCCCTGTTACTCCAAAAATGATATTGCTTTAAAAAACCTATTATACTGAAGCTCCTTCCCTTTATTGCTCAGCATGCCAGTGATGAATATTCTATAAATAGTACTTTTGACACTCTCGGTCACCGATGTATTTTCACCTAAGAGCCAATATGATGGTGGCCTAATTTTTCTTAACAGGCATTTCAAAGGCTAAAGTCTCTTTTTTCATAGAGAACAATAGTACCATTCTCCAACATTCAGAGAACTCTTTTTATTTTATTAATGATTCTGTAACTTTCCATCTAGTTGGGTGCAATCTGCAGATGTCATTCACTCTAGTTCCAAACACATTCTCAATCTCCAAAAGCATTCTGTACTGTGGTGTGTTTATCCATTGTTATAGCACAGATGCCACTGCTTGCACACACAGACTAAGAATTGCTGCTGTTGACAATGTTATGATGACTCTGGTGTATCCAACCAAAAGTGAACAGGCTGAGCTGACAATTGGTGTCTGACATGGAGCAATACCAAAATATTTATTTTAAGATAAAATGCAACTAAACCTGATGACTGGCTTCATGGAACAGGACAAAAAAGTGCTGCCTATTTTTTGTGGCCTCTTTTGTCAGGAAACTGGTGAGATAGCCGCCTTTGTGCCTTTTGTGCTGATATCAATCCCATAATATATCCCATAAATCCACATATTCACAAACTGTTTTGTGACCTTTTGGTTTTTAGATGTTGCTCACATGCTGCTCCCTCCAGAACAGATCCAGAACCTTTCAGGACTCTTCTTTCTTCCAAAAGTAGACCTTTTTACCATAACATAAAACAATTATTGGGAAAAAAATGAAAGGATTATATTCTACAAATCACCATTTGGGATTTTCTCAACCATTGTTTTTTTTAGAAAACAACCTTTTTTTTTTTTAGAAAAAAGGTTGGGAGAAATCATTAGTTACCTTAAGAATATTGGGTTACAATTGGGGTTATTAAAGAAGGGAGAGGAGCTGCAGTAAGAATAGCTTGATCTGAATAATATTTTTGCAAGAATCATCACTGTTTAAATGTGCATAATGAGGTGCATGAGCAATAATTCAAACTGTAAGACAGTGGAGAGTTTTAGTGTGTGTGTTTGTTATTGTCTGCACAAGAGGGGATAAATCTTAATGGAAAAAAGAAGGAAGGAGAGGTTATTCTTAGTATGTGTTCAGGGGAAAGGGTGGGGGTGTTTAGGGAACTGAAGAACATCATACATCCATAGGGACCTGTAGGCCTGGTGTATCCCACCTGCAGCGACCCCCCTAAAAACCCAGAAACATCATCTCCTTGACGTCCTCCCTTTAGGCTTCCCCCTGAAAGACAGAAACACACAAACAGACAAACTGCCTCCTGCTTTTAGCCCACTGATTCAGTCTGTCTGCGTTATCAGCCCACTGACTCATTGTGCCTCAGTCTGTCCAGCTCATGGCCCTCTTTCTATTTTCATCCTGTCCTGATATGAAAATGCCATGACCTTGTGTCTTGTGTGAATCTTGTGTATTTTTGTGTTCCAAGTTCAGAATACCCACTGCCACCCTCTAAATGGAATTGGTTAACTTTGCATTTTTGATAATCACACATTTAAAACCATTTAATTCTTTTCCACTTTTCAAAACACTGGAATTTTAGGAAGGACATTGGAGCAGAAAGACATGGAAAAGAATTACAAGAAGGAGGAAAAGCACTAAGAGTATGTTTGGATACAGTGATATGAAATAGTGACCATCTCTTCCTTTTGAATGAATAAATTAGATGTTTTGGACTTCCAGCCAGGCAGCAGTCACACACAGAAAAACTAAAATAACAGCAATACCTTCCACTCAACAGTCTGCTTCTGGCCTTTCACAAAGATTGCAACACTGAAGGGCTGTTTAGATGGAAAATCGGTTTTGGAGCTGTTCACTTACCGAGAAGCCTCTTGAGAAAAGAGTTTATTTAAAAGGATGGACCACTCTTTGATCTGATGGTGTATCAGGGCATTCTCATGCTCCAAATTTGGTGATATGCATGGAATAGGTCTGATTGTTATGTATAGAATCAATCAGACAAGCTGGAATACATTTGTTGAATCAATCCATAAAAAAATTGTCTTTATCTATACATACATATTTAATATGTAGTTATGGTCAGAATGTATCCACTTGCATTTCCCAACTAGAAGGTGATGGTTTTGAAACACTGAGTTCAAGGTTCTTGATAGTCCTTCCAAACATTCATTGGAACTCAACAATGATCCTTTACATCATTGTGGACCGTGCCAAATAATTTAAAGGAACTCTAACAATTCTCCCACATAGAGTATTATATTAAGGAAATATTATGCCCAAAGCTTGGTGCTAGATGCAAAAAAAAAAAATGTGATCAAGAGATTAAGAAGTGTGTTTAAATGAGCCTTTGTGAATCAGAAAAAAATCCAACATGAATAAAAAATTTTGCAACCAGTTCTTGTGGTAGGAATCATTGATGTTGTATCTGTAGGAAAAAATTAAACTACACCTCCAAAACCCCAATATTTTGAAATTATGACCATTGTGTCTGTATTAAAGTTAAATTGATCAGAACAACTGAAATTTTCTTAAAAACTGTAACATATTTTTAACTCCAACAGACTCAAATTACTTACTGCCAAGAGATAATCCCCTGTGCTTTTAAGAATGTTTCTTTTGCAGTTGTGCATGCAATGACATCATAAGGGTGTTCAAGCTGCTCGACTTAAGAAAGGTAAGGGTGTTTCTTTCAGGCCTGCTAAGTGGACCCTGAAATGTCTTCTAACATTATTTCCTCCTCTTTGATTTTTCAAGACCTTCTGTTTTGAGTACCTCTCACACATCCTGCATTTGTCAAAATGACTTTCAGCTAAAGAGACTGTTTCTTCCAAGAAAAGTCCCTGATAGGTTTTAAGTTCCTGGGAAGAAAGAAAAATAAGAGCTGAACAGATTATTTATATTTACATTTCATCTTTATCTTAAAAAAAAAACAACTCTTGGCAGAAGGAACCCATTTAGATTTCCTTTTATATCATCTCATGTTATCTGAAGATTTACATGAATGGATTTTGAATGAGAGGTCTTAAAACACAATATTTCATTGCATCCGTATACACTTCCAAGACCTCAATAAAAATCCATTAGCTAATATGAACTGAAATATTCCTCTGGCATCACAAGAGCTTTTCATAGTTGCTTTTAGTGTGTCCTTCAATATGGACTTAACTCTTTGTGTTCATGCATGGAAGCTCATTCATTCATTCATTCATTCATTCATTCATTCATTCATTCATTCATTCATTCATTCAGCTTCTGTGATCGCCACCCTCCTCTATAAAAAAACAGCAAAGAACATGACTGATGAGAGAATTTATCACTGGGTAAGAAATAGAGAGGATTGAGACTGTTCATAGTTCTTCCCTAAGATCAATTAAAATATTGAAAACAAACTAATTCCTTCTGGATTTAGAATTTGCAAAACATTAAAACATTGCAAGTCTGCATCAGACTTTATAAGGAAGAAAACAGATCCAAAATCACTCCATGATTTCCCAGTTTTTGCCTCTGTCCCAACATTTGTGAATCTGTTGCAGCCATTAAGTTCCAAATAAGTTAATATTTGACAAACCACAATAAAATATAGTAATAATAATAATAATAATAATAATAATAATAATAATAATAATAATAATAATACACTCAAGGTCACCGTACATACTTTAACATAAAAACAAACACAAAATTGAAATACATACAATATTGTGGAACAATTCCTATAATTGTTCCTATAATTCCTATATTTGGCGATATTCCTAAGTCCCAAGTTTAGGAATTGGGGTTGTAATATCCATATTAAGAATAGATTGTAAGTATATTAACACAATAATACCAAAGTGTTACATTGGTGAGAAGAAATGCAATATTTTCTAAATGTAGAAAGTACAATCTGCTAAACATATTAACATAACAAAAAGAAAAAGGAAAACAAAGTCCACAAACAGTACTTATAAAGATTTTTTTTATGTTCTTAAATGATTCAAGACATGCCACAAATTTCTAACCACTTAACATGTCCGAATGGCTTAATTTCATTTGTGTACTTCATAGATGTGATTTTCATTCAATAAAGCCAAATCCATAATTCAGCGATGACTGGCTTTCATCAGACCATTTACACTGCTCTGCATAGCAATTAGACAGTTCCTCTTACTCAGCTCTTCGTCAGCATGCATTATGCCCTTGAATGTGTATCCTCTCAATGTAATTCTCATTACAAAAAAAAAATAATTTATTGATGCAAAAGTCATGAAAGCAATTAGCGGAAGGTAAGATAAATTTAAACATGAAATAAAAGCAGAGCCAGGCAGGTTGTTGTTGAATGGAGATAATGAAGTCAGTGTTGTGTCCTTGTCTGTATGTTGATTAACTTGTTGGCTGTCTTTTGTTGTCAACATATAAAACAATGCAATCTAAAACTTGAAGTAGTCTGAGAATTAGCAGGTCTAATTTACATTTTTAATAAACAATTATTGATATTTACATGCTTGCACAAAAAGCACCTGAGCAGAAAAATAACTTATCACAGCTGCATTTATGGTCTGCCTTTAAAATTATTCTGAGGTGAAGTGACATCTGAGCAGAATGCCACAGAATTAAACTGAGCAGCAATACCCATCAGTGACTCTGAGTCAGAACTGGTCAACTTATTTTCTTCATAGAAACCACACAAGTGACAAATTAAGTTTGACTTTTAAAATGGTTCTAAGAAGAATGTTGGAAAACCTTAACCACAAGTGTACACCCTCAACAGAGCATGAGAACCACAGAAAAAACACAAACATGTCCACCAACCCTTCAACTGTTAGTTTACTTTGCAATGATGGGAAAGAAAGTTTGATTTTGCTAAGTGACATTTATACATAACCCAGATTTTATTTGTTTCAGGAGCTGGTGAGTTTTGATAGAATCTTCTTCCAAACTTACTCCCGTCTCTGGTATAAATGTATTTCTATCCATTCAAATGAATTTCTTTTTTTTTGCAGTAGCTTAAAAGCACACTGAAAACACATTGCAGTTCTGACAAAGAACTTCCATCCATCCATCCATTTTCCGTCACCCTTCTCCCTAACGGGGTCGGGAGTTGCTGGCGCCTATCTCCAGCTGCGTTCCGGGCGAGAGGCGGGGTACACCCTGGACAGGTCGCCAGTCTGTCGCAGCTGACAAAGAACTTTGAAGAATCTTTTAAGCTTTGTTTCCAAGTTAGATTCTGTGACACATGATGACTTGGACTGAATTAACTACAAGGAAAAGAAAACTTGGTCTGAAACTCAGTTTATTAGTTTAAATAAGGTCGGCTATGGTAAGAATGAACAAAAACTATACATTTATCAAGCTGCAGGGAGAAACCAGGTTTTTTTCAAATGTTTAGAAATGGTCCTCTGTTCAGTCACCTGTGCAGGTATTGTTCAGAAGGACTGTGTTGCAATTCAGCAATAAAATGAGAACAGAGTATTGACTCAGGTCTACACTAGGAAGGAAGGTGACTGATTAATGTTGTTTGAATGAAGAATTGCAGGGAAAGGTGAAGATGAATGGTTCTCTTAATGGAAATGAGGTGGATTCATGGCGAAAATGAGCCCTAAGAGACCAAGATTTGCAGCGGGATGAGCTTTCAGCTGGGGATTGTTTGACTTTAATTCCAGGATGGATGGAATTAAAGATCTCAGGCAGGTGTAGCTTGACAAGAGATCCACGCAAGTGTTGTCGATGGATCATTCCAAGGAACGCCTAGAAAACAAGAAGAGAGAGTCCAGAGGGAACATTGGAGCAGCGCGTAGGGATGAGGAGCAGGAGATCATCAACCGAGGGAACAAGGAAGAAAATAAGCATAAGGTAAAGTTACATCAAATACTATTAACTTAGAGCCTGATTACCACTTAGAATCATAGAATCATCAGGCATCTGGCAAATCCTCTATCTGCTGCTCCTCTATCTGCTGCTCCTCTATCTGCTGCTCCTCTATCTGCTGCTCCTCTATCTGCTGCTCCTCTATCTGCTGCTCCTAATGATTGGCTGATGAGCTCCAGCTGGAACCAGTTCTAACACTCACTCACTGCAGGAGCAAGGTGTGTGTGTGAGATATACCCCCACACACACACATGCACACGCACACACACACACACACACACACACACACACACACACCCAAATCCTAATCACAATTCAATTTATCCAACATGTATGAAATACATACTACTTTAAAAATAGTAGTAGTAACAGAAAAGACCTTCCAACTGCAATTCTGGACAAAATGAACAGACTTCTTGATTATTAAAAACTCATATTCAAGGTGGTTTATATTGTAAAGTCATGACCTTAATTCAGTGAGCTATTTACAAACCTTTTGGTAGAGCAGCACTGAAAAACAAATCAATGAATCACATCGCCTATATAAATATTGTTTACTGCCTAATCCCCAATATATCCCCTTTAGATCAAATAACTTTTATGATTTATATAGGTTCACACAGTACTTACTACCCAGATATTGTGTTTATATAATATTACACCTATATTTTAACAAGAAAACTTTGACGAAACAATATCAGAAAATTCTCATTCTCATGTTATCTCCATGACATTGTTTTTCCTTTAGTTTCATAACTGGATGGTTCAGAGTTTATAAACTGGGGCTGTTTGAGGTACATATGAATAGTTTCTATACTGCTTTCACATCGTGTCTATTTCTAAGATAAGTAAGATTTCTGACAGATGAGCCAAGTTTAGCAATGCTCGAAATGGATCCTTCAGAAGAGAGAATTCACTTCTGCAGTCAGATGCCCAAACCAATTCTGAGATCTGAGTTTTTTCTTGTCTGCTGCTTTAAAATGACAGTTTACTGACTCCAGTTAGTGTAGCTACAGAGAAAGCAACGACAGAACAATCATTTTAAAGTAATCTAATTTCAGAAAGTTGCCTCTCTTTGTGATTTTCTATTTGTTTAAAAATGTCAATTCTCTTGAATCACTTATGGAAACAAGTTTCATTTGAATGCAGAAATAAGAGGCGTGTTCTTTGTTTTAGTTACATCACATGGCTTAGAATGGGTAATCTAGAGAAAATTTAAAACAGTACACACATTTTATATTTATCTAATAACTTTTTTAGCAGTACATCAAAATTAAAAAGATTAATGACTAACTAAACACTAGCAAAAGAATGAAATCGCTCTTTGGAAGTTTCCCACAGTCCAAAAACATGACTGTCAGGTTAATTGGTCTCTCTAAATTCTCCCTAGGTATGAGTGTGCATGATCGTTTGTCCTGTCTGTCTGCGACAGACTGGCAACTTGTCCAGGGTGTACTCCACCTCTCGCCTGAAACGTTCACTAGAGAGGCACCAGCACCCCTCCCGACAAGGGTGTTCAGCTTAGTTACTTTGACTTCTACAAATCAACAGGCTTCTATGGAAGACAACTTTTCAGTTATTAGGAGAAGGGATCAAATGGCTAAATCAAATTTAGGTTAATATTTATAGCTATGTAGCTGTGTTGGCTAAGCCCAAATAGCTAGTGCCAAACTGAAATCAAAAGAGCCTGTGATATCACAAACACAAGTATGACACGGGATATATTTTAAGCTGCCCTGTAATTGGGCTGAGATTAGCCCCCTACCGAGACGTTGTGGTGCGAGGAGTGAAACAGAATTGAGTCAACTTGAAGAACCATCCCACATCAAAGAGGGCGGGGAAAGAAGGAGAGCGCAAATGTGGGAATAAAGCAAAAGGAAAAACAAAGTCAGCACACAGGAAAAGGAATCTCTCTGTGGTTCTGACAATAACGACCAATTTTTACCTAACTTATTTTTTTCTGCTGTAATGTTTACACACCAGTGTAAATCATTAAATAGAATTATAGTTTTTATGAACTACAAATCAAAAAGTGTATTTTCAATGTTTCTGAAATCTTTCTTGAAGATTAAAATGGCTTTGCTGCTAATGTGAAGCACCATCAGTGAGTTTTTGAAGCTTTGAGCACAACTAGCAACAAAATCATTACACTTTAATCCTGAGAAGACTAAGAGCTTGCACTTGACCTTTCAGCTTTAAATCAAACTTTTGATTTAAGTTTGTAAAATTTAGATACTTTGATTTTTTTTTTCAACACATTTTTCTTATCACAAACAGTTTTGATAATTTTTTTTTTTTCAGGAAATCAGGCTTAGCATGTAGAAGATGCTACAGCATTTTTTTCACTAATATTGGCACAGCTATTATATATGGCAGTGGTAAAATATAGCATTTTTTTTCTTTTTATGTGGGTGCAAATACCATATCCTGTGTCATTCTCACAACGCAAAAGTAAATTTTTTGTCATTCATTCAGTCTTTATTTTGTGAAAACAACATTCAGTGTGCCAGAAAGCCAAATAAAAACAAATAGATCTGGACTATTTCAATGTATATTTAATGAATCTGTGTAATACCTGAATTTTACTCTCTGAAATGAGTGACAAAAAGTATTGACCTGTTTTGAAAGAGTCACAATTTTTAAGCTGCACTTGAGTTGCACTTGTATTCATCCTTCATTTAAATGTATTTTAAAGTTGCTTTGTGTAATTTTTCTTATTATTTCACAAAAAAAAAAGATATTTATGGGTACCTGCTTAGATATACAACATAGATAAGAATGTACAGAGCACAGGCATCAGAAGTGCTTGAATCTCTTGATTTATTGATTGCCCGACCAATCCCGTTTTAGCTGAAAGCTCTGCTCCAGACTGTGGTGCAGATTATATGATAGAGAATGAGCTGGAGTGTGAAATCAGAGCAAGTAAAGCCAAGAGAAATTGCTGAAGACAGGCAGCTGGAAGAAGAGCAATTATTATGAACAGGAGAGGTGATTGTACCGTCTGGTCCTGCTCCCGCTGTTGCTGATTCTATTAAATGGATTTAATTATTTGGATTTGGTAATTTATTCCTTGTCACCATAAGAAACCACTGGAAATGCTGTTCTACAATATTCAGTTACACTGATATCTGAAAAGTAACCTTTCAACACTTTGCTACAATAATATAGACGATTTATTTTGTACAATGACCCAATACTATTTAAGTGTTATATTTACACTGTGTTCCAAATTATTATGCAAATTGGATTTAAGTCTCATAAAGATGACATTCGTTGCTGGGCTATTAAATAAAGATTGTCCTGTGTGTCAGGGCTCTTTGAAAAATTATACTGACCATCAGTTACATTTACCATTTAAGAAAATCTGAGAAAATATCACTTGCATTATAATTTAGAATGCAGTGTAAGTGTTGGTAATAATCTGAAAACATCTCTTTTTTTAGTGAGTTCCACCCTAAATATCTATGGTTCATATCATATCAATCTTAGTCAACATACAGGTGCTGACAGCTCATCTGAACCTTTATTAAAGACTCCAGGATATTCTGTGATAGCCAGGGAAGTGACAAGATCACTGATGAAAGTCTGGCTTTCACAGCGGTGGATATAAACAGACGTATTGATGTTTGTTTGAGGGATGTTTTTGATCTTGGGAGTGCAGCCAGGTTGGAGCCCCTGTGAGTCAGTTCAGAGCAGACAAGAAACAAAATTCAATGAATAGCGTGAAGAATCAATGACAAGCTCATTTGTTTCAAGTATCAACAGTAGTTATATCAATTTTATAAATAAAAACTGTGACTGAATGGATCAGTTTGACAAAATTGTACAGTGGGTGAACCGTATGTGAGAAATGCTTTGAAACACAGCTGCACCAATAATCAGAAACTACTGAAATAAGACACATGATTGCAAATTATTCATGATTGAAATTGTTCATCATGCTGCCAGAAGTATGCCACATTACTTGTACTTCAACAAATTGAACAAAAATAAGATGACAATTTTACACTTGGAACAATAATAAACAAATTCCAAGTTTTTGTGACAGCTGTGTGAACCTATTTGGAGAAGATTCGTGAAATATGTTTTAATTCAAAGTGCCTACAAAGGGATTAAACCTAGTTGAAATATCCTGAAACAACATTTATATAATTTGCATTTATTGGTCAAATGATTGACAACTCTAGGTGATGTTCATCATATTTGAGATTGATATATTCAAGTTAACATTTGTTGGAGGCTGCACAAGTGCCAAATATGTTGACGAAGATTTAATGTAGAACACAATAAAAGTCAATGATCATAAAAAAATACACTGTTGGAAAGGAATATTTCCTCACAGTTATTTGGCAGAAGCAGAGTAATGGTCAACAACCCTCACCAAATGTTTCCAAGAGTGCAGCCATGTGCCAAAATGTGTGCAATGTGCAGCCATGTGTGTGATGTTCCTAAACAAAATAGTTCATAACTAACATAGGTGAAAAAGTAGGAAACAAGAAAACCATTTTTAAACAAAATTCATGAGAAACTCATGAATTCAGTTTGGAGTTTGTCATTCAGGTGCTGACAGTTTATCTGAACCTTTATTAAAGACTCCATGTGATGGACAAATGGTGAAGTATGAACAAAAGTAAATTAAGCTTGTAATGTGAGGAAATGTGAAAAGGTTTAAGGTATTTAAACTGCAAGGTACTGTCTACTTTCTGTTATGGTAATAAACTTCAAAAATAAATTGCAATAGTATAATATTCTTTACTTGCTTTCAACAACTATGACAAGACTGCAACCCAGCTTGCTTTTCCCGTTTCAGTGCTAACTGATGATTAAATGTTGTGCTGCTTTTTTTCCCACCACCCTTGGTGAAGAGACAGATTTTCTCTGAGCTTATATCAGCTTGTGCTACAACCAGAGACCACAGAAAGAAATCCTCTTTTTTTTAAAAAAACAAAAACAAAATAATCTTCCTGCAAATGCAAATGCTTCAACAGATTATGTAGTTGCAATGCTTCAATAGTCATTGTTGACTGTGTAACTCTTTGTTATGCTTCTCTCCTTCATTAGAACAGAAAACATCCCAGTGTATAGTTTTTGAGCTGAGTTGCAAAGTCTTTTTAAATAAGGGATTGCAAACCCTTTAGAAGTATCTTGTCAAAATCCACCATAATGCAGAGTAGACAATCATGTATACATACCTTTTTTTTTTAAATTAATTTTTAAAGTAATACTTTTTAAATGCAAATTTAAAAAAATAAAAGGACATATTAAAATGATCAGTAAAGTGTTATAAAACTGTTTACAAAAAGAGACCAGATTGTTGCGCTTGTTAATAGCAAATGGTTCTAGGCACGTCACTCTCAAGCAGTGTCTCTGTTTTGTAGACATTAATCTCTTAACTTAGAAGAACCCTATTTATAATACGGTTTTTCAGATGAATTACTACTGGAGATAAAACACTATCATTATCTTCAGTTAAACTAAAGTTTTAGGTGTGATCAGGAATAAATAATGAAGAGCTAAATAATTATTTTCCGTTTACAAAAGACTGATAATGAAAAGACAAAATTTGATTTGTGCACAAGTTTGCAATTTGCAACTATGAAGACTGACATAGTGGCAGTTTTCCAACAGATAAGCTTTTCAATAAGGATAAGCAAAAGAAGGTTATTGCTAATACAAGATGGGAAGTTGACTGAAAGGAAAAAGTGCGAGGAAAGGGTGAATAAGCAAACCATCAGGTGATTGTCAGACAAACCCCATTCAAGAATCTGGGGAGAGATTTACAAGGTGTGGACTGGGTTTGAGTTAACCTCAGTGGTCTCAAGATTTCCTTTCAGAAGGAAGAAGGTTTTTTGTTTAGGAAGGTCAAAGATTAAACAAAATATGTATATATAAAAAATAAAAATTCCCTTCTCACCCACCGCGGGTGGTTCTTATCCTCTGAGCTCAGGTCCTCTACCAGAGGACCCGAGCATGTAACCTTTTTTTGGAGTAACTCTTTTCACCCTAGTCAGAGAGGTTACATGAGTATTGAGGGTTACTTGAGTAGTAGCATTCCAACAGATCCACATTTTCATCTCCGTCTTGTTCCAGTAGCCCATTTGTCATCAAGGTGCTCTGGTTCCCCAACACCTGATGCAGACCTTGTTTGGCCGGGCGACGTCTGAGAACGGCATGTTATGCAACTTAGTATCTCTCATGGTATGAGGTAGGCAGTAGCTTGAAGGGTCTTGCCTAAGGACCCAGACTGGATTCGAACCCCGCCCTCTCGGGTGATATACTGATGCCTTATCTATTGAGCTATCCAGCATATATATATATATCAAGTATATATATATATACTGGATATATATATATATATATAGGACATATATATATATATTTGAATATATATTTGAATAAATATATGTATATATATTTATTCATTCTGTGTTAAATTTATTTATAAAAATGACCACTTGATTACTAGATTTCATTATAATAACAGTACTTGTGGAGGCACTTAATGTCTAGATTTATATAAAGCTAAGAAACAGAGAGAGGAGTCATCTTAGAAAACTCAATTATTTCTTGATAACAAAGAAAGATGAAAAAGAGACGCAGCTTGCAGACTCCCTCTCTCTGCCACACACACTTTCTTGATCTCTCATTGGGCTCAGGTGGATTGTTCTTGTCAGTTTGACATGCAGGTCTCAGGTTGCTGCTGTCCCCTTGCTCAGTGAGAAGAAAATGTGCAGGTCATCCCATCTTTGATATTTTCCCCCTGACTCAAACAATAACTCTTATCACTTAAAAAAAGACAACATATCACATTTATCCCAACTGCGCAAATCTGATGCATAATCATCAACCTATAGAGTTTGTGCACATATGCAGTATAAATAGATGACGGCTTATTATGTGAGATGAGACTAAGTGGGCCTCTCACCGAGCTTATTGAGCCATCAGGCTCTTAATTACTGTTTTGCTTGAAATCTCTGATTGCTAAGGGGGGATTTATTTACAGTACATGAGACAAGCAGGACAAGACATGATGGCATAACTAAAGATGTTGCTTATTTGAAGCTTGATTTTGCAATGAAGACAAATTTTCTGAATGGTCATGAAAAAAGAGCCACAGTGGCTTTCCAGTTATTAAGTATGTGACAGAATTCAGGCTGAATGAGATAAGAACACATTCATTACTTTTAGTCTTACATCTTTTATAGACAGCCCTTATGTATATATAGCCATTTCATATCATATGATTTGATTGGATTGCTTTTACTTCCATGGAACACATTACTGACATTTTTCACTATCTTCTTTTCTTTCTCATTCCCAGTATTTTGTTTCTATCTGGGAATAAAAGACTCACAGAGGTTAGCATTTACATCTTCTGGCTCCAAGATGTCTAGTTTTTGAGCTGAGTTGCATTGCAATTTGTTCAAAGAAGTTGATAAGAAAAGGGGAAAAAAAGGTTATGGAATGAGTTTAGCTTCAACTATACTCCACATAACACATGTTCCAGTTTCAAAGTTTTTGAAGACATGAATTGCATCCCTTGTTTGTCCATGCTCATACTTTGCCTTGGAATGAAAAATGGAATTTGACAAAAAAAAAAAAAGGATGTCTAAAACCAAGTACAGATCAAAATGCACAAGTACAGAAATCTGGATGCCCCAAATGTTATTCAATGCATTGTGGATAATATTTGACAATGAAATGAACATTACAATGCACCAACCAAACAGTTATACAATAACTCTTTTCACTTAAAATATTTAAACCTCTAAATTCCTTTTGGAATTTTATGTTGTAAATGCAATACATAATTTTGAAATTGCAGGAAAATATTGCATAGTTTTTTGTTCCCAGCTTAACATATAGCTAGTATGTGAAGGTCTGTGCTAGCAAACAGCCAAATTCAAAATGAAGCCAGAGGAAGTCATGGTACACGTTTGCCACAAAGTAAATGGTTATGAAGGCTATAGACCAATATATAAACATCATCTTTGTGGATCTGATATTGTGTAGTGGTTTTGCTTCGCTTCTGGCAGGTTTTTCTTTTTTTTTTAATCAAGTGAACATGAAACTAAGTGGGCTCTGTCTGTTGTGAGCATTAAAATCTATTATCTAATGAAAAGGTAATTCTTATTCGGTACCGTTTTTTGTACAATCAAGAATCTTGTCCAAAAACTCCTAAAAATATAATACTGAAGCCGAATAGTTCATAAAGAAGACTTTAAAAGACACAGAAGTCAAAATATTGTTTTAGACAGGTTTCATAACATTATTTTCTTTTTTTGTTTAAATCCACGAGTCCTTCATTTACAAATGAACATACGAAACAATACAACAGCAACAGCTACAATTAGCTTTTTCATCTTAGCGATCATCGATTCTGTGAGATTTGTTGTATAACAATGTATTCTGTTCCCAATCCAGTACTTTTAATTCTATTTTATTCCATTCAGTTTCTGTTTTGTTGCCTTTTGGAGCAGACATAAATTACCCTGCATGGCTGGTTGTGCGCGGTCTTGAGCGCATGTGAGTTTTGGTTTGAACTTTGTCAGCTGCACGCACACCCAGCTCAGTGCTACAGGGAAACGTGGGCGTTATGTCTGCCAGGCCTCTTACACTTGGCTTGTCTACATTTATTACTCACATGGGCACACACACTCACAGACACAAATACATGTGCACATATCCCCAAAAACACACACAGACACAAAAACCCACGTATTTACAGACATGCAAAGTCATACATGCACACATACAAAACTAAAGTCACGAACACACAGACACGGAGGGACAGAGTCCATTGAGGATTTTTATGTCTTTAAATTTAGATGATGTGTGCCCCACCCTGACTATAACCTGTTTATTAGGAGTCCACCGATAAATCAGTGCCGATTTCCTCGGTATCATCTGATATTTATATGCGGAGCCAAAATTATTTACCAATCCTATGAACGTCAACAAAAGTCTAAAAATCAACCACTGTCCCATTGCTCTGCCACAAAAGAGGATTGACTGAGAGTCAGCTCATGTCTGCATGAGCTGACTCTCCTCGGTGTTGTCAACTCAGTGACTCTTTTGCCATGTTTAGCGACATTTCAGACCAAAAACAATTTGCATCAGCCAAAATCGGAATCAGCAGGTCAGACTTCTTAAAGATCAGCAATCGACCAGAAAACTGCAATCCGTGCATCTGTTTTCATCTGTTGTACTAAAATGATCAGATTTTTGTCAAAAAGGAAGTGCAGTGGATTATGTGTACCAGAACCAGACGTATATGAAGATTTGTTCATATGTACTGCTTTTCACAACAAATGTCGTCTTTACCAGACAAACTGATCTAATTTGGTTTAATTGTCAGATTCAGATTAATGTATTCCAATTTTAGGCCGGAAAAAACAATCTCAAGTTCAGTTTATCACATCACATTAATTTGTAAAAAAAAAAGAAAAAAGTTTTATTTCTATTTACAGAAATAAAAACCAATTGAATCATGTGATTAACTTTGAAGCAATCCCTCATACTGAATATATGTGTTGACATTGGAAAGAAAAGGTTCCCTTTACACGGGGGAGAAACATCTAGCGGAACCAGTTTTCATCCATCTGTGATGCACAAAACCCCCAGTCTGCTTTTGCCAACTGGGGTTTGAGAAAATAGCCCAGAGAATAATCAGAAGCTGGTCCAGTACTCAACTTTTACTTCATGTTAAAGAAAAGCCAAAGAGTTAGTGGCAGCTGTAGCACATATTTAGGTTTCAGCAAGGATATAAAAAGCTAGACAGATAAGCCCTGTGTCTGTGTATGTGGGTCAAATCGACAGTACATATACAGCTAGTGGTTGTATGATTATCCACTTAAATATTTTTTTGTTTGTTTGTTTCTTTAGGCCCCTTACTGGCCTCAGAGCCACAAGAACATATACATTTCAATTCGACATGTCACAGTCCCCCCCACACCTCCTGTTTTTTAGTTACTAGAGCTGTAACCAAACAACTACTCCCAAGACAACAATATTTGGTCAAAGGCCAGGAGCTGAAAATCGTTTAGTAATAGTTTGGAAAGAGAAAAACATACATTCATTCATCTAATTACCCAAATCACAAAAAAGAGTTTTAAATAACCTGCAATTTTTGCAGGATAATTCAATCGAGATTTAACAGGGTAATATGTGGTAGTATGTTTGTCTCAACTTAACGTGCTCCTGATGCTAAAACAAAAAAAGCAATGAAAAGGATAAGTTTCTGTGTTTTACAAATAGAATAACAATACATAAAACTCAAACTCTGTTTTAAAAAATATTGGCTCAATGTTTACTTCTGAAGGTTAGGATTGATCATTCAAAGTATTTTAGTTTTTGAACAAGACAAATAATGCAGCTAGGTGAAGGAGGCCACTTTAAACTTTAAATGTAAGCAGACGAAGTTGGCAATTTGAGCAACAAATGTCTTGGAAGAATCTTCAGCCAAGCCTTGGTTTGGAAGTGTGCCGCCGCCCCCAAATGAAATTCTATTTACGCCTTCCTAAATCCTTTGGCCATTTGTGAATTTACACTCTTGATCTCTCTGGGTCTCTTTGCTGTCATGACTCAACTAACTCAGTTACTGTTGCTCTGTTTACTTGGGTGACAATAATGGATTATTGCTTGAGAAGTCAAACATCACCTCCTACCATATTGCATCCAGTAGATGGCCTCGTTGGGCCTGCTGTGCCTGCTGGCCACAAGTTCAGCACAGGACATATGGGGAATACATGTTTAGCAGGACTTTTGATTTTACACTTTTGTGGCATTTGCATTAGATAAAGTAAATAACTAAGAAAGTTCTTACAATTTTGCTTCCTGAATAAACTATGATAAATATAATGAAACACATGGGTTTCTAACACTGGAGAACACTTTAACTCGAGAAAAAAAACCAACAACTTTTAACCAGCTGGTCACGTTACAGAGCTTAAATTCTTCCGAGTGCAAACGTTAAGGGGCTTAGACTCGAGCTGCGTGGCTATACCCTTACAATTTCCTTGGATGGAGAAGTTGTGGCAGGGGACGTGGACCAAAGCAGCAGGCAGCCGCAGCTGAGCAGAGAGAGAGGAGAGCGCGCATGATTAACGCTCGTGGAGAGATCAGTCATTTCCGTCACTCTCCGCCGGTCGCAGTCACGTCGCGTGCTGCAGCCTCACTGAATGTCGCACAAACAAGGATGCACCCCGGAGAAACGAAAAGGAAAGCCAGTAAGGACCGAAAAAACACCTGAGGACCGTGGCGTCTTGGAGAGCTTTCCACAGAGCAGAGCGCAGACAGGGTGAGCGCCTTCCCTGGCATCAACATACAAACTGGACAAATGTCGGTTTCGATTTTGAGCTTAATGGTTTTTTTAGTACTTTGTTGAATTTTTGAATTCCAGCATATTTTATAAGCCGACCCAGGACGCCTGAGCGTTTCAGGAGCTGTCCATTTTCACGCAGCAAGGCGCACGCTGTCTTTAACACACACAAAAAAAACAAGCCTCAGGATGAACACCTAAAACTGTCCCCGAATTTCAAGGACGTCCAACGAGGGATCAGACTGCCAGAGATGATTTAGGTGGGTGGTCAGAACGAGTGGCTTTTTTTTTCTTTTTTTGAAAGGGGGTCAGAGGCTGCTGTGCTGCCTTAACAGGAATAGCCATGCGCATTAACCCACATGTAAGGAAAAACGCATGAGGATTATAGGACCAAACATTCATGACACAATTTAACATGTTTTACTCTCTAATCATTACATTGTTTTATCATCTGTCTTTAAATTAACTGTTATAATTGTGAATGGTTAAAATTGTCCATCTCAAAATTTTTTGCTTGAAAACAGATTTAAAAAAAGAATACAGATGTTATTAGGGGTGGATCCACATCATTACAGTGCCCATTATAACCACAGGGACACGCCTCAAAAACCACTAAACAAATCAGATAAATGCGGTGCAAAACCATCAATAGAAGTCATTGATGTGGTGGTATATAGGGCTAATGATTGGCAAAACCACTGTTGACTGGGAAGCTCAAGGGCAGTGCGCTGTGGAACTTTTGCTGCGTGCAATTATAGGGAGCAAAAAGAACATAAACTGAAGGATACACTTTTTGTTTTTGTTTCAGATTTTTACATGAAAACCTCTTCTGACTGGGAGTCTGGATGCAAACAACAGCTGGAAAATTCCTTCCCCTCTACACACTAGAATGTCGACTGTCTGTGCTTCTACTGCTTTTACTGCTGCTGCGGGAATCAGTGGACTGGGGATTTTTGCGAAGGAAATTTCTGAAGAGAAAAGTTTAAAAAATTTATAGCTGCACTTGCACAAAAATGTTTTTTGTGACGAGCAGCCAGTGGATGACCCAGTCCAAGAGAGAGCTGGTACCCAGACAGTTTGCATCTCCACCATCTGTGTAAAAAAAAACTCCAGCAGAATCACAGCTGCTGCAGGTTGGGGATGTGATGGGGTGATTGCTAACATCCCCATTCACCCACCCTCCCTCTCTCACTGCATTAGCGCTGCGATTACAAACAATGGATCAGAATTTCTCAACAGTACGAGACGGCAAGCAGCTCACGCCAGAGAGGGACTCGTCCAAACGAGTTTTGACAGGATGCTTTCTCTCCCTGCTTATCTTCACCACACTGCTTGGCAACACCCTGGTGTGTGCAGCTGTCACCAAGTTCCGACACCTGAGGTCGAAGGTCACCAACTTCTTTGTAATCTCGCTGGCCATCTCGGACCTTCTGGTGGCTATCTTGGTGATGCCATGGAAGGCAGCCACAGAGATCATGGGGTTTTGGCCATTTGGGGCATTCTGCAATGTGTGGGTAGCATTTGACATCATGTGTTCCACTGCCTCTATCTTGAACCTGTGTGTTATTAGTGTTGATCGTTACTGGGCCATCTCCAGCCCGTTCCGCTATGAACGCAAAATGACCCCAAAAGTGGCTTGCCTGATGATCAGCGTAGCATGGACCCTCTCTGTACTCATCTCCTTCATTCCTGTTCAGCTAGACTGGCACAAAGCTGAGACCACCAGCTATGCAGAGTTAAATGGTACATACCCCAGTGAACTGCCCCCTGATAACTGTGATTCTAGCCTTAATAGGACGTACGCCATCTCATCCTCCCTCATCAGCTTCTATATTCCTGTAGCAATCATGCTCGTCACCTATACCCGGATTTACCGCATTGCCCAGAAGCAAATTCGGAGAATATCTGCCCTGGAACGTGCAGCAGAGAATGCCAAAAACCGACATAGCAGTATGGGGAACAGCTCAAACATAGAGAGCGAGAGCTCATTCAAAATGTCGTTCAAACGGGAAACCAAAGTCTTAAAGACGCTCTCGGTCATCATGGGTGTGTTTGTGTGCTGCTGGTTGCCGTTTTTCATTCTGAACTGCATGGTTCCCTTCTGCGAACCAAACCTGCCAGATGGGTCCGCAGACTTCTTCTGCATCAGCTCTACCACTTTCGACGTGTTCGTGTGGTTTGGCTGGGCAAACTCCTCTCTCAACCCCATCATCTATGCCTTCAATGCAGATTTCCGCAAGGCCTTCTCCATACTCCTGGGCTGCCACCGGTTGTGCCCGGGGAGCAACGCCATCGAGATCGTCAGCATTAACAACAACATGGCAGCCCCCGTGCCCAACCCTAACTCTCAGTATCAGCCCAAGAGTCACATCCCAAAGGAAGGGAACAACTCTGCAAGCTATGTGATTCCTCACAGCATCCAGAGTCAGGAGGACGAGTTACAGAGGAAAGATGGATGTGGAGGCGAGATTGAGGCTGGAATAGTAAACAACGCCCTGGAGAAATCCTCCCTGGCCATTTCTGGGAATTTAGACAGTGATACCGAGGTAACCCTGGAAAAGATCAATCCCATCACACAGAACGGGCAACACAAAGTTGTGTCATGTTGAGGATACCTTTGCAAAGATGGATCAAAACTCATGGAGGACCCTAAAACAAACAACCAGGACAAGGATCTCCAAGAATATGCCTGATAGAAAAAAAAATGTGACAGGACTCTGGACTGTCAATAAAAATCCACATAGAAAAACCTACAGAATGTCAAAAAGTAAAGGCACTTTATCCAGGATATAACTATCTGCAAAATACTTTCAGCATTTGAGGATGAAATCCTTTTATTTGATGATAAATGTTGATAACATGTATATTAAAGCAGAAAAACAGTGCATATGCATACATCTTTGAAATATCTCTTTGGATGTATACATCTGCTCAAGTGTACTGTACAGCTCAGCTACTCTGGAAGGACTTTAACACATTATATTCAGCAGAGGAAAATGTAGTATTAGAGAAATATCATGTAGGTAGGTGCTTTATAGGTGTTACATGAAAGAAAGAGCAATGTGGATTAAACAGGTGCAGTAAAATTAGTTGCTTGTTACTTTTTTGCTCAACTCTTCAGTATCTTAGCAATGGTGGTTTTATTGCAAAATTTACATCTGTATTGCAGTGGTTATTTATTTAACTATTTAAATTTCTGTAAATGCCAAAGTAACTTTTTTATAAGTCAAGCCTAAAAAGCTCTATTTGAATCCAATCTTGGGTTTAAAGTTATGATGTAAAATGTCCAGGTGATATGTAGTCAGAGAAAGAGAGACAATGAGGTTTTGAAAATAATGTTTTCTTTTTCATCTCCTGTATCCTTTTTCTGATCAAATTGTCTTTCCTAAAACTTTGCTGCATTTCGTTTTGACATCCTCCTCCTCTTGTTTGTTTAATCCCCCGCCCCCTGCTGCTTATTAAGCAGTCATTTATTCTTTTCTCATCTTCATTTTCCTGTCCGTTCTTGTTTGCTCAGTCTGCAAATCCCATTCTCCTTCACGATTCCCCTCTTTCTCATTTTGTCAACAGTCTTCTTTTTTTGCACCTGCGCATCAACTCTTTCAATGTTTGTGTTCTTGTCTGCACTCTCCTCACAGTCTCCTTTGGCAGTCCTCCATTTTAACTACTTTTTCTGCCCACTTTGAGTGGTACTGATGGTTTTTCCCTTGGTAAATACATCTGGCTCACATAAAGATAATTTAATGAAATTAAATGCTTATTGCACTGATACAGAGAAGCCAGGGATACAAGTTCACTAAGCTGAAACACATGACACTCACTGACCTTTTGCAAACTTGCAGATATCAGATTCATAAATTGCTCAAGCTGGGAGCCATACTGTGCTGTAGTGGTTATGTGGAGCATGCAGTGTGACAGAGTCGCTTAGTTTTCTAGAGGTGAAGTCACAGACGGTCCACCGTGATGTGGATTAGCCCTGAGCTGTCGGACATGTTCTGCGTCTTTGCACAGCTGCACTTGGAAAACACTCCCAAATTAGGACTAATTAGGAATAAATAGGGATATTTCACAGGAGCAAAACAAAATACCTATGCACTTATACTAAATATTGTCAAAAACAGTGGTATTTCTTGTTTTTTTTTTCTAGATTACAATTTTCCCCTAGAGCAAAACTTTTTTAACATGTTCTGTTTTATATTTTAAGAATGTAAGCTGATTTAGGACAAACTAAGACAGATATCAAAATTGTTCCATTGTCTGTATGAAGTGCTTCTCACAGATCAAATAGTTTTTAATAATTGTTTAGACCATATTTTTTTCACCATAACATTAAAATTTGACTTAAACCTAGAATGTTTAATTATTTAAGAATCTCCAGTTGAAAAGAGACCTTTGAAATATCTAGTTTATATTAAAAATATTCAGCAGTCCAGTCACGGTTTACTCCACTGTGTTTTCCAGATTGCATGCAGTTCATTCACCGCATGTTTGTGCCCATGATGGCGTAAAACTGTTGCACATCAGAGAAAGGAAGAACCAATCCAATACAAGGCAATTGGTCTTGAATAAAGCATTTGATTTTCCTGCATTGGAAAATCCAATGCTATGTGGATGGCACCAAAGCGAGGGGGGAAAGCTTTTAGCTCAATATGTTGCTTGGCTTGTGTCACAAAAGCACCTCATTGTCCTCACTACTTCTCTGTGCCTTCCCATGTGCTCTGCTCCATCAAGTTAGGATTTGATGTTTTCGGACTCAATTTGGATTAGCACCTTCTCTCATGTTGAGAGTGGCAACAGAAAAACAAAGTGCCATAAACTGTGAACAATCCCTTATAATTTGTAACCCATTTCTTTTGCAAACAATCATCCACAGCATGCTCATTCATCACCAGTTCATTTAATTTTTTTCTCTGTAATTATCTCCAAACACATCCCGGCCACAACAAGCGATAAAACATGACGTGTGTATAATCCATCAGAGCCGGACATGAAAGAAAACGGCCTTTGGGTGGGCTTTTCCTCAAACTCCTCCCTTTCCCTTTGCTCCCAACAACTCCTTCTCTCTCTGTCTCTTTCTCTTGACTGCCTCTGTCGACTTGATGAGCGTTCATGATGTTAACAAATACTAGATTTATAGTTCAGCAACCAGAGCTGACTGCTTTCTTATTTTGTAATTTAAATTAAAGCGCCAAATCAAAGTCCTAAATCAGAGCTCGACTGGTTATTTTACCTGTATTTATACTGTTTCTTTCTTTTTTTGCCAAAGTTCTCATGTCTGGTTGAATGTGGATGTACTTTGAGCATATGCTGTGACATAACCAGTGTTTTATATGCTGAACGTTGGGATATGTGGGGACTCTTGATGACACTAAGATTAATTTGCCATTTCTTGTGACGTCTTTTTATACATGCAGTTGGTAAACCTATGATGGTTTACTGAAACCTTCATTTGAAAGGATCTTTATTGTTTTTTGACTCTTTATAACCCCACTTCTCCCCCCAGCCCTCTTCATGAGCCTTCACCTTGTCAGCTTTGTGAATCATCTCTCTTGCTTGCCCTGTTTTGATTTTGGAGAATGCCGATGTCAGTGCAAAACTCCCAGAAGCAAAATGTTTTGCTTGATGTGGAGCATTTCCTCTGGGAGACCCTACAAGTTCCTTTGAAGGAGCTATGGCTGTGGTGACAGTCCATAGTCTCTCCATCAGTGTTCTAGCAGTGACGAATGACAACTTTAACAAATCTGACAGTGCAGAATCTCTGTCCTCCTAAAACGAGTGGCCAGGCGCTGCAAGTATGGAGCCATTTTAGCAATGATGTTTCACCTCATTTAACTGTCTGACTTAATGACAGAGTCCCTACCTCAACCTCGGTCAGCAAGTTTCATGTAAAAAAAATACAAAATAACTATTTAAACAGTTAATGGCAGTAATAAGGGTTGGGGTTTGCAGGGATACAGTATTGTACAATGATGTTCAAAATGTAGTTGTGATGAACACAAGTGCTTTCTATCTTTCAGAATCCTTAATGTGTGTAGCAGACTTACATGCTGTATGTTTTCTCAAGTGTGGGATTAAAATCTACGTTAACATGCGAAGTTCACTGAGAATTTGTGTATTAACTTACATGTTTTTGGTGTTGATCCATGAAAGTGATGTCAAAAATTATAACCCTGAGAAATATTTAGTTTACAGTTTGTACAAAGACAAAAAAAACAAAAAACAAATGTGCCCTTCTTGTAAAATAAACATGTATGTATGTTCTTTTTTCATTTGTTTTTGATGTGTTGTTTTTTCCAGTTTTTTTTGGGCAGTATACCTTTGACTCTCAGTGGGTATTGGATGGTAATGCCACTGCAGAAGATCGATAGAAATTGATTTTGCATGGTGACGCATGCTTTTTTCCAGCTCCCAAAGCGTGGTGTCCTCGCTGCCTTTAGTCTGCATTTACATAACCTGATGGTCACTTCACACCAAACTCGATCTCTTCCTCTTCCTCTTCTCCCTCTCATCCTTTATGCCTGATTAGCAAACCTAAATTTGGGTGCAAACAAAGGCAAAGTTGATCATAGGGTGATATCCTTAAACAGTGTCTCTAAATGTTGATGACTTTAAGAGGCATTAACTTTTTAAAGTCGCTCATACATAATACTTGTCATTGAATTTGCTTCTCAAATAAAACCCAGTTAATTTAGAGTTTTGAAAACATGAGCATAAACATTTTGAACTAGATTAAATTTGTGTCAATATAATCGTGATCCTTCATGGATTAGATGTCCAAAGTTATGTGGCATAACTTTGGACATCAACATTATGGTCCATACAACTTGTTAGTGCAGAATAACAAGTTGGAGAATTTGGTAAAGTTTACTTAACAGATTTGGATTCCATGCACTTATCTGGCAAATATGTTTAACACAAACATTTCAATATGTTTGAGGTTAAAAGTTTTGCAAGGCAATTTCAGGAAGCATGAACTGTTGTTTATCAGACCAGTTATGATGTGTGTTTGGAATCATTTCCATTTTAGATCACCCAATTTTGTCTAAGCTGACCAAAACAGTTACCAGTAGACATAAGGAAAAGCTGGACAATCTCCCAGTTTGAAAACTGGCAATACCTTGGATACACTTTGGTGTTCTAAGCATAACCATAAACCATAAACCTGGTTTTGGAAATGATAAAGGAGGCTGACAGTACATTTCTGCAAGCACCTCTATCCCTTTGAAAATGTCTAAAGCACTATCATTCCCCAAAAATCATAATTTAAATGAACTATAACAATTCTACCAAAAGAAGTTGACAAATATTCAACACAACGACATGTTTTTGTATAACATTGCTACAAACAGATTTGGTTGTGGTGTAAGTTAATAATGGCCATCTACCAAATCTTACTTGGGGGGATTTGTTTACATTTGATCCTGAGTATAGCTTAGATCATATGTGGATTACAGAAAAAAAGCCTACAATCAATTTAAAACTGTGCAAACCATTGTTTTTTTGTTTTTTTTTTATTTGTAGAAGTTTTCATAATCATGTTATTAAATTAAGTATTCAAATGCATGCTTGAATACTTCCCAGAAATGATGTTAACGCTCATGGTACCTACATAAACTTCTGAACAGAACTCTGAATCTTTTATATATTTTAAAGATTTGTAACAAGCAAAATAATTAACAGTTGAAGAATCTACATACTGGAAAAAGTGATCAATAATATATCATCATCTAGAAAGGTCAGAAGTTGTGTCGTCAGCATTAAACCTGAAGGCAGGACTTAACATAAATCAATATGACTTCCTCTGAAAGCCTTGACAAAATCTGTGACCTCTGAGTCAAACTGTCTTGTAGAATCATGAGAAAGGTGGAAATCTACTCTGAACAGACTAGCATGCTGCTCCTCTGTATTTAAATCAAATATATATAAATACTTAATGGCTATGGTTCTCGAACTGTGGCACAAAAACCACTGGTAATACTTTCAGCTTTTGTGATATTCAGAGGAAATTCTGGGCTCAGCCACACTAAATCTCGGTAAAACACTGAAGTTTACGGCTACAAGGTTGTAAAATTGTGAAAAGGTGAAGCAGCCATGTGTTGGGGACTTTGCAGAAATATTTGATATTTTAGTCAAAATGGCTGGCCTTGAATTTTCTACAAAATTATACAAACAACAGTAAAACCATAAAACAGACACCTATTCTGCAGTTGTTTCACATGATCACATACCTCAACTGGATGTAAGAATTCAAACAGCTGGAATAATGAGAATAAGAATATTAATTAGAGTAGAAGATTTATAATAATTTGAAGCTTCATCATCTTTCTGTTAGATTAGTTTGAGCTTGCTGAGTAAATACACCATGTTAATCAGAAGAGAAAAAGTCACATAAGGAATCTTAATAATTTACTTTCTGACACACATCAGGCCTTGTATTGACATTTAACTTATTTCAGTCTAAAAGGTACTGATGAACAGCACTGGGGTCACAGTGGAAATACTGTCAAGGTTAATGATAGACTGCAGGCAGCAGAATGCAACTCAGTGTTCCTTTTATGTGTGTATGTGAGCGAGCTGGACATGCAGGCATGGAGTAATGTGCTTATGTAACAGAACTTCACTCATTCAGCTTCTTTGCTCATTCGTAACTTATCAGAGGCAGGAGGCAGCTTTTCTCGCTCCCTCTCTGAAACCGAGAGGAATTTTCCCCATGGATAAAGCTGCCTGCGTTGGAGCTATGCTGTCTGGGGCTTTATGCCCCTGGTAGGGTCACCCATGGCAGAGAGGTCCCAGGTGAGGAATCAGACAAAGTGCAGCTCGAAGACCCTTTATGATGGACAGGAATTTTGGACTTGGTGTTCCCTTGCCTGGACATGGTTCACCTGGGCCCCACTTTGGAGCCAGGCCTGGTGGGGAGCACGATGGCGAGTGCCTGGTGGCTCCCATGGAGCCCGGCCAGTCTCAGCCCGAAGAAGAGACATAGGTTCCCCCCTCCAATGGGCCAACCACCTGTGAGAGGGGCCAAAGGGGTTGGATGCACTGTGTGGCCAAGGGAGGGGCTCTGGCGGTCCGATCCTCGGTTGCTGAAGCTGGCTCTTGGGACGTGGAATGTCACCTCTCTGGTGGAGAAGGAGTCAGAGCGAGTGTGTGAGGTTGAGAGGTTCCGGCTAGAGATAGTTGGTCTCACCTCAACGCATGGGTCTGGTTCTGGAACAATTCTCCTTGAGAGTGGCTGGACATACTTCCACTCTGGAGTTGCCCACGGTGAGAGGCATTAGGTGGAAGTGGGCATACTTGTTGCTCCCCATCTCAGAGCTGAGTCAAAAAGCGAAACTCTCAATTTACCAGTCGATCTATGTTCCCACCCTCGTCTATGGTCACGAGCTTTGGGTCATGACCAAAAGAATGAGATTGTGGATACAAGCTGTCGAAATGGGTTTCCCCCGTAGGGTGGCTGGGCTCTTTCTTAGAGATAGGGTGAGAAGCTCGGTCATCCAGGAGGGACTCAGAGTAGAGTCGCTGCCCTTTCATGTGGAGAGGAGCCAGTTGAGGTGGCTCCGGTGTCTGGTCAGGATGCCTCATGGATGCCTCCCTGGTCAGGTGTCCGGGAACGTCTCACCGGGAGGAGGCCCCGGAGGGCAGGACACGCAGGAGGGACTATGTTTCCTGGCTGGCCTGGAACACCTTGGGATACCCCTGGGAAGAGCTGGAACAAGTGGATGGGGAGAGGGAAGTCTGGGCCTCCTTTCTCCCCTGCAACCTGACCCCGGACAAAGCAGAAGACAATGGATGGATGGGTAAAGCTGCAAAAAATCTAAATGCAAAGAATCGCATAGGTCAGACATACAATATTCCAAGCTTTGCACAAATATGCAGTTTTCTTAATAATTCTGCTGATATTTATAAGAAACACATCAGATGGTTCAGCATTATGAACATCTTTTTCTCTAACCCATAGTGAAAAGAATGTGAAAAAAGACTCACAGTATATTTATAAACACAAATAATAGAGGATATAAAAGCAAACAAGTTTTAGTGTGTTAGATATAATCTAGTGGCTGTGACAACAAAACCATTTGAAGAAAATAGAAAGGCAAAAGTATGAAATTACAATCGTTCAGCCTTTGCAGGGAAGAGAGAGCTTTGGTATTGTCATTAGACGCTCATGTAAAACCCAATCACCATTTACATTTACTTTCTTTATGCCAGATGAGTCAGACATACCCAGAAAAGTGAGTGACAATAGTGGGCCGTTTTGCATGTACAACTATACAGGCCATTCATGTTATATTGCAATTGAGATGGAATCTTATGTATTTATAATGACTTCCTTTTATGTCATACTGTTTTTATTTGCTTGTTAATTTTAATGTGAGATATTATGCAAAATCGACTTTTTGAGCTTTGTGTCATGTTATAATGTTATCTCCTCATCAATAACATACCTGGAGCATTACCTTGATTTGTTCATGCATGTTTGAAAAATCCTTGAATTTCCCTTGATAGCCATTCAGGAGGGGCTAAATACTCTATTTTCACAGAGTCTTTCCTTGGAGATTCAGTCTCCAAGATGAATTTCCCACTCACAGAAAACCTCCCCCCTCCAGCTCCTCCACTCAGCTCTTCCACACAACAATTAACAAATACCTGGCAGAACTGCAAGTCTGCTGAGCTATTACACAAACTACTTCTCAGTCCAATTCGCCTAAGAACTGAGGTACATGGCAGAATGGAAAAAGCATTGTTGTGATAATGTACTGTAGGCAGTGTTGGAAAGAACAGAAGCTTCTTAAAGAGACAGCCAATTTCAAGACCTCAAACTGTAAAGTAAAATTTCTGCTACATTATGTTTGATATATGCAGAATTTTATTAAGAATATGGTTACTACAAAATAGCACCACATGAAGCCATCCCTTTGAAGCTTTATTGGAGCAAAAAAAGAAACTTCATTTTTCCAGTGTTATCCTCAAGTGTTTTTTCCACACCATGACAACACAATATGTCTGCTGTGAAAGCTGTTATAGCGACAGTAATAGGGTGGCTGTTATTGTCCAACTCATACGTCATCTCTTCACCGCCTCTTGATGTGCTCTGTGTGTTTTAGAGAAGCTCTTGTTGGATCCAAAATGACGCAATGAAATTCAGCTGTTTGTTTTGTTGCATTTGGCCCAAAATTTGAACCAACCACCCAAGGGTGACTGCATCCAGCCTCAGAAATAGAGTAAGGTCACCGGATAGCGCTTGGAGTAAAACTAATACACCAACTGCAATGAGGCACACACACATGTGCACCAGGCTAAGGTAGCAGGTGCTGAACCATACTGTGGATGAACTGCTTTGGCCCAAATATCCATTCGTCCATTTAACTGTAATTGCATCGAGGTCCTTGGTGCATTAATTAGGCACCTAGTTGTGTTCTGCGGTGTACAAGCCTTTTTTGTGCGTTTTTGTCAGAGTTAGCAGCAGAATCCCATATAAACCTCACAACCCCCTTCCCTGTGCACTGAAACAACAAATTGAGTTGAAGTGTCACAAGGATTGTAGTAGAAAGTGTTCAGGCCACATTTCCTCAGATGTCAGTCTACCATTCCAGGAGAGACTTTCTGAAGTAGGAAAATAATATGAAGAGGGAACAGCATAGTTTGTCTCAACCATCCAGACACCAAAAGTTATCTACATTGGCTCTGGGACAAATCTAGATGAGCATTTGGCTCAGGCCTGTAAACGGGCCCGGCCCATTAGCAGAATGATCTAGATTACAGATGTGGGTCAGAAAGGTGATCCACAAGTGCTTTGTCAATACTGCATTTGACTCTGAAGAAATTATTTTTTCATTCAGATCTGAACCGGATCAGAGGTTTTTTGCCGATGCTGGCAGAATCATGATTTCATGCGAAGACAACCTCTGACCGTCATGGGGATCGGCTGACTTGTAAATGAATTGGGTCCAGAACTGATTGCTGTCTCCGTAACCCAATAGCTCCTCAGGATTTCATCTACAGCATTTCCTGAGAAGGTAAACATTTTTCTCTAGAATTCTCACATGAGACTTCTTGGTGGACTTTTCTTTCTACAAAATGCTAAATAACAGCATTATCTGACACTTACCACCAACCGGACTTGTGTCCTATTTTATCCATGTTATTTCATCTTTGTGTTTAATTAAAGGCTGTTTTGTTTCAATTTAATGGATTGTGTCTTTGGGCTGTACCTCTGCCAAAAACCTCTCAGAGGCTTTCTGACAGCTACTTCAGTCATTAATCTAGTGGTTCTGCTCAGCACTGAGGGGCCATGTGATTTGTTCAGGGTTGTTCAGCCTCCTGGCTCTTGTGCTATTATGGACCACTGAAGTTATTTTAATGGCATTGCTACGCTTAAAATTGTCATATTGAGATATTA
Organism: Poeciliopsis turneri; assembly: GCA_922788865.1. NCBI lineage: Eukaryota > Metazoa > Chordata > Actinopteri > Cyprinodontiformes > Poeciliidae > Poeciliopsis > Poeciliopsis turneri. The sequence goes on along the minus strand of CAKLNU010000717.1, from coordinate 1,223,099 downwards.
CAACTGCTTAAATTGAATTGATTCAAGTAAAAATATGAATTGTTTTAAGGCTCTGTTTTAAGTAAAAGATCTCAATCCTGGAAGAAGACCTTGTCTGTCATTGTTTGATTTCTGATGATGAGTAAAAACTCTAGAAGGTCCTAATTGTTGCCTTTCTTTATCTGGCATGGTTTTTGCATGCATTGGTTGGTGCTTTAAACTGTCTTACCCTGGTGTTGATTTCAGTCATTCCCTTCTCAGTCAGTTTTTATTCTTTATGTGATTGTAATTTGCTGCAGCTGGTTTCAACTGCAGCTGGACCAGACATAGTTTTTGCTGGCATCTTGTTTTTGTTTACACCAAATGTTGTCAAAAGCAAAATTAAATTTGCATAAAAGAGAGAAGTTTTTTAAATGCAAGTAATCACTGATTAGAGCTGACAGAAAAAGAGAAAAAGACAATTCTGAGGTATTGATTCATCGGTGCATCTGTAGAAACCTATAATCTATATCTGTGTAGAAATAAACAGGTATATGAATTCTTGATCATTTTAAGATCTAAGTCCTAGAATTCCATTTGATATCATAGTGATTTAAAGTGATAAATAATTATAGCATCTCCAGGTACCAATTTGGCACTTGAGTGATTCCCTACAGGAACACTCATTACAAAAACAGTTTTGTGCCAGGTGCAAATCATTAGAAAATCCATCTATCTTTTGAGATCCTCCCTCCTATTTCAGACCTATTTATTTGTCCCGACAGTAATCCCCAGGCTGCCACTTACCACCTGCTCTCAGTACTCAGCACACATACATCCATGTAAAGTATTATTACATAGAACTAGAAAAAACTTACGTTAAATATGTAGACCCTTGATGAAAAGCTACTTTAAGTTGCACTTCATTTTGTAATTTTGTATTCTAGCTGCGTTGTTCACAAACACATTCGACTTAACATGTTAGTGAAAGCCAGTTTTTAGTAGAAGTTTGAAAGCAGAGCTGGCACATGCCCTGGTGCCATGTTGGTGCTAAAAAAAAATTAACATTAAGAACCCATGATGAAATCTCGGTGCAAAAAAGATAATGGCAAAAGGAACTTATTTCAATAAAGTGAGAGGGAAACTTTTTTACAGTGAATATTTTATTCATGAAGTCAAGCTTCTGACTTTTTTTGCTGTTCTTATGCATGAAGAACACTGACTTTAATTCGTATGCAAACCCTTTTTTTCAATTCCTCAAATTATTCAAGTCTTCAGTCTACTAACATACAAGATTCTATTCAAAATTAGATGCTATTCATGTTTTGGTTAATTTAATGCATATGTTTCCATGGCCTAAGGTAACCTCACAGGAAATTAGAAGATTTAAATAGAAAAAAGATAACAGATGGAAAATAAACCACACCAAGATAATTGTCATGGTCAGACAAAAATCTTGTTTCTACAAAAGTAGAACAGAGAAAAAACTCTTTGCTATATGTAATCCCATTGGTGTTTGGCCAAAGTCACATGCTGTGTTTGATACTTATTTAACTTAAATTAATACAATAATAAAATGAAATACTAAAAGGGAAATAATGGCTTTTGTTCGACATCAACAATTTGAAAAAGAGCTATGCATAACCAGACCTTGATAAATAATCTCTTAGAAAGCAGAGATGCAGCATTGCATACATTTTTTTACAGGCCTGGTCTCCATCTTTTGAATTCAATAGTGCTGACTCTGCACAGTTTCAGTCAGTGTTCTCTTTGTTATGAATTGTACTTCAGTCAGCACTGAAAAAAACCCCACCACCTTGTATTTAAAGAGCAAAGACAGACGAATTGTCAAGTTAAGTAAAACAAAGGACAGACAGAAATAAAACTTCATTCAATATACATGAAATATTTCTGGCAGCACCTTACAGAAGTTGAAAAGATAAGCTTTGTTTGGAACTGCTTATCTTATTTATATTTATTTATTTATTATTACTTATTTATTATTTTTTACATTTATTTTGAAAAATTTTGAATTTTATGGACCTTCTTCATCATTTAAATAATATAGAAATAAACTAAGGATGTAGGTGTGTCTTCACTAAACCATCAGTATATGTTGGATCAGGAGAAAGTGGTTTGTCATGCAAGTGGTGCATTACGCTTAAATATTCTTTATCTTACCTGAGTAAGATAAAGATTATTTCAGTTTCAGATGATCAGCCCTTTCATTCAGATGAGTGTTTGAAATAACAGAAATAGACTGGATTAGGTGATTATTTAAAGCACTCCACACTGAAAGAATGGCTGGTACTCACTTCCAAGAGGTTGATTACCCACATGTTTGTGGACAGAGTTAGGATTTCCAGAAATACGGTGGCCAGAAAAGCTGTGGAGTCAAAGAGATGGACATATAGCAAGCACACCTTTGTTGAGACGGTAAAAGATCTGATTCAGGGCAGAGAATGTGGATTAAAAAGTCAATGATAGGAATTTAGAAGAAATAGATGGGAAAGCATGAAGTGACACAGGAGAAAGTGAGAAACCAACAGGAAAATGGATGGATGGATGGATGGATGGATGGATGGATGGATGGATGGATGGATGGATGGATGGATGGATGGATGGATGGATGGATGGATGGATGGATGGATGGATGGATGGATGGATCTCTGTCAATTTATGGGCAGCTCTAAAATGCTAATATTGCGGGGATATGAACTGTTTTTTGCTAAACTGTACATGCACGTATTTACTCTGAATTACACACAACCAAAACAATTACAATGTTTAAAATTATAAAATTAAAATTAAAATCAATTAAATTATATACAAATTATATCTGAGTTTTAAAAAGATCTCAGGGTCTTCAAGTGACAAAGTGCCTTTAACATGCCGGTGAAAGTTAAGTGTTTATGAATACACCAAAGGAAAGGTACTGAACAACAATGATATACATCACAGTACTGCAAAAAGCAATTCATTATTCATCCATCCATCCATTTTCCGTCACCCTTCTCCCTAACGGGGTCGGGAGTTGCCGGTGCCAATCTCCAGCTGTGTTCCGGGCGAGAGGCGGGGTTCACCCTGGACAGGTCGCCAGTCTGTCGCAGGGCAACACAGAGAGACAAACAGGACAAACAACCATGCACACACACACTCACACGTAGGGAGAATTTGGGAAGGCCAATTAACCTGACAGTCATGTTTTTGGACTGTAGGAGGAAGCCGGAGAACCCGGAGAGAACCCACGCATGCACAGGGAGAACATGCAAACTCCGTGCAGAAAGACCCCGGGCCGGGAATCAAACCCAGGACCTTCTTGCTGCAAGGCAACAGCGCTACCCACTGCCCCACTGTGCAGCCCCCCAATTCATTATTCTGAGAAACAAAAAGAACATGGCCACCTCTTTGTTTGATCAGGATCTCATTTGTATTCCAAGAATGTTTTTGTCTGTTGAACCTGTAAGACCAATTCACAACTTTCTTGTCAAAATGAGAGTCATTATGTTTGTGGGAAAGAAAAGATTGCATTCTGACATAAAGCACTATTTCATCCATGAATAAATTTCTGCTTCAGGGCAGGGGCAGTTTGCCATTATTGATGGAACTATCACTTCTGATCAACACAAGCAAGGGAAAATGGAGCCATAACTGGATTATAAGAAAAAGATACTGTGTGGAAACAGCCAAATGAATTCCTGAGCTTAATCCAACAGACAAGTTTCAGAAGGATTTGAGGTCACCAGCTAATACAGTAACTACAAGCTAAAGAAGAATGGGATAAAATTCATCTGAATTATGCAACACAGATCAACAGCTTTTCTCAGCTTTCTTCAAGTTTGGCTCAAGGTTTCCTATGGCTTCTGTTTTTTTTGTTTTGTTTTTTTTTTTTGTGTGACCACTGCAAGCAGCTATTTTTCTGTGATAAATCATCATAAAGCTTAGACCTGCTTAACACCTTAAAGCAGAAAGGCACAGGAAGAAATAAGCTGAGGCACTAAAGTGGGCTATTTAGTAGCGAAAAGCCACTTGTTCCCTTCAGAAGCAGATAAAGACCACTTCATATCTACAAGATTCATGAATATTGGTCAGAGGCCCCAAAGCAACTGCTGCCTAAGTAGTTGATCAAATTAATTAAAAAGCTGACCAAGTACCAGTGTCTGTTTTCAGCAAGGAAAACACCTTTTTCCCTTTTTTTAGACGCATGGTGATTTTGCCTGTCCCCAATTTCCACAGCCGAGATTTTAAAGCAATATTCCGCAGTAAAGCCGAAATGGATGTAATCATGTCACACACTGATGCAGGTCTTCCTCTTTCCTCCTACAATCTAAGGCTACATATGTTCAACCATCTGCTGACTCTATTCTAACTCATGAACTGGAATCATGCCTCTTCTCCGTGTGTTTCTCATGAGGTGGCACCAACTGCCACCTCGATTACACACGTCACCGGGCGAGTCGGAACTGCTTCACAGCTTCTCGTTGATACTCTTAGGATTTCAAGATTTTATATTCGTGTCTGAAGTGCTTTCAACCTGAATTAAAGATGAATTCTGTCTCCTTCTGGATTAATTGATGTGAGTCTAAATGCAGTATTGACTCAAATGTGCACGCCAGCTGCCATGATAATAAGATTTGGTTATTTTCATTTAGTGAGTGAAGTTTTAGGAATTCAAAAGGAGTAGGAAAACAAATGCTAAATCATATTTGCTGTTGTATAGTCATGGAATTTGATAGGACAAAAAGCTTAGTTCTACTGAAAGTAAAATATGCTACCCAGCTCTGATGTGCACGAAGTTAACTTCATGCACATCAAAGTGCACACATGTCTCTGAAGATTTAGTAATTGCAGTAATGCAGTAATTCTGAACATTTGTTTTTGATTTACATCATGTAACTTTGCTATTGAATAGAAGGGGAAATCTTTCCAAAAGGCATATTTAAGCTAATGGCAGCAGTGAAAAGTCAGTTTGACAAAAGAAAAAAAAATGGACTATTCTGACGATTCTGCAGCTTACTTTTCCTGCAACGATTAAGTCACATACTCAGACTAATTCAGGTCCAACAATCAAAAGGGGTTCTTATGTGGTGTTTGAAAATTAAAAAGAGTTAACTGACTCACAATGTGAACCTTACCAAATCAAAATCAGTTAGAGGGAACAGTTTTTAATTTGAATGCTATTACTGAGAGAGAAATACTCTTAGCTACTAGCTTGGCTGTTTTTAACATCAATTAAGCAAAGTCAGAGAAACACAGAGACGAAAGAAGAGATTTAAAATAAGTCTGCTGTTCATTCAGGCTGTGAGAAAAGGTGATACAGTTTTATGAAGTCGTCCTGCTTCAGATAGCAAGGAGGCACAACAAAGTAATTTTAGTCACTTCAGTTTATTTATGTAGGACTGATTTGCAATAAATGTCATCTCCAGGCATTTTACAAAGCAAATAGATTCAATTTATGGAAATATATGGTGAGCTCAGGTCAATGTTGTTGAAATACAAGAAGCATAGTGGAGTTTTTCTTTTAAAGGCTTAGTTTTCAATACTATTTTACTTTAGTAAACTGGAGGAGAGCTCTTTAAACTTCATTTGTATATTTAGTCTCAACATATTTCGTGTCTAATAGGCATAGATAACAGGATATTAACTTTTGTCTGGTTGAAAAGGAAAAGGTGAATAGTTGTTCACTTAAAGGCCCTTTACCATGAGTTTCTTCCCTTTTATGCCCATAGCAGCCAATGACACAGTGGTATTCCTTACAGCATTCATTGTCATGCATGAAGGTGATTTTGCTACTGAAGATATGGCTCTTCTTTTTGAACCATGACTTTCTGATCAGTCAGAAAGTCCATATACTTTTCTCATTTTCTCACCTTCTGTGACTCTAAAGGGGCCGACCAGCTCTCTCTCTCTCTCCCCCCATGTTTTTGGCCCAAAACTGACTCCTCTACCTCCTTGCTGGCGTCACAGCCATGTTGGGATGTGGTGGCCGTTCTCCACCAGTCCACTACTGTGTCCATCTGGACATCCAGGGTTGCACAGCAGTCATCAGTGAACAAGTCTGCTTAAAATTAACAGCAACTGTTTCTCTGCTTGTGAGCTCTGGTTAGGGGGCTGAATGGTCGGTTCATGCACCGCAAGCCTCAGGAGGATCCTCCACCTTGAGGTTCCAGAGGCTCCAGCAGCTTCAAATAACTGTTTGCTGCTTTGTAAGGGCATTTTAACAGCTGCTAACCCTTTAATTGAGCTCACCAGACAAACTGATCAACCAGCTCTCTGAAATTAATTATACTGATTCAAAGAGCCCTGACACACAATACCATCTATAAATTTAATAGCACCACAAAAAATGTAATCTTTATGATATTTAAATCCAATTTGCATCATAATTTGGAACACTGTGTATGTTTGATACTTCTAGACTTTGTCAAATATTTCTGACAATTATAACAGTTTGTGAAATGGAAATTCTGCTTATTAAAATTTAGCGTTTTCTGCTATGACACGGCGACTTTAAAGTTGTGGCCTTTTTGCCTACTTTATGCTTAGTGCAGCTTAGCTTTAGCCTGAGATGATGGATTACAGTGAAACCATGAACAGATTATATATTTCGCAGTTTGCATGTGTACTGTATGAATTTATCTTTTGCATTCTAAGTGCTTACTGTGTTACTTTGTGGAACTGCTGCTATTCATCTGGTTCTGAAAAGCACTGTGTTCATTATGTTCACAGTGTTACACTGAGCACCTGTCTTCTTCTTGCTTTTGAGTTTTTGGTGTAATTTATACCCATCTCTCCTGGGGTTTAGGTTTTGTACTATAAGCAGACTGCATATGGCTGCTATCATGACTTTAGAAAAAAGCTTTTTTCACTGCTTCCTTAGATTATTGTAAGCTCTTCATGATGTTACATAATAGTTCCTGAAGACAACAGAATTTTGAAACAGAGGTCCACATTCAAATCTATTTTTTCTGTTAATTGTAAAGTTAAAAGTTAGATATAATATACTAAAAAAGGGTTTTAATTAGAGCCTTTTTTTTCCAGGGGGTACATGCAAGCTTTTCTTTCCCTTTGTCACTGCTTCCCCCTTTGATAAATGGAACCACTAACAAATCAGACAGATGAATATTGAACAGTAGTAAAGCATAAATTAAGCATATCGAATTAATTCCAACTTTTTCAGTATTTTCTGTCTTCATATTCAAATGGCTAAATTGCCACAGGAAAGCAGAAACACAGGTTTGACTCACATAATGTTTGTTGTTTCAGTCTTTTTTATAACAACTTCTGCCACCATTTTCACATGCCATTTACTTCCTATAACACATGACCTTTTTGTTAAATCCATATGTCTTTGCTATAGAAATAAATCACTATCAGACAAATATGATTTTCTTGCTCTTTTCAATAAATACTCTGCTTGAAGTCCATAAATAGAAAAATAAGATTATATAACAAATTTCTTCACAGTTTAAGCATTGTTAAAATAGATTGTAACACTTTATCATAGGGATTAGAAATCACTTTATTACTATATTATTAATCCTCACAGTTTGTAGTGATGTGCTAAACAGTGTGAAGCAATAGTTACTGATGTCCTATAGAGGCTATATAGTTGCTTAACAAGATTAAAATGTTGTAATTTTCTTCAAGACAAACAATCCAAGGGGTCACTTTTGGGGAAGAAAAAGTCTTGGTGATTTATTGTCTCAGAGACTTTGGTTCCCAACACAGGCAGTGGCCTATATTTGCAGGCTTCACTGTCTTATAATTCTGTAAACATGGGAGACATTCGCCCTAAATTTGTATGGTGGATATGTTATGACAGTTGAGCCGGATGCCCCTGTTCTGCCAAGAGTTATTACCATATCAACAGAAAATGTAACCAAAAAACATCTTGATTTGAAATATTATTGATAAACCATTTGAGTAACTTCAACATAATCTGGTACTTGGTTGTCGGATTTAGGATTAAGAAAGTGAAGCTGGAAAGAGTTAGACAAGGTGTGAAAAAGTACAGTTTTACATCTTTTCATATCACTTTTATGAATATTTTCACACCCCTACATCTCATAAAGTTCAAGATCTGGGTTTTTGCTCAGACCTGCATACTTGCTTTCTCAATTATCCATCTGTTCTTAGTGAAGTTGCTAATATGCTAAGAGTCATTGTAGGTCATGCTGCAGATGCCACCTAGGTTTTGGCTTTAATTTGTTTTATTATGTTTTCTTCAAGGTCCCTCTGATACCCTTTAGTATTCATGGTGGATTCTATTATGTCTAGTTGGCCAACAACTTCTTGGGGTCTACTGTTAAATTTGCTTGGATGGCCAGACCTGGGCATGTTGGAAATTGTTTTTAATTTTCTTCACTTGTAGACAGTTTTCCCAACAATGGAGAAGTTGATTTAAAATTCTTTTGAGACCTCTTTGAAACTTTTATCAGACCCCCAGGTTGCACCGGTCCTCTTAGACAGCCCTTTCAAACTTGCCATGGAAATGGTAACTCACAATCAATCAACATCTGAGGCTTAAGCAGTCGAAATGTAGTTTCAATGCAAGTAATGATGTTCTGCACATGCTCCTCATGTGATATAACGATGCGTTAAATGGTAATAAATATCAGGGCTATCCTGCTTTTTTTATTATTACATTTTCTGCTAATTTTAAAAGCTCTTAATATTGGTCTGCTTTGAATGGACCAGAGTGAGTTTCCTTCATTGGTCTTTTGTCTTGGTGTGAATACAGTCAAGTGACCCCCAGACTGACGGCTCCTATTTGAGGTGGTTTCACCCTGAGTCACCAATTTTTACTTTCATCTTCTTCCCCTAAGTCTCTAATTGTAATTTTGCTGCATGCTTTGCTGTGCATATGTGCTTGTCTTTATGCCCTGCTGGGAATTTTAACCAGAATTCAAAGCAACCACTGAGACCGTCTGCAACCTTGCAGAAAAATCCAAGGTCAACATATACAAAATGGCCTTCAATACATTTCACTGCTCCAAATCTTAAAATTATATTTAAGTTAGTTCTGATGGTGAAGGTTAAGTGGTGATTTTTATTGCAAAATAGAAAATGAACAAGAGTTAAATGAATAGCCTTACTACAGTGGAATGACAGAACAGAAAATTATTAGTGACAATTCATTGCCTTACTTACTGAGGTGTTTATGGGGCCTGCTGAGTTTAAAATCTTACATGACAATGACTGACTCCCTTCCTGTACAGGCCTGTTGTAGTTATGGCAAATTGCTTTAGACCTTCAGACAATCTTCATGGATACAAAGATTGTGAAACCACATTACCAACATATTTTATTGCATGTCAAATAAATCAAGTACCATCAGGAGCCACATCAAAGGGATTAATAGATGTTCCAACCTATTTATAATCTGTAATCCCATATACAAATATCACACAGGTCATAAATATATGTTGTCCTGTATTGTTTTTATATTTTGCATAAATGTATGGATGCTTTATTTTGTGGAATAAAGCATACCTGACTATATTTATCCAAAACAGTGAAGGATTCTAAGAAGAAGAAATATTTTAAAGCATGTGTCTTTGACCTCAGTTCTTTAACTTCGCAAAGTATTGATATTTCTGAAAGGGTCTGAAATGACATTTTAAATTTAATCTAGATCAATCTGATTAGATTGATCTAGGGTTCAGTATAATCAGTGGCTAAATGCCAAAGTAAAAAGCTTGCGTCATCAGGAGAATTTTAGAATGTGAATATTTTTATGATTTGGGCTCTTCCATGCCCAAATCACAAGCTTTCTCTAAATCCGAACAAAGCAAATGCATAAACTATATGTTAAAACAAAATATATATATATTTTTAACAGTAGCGCTGATTGTCATAGGATTTATTAGAGCATTGTTAGTGAGAAATTTGAAAATTACCAGAAGTCTACTAAACGTGAAAATGGAAAAGAATAGTTGTACCTCTCTCCCAAAATTAATTCTTTCACTTAAACTCCATCTGTCTATGCAGTGTAATCAAATTTATTTCCTTTATTTAACCAGGTAAACCCTGCTGAGATCTAGATCTCATTTTCAAGAGGGACCTGGGCAGAAGTCTGCAATACACAGCAACCTGGTTAAAAAATAAATGCTTGTTACTAGGCAACATTATCTATGTTTTCTTTTGTTTTGTTGTAATAGATTCAAATCCTTAATGTATAATTTTAAGGTAATTCAGCCACCTATATGCAAAGTAAATGAGATGTTAAATAAGTGAAAGGATGTATAGAGGGAATGACAGGTGAGGAAAGAATGGAAGATGAAATGGGGCCTCCTACTAAAGCCTGAGCCACACTGATTTCATCCAAGGATTTTTTTTTAAGTAGTCCTGCTGTGTGTCTTCATAATGACAATCTCAAGCTTTTTCAACAAGAATATGTGTGATGTGTCTTAATCACGAGGAACCGTTTAAAGTGGAAGGACTTTAAATTCAGAGGACTATTATGAACATAAGGAATTTAGATAAATGTTTAATATTTTGAATCATAGTCTGATTAATAATTTCTACTCCTGCTAAGACTTCCTCATATTCATTCTCTACAAAAAAAGTCTAGGATTAATTGGGTTTCTCTTCACTCCATTGCATCTACATTCTTCCTGTTATGTATTGACTCTCTGAAACCGTGAGGCATGTCTTGTGAATCAGTTTTATGTATGTCATGAAGTGCAGCAAAACTCAAGATACTGCACACAGAGTGAGTTGCATATTACATTCAATTCAGTTTTTCTTATACAACACTCAGTTAAATCATTATAAATTATATCAATCCAGTATATTCAAGTACAATCCAATAATTTCCCATTGAATTTTAAGTTCATACTATCTTTTACATGTAATACCATGTCCATGACTTTGTATTGAGTATTTATCACACATTTATTTTCTGAAGGTAAACAAGAGGTTATATCCCATTTGCAAGTAGTAGTATGATATTTTAATTAGTCAAATGTATAGTTGAAGTTTTATTCTTGTTGTAGATTCTTCCAAAAAAATCTGAAAATATATCTCATGAAATAATCCCAGCACTCAAAAACTTGATTACTTTTAAACCAAATTGTTATAGTAGTTATATTATACAGGAAAAACAACATAGAAAGAAGAATATTGTTAGCAAAGGACAGTAACTATTTTGGGTCTCCATATAAACCCTTGTTTTTCTTTCAGCTAAAAAGAAAATGCTTTGATCAAGCAGGGTTCACTCCAGTACCTGTGTTTGCAACAATCAGACCATTATAGATTTTCTTCACAAGCTGAAAGATGCAAACTCAAATCTGTAACTGAGAGCCACAGAAATCAATAGGAATCACAACATCTTTGTAAATTATTTTCCTCTCGGCTTTATTGAGCTACCCACCAGATAACAGAGAGTTACTTAAGTGGAAGTGATTAAGCCTGATTGATGAGGCTGTAAGCAGTCTGGGAGGAAGCATAGGGGGCTGATTTAGGCTCAAAGCATTCTTGCTGTGCTTGATTTAATTCCCAGTGGAGAGATTATCTAGCAGAAATGTTTCCACTGAATTACTTTACTTTTCACTACGGCCCTATCACAAGGATTTATATTGACCCTGGCAGCGGTGGCTCCTGAGGGATGGAAGGAATCTTCAGTTAAACAGGTGGATTTTGGAGTTTTAGGTTACAGTAGGAGCGTAGAAAAATAGATTAAAGTTGATGACATAGCAGTGGTGTTTTTTCCTTGACAGCAAATTAACCAGTAACTTTTAAGACTGTAGCTTGCTAATCTGTTTTTGTGTCCTTGTGCGTGTAGTGATTTACACACAGGTTGTTTTTTATATATATTTAAAAAAAATGTTAGATTTTATTTTTAGAATCAACAGTCATTTTTTATTTATATGTTATTTTGTTGCAAAAAGATATTCATTAGCTTTTCATTTGAACTTTAGTTTTGATTTTTATATTATTCCTTTACATCATAAAAAGAACTTCTTAAATTTTGCATGGGAAGCATTTTTTTTTTCTCATTCAGAACAATATCTTTGAAAGATTTATTTTTCTTCTCCCAGGTATGCAGATTAGGAGGTGCAGTAAGCAGTTTATTTCAGAATTTCCTTTGCAACTAATGACTGTATTAGAAGCCTAAAGCTTTTACTTTGCTTTCCATCCATCCTCCATTTTGCCTTTAATCATGCACACAAACTTATTCAAAACATCAAAGACTAATTTACATCAATGTCCTGAAGATCTACGAAAACAAGCCACAGTTAGTCATATGCTTGAACCACTCATGTGAGTTTAGTTCAGTTCCTATCAGCCTGTTAAACTCATGAATGGATGGATGATTTATTAAGATTTTGTCTGTTTAAATATTATAAGAACATATATTTTTTTACGCATTTGTTAAAACTCCACTTTTTCATTATCTTTAACACCTGCTGCAGATTAACAATTAAAAAACCTGGACAAGATTATTCTACACTAACAACTTTAATCTGACCTGTTATTGCGTTTTTGATCTTGTGGTTCTCATATCAGGCGCACAATTTAAAATAAACTTGACTGAATGATTTTCACCTAACAGTACTTGGCAATTATTCTTTTCCACAAAAACCCACTTATTGAAGAGTGTATGGTCCTGCCACTCATACGTCATTCTATGAGTTAATAAGCACCTGACATTTTTAGCAGTGAAACCACTGTGCAGTATGTTCTCATGCGAAGAAAATTTCTGTCATATTTAACTTCTTAAGTCATGTGTAGAAAGGCAATGTTGAAATTATTTTTACTATTTTTTTCTGTTTAGACCTTGAAGTATTTTCATGCCCACAAGAAACCAGAAACTCAGTTGTTTACACCAGTTCAGCTCAGAACCTAGTTTTTTCTATTTTGACCCCCTGCTTTCTCCAGATCAAGAAGCTTAGATTTAGTGATTAAGCTATTTCCTTTCTAAATCAGAAATAGGCATTTAACTGTTGATTACATTACCATAAATCTGAATCAAAAATGTTTTTTTCCAGACCAGCTTTTTGTATGGCAGTATTGCTTAAACACATTTTCATTTGTTATCATCTGTAATTTATTTTGTGAACAACTAACACATTCAGCAAAAAACAACTAAAGTTCCTCCAGGCATTAACAAGTAACAGCATCCCAGGGAAGCTGCTTTCATACTTACAAACCAATGAGAAAGTGTCAGATAATTAGATTTGTGTATATATGAAAAGTGAGTCCAAAACAATGGCTTTAATGCAAAAAGTCATGTATAAATCAGGTGAAAATGGTTGTAACAAGAAAACATGTATTTTAGTGTTCTCATGTCAACAGATGATGAAAAAAATATGTTCCTGGAATGTTGGTTGGAACAACTGACATTACTTATCAAATTTTACTGTTAATCTGCTTCTGCTAACTGCAGAAGCAGATTAAATAGTGCTTAAATAGTGTTAAATTCCCTCTGGTTTGGCATTCAGCCAGTATCAGCAGAAGTTGCCAAGACTCAAGGGGTTTAATAGATCAGATATGATGCCCTTCTTAAAGGAACTGACTCATTTTCCTCAAAGTTACACAAATTATTATTCTTACTTATTAAGCTCTCTTTTGGCAAACTTTTAAAATGAAAGGGTTGTTTCATGAACATCAAAAAATGATAAAAACGTTTCCTCTATGAGGAAGGGCACAGGTGTCAAACTCCAGTCCTGGAGGGCCATTGCCCTGAAACTTTTAGATGTGCCTCTGCTGCACCACACTTGAATAGAATAATTATGTCATTAGATTTAGATAGCTGAGAGAATTTTGTTTTTAATCTGTGTTGAACGTTGTATAAGAAGGTTTAACTGATGTCCTTTTGACTGAATAGTTGCTACATTATGCCTCTAAGTTTTTTGTATTTTTATGTCCATGTAAAGCTAATTTTATGGTTCATTTTCACCAGTAACATTTAAAACAAAAATGAACAGCTAACCCATATGATTGGCATCAGTGATCAACAGTGACTCATTGGTGATCAGTATTGATCCGAGCAGTATAAAACCTGATTGGAGAATCCTTACACCCAACCATTAACTTTACCTGCTTGTCCTTGGAAGGTCTCGAGGGGCCTGGTTACCACCTTATCTCCAGTAGTCATGGAGCAAGAAGCAGGGCACACCCTGGACATGTTCCCAATCCATCACATGGTGACACACCTAAAGACAATTTGGAGAGACTAGCTAACCTAACAGCCATGTTTTATTGTTGAAGGGAGCCACAATACCCTGTGATAATGTACACATGCATGAGGAGAACATGCAAAGTCAAAGCAGAAAGATCCCAGGCTGAAGACGAGGGTCTTCTTGCATTGGCTTTACAATTATTCAATTTGGGGGTTTTTTTATGTCCTTTTAACATTGTGATAATCTTTCTGGAAATGGCTGATCTTTGAACACAATTAACTTCAAACATTTTAACAGCGTATTTTCTTCTTCATTGAAAAAATGCTTTTCTAATTATCCAAGAGCCAGATGCTTTGTTAGGTTAATCACAATATCTCCTGGTAAAGCAGCACCAGCCTCTTCTTTATCTCTTCCTTTTCTATTGCAGAACAGAAAAACTCATTTCCAACAAGATTTCCACCCCAATGCCACATTTTTGACAAATATCCCCTGATTAAATGTAGGAAGCTGAATGTTTATGAGTGAAGAATGTCAAAATGTCATTGGCCTTAATAATAAACGACAGATCATAGAAAAACATATGGTGCAGCAAGTCCCAGCAGATTGAATCCCACAAAGTCATTACCATTCCCTTCGACCCTGTTTTAAACAAGTGTAGATGTGATAAATTTGTCATTTGTCATCTTTGGCCACCTGGTGCATAGTTTCTCTCATTATGCTGGTTAGGTGTTCTATCGGAAATTATGCTTGGAAGCAAAAAGTAGGTCAAAGAAAAGACGGAAACATTATGCTTGGGTGGATTTGCATACTTCTATAAGCACCACCAGCGTAACCCACTTTTGCAGAGTACTTTGGTAACTTAAAGCTTTTTCTTAATCTATAAGCCCCTGGAAATATTGTCTAACTGGAGGACATGCCTTCAAGGAAAGAGTGTTATGAAAAGCTGAATCAGCAGTGCACCTTGAAGTTGTTTTGCAAGTGAAATTACTTTACCAAAGCCTTCTTAAAACACCACGTTGGCCAAGAAATTTGAGCTGTTGATCACATTTTTCAACAACGTATGTTAAATGGTAATTTAAGGGGTTGTTCTTTTGAATAACTGAACTTGAAATATGAATGCACAATATTTACAAATTCATCGTTCTAAGTTTATTAGTGAATATTTAGCATGAGCCTAAAGAAGTCTTAGTTCAAATAGCTGCAGATATTGTCTTACAAGGATATTCATATATACTTGTAACTGCCATTTTGTCATACTGAAAATTCAAAGTGCTTTACATTATATCCACATTTACCCATTTCACTATATTGACATCTACAAATGTGTTAACAAATAACACCGTTTCTCAGATGAATTTAAGTCTGGACTTTGAGTCATTTTAACAGCTGAATATATTTTGTACTAATATAATGATTTATGAAGGTGATTGGTGCAGTGCATGTTATTTAGGGAAATCAGATGGTGGGATGAGGACTGTTTTATATTAATTGAAGATTTTGAATCCTTATTTTATGTCTACTTCATATCATGCACTACTTTGAGTTGGTCTGCCACATAAAATCCTCCCAAAAATTACAGACAATGATTATGTCTGTAATGGAACAAAAGTGTATAAATACTTTTACAAGGCTCTATAAATAATGTTTTTCTTGCATGAGGCCATGTGACATAATATTCTTATAAAATATAATACAGGTTGTATATGCAAAGGTTTAGATAACCATTTTTCCTTAAATTCATTAAGTAATAACCTGTGGTGCTATTTGCTCTACAAAAACAAAGATGAATAGCTGGAGAGGTCTAAAGGGAGTTACAGAAACTGAATGTAAAAAAATACTTTGGTCTTGATTCATGCATTTTCTCATTCACTCTGACAGAAATGCAAAATTAAATTCAAATGTAATTAATATTTTTTGCTCCCCAAACTTTACCTCACTCAGTGGGGGGTCCACCAGTGTGACTCAGTCATTTTGGGATGTGCAGTATTTTTGCACTTAAAGCTTTTGCCTTTTGCAAATAGATAGCTTGCAAAAGACATGACAGATATATGGGACAGAAAATACTAAATATAAATCATATTCTCAGTCCTATTTCTAAATAACAATATTAACTTCTGAGTGAAAATATCATCTAATCCTATCAACAAAGGCAACCATAAACTTCCTGAAATCAAGGAATAAAAAATTCTAATATTTCAGGCAGACTTTCCTGGGTGAGGCATGAAGTGCAGACTGTGGATACTGGGTGATTTGGCTATTTTAACAGGGACCCATTTTTTTTGCTCCAGATGTAAAATAAGAGTTTGATTAATTAGCTGAACATTTATCATAAGGGATGATGAATGGGTTATGCTTGTTGTGTGTCTCCAAACACAGACACATACAAAGGACAAAAAAAATAAAAACTGCACATATTCTCATTCCAGTCACTTCCATAACAATCAGAAAACTTTGCTTTAGATATTCACATCAATTTATCTTCCTGGAAGGCAAAAAGAAGTGTTTGTACAGTATAATAAAATCTGGTTCCAGATGTGATGGTTATAAGGGGATTTGTACTTTAGCTACACAGCAAAATGTCCCCTGGTTTAAATATGAGTGAGGGTTTTCATGTTAGACATTCTTTCTGTGCATGGTTTTGTTTTGTGGCAAATTTTTACATTTTTTTACATTTACAAATACTGAAAAAAAATATTTAAATTTCCAAGTTGTTTTTTTTTTCCATCCATCCATGCTGAAAGGTTGTCCACAAATTAGGAGCATCAGAGCTGTTTTCTGAGAAACAGTTTCAAAAAGTGTGACAAAACCCCGTCTAATGGTAGTCTACTTATTTCCTTGTTGCCAAAAAGTAAAATACAAACTATAAAAATATTTAAATAGAATAATAAATATATATTTGTTGATTTTAAAAAAGAATTTTAGGTTTAGAAATTCCATCAATTTGTACTGTTTGCTGATTATTTTTCATATCAAACTCTAATATCGCTTCCAAAATATCAAACATTTTGATGTTTTTTCTTAAAGTTAGCTGTATTATCCCTCACCCATTGTCTCCAGAATATTTGCTGATAATGATGATAACCATAAAACCATAAAAAGATAAGTTGTGAACCATACATTTTAAGTTGGTACACAAAAAGTATGAATACTTTATTTTAAGTGAAAAAATATGAACCAAAATGTTCTCATGTTCTCATTCAGGAGGAATTTCAGGTCCTGTCCCAGGGCAAGAGGATATGAGTGCTCTATTCAGAGCCTGTGTTGTGACATCTTAATTATCTGCTCATTCCAGTTTACCAGAGGGTTTCCAGTTTGTCTCTTTGATTTGCTTCACTGGGCACCTTTACAGGGTGGAGGTATTGCCTTATCAACATTGCTTCTTTCATATCTTTTGCCCCACTGTTTTTTTTATTTATTTTTCCTTCAGGACTTATCAATTATGTGAAACATTTGGAAACATGAAATATTTGTCTCTTTATTAAGAAGTAATTTGATGTTGATGTCGAATCTCTTGAAAGTGATTTAGTCACTTTCAAACACAAATAAACTTTGCTTCAATATTCTGCCACATGATTGCTTAAGTCATTATTAATAAGACTAGTAATTTAGGTCAAAGTTACCAAGTTGGGGACCATTTGATTATCAAGAATATAATAGCCAAATACTTCAGCCTCAGTTATTTAAAACCTGGATGCATCTAAATAATAAACGACATATTTTATTTCAATAGATGTCCACAGAGTTACCACTGGTGTTTCTTGACCAGCAAAATATTACATATGCATGGAATAAACAGACACTTCTCTCTAATATACAGGAGTTCGTTAACCAAAATAGTACAGCTAGATACTTTAATGAACTGCAGACGAGAGACACTTAACTAAAGTACTGAGACAAAGGTAAAATATGAAGCTAATGTGAAAGTAAAAACAATTAAAATATGTCAGTTACAGGAACATTATGACATAAGTAATTGTGTTTGTTCTTGTTCTCTGTGGCAATTTCAGTTAATTTCTGATTGTACAGACAGAAGTTCACAACAACAGAGGCATAACTGTAGATGATGTTGTTATGCCCATATGATGTGATAGGCCTGTGTCATCATATTTAAATGGGAATAGATGTGGAGGGGTCAAAATGTACACTTATTTGAAGATAACATTTTGAATACATTTTAAAATGTCTTTTATTCTGTTTATATTATTATTTCAATACTGCTAAAGTCAAAACTAAATCACTGTAGGTCCAAATACATAAAAGAAAGGTTTTCAAAAGGTGTTAGGATAATAGTTTTGAAGAAGGTGAGTCTTATATTTCATCATTAACTTGATAGTGCAGATATAACTACATCTAACACAGTTTTTATCTTTAAGCTATCAAAACTATGTGAGTAGATTCTTATTCACTCCATCTATGATATACAGTTAAAGCAAAGTGGTGCAGCTGATTAAACAGCAGGCTATTGACTCTTTTTTCTTTGTTCTACTTAACTCACTGAGGATTTCTGAGTACTAGCATGATTTTTCAAATAAAGTTAACATTTTGCAATAAGTAGGAAATGTTGCTCATTTGGTGCATTTTTACCCCCAGGGCCGTAGTTAAGCTGAGCATGAGTAGTGGACAAGATAAATGCTATGGGGGAAAAATGTTACACAATTAAAAAAAAATAAGCTTTTTTTCATTGTGTGCCTTTGCTTAAGGGCTATGCAACATTCCCAGGCACACAATCTGTCTCAACATTCTGCCTCTGTTGGGAATCACATTCTAATGACATCACTACAGCTCTCAGTGTTTCTTATTTTGACAGTCATCATAAATAATATCAGTATGTTTAATGGAGCAAAATAAACCCTTTTCTGCCATATGAAATACTTTCTAAAACTTAAAATCAAATCTTATCTGATATTGGCAATCAATCATTGCCTTCACTGGTGAATTGGACTTCTCTCTGACTGACAGGGCTCTGACTTGGACACAAATGACAGGCCAACACCATATTTCACATTAGATGGTGTTTATTGTGAAACAATGTTAAAGAAGCTTTGCAGCATATTCACAATGGACAGCCAGGCAGGTTTAAAACAAACAAAAAAAAAAAAACAGACAGAAAAACAGTAGTCCCATAATAGCAACTGAACAGTCCATCACCTGCAATGTGGCCTGTTGAGCTGGGATGGATATGACAGCTGAGGAAGAAGCACCGCGTGTGCAACCAGGACGAACCTCGTCAGTTTGTGCTGAAACCAGAGTAAGTTTGGTTACTCTTTGCCAGGTGTGTGTGTGTGTGCAGCTTCAGGGCTGCAGCTCCTGGCGGCTCCTCCGTCACAGCCATTGTTGATAGATTCCTTCTGAAATCCTCTGTGCAACATGATCCTGGTCCATTTACGGGATTATATGTCACTTTTTCTAGACCACAAGGTAGATTTTTTTTTTCTAAGGATGCAGATATCAATTTTAGCATAACCATATGAATTCCTCTCTGTAATTAGAAAATAATTTTTTCCCCAAATATGGTACATGCAAAATCACAGAATGAATCTTGAATAGTTTTTATCATTATCTTATCTCTGCTATTCAGAGACAAATAACTATTGCAACTGAAACATCCAATTAATTTTCTGAGAAGCAAATCCACAGAGAAAGATAAAAGAAAAATAAAAAACAAAGAAAACAAAGGAAAATCCTAATTTTCATGTGTTTGTTCCTTTGTGTGGTCATACTTTGATTTTTGATTGGCTCTCTTTGATTCAGTGAAACAGAATAACTTAAGGCTACAGTTAAGATAAAAAGTGTCATTTAAAAATGTGAATTATCTCAGCCAGTCATACAATCACCCTGCAGTGTGCATCATTATTCCAGTTTTGTTTTTTAAAAAGATGGTATTTGTGAATTGATACTTATCTAAACAATACAACTGGCTCACTGGTTAGTATCAGGTCATGTGAAAAAGTTAAGTTGTGACTCAGAAAGGCTTTGAGAAAATTCACCCCTTCAATATTGCCCCCACCTTGTTCACACACAATATCTGTTATCCTCTCCTAATTCTTCCTTTTTATACGTGCAAACAAACAATTTCATATTTGTGTACTTAAAGCATAACACACAAATAATTTTATTTTTTGCAGTTATTATTGTGAATTATTGTGAATTCCATAGATAAATGATCATAAAAAGTTTAGAAATATTTTGCTGTCCAGAGACATCATTACTGTTTATGATACCTGATAATGTTGTTGTATTTTATCTCCATTTGGTAGCATTGTGCAAAAACTGAAGAATAATTTAGGTACCAAAATTGCAAAGTGAAAATATAACAGTTTTGGCATATTTTCAAAACTGGAATAATGGCATAACTTGTTTAAAAGAAAACTAAACTTAACTTTCACTCATATTGTTAAACAATTGCATGGCATATTTCAAAAACTGTATTATTTTTCAGCTTAGAACAATATTTGAAGAAAATTATGACTAGCAAATATTTTGTTTAGAAGCCTGTTGGCGTCATGTCGGTTCTGTAGTAATTCCTTTTTATTTCCTTTTCCATTGTTATTTTTCTCTGTGTTGGTTCCCTTAAATAATAATATATATTTTCATTCAAGCTTGATCATTTGTTTTGTATAAGAAAATTTTGGACAGTACCTGGAACTTATGCTGCTGCATTCTTCATTCTGAAAAAATTCAAAATACAGCATGTAGTCACAAATATGGAAAGTAAAACATGAAGATGCTGAGCAGATGGGTTGCATGATGACATCCAAAGAAGGCAATGCATCGAACTTGAGTATCTTGCTGACAGGAAAAACTCATATGGAGTGATAGGATGTTTTTCTTTTCGCAGCTCTTCATCATAACACCTCAAGAAATAATCTCACAACTTTTATGACGATGACAACACTTACCAGAAACATTCAGTGTTTGACTAATCTGCTGCAGCAAACACTGTCCTGTGCCTTTTCTGTCCTTCAATTTGAGTTGGTGTATACAGTACCCTCTGCTTCATTGCCAGTTTTCTGAGTCCAATGAGATTCCTGAATATATGATTGGTTGTCTCAGAAGGATAGTGATAACACTGATGGTTTTTGGAAAAGTTTTGAACTTCATATTTTAATCTTAAGATTGCATGAAGCAACTACACTAAAAAGGTAAAGCTTACAAAAAAGATGTCTATGGAGTTCTTTTCTCTCTGTATCAGCACATGCTATGTATTCATTAGAGATTAAAGAGTGGGCAAAGAGGAAGAGGGAAAAATGTGGACCCCAGCCTTTTTTCTGATCAGAACCAGCTGTTAAAGAGTCCATTGGGAATACTCCCAAAGCTTTCGATTAGCCTTTCTGTTATTGCCCATTAGTGCTGCCTAACTCAGCATTTAAAACATGTTGAGGGTCTGGAAATATTGAGAATGCTCTTATTTCATACAGATCCTGAAATTCCCTAAGGTTAGCCCCAACAAGCATTTGATATGTCTGGGCAATTTGTCTTGTTTTGTTGCTGTCCTGATGTAAACTAATCCAGCTAAGCATCACATTTATCTGCAGAGAAAGAAGCTGAATAATAACCTGAGCTACTGTGCTGTTTGATAACTAGGATCAGTTGAAATGTATGTGTGATTGAATTTAAATGACTTTTTCTTTTCTTGAATAGTCATGAGATATTTGTTGTGAATTGGCGCTAACTAGAAAATAAAATACATACTATATATAAAATTTAACAATAATCAAGGACAAAGCTTGCATATGTTGATGGTCGTGTGCCTTCTTTGGTACAACTGTAAGCAACCTGACATGTTGGTCGCAGAACTTATATGTGGGTGGCTGCAGCCACAGCTTTAAAATGCCCTACAGCATGTAAGAGCGCTGGCTAGATAGTGTCACTCTCCATTACCGCCATGCCTCCATTCCTAAAATTAGGGAGGACACATCTGTAAACATTGCAGTGGGCTTTCGTGAGACTGCCAGTAGGAGCCTAAATAAAAACTGAGGATTGCAGATGAGTGATAATATAATGATGAATTAGGTCGAGAGGTTCTTCAATCGGCTCTTGTTCTCTATGTCACAGTCTAGACTAATATTTACCAGGTTCAGATTAAAAGAACTATATTTACAAGACCAGAAGTATGTATCTTTTAAATTTGTTTATTTCAATAAAAAAAATAATTACCAATACAAAACAAAGCTTAATGATCATAAGAATTATATTTTTCTTCTTGTTATAATCCCAACCCCTGCACATAAAAAGCACTAGTAACCTATGTTACTTGTGTTTTTTAACAACCTAATAGTGTGCAACAGACTCAACCGCCGGATATTGTATTTGCTATGCCTGCGAGTAATGGAAAGTGCAAATAAGCACATGGCCTGAGAGAGAAAGACAGTCAGACAGAGACAGGAAAATAACTGTTAACTGTGAAGCCGATATCTCTGTCCCTGTCCTTTTTCTACACTGCTCTGTGCAGCATTGTGTGCTAGCGGTAATCAATGTTTGGCACTAGTTATTTTTGGAGTCACATCCTGAGTGCCAGCATAGGGAGACACCAAGGTCAGTGTGCAGTGCACATAGGGTTACTATACATGGCATCTGCTTATGCACATGAGGAGATGGATATTTCATAACTTAGTCATAGTCCGTTATACGCTTTTTTTTTTTACTTTGTCATTGAAAGAATTATATGTGTGAGCGTTTGTGCTCAAGTATCTGATGTGTAGTCGACATGATTAGGAGTGGATAATTCTTATGTAAGTGGAGTCAATCCGTGTTTTACATCAGGAACTAAGAGAGAATAGCACTTGAAGTCATTTTGCTCCTTCTCCGATTTCCCTTAAGGCCCTTGGAAGTTAATATAAATTAACTTTGTGCACATGTGTAGTCAAATGCACAACAAAAGCCATTCAAGGCAAACAGAAAATTGGGTTTGCAAGTTAACAAAACTGTTTTTCTTTTTACTTTTCCCAGATATCCTTTTTTATCCTTTGTGACATTTTATTCTAGCCACAGTTCCTTTCAAAACTATTAACC